>CM074581.1:4816666-5545833 GCA_037305975.1 Chrysolophus pictus
GTCAGCTGCCTTTTCCATTGGAAGTCCCATTTTCATGGCTATAAAATTTGATGTGTTCAATTATACGGAGCTTAAACTCTGCTTGGTAGTCTTGACTTATCAAATAAGCATGGCAATTCAAAGCTAAACCACTGGTTCGAGAAGTGCCATTTAACAACACTAGGATAAGATTTATATTCTAAGGTTTTCAGACAGATGGTGAAAAGAAGCATGATAAAATTATGTTTTACATAGGTTCAGTTCATATTTAATGACTGTGACATTTTAACTGCATTTTAAACTACTTATTTTGCTACATCAATTCCTTTTATTTTTTAATTAATTTCTAAACCCTGCACATTCCAGCAGCTGGAATACGTATCATCTACCAGATAGCATCAGTCTCTCATCCTTAAACTTGGTATGTAAACAGTCTAATAGTAATTAGCTGCAATTAAAATCAGTATCAGACAAAGAAAACATGCAGTTTTTATATGGTTGTCCAGAGAGAGTTAGTCAGACCCAGAGATATTAAAAAAAAAGAAAAAGAAAAGTGAGCAATTTAATCCCAAATTCTGTCTCTTTTCAGTCAGTGGTATCTGTCTCCTAACGCTGACTTTAGCAGACAGAAACACACTCCTCGTTCTCAGCTGTCATCCCTGCTAACAGGATGTCATACCCTGTATCGGTCCTGCTGCTTGCTGTCACAGCATCACAGCATTTGGGACAGGATTCATAATACAGCACTGAGGTAGTGACAGCTGACAGAAGACTTTAAAAATGTCCTCTGTACACAAACATATAAATATGTCTGCTGTGAAGCTCTATTTATACTCTCATCTTACACATGTGGTGGTGTAAGTTGGTGCAAAGGCAGGGTGCAGATTTGATCCTTTTTTAAAGGAGTGTATATTTGTCACTACTGGGCCAGTGGGTCTGAGAACCATGCCATCACTGGCTTAGAGCTGAGGAGCAAGTTCAAGGTCATAAATCAAAAGATGATGTACAGAAATCACTAAAGGGCAAAGCAGCTAGGAACAAAAGCATGAATACTAGTGTGAAATGTAACATCTCTGAGTTTAGCCCGACCTCCATCCCAAACTTTCTACTCTCCAAAATACAAAACCTTTTATCTTCACCTGTTTCTTTAGCAATGTTAATTTCAGTCCCAGGAGGCCCACAGATTTGTGCTCCTAAGGCAAGAAATACAGAATTTGGGGCTTTCTTTAAAGCCCATGGGGCAAAAGGGAGAAAGAGACATGATGGTGGCACAGAGCTGCTGAGCTGTCCTCCACAGCGAAGGGAAAAGAGCTGTGCATTGCGGTCCAACCATACATCATCACCACCCATAAAAATCATTTCCTGCAGGAAATAGCCACTGAGCACTGAAAGAAATCAAAATTTCACAGTAGATTGCCGTGCGAGTGGAAATAAATCCCTGTGGCTGTGCATCACATGCCTTGTGCTGCTGTGCTGCATGCAGCCCCAGGAAGGCCTCTGAAGGAGATGCTGAACTGTGTTAAATGAGCATTTTCAGAGATATACCTCGTTTTCTTTCCATATATGTAAATATATGGAAATGTGCTTCTATGAGAAGTGGTGAAGTACCCTGGGAAATCTAATTCCTGTGAATGGTAGCTATTATTACAAAGGAATAGGAGATTCTCTGCACCATGAGGATCTAGCACCATTTAAAAGCTGAGACTGCATTTTTCTTATCTCTAATGGCTTCAGACAGAAAATTAGCAAAGGTTCCCTGATACTGAGCAACTGAAAGTGTTTACTAAATTTGACCCTCAACAACACAGAATTCTGGGTTTGATTCTATTAAAAATGACCCTAAGGTCTTCCTTATAACTTACTTCATACCTTGCCCATGCACTTATTTCTTCTAGTAAGTATTCAAAAATATCTTACCATAGTAAGATATGGTCTTACCATAGTAATTTGAGTAGATATGCTATTACCTTACTGAGAACTGCATTTTGCTGAGTCAGGTCTTTCCCTGCACTCAATTATAGTGAAGAATAGTCCCTCCCAGCAAAAAGCAGCTGGCTCTTTAAAATAATAGTGAAAGCTTGACATTTTTATGTTTTTACTTTTCAGTTTTCTGTCAGATTCCGAACAAGAAGTAGCATTCCCAAATAACGTTTTGTACAAAGTTTCTGTGCTCAGTGTGCTTCATAAATACACTTTGCTTGCTAAGAAACAGCACTATCAGGCAGTTTGATTAATACACTGAAAAGGACAATAAAATAAAATAACAACCAATAACATGAAGTAATTACTGGGAAGGTGGATGCATTTCAGATGTAATAGCCAGGAATACCTTCTGCATGCTCTGAAGAAGTGATCAGTGATTGTAGTTCTGCACAGAACCAAACTCAAAATACATTCACAAAATTACCTGGTCTAGAAAGATTTTGACCAGTATTAATGGACACAGCCTCTGGTACCACCATGTAGTACTGTTCTAAATCAGCACTAAGCCATGTGTTTGGAATGAAAGACCTTTCCCTTAGGCAGCTCTTGAGCTGCTCTGTTTTTTCAGCTCCTTGTATTATCACATATGTACCTTGAGTTGCGATAGTAAAGAGCTGATCTCACCAAACCTGATGTGTCCCAATTCAACTTTCTGTTGAACTTGAATGGCACATCTCTGCACATAGCTGTGTCTGAAAGCTGAGGGCAAGTATTGATTTCTGTATTTTTCCAGTCTCGTAATAACAAGTATAAACTGTTCTATGCCCACTACTATTTGTCAAAAGACATAGTGTTCTTTTTAAAAATGATTTCTTTTAATTTAATTTTTCAGTCTATTTTTTCTATTATGCAACGCATTTCAATGACATGAACTGCAAACCTGGATGCTCGTTCTTTCGGCTATCCAACCTGCAGGCACAACTGGGGCATACAGATGAATTACTGATGTGAAAACAGAATTGTGGAGTTGTGAGCTTGTGCTGTAAAAGTAGCAGGTGCATTGCATGACTCCAAAGGGGAACTGCTCTGTTTGGTAAGTCTGCCATAAACACAACGGCCTGAACAGTGAGGGTTACAGTGAGCTCATATTTACTTTAATATTGTTTGCCTCTCTGCTTAAACGACTCCCTGAATTATTTTGACCTCAAGAGTTCATTCCAAAAAAGGTGCTTAGCTGTAAACACCACCTGCACAGTAGAGCGTATTGTGAGCCACCTCTGCCACTGTATTGCTCTCTTATCATTCATAATGTGAAAATATGACTGCCCTGCAGCCAGCCTGCACGCTGCCCATGCTGCAGATGGCAGGCACATGTGTGCACAACATTTGCATTTTATAGCTCTAATAAGAACAGTCAATAAAATGAGGGCTTTTCCACCTCTGTTACTATCTTGGTACAAATGATCTCATGTTAGTAGTTGTTTTATCTCAGTCCCTGTAATTTCCAGATGATTTTGTTTTCAAATATTTGTACTTGATTTTGGCATCGGTAAGCATTTGGCCCACCCACTGGATTTTCCTGGAGCCAACATTTTCTTGGTGCTATCTAGAGTTTCAATTCATTTGTTTCCCTCCCTAGCAAAGAATTAACTTTAATTGTGTCCTATCCGCAATTGTATTTGAAGTGAAAGTAACTTCTGCAATGTAATTCCTCATTGGCTTGGCTTGTGTGAGCAGCTGGTAAAGTTGGAGGTTAAATTGGCTCTTCTCTTGGCTGCAGTGCCACAGGGGTATGCAATGACCTCACCTTGTTGAGGCACTGCACTGAGACACTGATGTGCATCTCCAGAGGTGACAATGTCATCGTCACCAGTCATGGTAAGAGCAGGAGGAAGCCTGCACTTCATCCCTTGTTCCTCTAGGAATACTAGCTAGTGATACCAACACTACAGCTTACTGCTGCAAGGGCAGACCTGCACTTCTGTTTATCTCTTTTGGCTCTTCAAAAGCAGTTCCAATGAAATTGCAGCATTACAAAACAACAGCTTTGCCTATTTGCTTTTTTGTTTGAATACCCATTCTGTTATGATATGTCAAATACAAGAACTTTTTAAATTTTCCTTTCTGTACAGAAGAGTCATACAACTCAGGAAGGCTTGAACTGGTGGCAGTTTCCACAAGTTTTGTTGCATAAAAATGTAAGGAGAGTGGTTACACTGGAGGTCTGACTTTCCTCATGCACTCTCTTAAGAAGTCTAAAGGAAAAGAGCAAGGACAGGATAAGCACAGATGATTTCTCCACTCAAACTCCCCCAGTTTCTGACCGCTCTCAGCTTCAGATGTGGTTTCAATGATTTAATAACCCTCAGTGGATTTCTCTTCCCTGAGCTCGTCCAATTTCCTCTTAAACCAGTGTAAACCTTTAGCATCTACAATAGCATCATTCATGATTTTATAGACCTTGTCATTACCCCTGTCGGCTGCTTTTTTTCTAGAAAAATCCTAGCAGATTTGATGGCTTCCCACATGGGAACTGAGAATGATTGCCATATGATTGCCACTTCATCATGCTTCAGATCTTTTCCATTTACTGTAAAGGAAAAATGTCTCATGGGATCGGGATTGCACATCACCTAGCAATTTTCCCATGTGGATTACTCTTTGAATTGCTGTTTTGGGTTCAAACTAGAACAGGGGAGATTGTTGTTTACAATAAGGTTGGTGAGGCACCAGCACAGGCTGCCCAGAGAGGTGGTGGTGCCCACTCAAGGTCAGGGGGTGGGCTCTGAGCACCTGATGGGGCTGTGGGTGTCCCTGTGCATTGCAAAGGGGGGTGGACCAGATGGCCTTTAAATATCCCTTCCAACTCACACAATTTACAGAATTGACAAAACATAAGTCCTGGAAAAATATTGAGTTTTATATTGGTGGGGTGGCTAATCCCTTTGGACACACACATTTCTGTAGAGATACAGGGAAAGTAATTGCCAAAGTCCTCATTTATGTGCTGCATAACCATCTTCATAGTAGAGAGCTATGAAAAAAAAACAAAGGCTGTAAATCTGATGGCACCACAAATAATATATCCAATGTACATGTTCTGCTCAAAGTAAGTCTACACAAACTGATGTAGAAGCCATGGTTTTGCCTGTCTTCTGGTCTAGTTGGTTTAAACCACATTTTCTCTGGAAACTATGTAGATGCACTGGGATAACTCCAGGATTTATAATGGCTCTAATGTGGCTACCCCCACTTCTGGACCAAAGCTGGTTCATGTCTACCCAGTTTATTCTCAGGGTAGAACAAATGATGGCCTACCTGTGTTTAGATATGCATGCATGTTTTCACAAGGGTCAGACTGGGTCAGACCCAGAACTCTAGTTCTTCATACCCAGAAGCCTTTAAGGTAAATAAAATCAAATTAGCTTTTTGCGGTCAGGCCCATTTACATTAAAAAAAGTAGAAACTGGCTAAGTCGAGATGTCTGACCACAGTTAATTCTTTGGCTCTTATTCCAGTCCTTTTTCACATTCTGTGACATTTTTGTTTTCAAAATAAACACAGTCAAGAAAGTAAAGTTAGGAGGAAGGGAATGTGTGTATTTTTTGCATTGCCATAATAAATGCAACATGATAGTTCTAACATCCACTAGAATGGCATTGGATTTGGACAGTACGATCACCCATTTTTATGGGAGAAAACCAGGTGCTTTTCCCTATGTTGAATTCCCATTCTCTTAATCTTATTTGCTGGTTGGTACCAGACTCCACAGATTGGACATTATACTTTTCAAACCATGCATGTGTGTACATTCTGATTCTACCATTAAACTTAATGGAAAAAATTGGACCCAACCATGTCAGTACATTTTTATGAGTAAAGCCCCAGAGTCTCTTATTCAAACTCTTGGTAGCTTGTGAGTTTATATGCAGCTTTGGTACAAGCATTTAAAAACGTGAATGTATTTTTCAAAAGCATTTGTCAGAATTCAACGTTATTCTATTATTATGTTTTTCCAATTCTGTTGATTTATATGTAATCTTCTAATTTCCTCCCTGTGGTCTGTAAAAATGATCCTTGCTGCTATGCTACTCACATAACAAAAACTGGCCAGCGTTACTTCAAATAAGCTATTTGACTGACTTTATTCTGAGTGTCCACATGCCAAAAATTTACTAGATAATTATTTGTCTCCTAAACTTTCTTTCCATTTTTTCCCACTCCATTGAAAACCCTTTCTTGACCTACAGATATGGGTTTTAATTTAACCCTGTTTCCTTGCAGACTGCAGTTGCTCTTGACCATGCATACACTTTTTTTTCATCTGCATGACAGGTAGATATTTTACGTACAGTACACTGATAATTATCTTTTTGACTTGCTTTTCTACAAAATAAACATACATTACAACAAGGAATGCCCTGACTGAGTCCCATAGTATAGAACTGCTCTCAGCCCTTACCTAGAGCAATTGTCTTAGTGCTTTGAGAATCTGCAGGTGACACGAGTGAAATCAGAGTGGGTACAGTTCCTTTTCTGTGAATTACCTAGGTAAACAAGGCTCCTCTGTGCACATTAAAACATCCAGATTCATTTTTTAAATAACTGGCATACAGTATTGTTTATTACGATATGATCTTCATATATTTTCAATTTCCTTCCTTAGTTGAACATTTTCTGCTTCCTTTCCAGGAGCAGATATCTTGAGTTCCCAGAGAGCATGTGGGCCCCATAATTAACAATAACACTTAACTTAGGTCACTGCAGCCCCTGCTCCAGTGTGCTTCAAGTGTGTAACAGTACAACATTAAACAGTGACTCCTCAGTCCTACAAAGCTGTGGCTTTGCATGACCCTAAATGAATGACACTGTACGCTTAGATGACTTCCATTAACTGAGGGACATCTTTCAAGGAGCAGAAGATTCCCTGTTCATTGAACAGTCATTTGGCAGCTAACCTATGGGCAGTGTCTTCAAATTTTCATTTAATTTCTGTCTGGGTCCATGGGAAACATAGCTTTGTTCACACAGCTTTATTCACACTCAATCTGGTGCTACATGATGACCTCGTTCTAATTGGGTGTGTTGCTGGCTTTTTGGCTGATGACTCTAGTTATCATTTCACAGCCTGCCTGAAAAAAGGGACAAGAACATCCTAATGAACACTTTGTCTAGGCTTCCTGTCTCTCCTGTCACCAAATGACTAATTACTAATTTCCAGCTATGAATAATTTACATTACATCCTACTTTTTAACCCTGGGGATATTTCCTTTCGCTTACATGTTTTAGATTTCTGCAGATCCCTTCATACTCCTGCAAAGGCTTCACTGAACACCTATGTGAAGAGCAATTTTCCAAATAACTATTTCTAAACGTTTGACATCAGTCATAGAAATTAAGATCTCTTTTTTTCTCCCTGTGTGCTATTATGTTCTTCTTTTTCTTCCAAAATTTCTGGTGTCCCAAGTAATTAAGTAGCTGCACTTGCCCACACTTCAGTTCTTCTCCCACAGCCTCTCTTCAGAGCTTGGATTTGGATTATTGCAATAGACGTTCTGGATGATACCAACCAACCTGGTTATACCATTATATCTATTATCACAACAATTTTGAGCGATATCAGCTGACTGTGAATGCCCAAGGGGATGTTTTTCCAAACTTGCAATTATTCTCAGTGTACCACTTCAATTGCCAGGACTAATCCCTGGCTCTTGATTAGTTAGAATTAGAGCCTATGGGTTGGTACTGTTGATCTCGCTTGCCTGACTGACCTAAATTCCATTGTGCACCTGCCATTTTGCATTTGAATAAATCTGGAACAAATTCTGGTACTTGATGTGCTGCCAGTCTTGGTTTTAATTTGGGATATGACTGGGTGAGGCAATGCATCTCTTCATCAACATGCAGAATTGCTATAGAAGCAAAATGCTGCTGAGTCACAGAAGGAGGACACACAAGGAAGCAACGTTGCCGTTCAAGGCTGGCAACAGCCCCTCTTCTTGCCACCTACAGGTGAAGCCTTAGATTTTTTTACTTTTTTTTTTTTTACTTCAGTAACTCAAATAGATATGATGACTTGCGGGTAGTTGCTCAGGAAGCTGACGTACGCTAAAATTAGTGAATGCTTGATCATTTTTTTTCTGAAGAATTCGATCAGAGCCATAACTTGGAGTTAGACTGGAAAAGTCCACAGCAGTCCTCTCCAGAACAGGTTTGATACTGGTGTACACAGTGAGATCTTTTGGGATGACCCTGTAGTTCTGTCATAGCTGACTGTGCACCTCTGTTCCCAAAGAGGGCAGAGCTCTGCTCTTCATTTTCACAAAAAAACAGGGACAAAATGGCAGACCAATTGCCAAAGTGAAACACGTAGAGGTCCATGCAAGTGCTGAGGCATCCTCTTCCTGGAAATAGACGTATAAGTTCGGACACAGTATGAGCAAGGTGATATAATAATGCATAAGTCAAGAAGGAAAAGGCTTTCTATATTCTTAGAATGTATAAAAGTGCTAAATAGCCTTTGTTTATTTGTTTGTTGCTGTTTTTGTAAGAGATAATCCAATTGTCTCCGATAATTTTATTTTAATTAAAAATCTGTAGAAATATACGAGCAGGAATTGCTTAATTAAAATCAGGAGAGTGAGAAGAATTACCACGTAGACAGGAATTTTTCTCACGCTGCATGGAATATATGCTGATTAATTATTAGAAAGAATATTTTCAAATAATGGCACACTAAAAAAAAAACCTAACCTATTGACAGGAAAAAGAGAGAAAAGTTGTTAGGACAGATAGCAAAGTGAATTACTTCTGTCAACGTCAGCGTGTCATCAGTAGTTTTCAGGTAACTGTAAGTCTAAAATGTTTCCTTGTCACATGAAATGTGACATAAATACACTGAAATGTATTTATAAAGCATAGTTAACATTAGAGACTGGAATTAAATCTTTGCTGTCTACATTCGAAACTTGCATTGCTGTCAAGAAGTAAAAAGACAAAGAGATAAATACTTTACAGTTGTTTGCTATTTGGGCAGGGAGTTTGTCTTTCTACATATGCATACAGTGCAAAGCTCATTTGGGGTGTGACTGTCCTCTTAAATCTACCATAAACAGTATTGTCAGTAAGTCATTGCCTATGTTCTTAAGCAATTCCGCCCTAAATTCTTGTTTTTGTTTCTTTACTTCAAAGGCATTACATCGATAAGCCATTTTATATGGTCTCCTTCTTTAGCTTATTTCATCTGACCTCTTTGCACACAAAGAATTAGAAGTACACAGGCCCCATCTCCACTGTACTCTTTGTAGGATTTCCATGAGGATGCAGTCATGAAGGTAAAGCACATCTGCAGGAATTAAATTACTGTTGTAAATAACATGGATTCCATTCACGAATATGATGCCCGTGCCACTGTAGTTTCCTTCCAGAGCCATAGAAATACACGTTTCTGCTAACTCTAAAGAGGAGTAGGATTTCCACATTGCTCTTATCTTTCCAGTCAAGCTCCCCACTCCTCTATGGCCTTTTAGCTTTGTGGCCTTGGAAACAACTAAAACATTTACGGTATGTATGCCAAGTGGGAAAACAAGACAAACAGTCTTCTAAGACCACAGAAAACAAAGATGGGACAGGAAAAAATAAACTAGGAGAATGATAAGCTTATTTCGTTCCAAAGTGGGGCTTAAATAAAATAAATGATGGCAAAATTGCTTTCCAAATGGAACACGGGAGGCAGAGAAAGAAAGAACATTTGTACATTAGATGTCTAGTGTTAACACTTTCAGTTATGTTGGAAACTATGGAGTTTCCAAGGCATCTTGCAGGACATTATTCAAATGCCTAAGAAAAAGTAAAGGTGTCTTGGATCAGGCAGCACCCAATATGTTTATGCTTTCTTGATGGGAAGGGATGTGCCAAAATTACATTTGCTAATGGCTGTTAAGGAAGGGCAAGGGTTATTATTTGTAACAGTGCAGCATTATGTGTGAAATAAAATAATAATAAATAAAACAACAACCACCACCATAAAAACAAAACAAAAAACAAACACATAAGAAAAAAGGATTTTAAGAAATTTCAAGCCAGGCTATCACAAATTGGAGAAGGAATGGGAGAGATGTAAAGCAGGCTGCGGGTAGGAGAAGGCTTAAGTGTGACTCTTCATAGAAACTCTGCAGTGTTTCTGTGTGACCCAGCAGCTTTGTAGTAGTTCTGGAAAATAATATCTGTATGTTGCTGTAAGTACACGGTATCCCATTGTTAAAACTGAAAAATCTCTGATCTCATATGTTTGAAAAGTGGCAAAGTAGTACTGCTAAGTCATGTAGTGAGCCACAAGGATGCACTTTCTGGCCCAGGAGTCTGCCAGCCCCAATCGTTAGAGCTGTGTCTTTTTGCAAGATTGAGTTGCATTTCATTATTGAAGTGCAACTCACATGTAAGGGGCCCATATAATCTGCCCCAAAGAATTATTTCTATGTGTAAAGCCAATTGTTTTTCAGGCATTGCTTTGGGCTTTTAGTTTTGCAGTAAATCCAGAGATTCTTTGTCTTGCTTTATTTAAGATCCATTCACTGTCTTCATCCAGCTCTGTGGAAAGGTAATGGCGATGCAAGCAAAAGGGTTCATGTTGCTCTTAAGCCGATGGAGGTGATACCATACGAAATTAAAAGGTTATTCAGCAGATGTCAGAACTATGAAGAAGAAAGGATTGTGATGCAAGCTATGTTTAGATGTTTAGCTACAGCATGGAATACGTTGTTTCACATGATACTTTGCACTATACCATGAGGGGGCTGAAATCTTTGTTATTTTCTTAGGCAAATGATATCTTGCTTTACTGCTCTCCAGATAGCAGTTACTCCCACTAGAAAAGCCCAAGACCCTCAGCTCTAATTCTCATGCTCTAACCACTTGACTTCACTGAACAAACGTATTTGTTTGGTGTCATAATTTAGTAAAAATAGAAACTACAAGAAAATCTTTGAAACATTTAATAGAGTGGACCCATGAAACATTTAACAGAGTGGACCCAGGAAATCTTGGGAGACCTTTTCCCTGTGGCCTTATTGAAGTAATTTGCATCTGAACAAGATAAGAACCAAATCTATGAAAGGATTTTGTTTTTCATGATTCAAACATAGTTTTAAAGTGCACTTAGCATGTACTAGCTTTGTACTTTGTGTATGTTTAGCAACGGTTGCCGATATTGTTTAATCTGTATCTACATTACCTCGTGTTTGCCATCTGTTCTTTGAATGGAACCTCTGTTTAACATTAATTTAATGAAGAAAAATGGTCCTGTAATTAAGTTTTCTAGTAAACTGTTGTGTCAGCTCAATCTTTAGTGTCATTTACAGCAGGTGGGAAATGGCAAGGGATTTTGTGATAGTGCCTCTGCAACCAAAGTGGGTCACAGAGCAGCCCTCGGGAAGGTCACCTTCTGAACCTGTCAGGACGATCTAGTGCACAGCTGGGGCAAGCTGGTCCTGTATCTAATGCAAGGAAAAATTTGGTAGAAAAGGCATATCGGAATTCCTGAATGATGACATGCAAATAATGCATTGCTAATAGCTCCGTGACATGGGACGTGTTTGTAATGAACACATCCCTCAATTCAGAGTAGTTTGCTTGATGAATTTGAAGTTAAACACAACGGAGTTTTATTTCCATCTATTGGATTATCCTGTTAATTGCTTCTGTTAAGTTCTTCAAATACACTCAGCTGTGGGAAGGTTCTGCAACCAGTTGAGTTCTGCATATACCAGTGATTCTGTTCTGTGGTTCTATGATATCTAGTGGTTTTTTTTTTCTTCCCAGCTGTGGGCAGAAGTGGAAGATAGCCAAAAGGTGCTATCTTACCATTCAACTCAGGTATCAGTGCACCAAAGTCTCTGGCTATGGTGTTGTTAATCTACAGCCCAATGTGCAGAGACACCTGATGTGATACAAAGCTAGAGCAGGGCTCTCCTGACTTATGCCTGTTTGCTCACAAATCAGGAGCCAGCTACAATTGCTAGAATCTCCTCTGTGAAGCCCTGGATGACCATCAGTCGTGCTGATGGATGATTTCATTTACCCTGGAAAAGCTGAATTGGCTGTTTCATAAATGAGGAGTCCGGTTTCAAAAAATTAAACTGGGTTGAATGTCACAGATCTTAAAGGGCTTCCAATATTTTAATATGCTATATTCTACTTGGCATGGCATGTGTTCTAAGGATTAGCTCATCTAATTTCAGTCCAAAGTCTTCACTTGTAAAAGAATTTGGAGAGAACATTTATATCCATATTCCAAGTGGAATTGCTTTACAGAACCCTGCAGTATCTTCCTGTGACAAAGGATCCAAATCCTTTCCATGCTTCATTATAGATGAGCTGGGAGCCTTGGGAAAACTTTAATACCACATGCATATCATGTACTCTGCTATGAAGTGTTGTGTTTGTATCACCAAATTCAAGTAGGAATAGAACAGCCAATAAGAACTCCCTCACCAGGCGTTTTGTGGATGCTTGGGAGGGCTCCTGTTGGTTTTATAAGTTATCATCAGAAAACAGAAACACAGAACTAGCATAAGACTACATCAAAATAACTGACAAATTTACTACTTGATACTGCTTCTACTACTCAGGTTTTGGACAAATTGCAGCTTGAAAAGACAAAAGTATACTCTCAAATGTTATCAAATGTTAGGACTTTTCAGTTCAAATAGTTGACTGCAGGAGGTTTCAGCAAACAAAATGCCTAGGACATGATAATCACTGTGTAATCATCTGATAATTCAACATATCTGAGTCAAATGCGACGCCTAAAACTCAGGAACTCTGCATCCATGGCCATTTTTAAAGCACTGTAGCTTAGCACTAAAGTCCCAAGTGCACATAAATGAGTCTCTTGAATAATAGTATGTCATATTAAAAAGGAAAAGACATTGTTTTGAATTTTTTTTCTGTTCTGTTTCTGCCTCAGACAGAACATACAAACAATAAGAAAGAAAAAATAAATGAACCTTCAAAAAGAAAAAAAAGTTACAAAAACAGAAAGCAGCAAAGAATTTCCTCTGTTTAGAATAGTAAATAGAAAAACAATCTTTACAAATAAGTACTCTCAGTAATGAAATGAGTTGAGTTCACAATGTAGGTCATGAGATCCTGAACAGCTACTTCCTTTTCTGGAGGAATTACTGGCAGAAATTCCTCATAACCCGGTGAAATCTCTTGTATTTGATGATAGGGAAGTATTTAGGTCATGAGTTAAACTATAGCACAAGAACCTCAGCCAGATCTGATAGCTGGGTCACTGCCCCTTTTCTGACACATCCATCAACCTGCAGCAGCAGGAGCTTCAGCACACAGCTATGTGTGCACAACGCTGTGGATGGCCCATCCCTGGAGGTGTTCAAGGCCAGGTTGGACAGGGTTGTGGGCAATCTGATCTAGTACTTGATCTACTGGTTGGCAACTTTGCCTGCAGCAGGTGTGTTGGAACATGATGATCCTTGAAGTCCTTTCCAACACAAGCTCTTCAGTGATTCTGTGAAGTTCAACCCCACATGGAAGCTTGCTTTTTGCCCATGGTATATTCTTCCTCTGCTTCAGTATCCCATAGGTCACTGATATGACTTTGGGATTTCTCCAAGCGCCATAATTATTAAAGACTGTATTCTTGAATTTGTCCAAGCGGAATTAAAAAAGAAAAAAAAATTTAAAGCTGAGCTAGATAGTTCCCTACCAACTATTTATCTGTCTATGGTTGTCAACTATAGCCAAACATAGTTGATAACTAGAGGCACAATGTGTGTGAATAGGAACTTTTCAAATATGCCCATCACTGCTGCAGTGCCTGTGCCAACATTATAAGTTGTATGTCGTGTGAATGCAGCACATCTATGAATTTTTATCCTGTTCTGTATTTCTAGGGTTAGCTGAAAAATAAACCAAACCAAAACAAAGAAACAAGCATCTCCCAAATGAAAACCAAAAATCTGAACTAACATAAGAAGTTTGATGTTGTACCAGGGGACATGGGAAATCTTGGTGGTAGCTGAATGGATGTACTGGGTGATCTGGGAGGTCTTTTCCAGCATTGGTGATTCTATGATTCTATAAGTACACAATCAGAATTTTCAGTACCTTCTGTGCAAAGGTGTCTAAACAATGATTTGTTCATTTTTCTTAAGAAGTTTAATTGAAAGTTCTTTGTTTTTCTTCATCGCAGTGCTGTGAGCATCCTGAAGTTCTATTTCTTCTGCTATAGCTGCTATTCCACTGTAGCACTTGGAATCTGACAGTAAACCCATGGAGTACATGGTAAATATCAGAACAAGGATTAAGCTGTTAAAAAATGCTTGCTTTCTTTTTTTGTTTCTTTTTTTAAAAAATATTTTAAAAGAGATTAAGGAAGATCCAAAACCAAAACAATTGGAAGTAAGATATGAAGAGCTCTTTAAACGTGGCAGTTTTTAATCTTCATGTGTTGTTATATGAACAGTTGTTGGAGCGTTCTTTCATTTGATTTTCTCTACCACGCATACTGTGAACATTTCTTCCTAATCAGAAGAGATGGGAATCATAGAATGTATTTAAAAAATTGTTTTAGAAACAGTTTCTAATAGCGTCAAATTCTGGGCTTGCTAGCCAAGAACATGGATGCTTTTTTGAATACAGTGGAAAATATCTAATTTTAACAGATGAAATAAATGGAACTAAGCATGTAATAAGGGTACAATTCAGTATAAATGCAGCAGAGATGACCCAATAAAGATTACCTAATGAGTATTAGATTACCTCCTCTAGTTACAAAGTAAAAACAAACAGCTCCTAACATTATGTATTGGTAGCAACATGTCAGGAAATGCTCAAACCCAAACATTAAAACACCAATCTCCAGTGTAGAAAATGTAACATTTTATTTACTATCAATGATGCTACTAGGTATTCCTGGTACGAATATCAAGAAATCACACAGCCCAGTTTTTCACTGTCTTGTGAAAAGCCCCGAGAGTACTTCCAGATGTTAAGTCAACTTGCCACATTTCACAGATTCAGAGTTCTCTTTTTAAAGTCATTTATAGAACTTTGGAAAGAGCACAGGCTATAGTGTTATTAAAAGGTAGGGAGGAGTGTTTTATTTTTAAAGCAAATTAAAGGCACGACAGGTTTTTGCAATCACTGTTAACTTCTGTAGTCCAAAAGGGAAACAGCTCTAGGTACCTATAGCTAAATAATTTCCTACTATTATATTAGTGGATTGTCACCTAAGAACATATCCTAAACTTGGATGTACCAAATTGTGAGACATCCAGACATCCAGCTGGGTCTGTTACTCTTGCAAAGTTCACAGAATTTATGAAGATTTAGGCTGTCCCATTCATTGGAAATGAATTTTCTGATTCCTTAGGTAGTAATTCCCACACAACAGTGATAGAGAATGACTTGTCAGAGGTGTCACAGACAAGGAATATCTTTGTGCAGCGGTCAGGAAACATGTTAAGATCATGCAACTGTTATGGTGCAAAGCAGGAGCAGTAGCCAATATATGCTGTTATGGAGCTTCATACAGCATTTACTGTTTGAAGAAAAATGGAAGAATGTCTGCAAATTATTAAAAAAGGAGAAAGGAAGATTAGGAATCACCACAAATTAAAATAGGAGAATTGCCATTTAAAATGTAGTTGAATTCATTCCTTTAATATAAAGTTGTATTAAGTTTGAAGGGAATTGGAAAGAATGATCAGCATATTTAACAATTAACATGGTCTGCATTTTACTTTAACTGTCTGTCGATACACCAGGTCAGTTTGGGAACAATAGCATGCCTTGTTCTGATTAATTTGTATCATCTTCTATGAAAACATTAACTCCTGGAATGCATTGTTCCTGCAAATACTAATCATGGCATTATCACAGATTAGATGAACAGTAACAGATTTAACATATCAAGTTCTCCTAAATATTGTAGGTGTGCAGTCATTGTGCTGGCCAGAAGGTAAGAAAACAAGGAAAATAATAATGTACAAAACAAACTCTCAGCCTCTTAGTTACACGGCACATAGTCCTCCTGTATGACAAAGAACTTTTATGGCAACTGGCAAATGACCAGGAATTTTAATTATCATTCTGTGAGATGTCTCCACGGGATGATGGTGCTTATTCAAAGCAGGTTCTGCTTCATGAAGCTGGTGACTATATAATAAAGTCATCTGCATGCCCTAATCTATCAATTATTCTTGTGAGATGATGAAAGTAGTGGCATTTTTAGTGCACATATGAGTTCTGTCATACAGGAGGAAAAGTTACTGCAGGCTCATACAATGAGAGCAGTAAATCATACTTTTTAAGCCTCCTACGCAGTGGGTAGAAGTCACATCTAGCTGAGCTTCAGCTCTTTTCTTTTCTCCCTGTTTACCCATGACAACTTTAAAAAAGATTGCCATCTGGTATCCCATCTGCCTGCATGTCCAATCTTATGCTTTCTGCAGTTGCTTTTATTTGTCCCCAGTGCCGCCTTCATGGAAGAGACAGCAGTCCCTCCTGAAACTCTGTGTAATTTGGGACCTTCCAGAAGCTCTGAAAGAAGTCAGAATCCAAGGATGAAAATCTTCCATTCTAGTTATTAATAACACTGGGGGAAAAAAAAAAAAAAAATGTGCTGAAGAAAAATGACAACACCTGTTCTTGCCTTCCAGGTGCTTGAAACAAAACTTCGTTGCTGAGCTTCAGGGATTAAGGGAAGGGATTGTATTTGCCTGCTGCAGTTAGATGCGGCGTCCTCAAGGACCTCAGAACCTGCATGGAGACATGGAGGAGAGAGGAAATAACCTTTACAGAAAGAAAATCAGTTAAATCATCTTTAGCATTCAAACAAAAGATGATATGTATAAGGCCATTTGTGTTATTTTTTTCCCCATTAAGAATGTTATTAATGAAGGTAACTTTCCATCAAGTATTGGTCTTGTTACAGGAGATAGAAATGAGCATGATAGATAAAGCCCATGAGCCTTTCCTGTATAACTTTTACATGTAGAATAGCAGCAGGTGCTGGGAAAGACACTATGGGACTCAAAGGAACCTATCACTCCTTCCCAAAAGCTGTACTAACTGTGCACTGATTTCAATGAAAGAAGTCCTGATGACATGTGAGAGCAGAATCTGGTCAATAAATATCACGTGTAAATACATCAACAGACCCTATACTGGAATTATTTAGAGTGAAACCGTTTAGCCAAATCACAAAAATCCCTCTCGATTTGGAAAAGTTACTTTCCCACCTACTTCAGTTCAGCGCAGTGGGAATTTGGCATCATAATCCCTTAAATAACAGTAAAAAAATCTCAACTTGAAGTGAACTCTGACATCAATCTAACAAGCACCCAAAGAAGTCACACGATGGAGAGCCTTTAAATCACAGCATGAACAGTAGCAGAGGAAGCAGAGGGACCAATAGCATAACCAGTCAGTGAGATGGGTACAGATGTCCTGCAGTTCTACACTGCCTAATGAAGAGAGGTTACACTCCACCAATGATGCACAGAGAAAGGCTCTGTGTTTTCATTTTATAACAAGGGAAACTAACTCTGGTATTAAGTAGATGGACTTAGGCTTGCAGCCATAGTAAATCTGTCCCACATCCTTTCACCTTGCTCCAAGGATGGGAGTGGGAGGTGCAGTAGGGTTAGCCCAGACTTCAGTTTCTCCCAGGAGGACTTGGATTACTTCAGTTCCTGGGATGAAAAGCGTGGTTGGAGTAGCACTTATATTAAGTAATACACATGAATACAAAATATAGTTTTCTATTTTATCTGACATGGCTATACCATCACTGTAGTGTAAAAACCCAAGCACTTTAAGTTGTTCAAGATAAGTTTGTGTGAAATTTCTGCATAGAAAGAGTATGATGGTTTCATCTGAGGACCCTGGCATTTCCTGAGGTTATACGGCACCTAGATAGGAGACAATGGAGATGTGCTGATTTACATCAGCTGTGAATTCATGAATTCATGCAGGCATTTAGTGGAGATACCACCTGCTTCCTGATATGGAAAAAAATAAACTCGGTGTTGAAATTGATCTTGTGTTATCCAGGAAATCTGCATGTATATACAGTAACATGCTGTCCTGTTCTTTATGGTTTTAGGAAATGAACAAGGACTTCAAGGACAAGAAAATACTCTTCTGCCAATTCAAGAAAAGATAATGGATGAGGTGTTACAGAACCTGTAGGTGAGTTCAAGTTTGCATTATAACCATCTTTATGTAAGTCAGGTTATTTATATCATGTTTAATGTAGCTGCTGTTTCAATCACTGTTACTTTAACTTATTTATTTAAAAATTAATGAATGCCTCAGGTTGCCTGCCAGCTGTATCACAGCCACACAGGCTGTCGTGCAAGAGATCAGTCATTCAAAATCAATGCGTGACAAAGCATAAGAAAAAGAAGTATCCCCACAAATGCAAACATTATGAGGGAAGTGCTTTATGTCTTGTAAGCCACATCGTCAGCTGGCTGTCTTAACTGAGACAGTCACTTTTCTCTCTGTGGCTTTAAATAGCAGTGTGATGGATGTGTTATGTTCTCTAAACTGCCCCAAGAAAATAATTTTAATTTTCCATAATTCATATATTCATTTACATGTGCTGAGAGAATGAAATGTTAGTATTTGGATTTAGAAGCCTGTAGAACCCATATTGTCCCGATGGAAACAATTATGCTGAAAGAAAAGCAGCAGCAAAGCTGACTTCCAAAACTCTGGGTGACACCAGAAGTCACTGAGCTCCACCAAACACCAAAGCACTGACTTTTACCTCGCTCACTTAACTTGCTCAGGAAAATCACTAGTGTGAAAAATGAACTCATGTTTAGTTTTGGTTTAATACTGCTGGGGAGTCATCTTTCAGTCTGAAAAAAATAGGGAGAGAAGAAGAAGACACAGTGCAACCCATCAGTGAGGAGGTGATGTCAAAGGCATGTTTCAATTAGTGCAAGAGTAGCTGTGGCCATGTTGGCCTAAGGCAAATACTCTGAATCTAACAGCAGTGGGAATTCCTTTAGGAATTCTGAATAGAGGGATATTATTTTACCATTTTAGGTCTTATCTCTCCCAGCAATGTTGCTGGTAAGTTTAATTGATATATCTTTTCTCATTTATTGTTATGTGAAGTCACAACAGTGAACAATCCTTCCAGGCAAAAAACCCTCACATGCTGCTATTATAAACAACGTCTCCTTAATCCAAACAGCTACAATAATTTTATTAGCAGTCACGGCCTAGAAGAGATGGAACAATTAGCCTGTTTTACTGGGATAGAGTTTTATAACCCCATAAAATCAACTTGTTTAGCCTGAGGCTTTTAGCCATTCAAATGAAGAAGGCCAGCTGAGAAGTGGCAAATGATAACACTTACCTACAGGTCCTCCAGCAGAACAACTGTAAGCTCAGCTGCAGTGATGCTATGTAGGTGACAGAATGGCTCCTCTGGTCTATTTCATCTTTATTAAGTGACAAAAAGCATAGCAAGTAAAACATCCATTAGTAAAACCAACAGCTTCTGGAGAGAGGATCATTTAAATCCAAAGATGAAGCTGGAAGTTTGTACGTGCCAGCAGAAATCAAGGTACCTTCTCAAAAAAGGGAAACAGCTGCACACCCTAGGGTTTGTCAAGTTGGGAAAATAAGGAAGTTTTTTTAAGTGATATCTTTAATTCAGTTAATGTTGCTATGAGCAGAAGAGTTAGAATTGGTAGATGATGATTCTGTCTTGTGTGGTCAATAGATGATGCATCTTTGGCTTATGAAAACAATCTTTTTCATCAATTTCTGTTTGGTTGAAATGTAATTGTACAGAGAGGCTCTCATCATGTCATCTCTTTGTATGGAGTGGTATGCTTTGTATTTGTGATGTAATGTACTGTTTCCGGATTCTGTTTTCTCCTTACAAGTGACCTAAAGAGTGAACTCTTTCCTCCTTACAATTTCTCTTTATGAATGTGATCTACTGAGAGAAAAGAGTGAAATTACTCTTCTGCTTCTATTAAGAGAGGTTCTCTTTTTGTTTCAGTGAAGTCTTGATTTTAGAGTTCTAAATAAGTACCTGTATACCACAACAATTAAGAAAACTAAGTAGGGGTAGCAGTAAAGCGAAGCAAGCCAGGATTAACCCTGATGTAAAGGATGAGTTAAGCACAATGACATCAAGCAGCAGGAAACTCTGAGGAGCAATGAGTGAGTATAGTCTGCTTAATTTATGAGAAGGATTACAGAGTAAATGCTTGAAGAGAGCACACAGAATAGAACAGGTACTTTTCACTATGGAATAACTATGCAGTGTAAGGCAAGAACATCCTCTGCATACTCTTCTTTCTGCAAAGCACTCTTCTCTAGCCATAGAAAACTTGGAAAACTAAAAGTTATTGGTGTTTTAAAAATTTTTCCCCATTACATCATAATGAAAAATTCAGCCCTGCCAATAAATCACTTCAGCCTGCCCCTTTTGTACAACATCATGTTCTCTTGTTCCCCTCTTTATTATTAACTTTAACTCCATGGGGCATTACCATAGTTAACATCAAGGGCTCACTCACAACCTGTACTCCATCACCCGCAGAGCTGACAAAGTTGTGATGAAAGCTTTGCATTGCTGCTGTTGTGCCTTAGCGATTTTCCTCTGCATGGTTAAAGCTGTAACTAGTGATCGATGTGATCCAGCCTGACCTTTTTCTAACCTGTCTTAGCAACACCCCTCTTTGCTTGGCCCCTCTGACACTTCTTGATTTAAATCCATAATGTGCAGCTCAATGGTTTTCTTGTTCCTCTTCCTCGAAAAATAAAAGCTTGAAGCGGGGGAGAACAGTCAATTCATGGGCATCTTGGACTTAAAGGCAGGGCACATCTGTGATGTTTCAGAGCACAGAAAATCATCAGGAATTTGAGATTATCACAATAGAGCTTGCTATATTCAGGAATTTCCCAAGAACCCACAAGAATGCTGCAAGAAGCTACCGAGCAGACATACACACATCTTAATTCTGGGGGGGAGCAAAGCAGTATCCACACTTGAGACACAAAGTGTTTCCAGAAACCGCCCAAAGGATGTTGGAGATTCTGATCTGAGCTTTCTGTAGCTGCTGTTATGAAGTTCTAATGGCAGAAAGAACCGCTTCTTGACATCCCTGTGGCTGTAATTGTCTCCAAACTGGGCTTAATATTTCATATGAGAAAATGAAAAGCATCACAGAAATTCTTTGCCTTGATCAAAAATGAAGATGATAGCTGCTTCTTTGCTTTTATTCTGGCAGTGTTGTATTAAAAACACATTTCTCTTTATTAATTACAAAGGGACTTTTTTTTTTTTTTTTTGGATACTCCTTAGGGATTCTTTTGGGAGTTCTTCAAGGAAAGAAGGAAAATCAAGTTTTCCATTTATTCATATCATCTTTCAATTCTCAGCAACACATTCAGAACACAAAGCAAAATGTTTTTCTTGACCACATCAAATTCACACACTCTGATATACCACATGCTCGAAACAGTATATGTAGAAATGTCCTTAAAAGAAGGAAAAACCACAGCAAGAGGGGGAAAAAAAAAAGAGGAGAGGGAAGGATAAGAAAGAAATGACATACTAGCAATGAAAGATGTTGCTAAGAAGAAATATATTTTTTGCTTGGCAAAAATAAGAGGCATCTTTTTCATTGCCAAAGTGAAGTCAGATTACTTTTCAGAGTTATGCAAACCTCAAAGTTTTGCCTGGAGGAGATCCTGAAAGAGAATTTGAGGAAGGTTCATTCCAATTCCTGCTATTTGATCCATAAAGGAGAAATACTGCTGGCACGAGTTCAGTACACCCTGGGATGATATTGGCCTGTCATCCTTGAAAGAAGAGAGCTATTGCTGGTAGGGAAAAAGGCAAGCACCTCCATGCATGATTTCCAGTGGTATCCAGACACTATTAGAAATAAGAACTCCACCAAGTGGGAACAAAGCCCATTGTGAAGTTAGTTAGCTATTTCACATTGGTGGTACTTTTATTTCAGTACTTTTTGAATATCAGCTCTAGTTATGGATCAGGATCCTTTTGTTCTTTAGGTAAACATGAAAACTTCACTTTCTGTGCAAAGAAATAGAAATGATGCTTGTGTTTTATTGTTTAGTTCTCAGTGTCAGCACGACAGGTTTTTGATGGCAGTGAGCCTTGATATGGTTGCTTGGTATTTCATCACTTTGCTGGGTGACACCAATCAAGATAGAAGAGATGCTTTTGGCACTTGCATACCTTCGTCGTGCTGTAACTTGCCAGTAGGGAAGGAGCAGAACCTTAGCCTGCAGGGGTATCCTGTATAATGATCCATTAATCCAAGAAGATGTATCAGTTACCTGTCAGACAAAAAGAATTTTGAAAACTTTTAAAGTATTTTCTCTGTTTACCAATAGCATAATGAACCCAAGCCTGTCATTTTCTTCAGGCCAAAGTCCATTCTGCTTAAAGCAATACAACTATTAAACTTTCAGGAATGGTGCTCCTTAAGCAAAGCACAAATTTCATGCAACTCTTCCTTCTCCCTGACAGCAAAGATCTTTATCATGCTACAGACTACATTTTGAGAACAATGCCTGAAATAAAGAGGGAAAGAAATTGTTTAATATGTTATTTCCTCTAAATAAGATCACAGAATCACTGAATCATAAAAGGTTGGAAAAGACCTCTAGGATCATCCATTCAGCCATCAGCCATCATCACCATGCCCACTTCGGAGGATGCCAAAGCAGACACAGAACTGAACAGCAGTCTCAGGACACATCATGCTTTTAGAATTATTATTCTCTCCTGATGCACCTTGTTGCAATTGTAACATTAGTCTCAGAAGTGAGAGCAAGAAGAAATCATTACAATTGGAACATTTATTTCCTCTCTGCCATCAAAGAGACAAGCCTCTGGACAGCAAATTTAGTGGTATTTTACTGGATACAGATGCGTAGCACTGCACATGTCTTCCTTCTATAATATAACAGCAGTGGAGAGTTCAGCTGAGAGAACAAACTTTAAGAATATGTCTCAGTCCTGTAGGACAGTGAAATAGTTGTCCAAATCACAATGTGGGACTCAGAGCCATGCCCTAGAACAAGTCTTTTCTTATTCTTACAAGGAAAGATCAAGATAGATCCATATGTGACTTTTGACAATTCAAGGAAAAAAACTTCAAATGCTTGGGTATTTGATCATTATTTTTTTATAACCTATCAAAACCATAGGATTTGTAAGCATTCCTTCAGCCCTAGGTGGTCTCTTTCTCTTCTCTATTTTTCATATTATCCCAATAAAGGAGGAGGCCTTTCTTTTGTTGAGAAAACTAACGTAATAGAATAGAAGATTTTTACAAGAAGCAAACTTGTAAAAATGGCATCCTGGGGTTCCCCATTTATTACATTAAATTGTTTCTAGATCAAACCTGTTCGGTTCAGCACTGAAAGGATGGGTTTGCTGCTGTCCATCACTGAAAGCCCTACAAAAGTAATGGATATTTTCTGGGTCATACCCTCTAAAAATAAGTCACAATAGGAATGTTAAACTAACTTACAACGTGTGAATCAGAACTCCAGTTGCCTTGTACTTCTACAGGATTAAGAAAAACCCCTCAAGTGCAGCAATAGGTTATTTAAAGACCAAAGTAAATAGATCTGACTGCAGGCAGACACAGGAAACAGATCAGTGTCTCACGATGATGAAATCTGTGTAAGTTTTGACAAGAGCCACATGCTGGGGCTCATCCAATAGAGATCTTTCCACCAGGTATTTGATGAAGCCTATGAAATGCAGATTAGCTTCAGTTGATGCAGGGAAGTGATTTTTTTTTTTTTCATACATGTTATAAACTTTTATATTTTTGGCGGGGAAAGTGAAGGTGCATGAATGCATAGTATTTTTGCAGGCAGATATAGCCTTATTCCAATCCTACCTCAGACTCTCAACCTTTTATCTCTTAGACTTACTTCCATACCAGTCGTGGTTACATGACTTCCAGTTTGCTTGGATCAGGGCAGAGAGAGGCTATGTGTGCTTGTCAGACACAAATACATGCTAGAGCCTGCAGCTAGAGTCCAGGAAAAGGTCTTTGATATAACAAACATACTGTGTAGTCCAAGACTCCACAGCTCCAAGCTGTACTACTGCCATGACTTCAGATTCTTGCTGTGATGCTTTTTATAGGAATATGAGGACATTAGCTAGCACTAACGTGATGTTTTGCTAAGAAAATGTAGCAGAGGTAGATGTGTTAAGTCAAAACTTCTTATAGCACCGGACCCACCTGGTGGTACAAGGGTCTCTCAGGGCAATGCCATTTTTACTTTGAGCTGTGTTCATGAGGACCAAGGCGCACAGGAGCCCATGGAGAGGGGCTGCCCTGGTTTCCTTCTATTCTTTGGTGTCAGCATACTCACCATCTTTGCTGCTTCTCACAAAAACTCATCAGCTGGAAACACGTCCAGAAATAAAACATAGCTCTGAAAGCAGCACTACTGCATGCAGGACTGAGTGGCAGCTCCCAGTTTCTACAAGTTTTTGGTTCTACTCATGTTAGAACCACGTTAGAACAAATTTGTAAAGAAATGTAGAGGAAATGAGAAATTAAAAGGTCAAATCTGGAAAAAAAATTGTGTCTTCCACTTCTGTTACTCAGACATTGGAGAGAAGCCAAAAGGCAAATGCAGTAATAATACGACTTCTGGAAAACATGGAATAATAATAGAAGCTAAATCAATCTGAATCTCCAAAGGTGGAGATTACCCAGACCCTAACTTAGAGCAAAAGGGATTAGAAAAAAAACACACTCTGATATTTGAGAGTTTTTTTTAACATATCAGACAAATCCACTGTGAGATTGAGAATGGAAGCTGGAGCTACATGAAGTCAAACTGGAAGAAAGTTGACAGCCTTAACTTGATAACAGCCCATCACTGCAGGAATCTCTCATGCGTGGTTCCCCCAGCACTTAATTTTTTTAATTTTTATAATTTGATTTCTTTATAAAAGATAGACTTTTATTTACTATTTTAGTCTAGCCTGTAGTATGTAGAAAGTCAGATTAAATCATCATAATATTCCCTTGTAACCTTAGTCTACATATGATTAAAAACACATTATGTAGTTACCTGTTCCTATAGAGATGATCATCTCCTCCCCATTCAAGCTGATATTTTCAAGCCATCAAATGAAATAGCCAAGACAAAGTGTGTTTGATGAAATTATGCTGCTAGTGTGACATCTGTGAATCACAGCTGTGCCTTTGGGGATGTCAGTAAGTAAAAATCTTGAGGCTGAAGTCCTAAAACACAATAAATACACAGCCAGCATGGTGTCCCACAGGTGGGTGCAGGTGTGCCATGCTCTGGAGGAGACAGCCAACACTTCAGGCCCTTCTTGTATTCCACCATCCTTCATGAACATTGGAGATGGAATTTTTTTACACATTAATAGTAGCAATCACATAACCCAAGCTCATTTTCACCAACAAAGCATGCCCAATCAACAGTCTCATTTTTTTTTCCTGCTTTATGGATGTTAATGCAACAATTTTGCAGAAAAGGTATACAGGTGGGTTTTGCACTCCTTCAGGGCCTCATGGTAGAGACTCATACAACAAAGGCTTGCAGGTGTTTCCTATATCTTTGTGGTTATTTCTTTCAAACAGCATCTGTTGAAATGCATCTTGCCTCCTGCTTAAAATAACCCCGTTGCTTGGCAATGCAGGGTGTTTGCCTTAGCTTTAACTGCCCACCCACACTGAACATTTTATGTTACTTAGATCGACCAGGGGGCACAATGAGAGCCTTTGACCAGCAAGACTTCCCTCCAGAGTGGGAGGCTCTGAAGGGGGAAAGGTGACCCAGGGATGTGGTAACATTTTTCACCTCCACTTCTCTTTCCAGTTGTGCAGCCCTGTCATAGTTGGCACCGACCACACTACCACCTGCTGCCTCCCCAGCATCTCAGCAGAAATACACACAAAACCTGGCTTGTCTTTGGGTAATTGCACTTGTAAAGTAGAAGCAGCTCACTTAGGCATTGCACACGGCATCTTATTAAGCACCTCGTGATACGTAAAATTAAGACAACTGAAAGAAAATTTCTGAAAATGCTTCTATACACTTTGTGACCACAGCTGACTTGTATCTGGTGAGGTTTCCTGGGTGATAAGTCCATAGTTTCCACAACCTTTTGGAAAATGTCTGATTTAACTTTATTTTGCTTCAGTAATAACTACTAATGTTGTGTTAACCAATCAAAAGAAAACAAGTGATCAAAGCAAGACCTAGAAAAACAGACCCAGGACACATCTAGCTGAAGTAGATGTGGGTTGAACATCATTTAGTTCTGAATTCTCAGCATGAGCTATAACTAATTATAACTAAAATTACCTGGGCAAACTGATCTAGATGTGGTGTCCCTGTTCATTACAGGGGAGTGGGACTAAATGGCCCTCGGATGTCCCTTCCAACTCTACAGGCTCTGATTCCATGATTATGTGATTCTAATTCAGACATGCAAAGTGATCTGGGAGGGAACTGGAAGTCAGGTGGTAACGCTAGGCTGTACAAATTTACCTTGATCTGTGAATTTCACTGTAGGAAAAGCATTAGGCTGTTTTGGTGTATTTTTTTTCCTTATTTTTTTAATTTCTTTTTAGTTGTTTGTTTGTTTGTTTCCTTTAAGATATGATTTAGAAACCACTTGGGAGTTACTTGGATGCTACCTTCCAAATTTAATGCTTTTATTTTTTAATATTGTAGTGGAAATGCTGAATCACAGCTTGAAGAAGTGATTGAGCACCTGGTGGGAAGGCAGGGCCAACCCAGGGAGCTCAGGTGCATTCAATGCAGCTGAGTGACCAGAAGGGCTGGACCCAGGATCCACCCCTTCCCAGCCCTCATTTAAGGGCTGGCAGTGGAGGCAAGGATATTTCCCTGGAGATTTGTGCTTACCTGAGGCTTTCCAAAGGTAAGCAGAATTTATTTTTTCTTTCTATTTGTTTTTGTGTCTATGTCTGCTGCATTTGGGCTTGTTCTGTATTTTCTGTAGTCAAAGTCATTGCTACTCTGCTATTATTGCTGTACTTTCCGTCGTGTTATAGCATTACAAATGTCATCATGCATTGGATAGGCCAGCACTTGCCAAACTAGCCAGTTCCTTCAGAAGCAGTGCCCAAAATCAGGCAGGACCTCACTCGCACTTAATTGCTCTTGGAAAATAAACATTTTACCTCATATTTTCTATGCTCTGCCTAACAGCGTGGTAACTTCTGCTTCTTATGCATGGAGAGAGATTAACGAGTATTTTAGTACCCACCCTGTCTTCAGACAGCCCTCTATAAATAGGTGGGAAGAACTGCCGCTTGGTGTCTACCTCTTTGCCTAGGATAGGTAGTTTGTTTGAAATAGATTTCTAACTTTTAAATAGCTAATGGTTGATGAAGCAAATTCCATCTTTACTGAGTAATTTTAAAAGTTTAATCCGTTTAAACAGCCCAGAGGAAAGAGTACTGGTAACTATTGACATCTACCAGCATGCTCCTGAGCTGGAAGAACAATACTACAAAATTTCCCTAGAAGAGTAATCCACTCTTCTATAATCTTCAGAATGGTAGTGCAAATAATAGAAGTTTAATAAGAGTTGGCGTAGGCAGCTACCATGCTATCAGGTGCTTATAACCTCTGTGTCCATATTCATGAAACTAGGATACTAAGTGCAATTAATGCATCATGTGTTAGTAGGGTAAACTTTAGTATTTTGTGTATCCTCAGATATTGTTTCTTAATAAAGACTAAAATAATTGGAATAGATGTATTATGATAGATTAATGAAAAGCATTAATCTTTTTCTCATGACTACCTTGGTCTTCACGAAACACACTTTGAAGATTTCATTTTTTTCTCTTTTTTTTTTTTTTAACATCTCAGGCCTAAGTATTTTAATGATTGTACTTGTTGTACTTTCTTAATACAAAACACTTAGTAGCTTTTTAAAATGTGATTTCATTCACAACGTACAAGTCAACTGCATTTAAATAACTGCTAGATAAACTGCCCACAACTTAAAATGAATACTGGATGAAAAACACAGCATGTTCTACTCCCTTAAATTTGTTCTGCGTAACTTTTAACCAAATTTTGGATGGAAGAGGTGAATTACTGCACTGCATACAACTTCAGGCCACACACTCAATGCTGCCACCCATAAACGCCTTACCTCATATTGAAGGACTGGTGACACAAGGCTGTACCTGACATCATGCAGGGCTGTGTGATGACTGATTCCAGTGGATGAAAGGTAATGTTCATAACCACAGGCTCTTGACCTGGTGGTGACCCACTCGCTCTCCTTTTAAGAGGCTTCTATGAGGGGGGGAAAAAAAAACCCACACCAGAGCACTTGTTTGGGTAGTTTTCTGAGAGGCTGGGGAATTTCATTAGCCTTGAAAGAGATTACTGAATCTAAGTAAGGTTCCTACATTTTTTTGGATTCATTATACCTTTGTAGTTAAATTAACCAGAATGGCTTTCAGATGCCTATGTAGTCATTTAGGAACAATAGTGGCCGTTCTGTCCTGAGATGCACTAACAACATGGAACAGCTCTTCTTGTAGCATGAAAGCAAATGTAGTGCTGGAGTGGTCTGAACACAGAAACACTTGGAACAATATAACCTAGGGGTTACCTCAGTCATCTTAAACACTGCAAGTGTCTCCTGGATGGCTGTAATTGGGAAAACAGCACAAGACAAAGGATCTAAAGAACTACCAGTGGGAAAGTTAACTCAGGTAAAAAAAATAAATCCAGTAAGAGATTAGTCAATTCAGTTCCATAAAGTCAGATGGCTTAAACTTCACAGATCTGACTGATGGAACAACAAAGAGAAGATAACAACAGTATGGGAAATATACAAATTAATACTGCTGGAATATGAAGTGAAAGGTACCCAAAGGTGGTAGAGTCACTGAAAGGGCATTTTTACACACATTCCCCTCAGAGGAAATCCTATTGTTATTTCTGAGTGAGTCAGCCTGGGCTTATTCCACAGAATGAGCACATGTGTTTCAGAAAGCCTTTCCAGTGAGATGCAATGAACATGGAGCAAAAGGGCTGATGGGCACCAGCTGGGGTCTGGGCACTGCCTTGGTTCTGCCATGCAAGGTTCCTGCCACCCAGCAGCTGCATGGGCAAGGTGTTTGTCTCTGGGATTTATGCTTTGATTGATGTGTGCTAAGAACAGAAGGTCTGTATTGGGAAGAGTGGGAGACAGAAAAGGAATTAAGTGAAAGTGTAAGGAATCAGGAGCTTACAATACAGGTTTAGAGATGAGAAAAGAAAACACAGAAAGACAAGAAAATTCCTCAACATGTTAAAACGTACCAAAAGATCTATATGAAAAGGATACAGAGCCATTGCATGGTTCGAGTCAGCCAATTTGTTCAGACTTTGATAAAAACAGTGCTGCTTCAGTAATATAAAAAGCATGTTGTCAACTGCCATCGAAACTGGCCTACCTGAAAGTTCATGCTCAGCTCTGAGAAACTGTGGCTATGTTTTTTGAAAGCATTGTCGAGTGTAATGGTGGCAACCACCTTGTATCTTCCCTTCCAGGTAGGAAGTATCAAGGATGCTTAAGGAGGAATGTACCAGTTGTCTGCAGCTCAGGGTGCATTAAGTGACCACTTGGTGGTCCACAGTATGATCTGGGACAGAGGAGCCACGCAGAGAGCACAGGGAGCAGAAAGATAGAAACATGCTTCCTTGGGTTCTCTACAGAGGGAAGCTACAGCTAACAAAAAACAATAAACCCTTGAACATCCCCCAGTGACAAAAAAGCAAGTGAAATATTGTTACAACATTCTTTTGTATTAGTTGGGACAGAGAGAAGATGGTTTGTAAAGAGATATAGCATGAATATAAATATGTTTTCACATATAGCATTACATGCTTTCCCAAATTGTTTTTAATTTGCTTTCAATTAATTTTGTCTAGTCTCCCACCTGTCAGCTATGAAGACCAACTTACTCCATCAAAGTCCTTTAACTTTGAGAAGAACACATTTCTGAGCAAGTCCCCTCCATAACAATGTTGCATTTATGTTGTGTGGCACCTGGAGCAATGCTTTGTTCTTTCTCCATTTTGGGGCTTTGTGAACAGAATGTTTGGACCTGCAGATGTTCACCCTCCCACAAGTGCTGGCCTCTACTGCAAATTCTTGTTGCTGTCTTGTCCTCAGGAAAAGCCTTAGATATACAGGCTTATCTTAGTGATTTAAACACAGATACCTATGGATGTGATGGATTTCTTTTATTTGCAGTCTCCCAGTTAGGACTAGATGGATATCTAAGAGACATGTTAAAGCTCAAACAGAGAGAGGTGCTTGATGCAGAAATTACAGGGTTGGATTCAAAGGCTGGTGTTATGTGGGAGGTCAGGCAGGGTGAGTGTGTACTTCCAACTGCTTCATCTACACTATAAATTTCAAAGCTGTCTGTAAAACTAGGAAATGCACAAGGAATTTAATGCAAAGTGTTTACCTTTCCTTTTGTCTGAGATGTAACCCAACGTTTTGCCTTTCTACCGCATCGTTGTGAAAGGAAATTAATTTCCCTGCTCAATAGTTATACTGAAATTATTTAAAGCAAATTCTCAGCTACCACTTATTTGATCATAGAAACTTTCTTAACCCCAAAGCTCTCTTGTTTCAACGCTTTTCTCCAACAAGAAATCCACCTGAAACAAAAATAATTTCTGTTTCTAACCTCTCAACCCAGGACTCCCTGTTCAGCTCTAAATGGAATTCCAGGGAAGAAAATTTCAACCCCTTTTTCTTCCTTTAGACAGTTAACTGTTTTCATCTTAGCCTTGATCCTGAAAGGAGCAGGTTCACACAGTGCTCAGAGCATCACCCTACACAGAAGGGTAGGCCTGAGTTTGTTAAATCATCGAAGAAAGGATGGAGCAGATACATATGTGCATAACACAGGTAGTATTGATATTATTTATACCTCTTTGGGCAGAGTCTGGACAGAAGAGAAAAGGACAGTAGAAAATGAGTCCATTTCATCTGACTGGATGTGTTCAATGGTGATAACAAAGACTGAATAAACTTGGCTGATGCTGTCCCCACCTACAGCCAAAGACTGAATTCTTCCTTGAGTAGAGCCAAGTGTACTCCATAGCCAAGACAGTCAGCCCAAAAGAAATGCAGTGAGTTTTCTATTAGTGCAGTAGCTTCTTATAGCTTCTTTTACAGAGAGGGTAGTGAGGCACTGGAACAGGTTGCCCAGAGATGTAGTTGATGCCCTGTCCCTGGAGACTTCCAAGGCAGGGCTGGATCAGGTCCTGCGTAACCCGATCTAGCTGTATTTGTCTCTGTTCATTGCAGGACTAAATGACCTTTTGAAGTCCCTTCCAACTCTAAGGATTCTGTGATTCTAAGTCCTATAGACAAATCTTGCAAATATGAGGCAAGGGAACTGTGTGCCACTGTGCAGAAAAAGTAGGCTCACAGCATGCTGGGTCTCATTGTACGGTCATATCTGAAACTTAAGGAAGCTGACAAAGAGAAGGAAAAAAACTCTTTACAAAAACACAGGTCTCAAGGTTTGTAACAAAGCAAACTGAGGAAGTGCCAGGTTATTATGAAACAGAAGAGGCTGAAAAATAATCACAGATCTGATACTTGCAGTATCTAGAAAAGAGTACGCTCAGAACATGGCACTGGGTTGGGGGGAACTGGAGACTGAAGTTGTATAACTAAACAAAAATGGAGTCATACTGGCTACCTGCAAAAAATACAACTGTAATGCAAATCTTGGGAAGTGTGAGCTGCAAGCTGAGCGAGCTCAGAGGGGGTGGAGGTGGCTGCCCAGATTTCGTAGCACTGCGCCTTTATGAGCTGAGCACTTCACTGAGCGTGTTTTCTTTCATATTTATTTTCACAGAATCAGCCTGATCTCATGTTCCAAGAATGAAACCCTGGCATGGAAGTGGCATATCTGCTAGTTAATGTCAACATTTGATGTGCAGTCAGAGAGCAAACAGGATTTCATATTGTGGTAAGAAAGGGAAATACTATTTGCTTTAATTCTAGTTTCTTTTTGTCAGATGCATTAGGAATCTCATAAAACAGTAAAAGAAATTCATTCTTACTTGCAATTATAGGAAGCAAATATATATATATATATAAATAAATATTTATATATATATATATATATATATTAATATATATATATATACTTGTAGAAGTAGGTACATTGTATATTAATATACAATGTACCTACTTCTACAAGTACAAACAATATGTAAAATCTAGCTAGTAATGAATAGCTTGAAACATCCTTTGCAGAAAGCATTATAATAGAAGACTCCAGTGACTTTGTTTAACACTTAGCTACTAAGAAGGGGAAGAGAACACTTGACTGTGAATGAACTTCCCTATAGCAAAAGGAAAGTTCTCCCTGATTTACAAATAGGCACAGAGACTAAGGTATCACGTAGAGTGGGTACAGCTTGCTGTCCAGCTCTCATCAGCCATGTGTATAAAGCAAATTAACCCATGTGCTTTATTGTCCTTCAGTCTTCTAGACAAGAGATCACAGGAGATCATGTTTCAAACTGTGTTGTCCCAAGTCTGGGAAGAACTGAGCAATGGGACTCTCACTGCTGTAGGAAGGCGGTACTCAGAACCACAGGAGATAGTCCTGGGCTCCCAGGGACAATAATGAATGATAGCCAGCATAGGCACAGCACTTCTGTGAATCTCAGAGCAGAAACATCTGCAACATATCCCACCCTGGCAGGGAAGTGGAGCTGGTGACCTAGCAATCTTTTCCACCTCTAACTTCTGTGTCTTTATGAATTGTCAGTCACACCTAGGTGTGATATCGCTATAAAACCCCAGTCACGTAAGAGAGCTGGCAGAAAGCTTTGGCAGTGCAACTCTGTGGTTTTGTGCTTAGCTGTGTCCTAAATACTGAAAGAACGAAGTAGACTTTCAAGCATCAGTGCTGACAGTTGCTTTCAGAGATGTTCAAACAAACAAAATCCAGTCACATAGACAGCAAAACCAGCTGCAGCACAAATGTGACTTTTTTTTTCTTTTAAAAAGAAAGCCATCACTATCCAAACACCACCTGTGGTGTGGAGTGACTGATGCAGCTCTTTTTCAAGAGGTTGGCAAGGGCCTCTTTATAGACTCATAAAACCATAGAAGCGTTTTGGTTGGAAAAGACCTTCAAGATCATCAAAGTCCAACTGTCAACCTCACCTACCAAGTGCCACCACCAAACCGTGTCCCTTAACTGCAGAACATCCCCAGAGCAAACATGAGCGCTGTGCCCAGTGCCAACTCTATACTGGGGTCAATGGCAGTGATTGACTATGGATTATGGCGACATCTGCCTGATTGCTGTCATCTTAACACTGGGGCAGAGCTCAGTCTTCAGTACATTTTTCTACATGGTATGTTGCAGTTGGAAAATTTCTTCTTCTCCTCCTCTAAGGTCCTGCAACGGGGAAGGAAAACATGGGAAACCGTGTCTTCAAATCATACACCTATACTTCATCTCGCTGTATAATCATCACAAAAATTTGGTGCTGAGCTGTGATCTGTGTTTTGTCTGGAGTTTGGAAGTGGTTTTAATGATTTAAATCATGGTGAAGAACAGGGCCACTCAAAACGCAGAGCTGGAAAGCAGAACTGCTTCAGCATCTGAAGTATTTTAAAGTAGATTTTGGTCCAGGTCCCGCTCCACTGTGTCCTCATGTTGGGAAAGTATATTCAGAGCTGACATGGCTTTCCCAGGTGTTTTCTACTGGGACAAAGTGCAGAGAGTGCAGTTAATCATGAGTGCATTCAAGTGTCCTAAGGTCTTTGGGTGAAAGCTGTTAGAGACATTGAAAAAGTGTTTAATAATCACAGCCCCATGTCCGCAGCCTAGGCTTTTTGGGTTCACAAAAGTTCAAACACCTTTTAAGAAATTTAGGCCAAAATGTAAGCAGGCCAGAGCCATACGGCAGTTCTAATTGCAACGGGTTCAGCGCTTTGCTGAACCATTTTCAGGATCATGACTACTTGGTAAGATGCATGCTGAGTGTTGCTGCTTTTATAAACCACAGCAGGCTCAAAGGTACTGTGTGCAGTTTCCTATAGTTGACGCAAAAATATGTACTTTCTTTTTTTCCCCAACTGTCTCACTTTTACACAGTTTCAATTGGAAGTGCATATAGCAATAATCCCCAAGATGATTTGACATTGGGTCTTTCAACGGACTGTCAACACATCCTGTTCTTCCTCTTTTGCAATATGCATCCCTAAAAACAAACTGGATACATAAGGTACCTGTTTTTTCAGCAAAAATATGACTCATGGATGAGAGTAAAAAAACCCACAAGTTTTGTAACAACTATGAAAGCTGCAATCCCTGCTAAAAGAAATATACATTTTTCCCTGCTCTCTATTTTCCTGTCTTTCCGTTGGTTCCTCAGACCATCTTTAGGGATAGTGCTGTGGCACATACACACCGAATTCCATGCAGCAGGCTGTTATTGTGCTAGTGCTCTGTATGGAGTGCTATGGCATAGCAAGGGAGATGTGAAACTCACTAAAAAAAAAAAGGAATATTTTTTTCCAAAAGAAAGGATTTCTATTTCCCATAAAGAGAAGCAACTGGAGAGCTGCCTTATGTTAATTTGATTCTTAGAAAAAGGATAAAATCACTACAAATGAAACAGTCTCACCTCCTGTAACAATTTCCTGCTTTGTTTTGCCCTTTTCCCTAGCTTAAATCTACATTTGTGAAATGCTTTTAGATTATGTAAAAACCTTGCAGAGGATTTTACTGCCTCTTGTACTGGCTGAGAGTTACCCAAACCATCCATAGATGGAAGAAGGTTTTATCTACAACTTTTGGAGTAGTTAGAAGGAAGATAGATAAGCAAACTTCTTAGTTCTCTAAGAAGTAGAAATTAAGAGCAAAAGGAATAGTACCATAGGGAAACCAACACACACATGAGGCTCAGTGTTCTCTCCTGCATTTAAATGCATAAGCACTTGCAAGTATCATAGCTATGCACTATTTTGAACTGAATTACATACTATTTTACACCAACTGCACATGTTTCTGGTATCCCTTTAGTGCGACAAGCTCCTTAGCACAACACTGAGCAATACTCAGTGCTGTTTTTTTTTTGCCACAAACCAATTAAATACTGAGAAGTTAATCATTAACCAGCCAGTTGTGCATTGAGACAGACTCCCTTCTTTGTCTTACGGTGTTATTAAATGCCTTCTCCTTTGAAATGCAGCATAAAAGTGATAGATGCCCTTTCTTTACAAGTCAGCCATCCAGGCAAGCGATGTTTTATAAAAGTTCAGCCAACAAGAGCCCTCCTTGTTTAAATATAGAAGCGTAGGGCAGATAAGGCTGAGCAAACCACTGCTGCCATGAGCCCGGGCTGCAGATAGGGGCTGGGGGCCAGAGCACACTGCTGCACCAGATTTCACCCAAGAAATATGGGGTGGGGACAGGATACAATGCAAAAAACAAATTAGGATGAGGCCAAATGGCCATGTACATTTGCAGTAGAGCGATGGAAAGCTGTTGGCATTTCCTAAGGACGTTTCATCGTTTTGAAGGGCAGTTTGGCATGGATACTGCCATGAAAACACACAGTTGTACACAGCAGATGAATGAACAGGGAGATGAAGAAGCAGGACTGAGCGAGACAGCAGAAAGTTCCCCCTCCCCAACCACAGACCATTTTCTCCCAGCAGCAGTGCTTCCCTACATTTTTGCTAACTGGCTTTTACAAGGTAAAACTGGTGCTCAGGAGAATAATGCTCACTTTGTTTGCCCCTGGTGGAAACACTAGGCCGTCAAGGCAGGGCTCAGCTAATGTATAATCTATATTTACATGTCAAAAAAACCCACCCTTATTTAGGCTTTTGATTTATAATCCCCAGTTTTCATAAAAGTCACTCATTCCCAGTGAAAGAATGCAGAGTAGATTTATAGGATCTGTATTATGCCTTAAATCTTAAAGGCATTTCTAAAGCACTTTTATGAGTCATCCTAAGAAATGCTTTCCCTCTATTTCCAAGACATTGTTGTGTAAAAACAGATCCAAATCTTTACCTTAAAAACAAGATTATTTTAGCCAACCATGCTTGCATCAACTCCACTGCAATGCTAAACACTCTGTCTGCAATGTCCTTATAAGCCCCTATTTCCAAGGGTTCACAGCTTGAATGTAAAACACACTTTGTACTAAAGTTTGTCTGATCAGATCTTTAACCTACGTGAGCAGTGAATTTGTTTTCACCATTATAGCCAAAATAAAATAAATCTTTGGAGGTAGCTGTAGGAAAGAGGTGGTGAGGCACTGGAACAGGTTGCCCAAGGAGGTTGTGGATGCCCCATCCCTGCAGGCATTCAAGGCCAGGCTGGATGTGGCTCTGGGCAGCCTGGGCTGGTGGTTGGTGACCCCGCACATAGCAAGGGGTTGAAACCAGATGATCATTGTGGTCCTTTTCAACCCAGGCCATTCTATGATTCTATGATAAAGGGCCTGATGCTGAGCCCTTCCCCTGTCCCTCACACCAGGTTCTTTGCTTTGAGAGTTCTACTTGAAATACACAAAGCTCATGTTCAATCAGAAGCAGCACCATCTGATCCCAAGTACATTAATCTCATGCACACGTACAGAAGTGCTGGCTGGGCATTAACAGAGTAACACCAACTCTTAAACTGCTCTCTGTAGAGCCAATATGCTTTAGATGGAAATTTAAATGTGTTTTGAAGAAGTGAAGAGTTGAGTATCATAACACAGAATGGTACAGAAGCAATTTCTTAAACATTTTTTTAGGAAGCCAAGCAGCAACTAGTTCATGCAAATATCTTATTGCAAACCATAAATACGTATGCTCACTGATGAGATGTTTCAGCAGGACTATTCCTGATGCCAAGTGCACCATTTAGGAGATGTATCTGCAGAAACGAGGTCCTCAGTGAGTGATGAATTGCATAGATCTTTGTAAAGCATCTATCCCCTTGTTAACAAACGTGTTGCATCTTTTGGAAGAGGCCAAGAGAGCTGACTCCAAATGACAGAAACAACAGTGATGGGGTCCAAAGGAGTAGCACCAAAGTCTTGTGAGCACACGCCTGACTGACTCCCCTTTGCCTTTGGCTCTGTATTCATGGCTTCACATCTCATCACCCATCTCTGTTGCTGAAGCTGTCTCTGCACAGAAATGTCAAGGGTCTGGCAGCACAATCTTGGGAGAAGTGGGTGCTAAAGAGGCAAGGGAGAGCCAGTCACCCACCTCTGTGCTGATGCAGTAGCCATCAGTCCACCATGGAAAATCATAGAATCACAGAATGGCCTGGGTTGGAAGGGACCTCAAGGATCATGAATCTCCAAACCCCCTGCCACATGCAGGGCCACCAACCTCCACATTTAATAACAGACCAGTTAATACTAGACCAGGCTGCTTAGGGCCCCATCCAATCTGGCCTTGAACGCCTCCAGGGATGGGGCATTCACAACCTCTCTGGGCAGCCTGCTCCAGTACCTCACCACTCTCTCTTTAAGGCAACAGCAGATCCTGAATGAAGTTGTCCAAACTAGAGCAGATGCAGTGATGGTCCAGAAGGAGGCAAGAGCTCCATGGAGGTGACCAGGCACCGCACACTTGTTTCAGAACCTGGAAAATATACAAGACACAAAAACAAGATCTCCGTATCAATGTTTCTGGCATAGCTCTGTAAATTCTGCCTAAATGTCATTTTAGTTATGTAATTTTTGTCACAGGAGTCTTCCAGATAACTTTTTTTTGGAAATAGAAATGTGAACATATCAGAATCCATGTCATAATTCAGGCTAACCTGCTGTATTTTATTTCACTTTTTTATCCTGAGATTTTAGTGCTTTCTTTATGATGAAAGAAATTGGAAAGGTTTGATTTTTGTTTTCTTTTTTGTTTGTTTTTAATGGTGTCCTAAACTACAGTTATTTAACCTGAACAAGCTCAAAATGAACGGGAAATACTTGTTTTCCACACAGCATTATTGTATGCTATGTATCAGATACAACCAATAGAGAAAGACAACCTGGGAACAGCAAACACTTCCAGTGAATTATAAATATGTTTTTGAGTAACCTGAATCTCATTTCAAAATGCTCAGAATATTATCCCACTAAATCAAGTATTTACCGTGGATCCAGTCCTGCAGCCTCCATTCATGTGAGCAGTTCCATCCATAGTAAGAGGACTTCAGAGGTAAAGGCCATTCCTGAGCACACATTTTCAGAATCCACTGTTCTTTCCATACGTGCTTTAAAATTTTACATTTACAATCACATTTTCTGTGGCAAAGAGTTTTTCAAACAGTCTCCATTTCCCATCTGGTTAATCTTTGCAGATAAGATCCGTCATAAACACAGGCATTACTTTTTGGCAAACATTTGAATTTTTCTCAACAGTTTTTCTTCGAGTCAGAAAATGAAATCATTATTTTAATGTCAACGTGTAAGCAACAGTAAAAGTCTTCAAACTATACCATCACATTGTGATCCTTTGTATTAAAAAATACTTCTTCAAAGAATTTCTTAATTAACAGCCATAAGGCCTAGTGACTTGTAGGTGTTAATATTCCTGCCATGTTTTGCATGCATACATACATACATGTCACTCCTAAGGCCACAGAAGAGGTCAGCATCAACAAGCAAAGAAATTTCTACCTCCCATATTTCCACCAATAAATAGATACTGATATTTGTATATAATCTGTTAAGATAAATTCTAAAGGAAGAAAGAAAGAGAGAAAAGGAAGGAGGGAAAACAATCCCCAGGGGTTTATCAACAGAACTCAAATTGCTTCCAGGCATCCAACGTCAATAGTATACACATACTTATACAGGTACTGACACGAGACATGATTATTCAGTATTCAGAGTTCTTGGCTTTGGTCAGCCAAACAGTTAAACAAGTGCTGAAATTGGAGTGTGTGAGGAGCCCTAGTGAAACATCAGATGACTGCCTGCCAACCACTTAAAGCTCTGCATACTGCTACTGCAGAGCGTGCTTTTGCTGTTGTTCAGCTATTTTCAATGTTTGAAGTTAAAACACACATTGAGTACAATTTCAGTTCTTTGTTACTCCACTGCAGCATGGGAGGTGAAAAAAACCTCAAAATTCTCCACTGCTATCCCCAGTGCAGATCAGACAGTGATGTCTCTGGCCAAGACTGAAACTCACAGCAGGTAACCCAGGGGAAGTGCGTATTTACAGCCTCTAAAACCCCAATTTGCAATGGCAAAGGCAATCGAAGTCCTTAGGAAAGCTCCTGGAGTTTAGACACAGACAAGACTGCAGAAGCTCCATCTTGCACTACAACTCAGCTACTCTTTTATTCCAACCTATGCGTCCCAATGGATCAAACAGGCAGCAGCAAAGCACCCTCCAGGTAAAACCCCCTATGAAATACTGCAAAGCAAGAATTCCTGTCTGCTGTCTTCACCAATGGTCCAGCCAACTACTCACTTTACCTTCCAGAAGTACTTATTATTAGATAGAATAGGTCCATCAGAAGAGGTTGGATAAATCCTCTCCCAAAACAGGGAGCCACCCAGTGACAAAGCACTGCCTCCAAAGACAGATGGAGGAGGGCCACATCTTCTCACAGAAACGGAGGAGTGTCAAAGGCCACTGTTCTTACATTTATCTCATCATTACAAATAACCAGTCAAGTGCCATAACATGCCAGTACTGAAGCTTTTCCTCAAAAGGTCAGAGGAGCAGGCTGCCCCAGAGGCTGTGCTGTCTCCACCCTGAGAGTTTTCAACACCAGACCGCACAAAACCCAGCTGCAGTTTCCAAATGACCATTGTAATGAAATATTGTATTTTCAAATGCATATTTTATAGAAGCAGGAAATGTTTTTCACCTTCGTTCTTTCCACTAGCTCAGGAACATGCTTTTTCCCTCTTAGCAAAAGCTTTTAGCAGTTGAGATGTATAATCTGCGTGGAGGAGTTTATGGCTGTGCACGGCATAATGCCTAGATGTCAGCTGAGGCTCAAAAAGCAATGTCTTTTCAGCTGCACTAGAAGATGTATTTGATAAAGACAGTGAGCATATTTAATGCAGATAGAAAATTGTATTGGGGGGAGGCCGTGAGAAGCCAGCCTTACTCTGTTGCCCTTGGACAAACAACCTATGCTGTTCTTAGCAAGTGTGTGTCTTTAAAAAAGCCTTGTCTGGTTAGGTTACAAAATTTGCTCTGGCATTTTTTTTTTTTTTTTTTTTACTTCAGGACGCCAAATGACAAAGATATTATCACACATCATGTTGGTTTGGCTCTGAGATTTGATATGTGTCTTGTTCTTAGTCTAGCTTTTTCTTCTTTGTCACACTTACGCTATCCAACTGGAGTCTGTTCATCAACCTCAACAGACATGTCTACATGCTGATTCACTAAGTCACATATATTTGTAAATGTATTAGCTGGCAGCTAAGAAGTTTTTCTTGATCACAAAGAGCTGAACATTCTCCTAGCAGAGATAATTAGCATGAACAAGTAGGGGCAGGCTATCAGCTACAGACACTGAAATGCATATTACTTGTTGAAGCACGAGTTACTCTTGCTCTTGGATTACATTATCTCATACATTCCTCTCTTGAAAGCTTCCTTTTATTAAGTATATACCATGTATGCCTTAAAGCTAGCACTCCCTTTTTGGCTTGATCCAGTTTGGAGCATGGATAAACCACTTCAGAGAAAACGTCTGGAGATGATGAGAATAGTATTGGCTAATGCCTTGCGCTCCCGACCTTCACTTCATATCCCTGTGCTGGCTCAAAGTCTGTTGATCTGGTTACAGGATCACAAGCAGATGTTGCCAAAGTCTTTTCTGATTTACTGAGTCAGCAACTCAAGGTGTAATAGGGTTTAAGCCTGAGACTCCATCCCAACTGCTGAAGGAAATGAGGGGAGAGAGAGCAAGAGGCCAGAAAGGGGAACTTCAGTTAGGAATGACAAGAAAACAGGACTTCTGAAGAGTCATTACATTCAGAAAACCAAGTGTGATCTGGGAATTCCCACCCTCCCCCCACAAAAAATTATGCAACTGGGAAGCAAAAACTTCAGGCCATGTACTCACATGGTGGTCAGGCGCTCACTGGAACATGGGACTGCTGGGCTGCCCATTTGGCTTTGGTGTCTTCACCTGACTGAGTTGCAATCCTAAACAAGACAGTCTCATCATAAGATCTGCTTTTGGAATCAGATGCATTGCTATGGAAAAAAAAAAAAAAAATCAGTCTAAAAAACCTGCATTGTCTTATCAAAATGAAATATTTTTTTCAGCTTTCACCTGCTGACCTGCCCACTCCAGCTGAGGATTATAGAAGAGAAGACTCTTCTTGGACCATGAGATCCAACAAACACCTCTCAACAGAAATAAAGGCTCATGGACTGATCAGAAGTTACAAATTATTTCCAGTATATAATGTAAAAGGTATTAACTTATACTGAATCATGAACTGAGCTTACATTTCACCACTGATACCCATTAGAAAGATAACAGGTCACGTTATTCGTTATGTCTAGAAAGACCATCAGAATTGCTGCTAAGGACAGGCTGGAGTGATTACTTTCTATCAATTATTCTGCTTTGGGCAGATAACACAGCTGATCTCACACAAAACTGTTTGATGAGAGTCTTTACTGAAAGAATCTTTACTGAAAGAATCACTGCTGTGGGAAGTTCAGAAATGATTTTCAGGAGCTGAAATACAATCAGAATGAAAATCTCAGCTCAACTCTGAGGCCGACAAGGGTAAAATGACACTTTCCTGAAGGCACACCTAAGTGGGGAGAAACCAGCAACCCTTTGGCAAAACTCAAATGCAGTGCTTCAGGGGGGGAGGCTTCCACACCTCACTGTGCCTATGGAACATGGGCAGCGAGCCAATGGGGCCTGGGGAGAAGGGTGAATGGCACAGCTCCTCCAGCCCAGAGCTGTCCAGCCCCACTGGGGTGGGACCTGGCTGATGCCCAGCATCCCTCTGTTGGATCCGACACACAGAGATGCCCTTGGCTGCTCTCTGATGAATGGCGAGGAGATGAAGCCAGGCTGATTCAAGCTGGAAATGCAGCATTTTTATTACCTATTTATTTTTTTATTTTTAGCAGAAGCTGTGATTTTAAATAAGGATCTCAATCTGCACTGGGTATCTTCCTAAAAGATGAACCTCCTGCAACTGTGGGGCAGATGCAGAAATACTGTGACCTTAAGAATTTATTTATCTCAAATATGAACTTCATTTCCATTGTATCCCACTGTCCAGAGATGTCAGAGATCAGTTTAATTGCATAGACTGTCAAGACTCCCTGGGAATTGTGTTGCTTTTTTTCTATCTCTCTCAGACAGAATCCATCTTCATATTGAATAATTACTGCCAGAGCTGAATCAGAAGCTGCCAAAGTTGCAGGAAAGAATCCAACATTTTTCTACAAAGATTCAAAGCAAATATGAATTCCCTTTCCTTTTTCCTTTCCCTTCCCTTCCACCACAACCCCTTTCACTTCATTCCCTTTGAATAACTTACCATGAATGAATTTAGTGAGGGAATGGTACACAAGAAATCTTTGGGCAAATCCTCAGCTGTTTCAATTGGCTGCAGTAAAGCTACACTCAGTTACATCCTGAAGATGCACCACAGTGGATGTGAAAAGCTCTCTTGGAGATTATTCACCTCGTATGAATGCAACTGTTCCCATCAGCTATCTCAGCTCAAAGATTTTGGTTATTGAGTCAGGGGACAGAACAATGGTATGGGATTGAGCCCAAGCAATTAACTCTTCCCTCAACTTTATTACTGAATCCTGAACTGGAATCCCACAGAGAACCTGTAACAATCTTATTCAGATCAAAGCCCCCACTTTTTAAATAATGAGAAGTTTGGAAAACAAAATCAAAGAGCAGCCTATGATTCACACGCAGAAATTTTATAAAAACCACAAAATCAAAAGGCCCTTAATTGAGGCCTTTCAACCCGACCAAGTATTCATTCCGAGATAATTACTGCCATAAAACCCTCTGCCACGGAGACACCGACTAGAAATGCTTTGAATTGTACACAGAACTTAAGGAAAAAGGTGGCTGGGACCTAACCCTGCTGAGACCTGAAAAGAAGGAAAAGTTCTGGGGGGAACTAAGCCTTCAGTGCAAGTCATTCCCCTGTAAAAACATGTCATCATTGAAAAGACTCTACAACAAGAAAAGACTGGGGAAGATTTGCCAGGAGCAAACCAGGTACTCTTATAAATAAGAAACAAATAGCACTGTACATCACATGGGTAAAATGCCACGAGTAGCATCAAACATTATCTTGAAGAACAGATGAGTCAACAGCCAGCAATGCAACTAATTAAAGCCAAAATTAAATTGTTTCTAATTCGTGGTGCATGAAGAGCTACAATCAAAAAAAAAAAAAAAAGGGGAAGGTCTGCTGTTGGGATTCCTCTGTTCTTTCAAGCTACAATAGGTTCCAAGCTGCACAACATCAAAACTGTCACTATTCTTTGCTCCAGTCCTGCCTGTTTGGGCACCTCACCAAAGATGAGGGCAACTCTTGGAGCAATGCAATGCTCAGTCCCTGCCATAGTCCTGCATCACAAACAGTGGTTTGGTTTTGTGGTCGTTGTTGGCCAATATCTGAAACGATACAATTTCCAGACTGGAAGGGATCCACCAGAACCATCAAATCCACTCTCAATGTACTGATTAAGAAGCTTTAGACTGACAAAAAAAGTACACTTATGAAGTTCTCCAAAGAGATTACTGATTATTATTGGTAAGGACTTTTGGATGAAATAGCTTTAACATAACTTTTACTGAAAATTCTGTATGACAGAGAGCTATACTCAACAGGAACTATTTTTGTTGATATAGATACACTTCACAATGGTTGCATGGTTAGTCAATTATGGCCCTCTTATTTTCTGATCAAGTCAATGATTTATTTTGAAAGTCAGATATGTAGTTAACACACAAAGAGGCACCCCTCCAAATATTATGTTTGGTTCCTATGAAAATATTCTTGCTGTAGTAAGGCCAAAAATACATGCAATCTTTTTTTTCCCTTTTGCTTTATTTTTTTCTCCTTTATGATATTACAATCAGTATTGTGCATATTATGCTAGGTTATATGGATAGATCCTGACTGATGCAGCCCAGCCCTGTGCCCCAGCTTTGTTGCTGGCTCACAACAGAGGCTGAAAGAAGGAAGTTCATTCCTTAGACCTTTCTGTAAGATGAAAGCTAAGAAAAGACTGCATCAGTGAACCCAGGACAGCTTTAGGAAAGAGCTCCCCTGACATCATCCGTTTACATCATCTTTGTTTATGCAAGCAATTTATTATTCTCCTGGGGTGCAACTTCTGTCAGTCTGAGCTGGCTTCAGACTAGATGTGCAAGTGAGAGATTCAGCAATACTCATTGCTCAGAGCATCTCACTGCCTCCTCAAGGTCGTGGGCAAACAAGTGAGCACCACCACAGACAGATGAGGTAAAACTAGGACAACCTGTTCCAGTAGTTGTGAGAGTAATTTCAACGTGGGACTCATCATTGGCTTTCTCACAGCTTTCTACCATGTTAGCTGAAGAATTCTATCTAGCAAATGAGATGCTTTGTATTAAGTGCAAACTTCCCCATAGCCACCAACCACTGAAAGCTCCAAGGCGATACATACGTGGTCCAAAGAAACCATGTCCTTCGCTGAGCTGGAGGATAAATCTGATTCTCTCTTGATTTGAGCACACAGGGGTGGATTCCTGCTGAACTGCTCTGCATTCAGATCTGTCTCAGGTAGGGCTGGAAGTGTCACTACCTGTCTGCAGGTTGGATGAGAGGCAGCTCTGGCTGGGCTCTCTCCAAAAAGGATGACACCATGTAGCTAGGAGACATACAGCAGGGTGCAAGAGTTAGGAAGCTATATAAACAACAACAACAATATTCATAATAGATTGATTAAGGATATCTGTTGTTCAAAACAGACGGCCACTTGTGCTTCCAATGCTTTTTGCTTACATAAAAATGCTCAAATCATACTGAAACTCACAGCCAGCTATTTGCTATGCTCCAGAAATGTCCATTCCAGCAGTGCTGAGGTATGTAAATCTCAAAACTGTCAGAAAGAACTTTTCCTTTCTTCCTCCCACACACACAAAATCAGCTTCTGTGATCCACAGTGCCTTGCAGGAGCGCTGCCAGCATTATGCCATGGGTTATTGGCATAAGCATCCTCTGATGCTCCAGGTCAGTGCAGAAACACTGCTTTCAACACCTGAACAGAGCACACGCTGTGATTTCTGTGCTCAGTATTTTGTAGGAGGCAAAATCTCCCCTTTATTGTAAATAACGAATGATCAAGAAACAGTTGTTCAACACAGAAATAGACCAAACTAGACTGGACTACCAGCCACCTGAATGTAGCAGATCAACCTGTCTGCATTAGAGGCAAGGCAATGCTTAAAATTGTACTTATCATGCATTTTCAAGCATTTAGTCATCAAGCCAAAGCAGATTTCAAGAGAGGGTTAGACTTGTGCTTAAGCTTAACCCAATCTCCAACTTCTTATCACATTATAAGAAACCTGAATGTCCTCAATATCCTCCTTCCCTGCCCGAGCAGCCTGCAGCCAGTCATAAATCACACCAAAATCAGCTTGTTCTGCCTAGCTGCTTCCTTAGGGCTGCCTCACTTCGAGGACAGAATTAGTGGGAAAATGCAGCACACCCCTTGGAACTCATTCTGTCGCTGAGTGACTGTCCCCATTCCCTGAGCTCTGCTGCCCTCTCCTGCACGAAGTGGAAACTGATGGTTTGAGAAATTCTGGGAGGGTTTCAATGAAATACTTCGTTCTTGTGGCTTCCAGAGGGGATTTGGTTACGCCCTGAGGAGGGGACAGGAGTTGGAGGATGAGCGAAAACAAAGCTGGGAAGGGAAAGTGATGGTGGAATGGAGGGAGGGGAGAGTAAATATAATAATAATAGAAAATATATATATATATATATATAATATATATAATATATATTATTATATATATATATATATATATATATATATAATATAATATTAAAAAACATATATCCAGCCACCAGCCTGTATCTGTGAGGGAGACATCCAGTGAGACAGTATAAAAGTGGGTTAGCTTATCTACACTGCCTACTTACATCACCTCTTGTGCTGGCAGGTTGGAGGCACGCTGCCACAAAACAGTGGAATTTTGGAGAGAAACAAACATTTATAAAACTTCATTGAAAATGAAAACGTGGTGGAATCACAAAGAGAAGAATGCCCTTTGCCCTTAATTCCACGGTGAGGAATTTGCCTGCAAAGCAGTCAGAAAGAATAAACAGATGTTTTCGGTTGGGTTCAAAGAAAGTCTCTTGGCTTTTTGATGAGATGGTTGTGGCGTACAATAATAATGTAAAAGCTGTATGTTAGCCCAGTCCTACTAGGAGTAAAAGCTGCTACCAGAAAATATCACATTCTGGACTGGGCGATCGCTGACAAATCGCCTTCCTGCTCTCCTGGTGTTGGAAGGCTGCTTTTTTCTTGCCATGCATCTCGGCTTGGTTTTAATCAAAACCAGGCATAAGTTGGGAAAGTGGAAAAAGAAAGCAGATGCTGAGGTAAACCGCAGAACAGAGCTGGAAGAAACTGTCATAAAGAAAAGTCTTTGGCTTGATAAGTATTCGAGAACAATTTTTCTAAAGGGAAAGGAGAAGGAAAACTTTTTTTTTTTTCCAGTTTGAAAAAATAGCTGTGCGTGCCTTCCTTTCCTAAATGTAGGGAAAAGGAAGCATTTTTCTGCAGTACTTTTCTTCAGCTCCTATTGACAAGTTGTATAACATAGAAACCAGCAAAAACCAGCGCTGGTAATTCACTGGAAAGTCCTCAGACTGTGGAATTAACACTTACATTTTTGGGGCGACAGGAATTTCGGGATGTTTCAGCTGTACGGTCACCTGGTGGTTGTTTCTTCCCAACTCACTACAACTTCATTTGCACACACGGGCTGAGGAGACAGCAAAAATAACAGAATACACTGAAAAGGTCAGAGTTCTCTATTGGAGGAGGCTGGGAGCGTTCTGGTAGCTTTGAAACTGCTTCTATCAACAAAAGGAGTCTCTCTTCATTGTTCAGCACTGCTAAATTTTGCAGGATGGAAATCAGTGTCTCCCATTCGAGTTGTCAGTATGTACTTTTGTCAGATCTCTCCATTCACTGCCTATAATGAATGCTCGTCAGAAGCAAAGCATTTAGAAAGGGTAAATCTTGTATTTGGGTTCCCCTTTAAAGAAATACAAAGATCCCACCCATTCTGGCTAATTCTGAACTGCAGCTCTGACGCTCAAAAGAAGCAGTACAGTTCTTTGCAGGCACACAGCAAAGTCTCATTTGCTGTTTTGCCAACATCTGCCCAACCATTAGGAAAGATGAGCTTGAAAAGAACAGAGTTGTGCACATGGCCCAAGAAAACAATTTTGCTGTGTTCAAATCTTCCATCCTGCTTCAAAAACAAAATCAATTTCAGATCTTACCTTTCTGGAAAGTCAAGAACAATCCACTGTAAAGTTCAATTAGATATTCTATTAAAAGGTGTGTGCCTTTAAAATGGCACAGGGTAAACACAAATACATGTAAAGAGTAGTCTTATTTTCACACATTATCAGAAAGTCATAAATGGATCAATGGAAGCAATACAACTGTCATGGTATTATCTGAAATCAGGTTCCCCACTAGATGATATTGCTGGAATTAACAGAGCCACAAAGTGTGATTTAAGTTTTGTAGAATCATTAAGGTTGGAAAGATCTCTCAGATCAACAAGTCCAACCATCAACCCATGTCTCTGACCACTCAGACCATGTGACAAATTGGGTAGGCTAAAATTTAAGCACAACCAAGGCAAGGTTACCTTTCTCATCCGATTTTCAGACCCAGTAGAGCAATGTTAGGTCCCTCTTCACTACTGCCCGTGCTGCAGATTCAAACAGTTGATGTACCACGTTCAGCAAACTATACTGCATTCCAGCACTTTCCATACTCAGCAGTGTTGTTACTGTATCAACCACCAGCAATTATGTACTTAGGCATATTATAGAACACAGGTTTGGGCAGGTGATCAAACCCACTTAGTCCTAAACGATCTGTGACTGTCATTGGGACCAGCAGGGAAATTGTGCCTAATACATATGAAGGGTGATCACTTCCCCTTCTAAAAGCAGCCATGAGCATTGTTCCAGTCCAGAAGGCAAAATAACAATTACACAATGAGCATTCAATCCAAGTGCAACAGATGACATTTTTGCATTAAATGAAGACACACAGATTTAGAAAGTTTTTTCTTTTATTACTGTGATTGCACTTTCTAGCTAAAGAAACTTTTAAATCACTTCTACGCTGTATTTTCATCATAAAAGTTTCATTAGGGAATAAGCACATGGTATTCTGCACCTTCACACTTGAAAGTATATAGAAACATTCAGTATCAAAAGGCCTTTGCCAGAGACCCAACAACAGACCATTCTGTGTAATCTGCCCAAGTCTGAGTGTGCTTACATTAAGTCTCTGGTGTCCCTGTCCCGCACTACTGCTATTGAAATCAAGCAAAGGAACTCAGGAGTGCAGTTGTAGTCAATGCCAGCCTGAATTTAGCTCACTAATAATGACATTTAACTTTGCTTAATTTTGTTGCTCACCAGCTAATACTTAAGGCAAATTTCATTGTATATTTGTTTTCCCAAGCAAGTATGTAAGTATCATTTGTAAGATGCTGAACATCCTTAGTGATGTACATAAGATGTGGGACAATCTACGTAAGATACATTATCTTATCTATATAAAACATCCATTTTTAGAGCAATGAAACATTTTCAACTTGTACAAAAACCATCAGTATTGAAAATTCGAACCTTCAGTGTTCTCAGAAATGCTATGCTAGATTTTAATTAAAAGGTTTCCAGAGTTGAAGAGAGGTAACGAAGCTAGTGCTCCTATAAGAAGGAATATGGAATATGCATTTACAAATCTTCAAGCATAAGAAGAATCAAAGACACAATTACTTTAAGTAGTAAAGTCATGAATTACATTCAGATGGGAAACTTCTTACATGATATGATTCTTCTCACTACTGCATACTGAACTTCAGCAGCTCCAACAACTTCCTTTAAATAATTAGCCTTTTCAGCCAAGACTTATTTTCACATGCCACAGTCTTCCATTTGCAAATGCAGTCTAACATTAGCATCCACTCTTCAGCTGCAAAATCTCTCAGTCAAACAGTAATAAATAGAAAAGACATTTCTAATGTGAGGAACAATAATGAAAACAAATACATCAACACTAAAATACTGTAGGAAGCTGTTTTGATCCTGCTGAAATACTGGCACAAAAATGAAGAGAGATACTTTCATTAGCACCCCTAAGTATATGGACCACAAGATGTGATATCATATAAAGTAATGAAAAAAAACCAACATCTTTTGCTTTATCCAATGTTCTTTCCACCTCTTAATTCAGGACACACTGAAATACCTTACAAAATAATAACTGTGGAGAAAGCATTACCATCCTTCTGAACATTCTGAGGAGCCCACCTTACTGCTTTTTGAGGTAGGATAATTTTCCCATCCTTTGATCCCACTGAGCAGTCAAGACAAGGCAGAATTTAAGGTGTGCAGGCAGTGCTCTATTACGAATGACACCAAATATAACAATATCTTAACTGAAAAAGAAGACATGTCATAGGTTTCTGAAATGTTAGGAATCTTTCGTAAATAAATCTGTTAAAGATTCCATTCCAGCCTGGTATGAAAAGGATAACAAATGGAACTCATGTAAAATAAAAGTAATTTTAAAGAGAAAAATTGGATTTGAGAAAACAACTTTCCAGGAATGATCTTTGTGTGTTTTGTGATCCGTATTTATTCTTTACATAAATTCATACTTTTATAGTACAGACTGAATCATTTATACATATAAATACAACAGTAGTGAAGAACTATAAAGATTTGATTTTTGGAAGTAAATGGAGTAGGCTGCTACACAGGTACAGAACGCTTTCAGCATTTTGTTAAGTTTGATTTCTGCTATAGTTGAAAAAGCTGAAAATATTCATGTATAATTTTGTCATAGCCTTTTTTCCTTCTCTCTTGAAAATGAAGACAATTTAAGAATAAACAAAACAGTTCTTAAATTTGCCTCCTCACACATTTAACATTATTTCCTCAAATCACACATGAGCTATTACAGTGATTCAAGAGAAAGTGCATTTTCACACAGTGGAATATCAATCTGATGGACAATCCAGTTTGATAGAAAAACTCCTCTTAGCAGTAAATATAGAATTGTTACTCTTTTGTCGCTTCCATCGCTTCCCCTTTAGGCTGTTTGAGCTCAACCAATAAATCTTTACCAGCTTCTCCTGCTTTTGAGGCAAAGAAAATAGCTCCTTGCCTAAAGCCCAGGAGCTTCAAGCCCCTGGCATAATCTGCATAGACAGCATGGATCAGTTTATGTAAAGGAAGCATTAAGGAAGACACACATGAAAAGCAAAATGAAAATATAAGAACCCATTTTCTAAATTCATTCCTTAGCTCTCCCAAGCTGAAAATGCTGAACGTTGCTGCTATATGTTCTAAACCAAAAAATAGAAAAAAAATGCTGCTTTAAATTCTACTACTGAATGCATATTACCATTTACCAGGCAATACACGAAGTGCCATACGATAAAACAGACAAATTCCATATAAGCAGAAGCATACACAATAATATCATATTAAAATTTGTGAAACGAAACTGGTAGATCATGTGGTCACTAGTTTGATGTGTCTGACATTACCTCCCATAATGGGACAGTGGCTTCTTTAATTTACAAGGAGTCATCAGTGATGACAGTCAAGTATTATTTACATGTGTGTTATAATTTACTGCATATACCTAAATAAGAGTGTTAGAGCAAACGTTCAGAGTTCAAGAAGATCGGACCAGAAGGGCAGACTGTACTGCAGAACACTACAGATACATTTTCAGATCACCCTGAATCCTGACCTTTAACTTCACTTGTTGTCACCTTCCCAAAACTGAAATCTTCACACAGCATTTCAGTCAGTAGCAGTATGGTTGTCAATAGAGGGTTGTCAAACCACTGACCTTACCATGTAGTCTGAAGTAACAACTTCTGAGTTCTGTGAAGAACATTTTATCATCTGTACTTCTATTTTTAACTTTTTATTTGTTTCCCAGCGCCACTGACCTCACAGAGTATCAGGAGAAGGAGGTTTTATGTATTTATGCAAATGATTCCTTTATAGTTCTTTCCTCACACCTCCTTCAAGCACACATCCTGGAAAACAAAAGCAGAATCTTCTATTCCTGTGCAGGCTGGTTAACCTAACGCTGACTCACACAAAACTGTAAATAAGTAACACAGATGCAAAGCCAGGATTTCAGAAAAAGGATATTTGTATCATCATTGACTTCAAATGCCCCATACTTCAGACAAGCTTCAACAAATAAAGCCGCTCTATCGAAGTATCTCATACTGCAAAACGGGGGGGAAAAAAGGAATTATTTGTTACGACAGGAAAATAGAAAAATATTCAATATTGCATCAAAACAGTTGCACACAGACTTTCTAAAAGTTTGCATGTAGCTCTGGAGTGGCAGATCTCTTCTGCACTGACAGCTGTACTGGGCTTCTGAACATCACCGGGGTTAAAACCACAGTGCCACCACTGAGCTGCCACCATGGCATGTGTTCACACTCCCATCTCTCACACACACACACACGCCACAAAACACATGCTGAAATAGAAACAAATGTCTAAAAGCAAACTGTAGGCCCTCTCCTTCCCCCTTGACTTCTAAGCTGTTGTGTTCATAAAACACAGGTGATGCTGTTTCAGTTTTACCTGTGCAACGTCTCTGCAACTTTTGTAAAGCATCCAAGTGACAGGAGGACAAGAATGGCTTTGGACTTCTGGTTGATTTGTGGAGAGCAAAGGTGATCCACCCAACGCTTTAACACATCAGCACACTCCTCCGAGTTCAAGCGAACCTTCAGGAGATGGAAAAATGATTATGAATTCTAACTAAACAGAGCTTTCTTTCATTTCTTCCAGTCCTTGGGAAGAAGGAAAAGCATCTCAAATTACCAATTTTATTTCAAAAAGTGTCCTAATCTTTTGAGCAAATACAATTAAAAAAAAAAGAATTACACATATATCAGAAGTCCACTCAGGTCACTCAATATTTAAATGTACTTTTTTTTTTTTCTCTTTTCTTTTCTTCTTTAAATAAGACTTTACTAAAACCTCAGGTACTAAGACGTTGGGAATGTTTATTCTTTACTGAAGACTGAAGGACAATGCATCATTATTTTTTCTTAAGAGAGAGAATGATCCATTTAGAAAATCTGAGAAAGTCTTTTTCCATACTTTCTGCAGGAGAAACAGACTCACTCAAATATAATCCTCAGTGACTCTTGTTTCCTACACAATTTAATACAGAGTATTAATGCTAAGTCTAGGTACTTCTACAGGTACATGATTTTATAGTGTGTACATACTGAAACCAAAGTTGGTGCTAATGTGGTTGGTGCCAATGTTAAAATCAGCACAAATGCTACATGGAGCTCTGCACTAAATCACTATCTAATTATTTATCCACCTCCAGGAATGAGTTTCTGCACTTCACAATGAATTCTCTGTCGTTGCGACTATATATAATTTCATAAATTGAAGTTAGAAAACTCAGTATTCCAACCATTTTTTTGGGCCCAATCTTGTCATTTGGATGATTAGGGCAGACCTCAGTAGTCAAAAGGCTGAAGGACCTGTGCATGCTAGCTAAACACATTGGCTTCTTAAAACAGTAGCTTAAAACATGGAAAGAACAAATATTATTTTCAGATTGATCCTTCAGTTTTTTAACTTTGGAGATCTTAATACTATTACTGTCCTTCATACCTATGTAGGTCATTCATGTTAGAACAGCAAAAGCAGAGAAACTGCATACCTTTGCAAGCCATGCTGCACGATTCCATTCTCCATAAGTTTGCAAGTAGCGACAAGCATCAGCAGCCTTATCTATCAGACACAGCAACTGAACACCCTCTGGAAAATAAGAAATTAGAATATATAATAGGGGAAAAAAGTGTTACTATACAAAACTGTGAGCAGATCATTCACCACCAGAAAAAAAATATATTAAGTATACCTCTTTCCTAGCATTCCTTCATTTTACATATGCTACTGAAAAGGACTCATTCCACTCCCTTTGGCATCACAAGCATTAATAACAAACAAATTGCTAATTTATAAGCAAACAGAAAATTCAAGTCCCATTTTACCTGAGAGCTTTCCGTTAGCTATCATGTTGGTTGCTACCAGCTTGATGGTGCTTTGAGATGGACCTGATGATGTGACAGTTGTTACCAAGCAAGCTTTGAGTGAATCGCAGTAGTAATGTGCATTCTCTGAACTTGTTTCTAACAGCAGCTGTACTGCTCTGTCAGTCTGACAAGAGAAAAACATACAGCCTTGACTTCAAGTCGTTCACTCTCAAACATTAAGTCTTTATATATATAGATAATATATAAATATATATATATTTATTCTTTTTAAGACATGGAACAAGCAACAGTGAAAGTTATTCAAAAGCAGACTACAGAGATATGTAGCAGGATAGTAATGGTTATAGCTTTATTTCAGTACAGCAACCTTAGGACAGCAGTCATCATGCATGTACTGTTTAACCACAGCCTAAGAGTTCTACTAGGGGCAAAAGCAAAGTTTAATTGAGAATATTTCTTTCCTTGAATTTTAGCAAAGTTATAAAAGGAAGAGAAACACTTAAAATAAGCAGAAGACAAATATAATCGTAGAGATATAAAAACCAGGATCTGAAGGGTTGATTTAATAGCTGGCATTTTGAAACAAAGGAAGAATTCATCCGTTTAAATGTTAGGCATCTCAAGTGAGTAGACAGCCATCAACTCTAGAGTAGCTGCTCAAGAGCTGAACCATGGAGGCTCATACACCAACTACACACACCTGCTTCTGAATGGAATGAACCACCACAGATGGACCACCACTGCCACTTCACTGTAATGAGGTAATGTTTCTGCCATTTTTACATGTATTTGTTGCTGTGCTCAAACACACAGTGGTACAGGAGGTCATTTAGATTCAAATTATTCATATCAGGGGCTCAGTAAGCAGCTCTCTACAGTGTTTTACTGCTCAGTACAAACCCATCAGATCAGAGACACTGCAGTGAAAGCTTAGACATACCTATTATTACCTATAATGAGAGTACTATGTGCAGACTGAGTTAGACCAAAGATACTGTGTTTTTTAGACTTTTGGATAATTCAAAATGTAAATTTTCTTTTCTAGTCCCAGGAATACAAGGAAAGGTTTTTATAAGGTTCCCATGAAAATGATACACGCATTATAATACACCATGCAGTCACATGGAGGCTACAGCATAATGACACATTAAGACAGCAAAAAGTATGTAATGGGATGAAACAACATGAGATAAAACAGACATCATCTGAATACAGTAAAAATGTAAAACAGACAGAGAAGAAGGACACAAAATTCAAATATTACCCACAAACCTGGCCCAAGAGAAGAAGCTGGTCAGCACATTTCCTGGTATGATCATATGTTGATCTCTTCATCTCCTGGAGATTTACCCTTTCGAGCTGGAATTTCTGCATGAAGAATTATTAAGAATGTAAGACTAAGAATAGAGAGAAAGGCAAGCAATTAAAAAAAGAAACACAAGGAAATACTTGGAGAATTCTAATAAATTCCCATTTAAATAACAGGGAATGACTTAATTCAGAGTTGTGTGCTTACAATAGAAGTTAAATATACATCTTAGGGCTTTTCCCTGCATAATTTGTAATTCCTTGGAATACCTGAAAGTAATGATTTTCACATAGTATGTCATAGCATATATCCAATGGATTAACCAGCTGTTCTTGAAGGATAACTGCATCTGTTGGTTTTGCAGGTTTTTCCTGGGATAGACTGTGCAAATAGTGGGCAGCAATGGTCCAGAAATGCAGTTCAGACTCATCTCCATACAGTCTGAGAAAACAGAATTCAGCATGAGAAACAGACAGCATTTTTTAAGATAGAAATATTATACATTTAACATGTCCTTTTACAAGGAAGCTGCATTATTGTGGGCACAATTTTGCATTATCAATGGGACAGACTAGAAGAAAAGATTCAAACAGATAGATAAGAGGTTGGCCAAAAGACTTCCACAACAGCAAATAAACTCACTGAATTTTTAGCTTCTAAGTGGTGGATTTTTTTAAACTATTATTTTACACTTAAACAGCAACACTGCTTACAAACTAAAAGAAAGTTTCTAGGAATTGTTTGAAAACACATCTCTGGATACAGATTGATACAGAGCAACACCACAAAAAAAAAAAAAAAAAAAAGAAAGAAAATGAAAATAGGCCGTCCTCTGCTTACACAATCTATTCTATGTTGTAAAGTTCTCAATTATGGCCTTGGAGTGCTGTACAAGTGTTATGTTCAATACATTAGAGCAGAAATACATTTATGAAAGCATCACGAAGACCAAAGGAGGATCTGTATATGCAGTAAGCAAATAAAACTCTCTCAGCTATGTAACATTTTCACTTTCAGTCCTGAAAACACTCTAACAGATGCACAGCAAAGTACTTCAGCAGCTTCAATGTGCTAACACAGAATTATCTGGCACCTGAAATGTTAACATATTCATATGCATTAAACGGATAAGGATTTTATCCTGACATATTTCATACAGTTCTCTTAATATCTGCTACCTGGCAATTAGGAGACATCTCTGCAAAAGAGTAAACTCTGGATCAAGCAGAAGTTTCTTGATGTCACTGCAATAAGAGAAATCCATAAGAAATCCATAAAATGCTGTGCAAGATTTTTGTTAGCATATATTATCTAACAAGTTAAAAAAAAACAAAAGCAAAAATATACAATTTCTTTTCTGAGGTGAAAAAAAAATCTATCAAAGTAATTGCAACAACCATTTAATGACGTGTAATAATCACAATGAGCAACTTACTCTACCTTTTTAATACCAACAGTGAGTCTGGCAGGAACACCTTATTCTTGCTATAGAGGAAGCAACCACAAGGGTGTATACAATGCTGTAATTCAGTCTGCACTGATTCTACAAACTACAGAATTAATTTAATTACAAATAATTACATAATTACACAGTGTATGAAGTGAGAGCTTTTATATATTTTTCAAAGTGGCTAAAAATACTCCAAGTTTTTTTTTTTTCCATCCTATTAAATGAAAGAAAAGGGAAAATGGAAAAGCTTTCCAATCTAATTGTCATAGTTCAAACAGAATGCCAAAAACCTGTTTTCTTTGTAAGCAGAGCAGAGATCATGAATGTTACATGCTGGAAGTCTATCTGCAGCAGAGTATTTGTTACAAGAGTTGTTCTTTTCCTTCTGAGAGCTTAAATATCTCAACAAACCTTGGAAAAGCAATATAGATTAACAAACTACAGCATGTCATGAGCCAATTACAAATTACACGCTAATCCTAGTCAGTACCTTTAAATCTTTTGCTGGCAGTCATTACTACAATGTTAAACATTCAGTACTGACTTCCATCAGACTTTATGTGGTCAGAACAACACATTTTGACTGTTGGGTCAATATTTAACCAACTACTTTGAGACAGGTTGCCTATATAAAAATAATTGTTTTGCATTATGGCTTATTCCTTAATGAGAGGATATATTTTTTCCCCCTTTCTCTGAACTCACTACCTTAATAAAACATTAAAGGGAAAACTCTTACTTTGACAGTGAATTCAGCTGCTCTTGAATCAGATTTTTGATGTTTTCATCTTCTGGATAATCACTGCATTTAAAAAAAAAAAGTCCATTACGAAGATGGCATATTATCTGTAAAGAAAGTGTATTACTCTTAGTAAAAAAAAAACATCAAGAGTATATACGGATATATGAAACCAATCCACTATACTTCTAAAGAAAGCCTTCCTGCAAGGTTTTTGTCTAGTCACTAATTTCATGACAGTCATCAAAGACTGCTTGCTGTCACTCAACCTCAGTGTCAGAACAACCGATCTTTCTTTTCCCTCTCTGCTTTTTAACACTTGAAATTAATGAAAATGCCAACACCAAGCCCAGAGAGGCTGTGGGTGCCTCATCCCTGAAAGCATTCAAGAGCAGGCTGGATGAAGCCCTGGGCAGCCTGGTCTAGTATCAGATCTGCAGGTTGGTGGCCCTGCCTGTGACAGGGGGTTGGAACTTGATCATCCTTGGGGACCCTGCAATCCGAGCCATTCTATGATTTCAACACTGAAAGCTTAGCAGTTACTTTCTTGTAATGCAATTCTTTCTTACATGCTAAACCTTTTGTTCCTGTTTTTTCTTCCCTGTTTGCAGTCTTATTTTCAATCCTTACCCCTGTGCCGTACTCATTCTATAAAATAGATGTTCCCTAAGCATCTGCAACTGCTATGTCCCTCTAGTAGTAATCTCATCCTCTTTGCAACATCTGAATTATGAATCTCCGTGTATCTTTTTAATGAAAAATTTCTAAGACTTTGATTCCTCTTTCTTCTTTTATTTTTTTTTATCCCATGACCTACTGCTCCTTCATTGTCAAGAAGTTCTTTGCTGTATATGCTTCATATTTATTCATATCAAATCAGAGAATTATATAAGCTTATGTGTTTATTACCTTTGAGCACAATTCTTATATACTCCTAATTATGTATTGCAGTATCTTTTGAGCATGTACTTATATTGCATTTACAATTTTGTTTTATGGGTCAGTAAACAAATGCAATAAAGGATAAAGAAAGGTGCTCCCCCTATGGTGTGAAACATAGCTCACTAAAAGTAACTACACATCTTTTAGACATCACTTAGGACACCTTCACTTACACTTTAGGGACCAACTCTGATTGTTCTTAAGTTAACTTCTTGCAAAAACAGAACCCACTGATGATTTCTGAAGTAATACAACCTGAAAATAACAAATCATTGGCAGTACCTTAAAGCAAAAATCCTTTTTCAGTAGTTCAGGGCTACTGAAAGTCAAGAAAACAATATTTGACCTTAAAGCCTTTCCTATTTATCACTTTCCAAGTGACGCTATTATCTTTCTAAAAGTCCCAAAGAGTGAGGAAAGCTTGCTAAAAGTTATTCACACAAGAATACTGATAAAAGATATACAAGTAGAATTCAAAAAGACACCTCCTTACATGTTCATAACATCCAGAGAATATTTTTCATTCCATGGCTGATGCAACAAGAATGCTTTTAAAGCTAAAGAAGCCCTTGGAACAAGTAGATAGGGACACCATGCAGGTTCTGAAACAAACAGAAAAGATTCATTGTTGAATAGCAAAGTGCAATAACACTCTGTTAGGTAAACCATTAAATGTACCACCCTGTTTGTAAGCACCAGAAGAGAATCATAAGTCATACAGTCATATACACACAACACAGCACGCGTTACTGGAGATAAAAGCTTATTGTTACATTTAAGCAACAGCATTTTGTAGAAGGCACAGGGTTATCAACCATGCTCAAATGAGAATTTCAGGACATCCCATATCGAATTTAGTTATAGACCTCTGGAACACGACACACTAACACTGAGCAGAGCCATATATAATAACTGCTGCCACAAGGGCATGCTTGAAAGTAAGCACAGCTATACCAAATGCACTGTAATGTGCATTTTACTTTCAAATTGCAATCAGAGCTTTTGCAACATACCATGTAGGTTAATACCCATTACCCCAAAGGGATGCTGTGAAGTTAAATACCTGCTTATATTTGCAAAGAAAAACGATGAAAATTATAGCACTACCTCCATTATACAAATATAGAGGTCAGAGACTCTGTGTTCAGGATAAGGTTTGGATGATATGCAGTAACTGATACCAGCGACTTATGGGTAAATCAGGTATCAACCAGTTACATTATCAAATAAATATTCAGAAATTCCAGTACTCTGCATGTACTGAATGGTGTAGGAACCCTGTAAATCTGTTTTTATAATTAAAAGATTGTAACAGCATAGAGGAAGGCAACCTTAGTCCTGGCATATCCTAATGTCGGTGTGCTTGGTTTTGAACATTAATTTTTATAGTTCAATATTACAGAACATTCATTTGATTAAAAAAAAATGGCTGTGATAAATGATGTTTTTCCCCAAACACTCCACACCGTAATTTCCCACACTGCTATTTTTTTTTATGAGCATCATAATCAGAATGTATCGGCTTTAAGGAGATTAATGAGTCAAGGCAGGACTGACAAAAAGAAAAATCACAACAAAAGCAGTTATTTATAACAGCAGAAAAAAAGGAAAGAACTCCTCACATTCCTCAGAAGTTCAATAATGAAGCATTTTAATTATTTCCTGATTTGAAAGCTCTAGGGAACCTGTGCAGATGGGCCTGGGCTACAAGTGAAACAGTAAAAATAGAGAAGGTGAAGGTGGTTAATGAAAGCCTTCACAATCAATCCTGTCTTTCTCTAAAGAGAGAGAGCTTCTTAAGATGTCCAAGACATTATGAAAAGCCTCCTCCTAACCCCCCAGCCTTTTGTTCTGGGCTCAAGATCACAGACACAGACCCAGACCATACTCACTCTTATTTTTAAAGGGCACTCTGAGCATCAGGAAATACAATCTTTCTGCATAGCTGCCTTGGAAAGAGTGGGATTCAGGTAACAATACCAAAGATTTATTTATCCATGAATAGTTTTATGTTCATCAGTTTGCTATTAGTAATGTTTCTTGGTAAAACTGACTCTTGCGATTCAATTCCCTTTTCCTTTGAGGATGCTTCTATGCAAGTACAGCTTTGTGACACCCTGCAGAGCAGACTGACCTCACCTTGAAAAAAGTCCTCAGGAGGTCAAATGCATACTATTCTCCTGTGATAAGTGACCAAAACTTACCATTCAACTGTACTTTAAGCCATACTTTACACCGGGAGTCAACCTTCTCTGATAAATCATATTTCAAAGATCAGAAGAATTTCTTTGAAATTTTTTTTTTTCCAATTAGAAAACATTTTTTGATATGATATTGAAGAACATCTACCTGCATTAAGCACATGCCAGCAGGCAGTCCGTTTTAAGTCTTGCAATATATGAACTTCTGCAGATTTTGTTTTTCTAGTAATAAGAAAAGAAGGCTAAATGCCTAGCTACAGCAAGATTAAAGAGAATTCATTTTTGATGTCCAAGAAACAACGTGCCATTAGACCAAATTGCTTGTTTGACAGCTGAAATACAAAGAGTTTATTTTAATCAAAGTAACCTAAATGGTTGCCAGCTTACAAAACAACACTGATACTTTTAATCCTCCAGGTGCAGAAACTTAATATGAAGCAAAAGAAAGTAGTACATATTATTCACGTGAAGATTCAGTGCAAATATACTCAAGCATGAATACAACTCTGTGTTACAACTGCCAGTACAACTACCAGTCATAAGAAAAGCAAAGGATGTCAGCTGACAGCACTGTCAGTCCAGCAGGGTTCCTTAGTTAGTGGGTTGTAAGCAGCTTATCAGAAAGGAACTGTAATGTATTGAATCATGACAAGGACTTGGTTTTATTTTTCATTAGGAATTTCCCAGATCAATAACAGAATCGTGCACATGGAGGAATCTTTTAGACTGTATCACTCACGTACATTTACAAACAAAATGTGTGACTGAACTGATTATTTACCCAATTCAATTTGCTTTTTTAGATGAAAATTGACACAGATTCAAATAAAAATATTTATCAAGTACAGCAGCAGTCTACACAAAGCATTACTCATTTTGGATAGCAACTCACTGCAGTCAACTGATTCCTAATTTAAAAACAGTATTCTCTAACTCAGAATTTTCTCTGTTTACCATTTATCTGCATAGTTTGCTTCATTTTAGTTGCAACTGTGAAAAACAGTACAGGGATACCTAATCATCCACATATGACAATTTTATTTTCTACTGAAGTTGTTGAACATTTTTAGCGTTCTCTTTCAAAATGAAATATCTAGCAGTGAATAGCAAAACAGAAAATCAACATACCTAATAAGTCTTGTTCATCCATTCTAAAACACGATGGTTTCATAGACATCTCCAGAACTCTAATGCACCCATCATCTGATGCCAGGATCACTTTGTCTGAAGTGCACCAATCTACATCCAGGATTCGGTAATTCACATTTCTTCCACTTCTTAAACTGCTCACCATCTGTACCTTGAAAAGTTGAGATATTTTTCACTTTTAGTAGGATCTCCATCATACAGTGTAAGACTCTGTCACACGCTCTGAGGCATGCCACAAGATTTGCAATAAAATGTGAAGTTAGTTGTAAATCATTTCAATCTCGGTCTCCTCTAGAGAGCTGGAAATGCTCAAACCTTTAAGTAAGGCACTTAGTTGCCCTAAACCAATATTTTTTCCCCAATCAATAGCTATGAAGAAATTCTTTTTTGAACACAACTGTATAACTCTCCTTTTGTTATCTTTCCCATGGCAAACTGGGGAAATCCTTTGTCAACTCCAATCCTTTGCTTCTGTTTTGATGCCTTTATGCTAGATTAACTCATGTTCTTTCATGAACTTCCTCGATAAATACTGAACTTGCATATAAATATATTTATACATAATATTAACATAGTATTATGGGAATGTGATGTGATGATTAACTACTCTCAAAAAATAAAAAACAAGCTGAGATATGTTTTAACAACTGAACTATGTTTTTATGTCAGAAATTTCAACCCTCCTGTAATACCAACTGGTACAAATATAGTACCTCCTGTAACTGTCAGCAAGATATCACGAATAGGTAAGTCTTTGACTTTTCCTGATTTTCAGAAGCAATACATGTATTTTGCAAAGAAACACGTAACAAAACACAACCAATCTTTACCTCTTTTGAATCCCAAACTTCAGCTCCATCATTGTACATAGCAATAAGTTTTTGATTTCCTTTCCCTGGGGCAAAACGTATCTTTTTCACCCAGCTTCGGTGTGTAGGAATCCCCCTAAGAACAGCATAGCACAAGAATTGTTATCAATCATGCTACAGCTAACATTGTGGGTAGTTAAATCCCCTCTGTGAATATTACACATCATGATATGGCACAGACTGAGAAGGAACTGAGAAGGACAACAATCCATATAAACAAAATAGGTACATTTGGCTATCCAAAATATCGTGAAAGTAAAAAGGCAGTTGTTTGCTTCAGGCATTACTTAAAATTTTGAGAAGCCATTGCAGATTTAACATGAAAATGATATCTAGCTAAACTGAAATATTTGATAAAATGTTAATCCATGTGAAAACATAAAAAATAAAATGCAGAGAATTGTACTGCATTTTCTGAAATTGTATTTCAAAATACTTCTGTTTTTCCCCTCAAACACTTCCACAGTGAAGATCAAACATGAGGGACTAAAACCATTCTATTCTAGCACTCATTATCACAAGCTTACCAGACATCATTTGCATTCATACCTGGATACTCTGGCTTTCAAATCCCAGAAGTTTAAGTTTCCATCAACATCTCCAAGAACCAGGGTATCCCCTTTCCAGGCAATACATGTAATGCTACCCATACTTCCCTGCAAATATTTCAGAAGCAGGATAAAATCTTACAGTAAGTAGAGCCAAACAGGAATAAACATGAAAACTTTAGTATTTAATTTTTTTTTTAAATTGTATGAAATTAATAAAACAAATGCTTCTCAGTTAAAAATTGAAAGAATTCTATTCAATGTCAGTGATCCCCGTGGGAAATTTTGGATTTAAAGCAATAGAAATCAGCTCTCTATCTCTTGTCACAACGAAATGCCAGTGTGACATTCCTCAATTATTAAACAATACTAGCATATGCTAAAACAAAAAACAAAAATTAAACAGTTCTTATTGTAGGAATTAGAAAAAGGAATAAAAGGAAGTTTCTCCAACTTGATAGCTCTCAGTTTCATTTTATGTAGATCAGAAGTAATAAATCTGTAAATATATTCATAAACTTTTCCATAGTTTTGGGATCGTATCTAAACATTACACAAGAAATTGAAACTTACATCGGGAGGAATTCTTGCACTATCTTTCACTGAGTTTCCTTCTACTGTGAGGTGATAGACCTGCCCATCAGCATCTGTAAACACAAAGTGCTCCCTGGCAGAAATGTTCTGGCTCAGCTCAGATTTACTTTCAGCTTCCTGTAACAAGCTTGAAAAAGAACATAGTGAGGCAGAAGTCTTCATTTCTTGAAATCAGAATTGCAACACTTAACTCATTTATACACTCCTGGAAAAGTTCAGGGGGCAAAAGAACAATGATTTAAGAATGATGCAACTAATGGACTGAAACACACGCTAGTTCCACTTGGTACAGTTTTTCTCATTCTGCAGTAAATCAGAGATCAATGCCTGAAAGTTCAAGAGTGGCACAGAAAGTTGTTTTGCCTGGTATGTACTCAACAATCAGCTTGAAATTATGCTGTTTTTTAGAACAACAGGATACGGGGAAATGAACAACTGATAAAACAGCACTAAATTTGAATCAGAAATACCTGATAACAGAAGATTCCACGCTGCTAACTTCAGTATCCGATGCAACTGTCTGCCGGGCCATGGCCTCACGGGCTGCAAGCTGCTTCTTTCTCAGGCTTTTCAGGTTATGAGAAGGTGACCACTCCTGCAAAAATTTGTTTAAAAAAAATGGAAAATACAAATCATAGAATTACAGAACTGTTTGAGTTGGAAGGGATCTTTAAGGATCACTTGGTCCAACTCCTCTGCAATGAACGTGACATCTCACAATGCCATCCAGCCCAACCTTGGACATCTCCAAGGATGGGCCACCCACCACCTCCCTGGGCAGCCTGTTTCAGTGCTTCACTATCCCTACTGCAAAAAAAAGCTTCTTTATGTTTGCTCCCAGAACTCACAGAGGAACTGTCTGTTAATTATAATGGTTTCAGAGAAGATTGCCTTCTCTGACACATTCCTTCACTGCCCAAAAGACAGACCAAGTATCTAGCAGTATCTCCTTTCTCCTTCCTCTATTTGGTAACAGATGGGGGAAAAAAAAAGGAGGGGGGGGAGAAAGCACATATATCTACTACAGATATAATAATATTTTGATGCAGAAATGTTCATAAGTTTTCATACTTCCTCAACAAATTACACTTAACAAATAGTAAGGAAGATTCTATTGCTTACCAGAGCAGTCACTGCAGGAAAGTTTTTAGACATTTCTCTGAGCAGAGTGCAAGTTCTGACATCCCAGATTTCCAGTGGCTTGTCTTTAAATACTACAGCTAGATACTGCCTGAAACACACAACAGTTTACTACATCAAAAGAAATCTTTCCACTTTAAATTTAGTATTTTACTTCGTACATTTTCCACATCCATATTCCAGAAAGCGGTGATTTGAAAAGAAAAAAAAACACCCCACAACTAAAACTCAAAAACTAAGACAGAGAAGAGTAAATTAATTTGGCTCAAATCCCAATGCAAAGCTTGTGATTTCCTTGCGTTACTCAGATGCTTAAGACTCAGTTTGAAATGAGGGCCTACTTCAAGGCTAAAAGAATTAGATATTTATGTCAGGTTGGTGGCACTGTTCAGTTACTGTACAGGAGACAAAGGAATGAATCCAGAGAAAGCAGCAGCCCTCCTAATTTAGCCACATTAAACCCAAGTCAATGACTGCACAATCTATCAGAAAGATGCACCAAGTCCGCAGTCTGGATAGATTTATTTCTCTGCTCCAGACACATGGCATTTTCCTAATCCAGTGATAAATGACCATAAAATCCTCTTACACTAAACCACTTGTCAGTCATGTCTTCAGATCTTTCATCTGTGCAGCTAATTTAGGAAAACACCTTCGATCTTCCACTTTTCACATGTTGCATGAAAATACAGACAGGTTCTGTAGCTTTATGTGCTCCTCTCAATTTCATTACTCTCTACTCAAATAAACTACACTTTCTTGTTCTCACTCAACTTTTTGTAGTGTCTTCATTTAAGCCCAGCGCTGTTCTTAAATATTAATATATCAGCAAGACCATTATATGGCTGAACACTTGACCACATAAACATTTTCCAAAATATTACTATGCATGCTAGAGAAGACTACTTTTTTTTCCTCAATTTTAAAGAAAAAACTCTTAAATTCAACACTATTTTAATTCCATTTATACAGGAAAGCAAAGCAATCTTTTGTGATTGGATTCTGAAGTGTGTGAGAAAGTCTACCACAAAAACATTTCCAACTTTTGCTCTAATACTTTAAATTATGCTTTCATTAATGCTGTTACACATTCACTTATCCTTTCTGGACTGGTGGGTTTTGTTTTTTTCCTGATATTTTTGTTATTTCTATTGAGCAATGAGGATCTTCACACAATACAGTAAAGTTTATTAACTTCAGAAAAGTCATAATTACTTACTTCAAATGAGACACCTTTATCATTTCAATAGCTGGCTCATCATTGCCTCTCTCCCCACGAAATGGAATGCTCCTGCCTGGAACACAATAATGATACAAACACAAAAATTTCCATGGTGGATGGAAAGGAAAAACACTTAACCACACTTACCTAGAACATCCCCAAGTGACCTGCATAACTGACATTACTCCAGCCATTGTTATACAGTATCTCAAAATCTGAATGTAAACTCTACTGTGTATCACAATCCCTGACTTGCTTCTGGAGCACAACAACTGAAACTGATGCACCACTTCTGTTTTGATTTAAACAAACAAACAAAAGCCATTATCAAGAAAAAAATACGCAATATTGCCAGTTAAAAGGATAGCTTCTTTTAGCAGCACCCTGGAAATGCAAAAATTGAGTCTTTTACATAAGTTTAAAAAAAAAAATCACTTTATGCTACATAAAGCAATTGAGAATTAGCCATGCATTGCAAGATTCAGGCTCTTCAATTAGAAATTAAATGACTCAAGGGTTTCCCACTCAAAAATAATTTAAAATTATCATTAAAGTGCTCTCTAACATTTCAGATTTTACCTCCTGGTATTCTGCAAATAATAATCACAAATGTTCTTGGTATTCACGGAATGGTTTGAAAAACACAATATTAGGCTTGCTAGCAACTGTATCTTTTAAAAAGATACTTATTTTTAACCCTTCCAATCCTTTATAGAATAATCCTACTTTATTATTTAATTACTGCAATACCAATTTTACATTCATACACATCTACATATTTTATCTGTAAACATCAGTGTTACACCATGCAGAAATACAAAGACAGAAACAACAGACTACTAAACTCAGAAGAACAACCAGTAACAATGGGTTTAGGCTCTGAACAAACACATTTGGAAATACATGCCTTTTGTCAACAAGCTATAACACTAACAGTCATGTTGTGTGAATGCTCCTAAGATACTGCTGACACACATGCTTTCAGCCCAAGCCACAGGAATCTCTACAAAAGTATTGTTTCAAGTCTGGCTGTAGAGCACCAGTTGGACCACACCATGTGGCTTTCACAAGGAAGAGCAGCATCAGTTACATTCCTCTTTATTTTTTTTTCCTTCTGTTGTCATGACAAAATAAAGTATTAACAATTTTTATTTGAGGCTCCTCAGCAAATCTAACAGCCTCTTGGGCAGATGTCTCAGGAAACACCAACCTGTTGGCAGGTCCACCAGCTGCAGCTCGTTCCTCACCAGCCCTAAGTTGTTAGGTGTTGATGTGGCAAAGGAAATAAAACCAGACAAGCTGACCCATTCTATTCCCCTACAATCAGAAGAAACAATACAGAGCATATTAACTGCGATACTCAAATGGATAGAAAAGACAGTATTTATTCTCATGCATGTTCTTCAAGTTTGAAAATACCACAGAGGTAATTTTCTACATTTTATGGAAATACTGTATTTGAGCAGAGAAAGAAGTCAAGCATTTACAACTACGATACAAATTCACAAAGTTACTAGTTCAAGTTAAAACAAATGCCTTTCTTTAGGACAACACTGGTAATAAAGTTCTTGTTGGGTTAAACAAAAATTCCAGTCAGGAGCACAGGTAATTTTTATGGAAAAATCCCCCATGTACTCAGCACTGGAGTAGATTACCAAATCATAGACTCATAGAATGCCCTGGGTTGAAAAGAACCACAATGATCATCTAGTTCCAACCCCCCTGCTATGTGCAGGGTTGCCAACCACCAGACCAGGCTGCCCAGAGCCACATCCAGCCTGGCCTTGAATGCCTGCAGGGATGGGGCATCCACAATCTCGCTGGTTCTTCCCACTGGAACAGGTTGCCCATTAAGTAACTCAGATTTTTAAGCACAGAAAAAGGGAGAAATAATCATGGACAGCAGGGTGAGAAGACAGGTATCTTGCTGTCTAGAGAATGGAGAAACAGAAGCGATAGAACAAGGGAGACCCTGAACACATTTCACAAGCTATCAGAAACAAACTGAGAGTCCAAGTTATTTTTTCTTTGATCATGCAAAAACAGCCACAGACCAAAATGCCTTCAAGTGTTGCAAGGATGTAAAGTTACAATGCTTGTATCAGTGTAAGCATCTTTGGGTCCCATCCTTCCCCACTGTCTACACACACTGACAGTAGGAATATCTGAGTGCTCTATCTGTGAATTAAATCAAGTACTAATCTGAAAGAAAACTGAGACTGTTCTAAAATACTTGTTCCTAATTTCAACAGGGATTGGAGGGTTTAAGTTTTCCTCAAATCGTTCAAACACTGATTACTTAAAAACTATCTCCAGGAGAGCTCAGTCTTCCATTACATCATTTTCAACATCCAGGTCTGTCATAGGGAATATATGTGAAATACGAAACAGATATTTATCATTTATTATCAATAAATCCAATCTACATTGTACTGAGTAGAAGTTTCCTAAACATGATTTAGAGCAGGAAAAGCAAAAATCATTCCCATAACATTTTATACACATAAGCTCTAGCCATATTTATCTTCCTTTTCTTCCTAATTCAAACTATTAAAAAAAAAAAAAAAAAAAAAAAGCATTGCTTCCAAGTCCTCAAAAAAAGCCCAAAAATTCAGAATCCAGTCTTTTTCCCACCAGGACTAACAAAAGTTTAACCAGGAACTTCAATCATCATTAGAGACACACAATTATTAAACAAAACACTAGAAAGACTGAACAGAAATCTATGATTGCAATAATGCTTCTCATTCCAAGCCTCCAAACAGTCCTAATGCAGAGGATATTCTGAAATGGAAGAAACATTAATTCTGACACCTTGGCAATCTTTTATCTTTTATTCCACTGTTTCTTTGGAAAAATCACAGAATACTCATAATGCATTGTTATTGACAACAGTTATTCACCATTCTCACTCAAAGACCTGAGGCATTTTCTTTCCCTCACTCATCTGCACAAATTTAACACCAGGAATCCTTTTGTTTGCTGCCAGCTGGCCATGTGTCAGTGCCAATAAAGATAACAGAATCCCAGGACACCCATCATCAAATACAAACCTCAGTCTAGCTAACAGCTTGCACCTGAAACAATAGAAATTTTTGTTAACTGTCCTACATGTAAATTGAGAAATTTGAAGGAACTACTTATTCACCAAATTAATGAAGACAGTGGTTTACTTTTTAATGAAGGAAACAACTAATGCCTTCCCTACTGCAGTAATTCCATTTGCAAGATTTCTCCATAAGAGACAACTTTATCTCCTAGAACTACAGATTACGTTCAGCTGCAATCTGTTTCTCAGATAGCATCTACTCTTTCAAAATGTAAAATTCAGAGATTCTAGACATGCAACTTATTTCAGTTACTTCAGGTGTAAAACTCAGTTGTTCTGATGAATGGTTTCATCGCAGACAAATTACAGAGTAGACTAAAATGTATAAAGAAACAAATGACATTTCTAGCTGGGAAAGAATTGCTGTGACCTTATGACAAGGCAGCTGTTAGTTCAATTAACTATAAAAAAGAAGGAAAGAGGTAAAGATGGAAACAAAACTAGGAGATGTACAAACTTTTTACAGCCCACTTGTTTCTTGAACCCATTTATACTTTTTGCTTTTCACAATCTCCCATAATGATGACTTTGGAATTCAGCTCTGGATCGGCAGATTTCATTGCTATGCCACTTAACACCCATCAGGCAATACAAAACACACAGAAATAAATCTAGCACACCAACATCTATATGGCAGAAATGGAAAACACTTTATTTATTTTACTCTGTGCAGGATTTTTTTTTTCTAGAAGGTGATGAATGTTTGCAAAACAGTCTCCCAAAGGAGAATGACTCAACTGTCAAAACTTGGATGTAACTCAGCAACCCTCAAGTTTTGCCTGCAGGCCATTCTATTTATAGCTAGTGAGGCATTTTTATGTACACACTGAATATATTCTCCTCTGCACTGAAAATGTACTATCATCACCTATCTTACCTTAGTCTGGATATAAGGAAAAAGTTTTTTTTACAGTAAGGGTGGTGAGGCACTGGAACAGGTTGTCCAGAGATGCCCCATCCCTGAAGTCACCCAAGGTCAGGCTGGATAGGGCTCTGAGCACCTCATAGAGCTGTAGGTGTTCCTGTTCATTGCTGGGGAGTTGGATCAGACTGCCTTTAAGGGTCACTTCCAATTTAAATGATTCTGTGATTCTATCTCAATAACGTACAAAAAATTTAGATTGCTCAACTTAGAAAAAAAAAAAAAACAGTTGTAAGTTATTGCATTTGTCTTCACATTCCTTTTATCTGTAAAAGATATTACACTTCTCTGTATGCTAATGGAAGACTATCCTCCTGCTCACAGCTTCTTTTTCTACACATGCTATGATCTCTGCTGTTTTTTGCCCACTAATGCTCCCAGTTTAGCCTGATTGACTTTTCATCTCTGTGGACTCTGAAGCATTTCTGCTTCCTCCTGCCTTGTACTCCTAATAGAAAAACAAATTAAACTCAAAGGAAAACTAATAGCCCACACAATCCCAGTGAAACAGCAAAGTAACAGCCATGAACAGAAACAAATACATTAAAAAAAATAATCCACGTGTGACCAAATAACCTAGCTTGGAAGAAAAGAGCACTAATCTCCAGAAGGTGCAATAATTGCTAGCATCTAGAAAACTTACTGGCTGTTATTTTAGCACAGCTGACATGTAAAGGATGGCTGCCAATATAAAGATCCTTAGTTCCATTACATTTTCTTCATACACTACAAGGCACTGAGTTACAATTACAGGGCATTATCAACTCACATTAAAATGGTGTTCCCTGAAGGTGTGTTTTCAGTTAAAACTGACACAGAGGCATTATGCAAATTATCTGCATTTCAGAAGTAAAGTAAGAATTCCCACTGAAAGAAAAACTGTTACGCTCCAGGAATATTAATTTAACATAACCACAGTGCCTTCTTCTGCATTGCTTAAAGCGGCCCCAGGAACTTCTGAAAATTATGTAGAGAGTCACTCTTGCCATTAAGGACTGGATTGAGAAACTAAAATAAATATTTAAAGGATTTAATGACTGAGCTTTGAACAAAATTCACAATCACTTTGTGTTCTAAAAATACCACCTGAGTGAGGACCACCTGCTAAGAAAGGCAAAGCATTCTCAGAGTTTCTTAAACATCGCAGAAATTTTGCAATGTGAAAAGCACCAACTAACAGCACTTCCAGTAACACCTGAAACTGACATGAACCGGAAGAAATAGTTCTCAAAGCTGCCTCTCCAATTTTTATTATTATTTTTTATTAATCTGTGAAGCATTAGTAGTGGTTTTAACTTTGAATTCTAGAAACTATAGTGAAAAAAAAAATCAGCATCTCTCCAGGCTGCATAACAGAACATAAAATTAAATCTATATTCTAAGTATTCTTCATGGCATTAAACAAACAAACAAACAAACTCACAAAAAACACTCAAATGGATTAAAACAGAAAGAGGAATTCTATTTTTGAAGTGTCTGCTAATCACACCACGAATGCAAATTTGCTTATGTGATTTTTGTGGTAGATTCAAAGCAGTTTTACATAATGAGCTCTGTTAGATGAAGCTATTCTCAGACAGCTTGTTCTTCTTCTCTTTTTGTAGAATGAACAGTAAAATGAAGACCATAACCTCAAGAAGGCTTCAAGCCACAACATAAACTTAATTAATATTCCAACTAAAATATTTTATTCCCCTTCGTTAATCTTGTCTGAAAATACACATCTGGTCTGCACCTTGAATATTTTTGTCATTATTACATGAATAGTTATTCCATTGTGTACACAAACACCACGTGTAACAGGTTCCAAACTGACTCCATTCCTTAGTTAGGACTGCTAAATCCTGAGTCCTGTAAGTAGTCTTCAAAGTTTTTGAATGATTTTTAAAGATAAAATTATTTGGACTTCAGTTAGGTCTAGAACTATGTTAACAGCAGTTTCACAAGTGAGCAAAGGAAATAAAATCTGATGTACAAAACAGAATTATTTCAAAGTACACAGTGTGCTACTCAGGACTATAAATAAGACACTGAAATAGTTTCTTGTGCTAAAAAAGACATCGTTGTACCAGAATGTGCTAAAGAAATGGAAAGTAGCTGACACACACACACTAGATCAGAAGGAACAGAAAAAAATTCAAATATTTATAGTTCAATGGATTTTTCACTCTAATCTCAACACTGTGTTACTGTTCATATGAAGAAAAGATACCATCCAGTCAGACTGCTCAACAGGCAAATACTTGGGTGTCATTAACAATGAAATAAGACACCACACACTGCTTTGAACGCATTAGATGTTTTAATTTTTTGGCTCCCTGAAGGATTATGCTAGGAATTAAACTCTTACTTGACTTCGCAGGAATGGATGCTCAACTCTTTGTGTAATAGTCCACTTGTAAGATGAAACACCAGGACAGAGCCATTACTTGTACCTATAAAAAATGATTTAATAAAATAAATCATAGAATATTCAAGACTTGTTTTATCTTTCTATTCCATATTTCAGTGAAAATGCAGGATTTCCAGCTATTTCTCCTTTCTGCCACTTTTAACTACTGTACTTTACCAATTTTAGAAAAGGTATTTTGATTTCTAGCTCTTAAACCTTAGATTTCATACCCTCCAAGATTCTCTCTGCAGCCAGCAAAATCAGTTTGAATAAAGACATTTTCCTGAACCTATCTGTAGAGCCTATGGAAAGCCTGTTGATTCTTCCTGTATTATCACAAGGTACCCAGATGCAGGAAAACAGGAAAGTTTTTTTGTTTGTTTGTTTTGATGACTCAAGATGAGTAAATGTCTTAAGGAAGAGTATTAACTGTTAATCACCAATAATCCTAGGGGACAATCCATGCATAGATTTTACTAAATCATTAAAGTAAGTCTACTTTCTCATCCCTGAAATAATGACCTTCTGGTAACACATAACTGTATTTGTATTTAATCTAGACTGCATAATTTGCAGAGTAATCAATAAACCAGTCAAGATACTTACCAACAGCAAGGAGTGGCTCATACTGTTTGATGTTTTTTGTTGTAAGAGGTGGGCACATGCGGATAGCAAATGGAGGCAAAGGAAGGCCTGAAAGAAGTCCAGTCAGCAGGAATTTGAGATGAACTTCTTGCAGAAAAGAACTTTTCAATTGTTCTTCTCCAGCAACTGTACCTTGCCCTGCTAAAAATTAAAGATCTTGTCAGTATTCAATTTTAATCTGGGATTACAGAAAGCAATCACAGAAGTTAATGAAAGAAAAACTGCAAATAACCTCACAAACTACCAAAACTTATTTGAAGAAGCATTTCTTCTTGTTGAACTTGGTACGATAAAACTTTTTGGAGCAATTTCACCAATATTACAATCCTAACTTTCTTCCCTAACACCGGAAAAAAAAAAAAAAAAAAAAACCAGGACATGAAGGAAGATGGGCCTAAGAACAGCTGGGCCCTCTGAAGATGGGTACAAAAACCCATCTGCTGCCCACCTGCTGCAATCAACTGTGTAAGTCCAAGTGCCATCAAGTACAAATTAACAATAGCTATGAGACCAACAACTAAAGGAAATGAAGATCAAAGAATCATGCACTAAATATCCTCTTTCCAAAAGCAAATCCAAATCTGTACCATGATACTTGTGAGGAGCACTAGCTCTTTTCCACTAAAAAATTAGTTTTAAAAACGTAAAGATAACCATTTTTGGAAGTTCTTCGTGGAACACTTCTCAGTACTGATGTTGCCATCTAGATTTTACAAAGGTGGATTGCATCAAACAAAACTGTCTTCATACACTTAAGATTATATCTAAAAACAGAAGGGGTTTTGGCTAAATTTCATTTTAAATTACATTTTTTTCTTAGAGTAAGTCAACTTTGAATGTTGGTCTTCAACAGAATAACCTCAAAAGTATTAATATTTTCTAACAGATGGGTATTACATTTCTTTTCTTTTAGAATTAGTACTTAATTTACACACAAAATAATTCTACCATGTGCAATCTTAAACCAAAATGCACAATGATTCAAAAATCCTAGAAATCAGTATCAGTAATATTAGTGGAAAATACTCTTACCTATCATGTTGTCTAATGAGAGGTCAGGAAGTTTATTTTGGAATGCTCCTACAGGAATTCCACAGAATGAGACCGGGGAATACAAAGGTGATGCACTTGAACTGCTGTGAAAGAAATGAAAACAAACTCCTGATACAAAGTGGATCACTTGTTGGCTCAGGTTCTTAGTTTTGCTTTCTCCACAGGCTGCTCTCTCACTTACTGCTTGCAGAGTATGTTGACAAGATTATACCCAACTCTTACCAGCAGACGATGCAAATAGAAATATACGCATCTCAAATTCAAGCATCCTTTGCTCTGAAGTGTACCTAATCATTCAATGGAGGCTTTTCAACGTATTAGAGTTACACTAAGGAATACAGCCAAGAAACATTGCTAAGCATGTTTGATATTAAAAAAACAGATTCCCAAACTTTCAATTAGAAAACCTTCTTACATCAGTTCCAGATAACAAAACCTATAGCTAAAGCAATGCCTTTCATGTAAACAAAAGAAACGCAACTGCCTGTGTATACTCAGAGCTGCAACAAACCCATGAGCTAATGGAGGAAGACTTCTTAAGTAGCCATTAAAGACTCTGTACCAACTAGAAATATGCACTACTGTTCATTACAGTCACTGAGCCAGATTCCTTTAGGCTCAGTGCTGCTTATAATATAACATTCTGCTCAGTTATATAGGCACAACAAAAATCAGTGCTTTAGAAATGAGCCTAGGAAGCCAACAAATACATCCCAGCAACACATAGATCCTATACAGCTATACTGATTATGCAACACAGTGAATCCATCTAACAGTGTTTTTGGGAATGAGAAGATAAAAATGTTGCAACACTGATGTGCAACAAAAGAAAATGTTAAAAATGTTAAGAAAAGTATTTCTGACATTTAAAAGTATATTAAGTATTTTTTTCTAATGACAATAAGTTATCTATTTTATCCAAAAGTATATTAAAGGTTTAGTGCAACAGAATAACCTTGATAAATTGAATGCATGAGAGGCTGCTTAAAATCTGAAAGTGCAAAGGCTTTGCATGTAAAATCATTAATTGTTCACACAGGCATAATCAAGCCACCTACTGTGTACTCTCACACTGCTTTGTGTCAAACTGACAAATTGCAAATGATTGAAACTAAGGGCTCCAATCCTGAAGAAAATGATACAATCTACAGAAAGCCAGATTACAAGAAAACATTCCCCTGAAATAATGTGAATATCCATTCCTATCTTTTATTTCCTTATTCCAAATATCTCCCTCACCCTTGCATTCATACTCATGTATAGCACATGCCACACACGGAAGCACAGCACCATTACTTTCAGAATATAATTAAATATCACTTGCAAATATATCAAATGAAAAATCTTGATCAGAAAAACAAAGTCATTACCTGTTACGCAGATTTCTGCTGGCAATACTGGATTTTAACTCCCAGATCATTACCCTGCCATCACTGACAATGAGAGCTGCAGAATTCTCATTCACTGGGCAGCACACCATACTGAATGGCCGAACTGTTTTTGTTACCCTAATTGCATCACACTGACTTCTTAAATCATAAACCAGCTCCTGAACTGGGTCTGGATCTGTAACATCAACAAGCAATTAGATCAGAAAACATATACATATCCACAAAGTAAAAAATAAAATAAAAAAAAAATTTGGTAGAACACAGCACAGATTTACTGAAGACAAAAAACACTAGTAGGTTGTAATTCACCACTATGCACAAGGCATGATGGTTGACACTGATGCTAAAATACTGAACAAAATGCCTCAAAGTTGATTTCTTGCCATTTTTGACACATAATTTACCTGGCTCCTCATTTGGAATTCCAGCTGCAGAGCAGTTCGATCTGCGAACTCTCAAAGTTATACAACCATTTTCATGTAGGCAAAATAAGCCATCACGCTGAAAACAAGGAATTACCTACATAAAGAAAACATATTATATAGGGTTAAAAAAATTTTACCTTTGCAAAAAACTCTTGTAACTAAACATAAAACTCAGAATGAATATGTAAGTCACCAAAAAAATTATCTTTAAGTCATAATTTCAATGAATTTCTGTAGCTACACTACTTGTAATGAAGGAAAACTCAACAATCAGTGCTAGGAAAAAGTTAGAAAAAGAAAAAAAAACAGGCAAGAGCACAATAGTATTTAAGATTGATAAGATTTTAAGTTTGATTTCTTAAAACTATTATTACTTAATAAAATTTTTAAATCAAATAGTAAAACTACACTATAGCATATTCGTGTACCAATAGATGGCTTTGAGAACTTCAGTGAACTTCTGTTTTGATTGTACTGAATTCAAACAGAATTGAATCTGTTTGAATTGAATTGCATTCCTTCTTTAAACTCATATGTAGTCTTCAGTTATCACTTTGTTTTAAAACATTATGTTTTGGTAATAGAAGTGTTCATGATTAAAGATGCTCATGAAAATCACTGAAGATGTTCATGAGAATAAAGGTGCTTCAATAAGACCTCAGACTAGATGCAGACATCCAGTTAAGCAAAGACAAACACTCAAGGAGCTAGTATTAAGTTCTATATGAGCAGCTTAACCAGAAGAGAATGAAATGCCCATTCTTCACAGCATTGTTTCCATGCTGGTAACTTCTGCAGCAACAAAAGAAATCAGATTTGCTACAGACATCAGAACACTAAGTTAAACAGTGCTTGGTACAGAGGATACTTCTGATGAATATATTTCTTTTCATTCCCTAGCATTAATCAAAATACAAGAATCAGTAGGTCATGAACTTATAATTCATCTCAATAATCCATTACAATGATAAAAACCAATCCAATTTTCATTACCTGTAGGAAAGGCACACCTGTTCTTTCAATTGCAATCACACCCACAGTCTGATTCACTTCCAAGTCAAGAATCAGAATTTCTCTGGGATACAGTAACAACATGTAGTTTCTTTTAGAAGGCAAGTAGGATAACTGAAGGCAGTCATTGAGTGTCACAGATTCAGCACTGAAAAACATGAAAAATAAACTAAGTGGCCCAGAAAAGGAAAGCAACTTTCTTCAAGTTAGGTGTATAAAATTCAATGAATTGCATGTATTTAGGTCATGCTGAAGAAAATTATTCTTACACTGTGTTCAGTTTGGACATGTTCTTAACTGATTTAATGCCCTTTTTAAGGGTTTTTTATTTGTTTGTTTTAACTACATCTGCCATACACTAACTCCCCATTATCAGCTTCTGTCTCTAGGACTATGAGCCACCTTGTGTTTGCAGCCACTTTCCCACTACTCTTCTCCTAATCTGATATAAAATCAATGACAGTCAGAATTTTCATTCAGAGCTCAGGGATGTCAAGGGAGAACAACATCCAGCTTTCCTTAAAGGCTGTATTTGCTTCACATGGCAATAAGTGATTTTTGCAAACAAAAGGATATTTGTTTATATTATAAATAGATGTGACTAAACAAAAAAATCACACAGTGCAGATATTATATAAAAATATTATATTAAAAAAAAAGCTGAACTAAAGTGAGGGACCATTTTTTGAAAGGGGGCATCAACTGAATCTCAATTAAAAAAACAAAGCTGAATAAGCATGAATTAAAAGAAGCCAGGGACCTTCCTCACAGATGCATCTTACTTTCAGTGCCATGAAGACAAACAATAGAAATTATGACCAGTCTACATACCCCACAATACATGTTTTTTTTTTTTTTAATTTAATTAGATTTAGTTAATTAAATTATAGTCAGTCTAACAGTAATCTAATACTACTTACAGAACACACAGGCATTAAAAAACGTATCCACAAAGAAACCTACCTTGGTTTTTCATTACTGATTAAGATTTTTACTTTATCAAGGGCCTTCTTGGCCCCTGTTGTAGCAGCCAGCCTATGAGAAGGACTGGAATGGGGACTGGAGATGTAAACCTTCTTCCCTGAGCTGGCAGGAGCTTTGGAAGGAGAGAAGTCAGAGATGAACACTATCCCTTCACTGGTAAGCACTGTATGGGGAAAAACAATTATTACAAAATGCAATCTGCAATTTTGTTTTGGCATTTTACTTCAGTAAAATTTTGGTGGAGATAAATGATAATAGTCTAATTAATGCATTAACACAGAAAACTCATAATTCTAGAACAGGCACCTTCTACTGAAAGAGCAAAAGATAGCCCACTACCATTAATGAAAATGCATAAAAAGCAATTAATTTCAGAATTAAGTCAGTATTAAAAAACACAACACTGCGTGGATTAATGGTAGAAATTTTTTGTTTATCATTCCATATTTGTTCAGTACAGTTATTCTCTGTCATCAGCTATTGTTTGTTAAGTTTCTACAGAAAGTAGAGTTGCCCTCACTGGCTGCATAACCATTTGATCTTCTCATGCAGTTCATTGCTCAAAGAACCATTAAGACATACTATTTGTGTGGCGGGATAAAGATTCAGCTAACCTGTAGAGATGTAACTAAGATTTTACTACATGTTTATACCCCAAAGCTCTTTTCCTATGTTGAATGGTACAACAGATATAAAATAGGAAATCACAGCTACAAATCCTGGAAACTGCAGTTTGTCTCTTAACACACATAGGAGCGATCAAGATAGGCTAAAAATAGTGACTCTTATTTATCTTAGTTTCTTTCCACTAAAACCTGAATTAGCACATGCAACATCCCCCCTTATCATTTGAATTGTTTCTGAAACTGATACTCACATTCCTCCTCCAACAAAAACATCTGTTGAAAATACCATTTAGTTCAGGTCTTCTCTTATCTCAGCATCCTATTATTTTATAGCCTTTTATATCAGTTCAACAGGGTTCTCTATGCCTGGCTTTCTCAGCTCTCTATGCACCTGCCTCTCCACGGTGCATTCCAACTTCTTTATGAAATCACAAAGGTTTCTTTTCAGATCTCTAATTTGTATTTTCTGTTCATGAGCACTTTTGCCCTCCCCTCTCCCAATTACGATTTATTTTAGACAATCTCATAGAGGCCAAAGATTTCCCTGTCTTTGTTTAGAGACTTCTTCCTGGTATTAATAATATAATCCCATCTATTCCATTACTTTAATCTCAATATCTCTACTCCGACATTTTGGTCTAACATTTTTCCTGGTCACACCTGCCAACTTCCTTTCTATGTTACTTAGAGCATGTCTTTTTTCCCCTCCCTTATAGCCCCCCTCCAATTTGAATTAATGATACTACATACTATAACACGGGTATCTGCTATTCTTGACACAATCGCACAGACATTTTGGTTTTTTGCTACCTTCAATTAACTAACATTACATCTGTCTTTTCTTATTATTTTATACATACAAACTTACATGCTAAGTGGGATGGATCAAATGGGTCAAATGAAAAAGACAGAATATTTTCTGCATAACTTTTCTTCCAAAGTTTGGTGCCTGTGTCTGCATTCCATAGCACAATATAGTTAGGTGGGTGAACTGCAAGCAGTAAATCTCTAGAAGCATCTTGATTCCACAACCACTGCATGTCTGTCAGAAGAAAGAAGGACCAGTAAACACCAAAACTAATTTTCAGAAAAACTCTGTTCTATTTTAAAACAATTCTTTTTCTGTTATATATTGTGAATGGCAACTTGTCAGTAACAAGACGTACAGAAGTCTTCTGAAAGCATACTTCTCTGTGTGTTTATCGGTCATACCCTTCTATTTTTGTTAAGTGCATTAAGACTATTAACAGTATAGAGAAGTTACATAAGTCTAAGGTAAAGCAGTACTCATGGAGCTGGGGAACCTGACTCATCTCCAAATCAAAAAGGCCTTAACTGTTCCAGTACACTTTTCTCAGTATAGCCACCTCTGGATCTAGCTGAGGTTGCTAACCTAGAAATCAAGGTTTTTTGGCCCATTTATCTCGAGTGTTTAAATGATGCTGAGTTGTGATGACAGGCAATTGTGCTTCTTCATTGGAACTGTATTTGTATATCTGATTGTGCATTACATTTAATTTCTTTTGAGACCTGAACTCAAGAATCTTGCTAACGATTATCTGAAGAAAACATCTGTTTCCAGGTCCAATACTAACACCACCCCACTGTCAATCTGAGATGGTGCGTGGTTCTTTTCATCACAACTGACATGGTTCTGTACAACATACAGAGTGATGTTTCAGACTGAAATTCACTGGCTGAACTGAACCTAGAATATGGACTTGTCCATGCTACTCTGTAAAGCAAATTTAATCAAGTATCATGCATTACCATTACCTTGTATTGGTTTTGCATGTTCTTGTATTTCACAACGAGCTGTTCCTGTTGCCACATCCCATACAATTATTTTACCAGTAACATCAGCAGAAGCTAAACGTAAAGAATATGGAGAGCCAACATTGTGATGGTAATTTTCTTTAGCCCATTTAACCTGAAGATAGAGATGAAAGGTGGTCAAATGAGAAAAGCACATACAACAGAGAAATCCAACTTAATATTTTTCAGACTGACAAACAAACAATAATTAACACACCAAAAAAGCACAGCAATACAGCCATTACTGCATCTGCTATCTCTGTGCCATTGAGCATGCCACCACTACTGATTTTCATACACCACTTTCTGATTTGGGATTGCAAGCTACACTGGCTTGCAGGAAGATGGCAATACACACATAAATTAGGTATCTTGACATATTCTGTCATACATTCTGTCTACAAGTCTGCAGAGATAACACAACGAGATAACACTGACTCCTTCCATAAGTATTCAATCCAGAATTGTTTTGCTACTTGCTGCTGACAGAGAACAAAGATGCTAAAGGAGTAAGTAAACCTTAATACTATGCTAATACGAATTCATCTGTTACAAAACTGATCTTGCAGCTACCTTGTTGTATTTTGTCCCCATAGCTGATGGAGAAAGGGTTAGGCCAAACACAACTCTTTCTGCAGGTATTGAAAAGGTGATAAGGTAATACAGTTGCCACTGGGCATCACTAATTGCAACAAGAGTTAGATTTATAACTGCACCCAGGGCCCTGTGCTACTCCTGTCAGAGATCTGACCAGGATGCTTTATCAGTCCTGTTCATTAACATGGAGAAAGAAACACCAAGGTAGATTTCAATCCTCTCTTTTTGTAATGGATCAAAAAAATACTTCATGTAATTACACTTTCTTTTGTAAAAGCACTCCTTCAAGCACTCTTTGCAAAGCTGAAAAAAAAAAAAAAAAGGTGTAACTCACTCTGTACAAATTTATCAATCTCCCACAAACACAGAATTACCACCCTGAGAAACAACATGGGATATTTTTCAGTTCAATCATTGCCTATTCCAGACGCAGCTGTAACACAGGAAGACTTAAAAGATCAGTAGCTAAACAGACTGCAGGAAGTTTATGAAACAACTGCTTCTTTCTTTTTTAAGTACAGTGGTGTGTTTTGAAATTTTTCAAAACTGAAGTATGGTGATTTGAGGAAGAAAACTGTTTGCTGGTGTGAACCTCTGCTACAAAGATTTGAACAGTCAGACAACAGTCTTATACAATTCCTCCAGTCTATATAAGCTTTTAGCAGTTAAACTCTTAAAAAAAATAAATAGAAACAGGAATTGAAGAATATTTCATAGGCATATAGAGGTATCTACCAATGATCACAGCTCTCAAATAATCTCTATTTAAAGTGGAAAAGAATTTCTCTTCAATCTTTCTCTTCACAAATAAGTCAATTTCTTACAGTCTATTTCTGATAATGAGTCACCAAAGAATGGATGTGAAAAATGCATCTTGTAAGTTACATAGAAACTACTTGGACTACTTAATTTGGTTTCCTATTGAAATAATTACTTCACAAATCTGAACATAACTGAAGTACACTAAAATGCTATCATTACCTGAGTCAAAAAATATTTTGCTACAATTTATCCAAGCTCAGTGGAAATGTTAAAACATGGACATCATTAAAGCTGCCATCTCCATACCACTTGCATTTTCTGTATTTTTTACACAATCAGAATTGTAGAATCATTAAGGTTGGAAAAAGACCTCTAAGACCATAAAGTCCAACCATTAACCACACCAACAAATCGCGTCCCTCAGTGTCACATCTCCACAGTTTTTGGACATTTCCAGGGATGGGGTCTCTCCAACCTCCCTAAGCAACCTATGCCAGTGCGTCATCACTCTGAGAAGAAATTACTCCTACTTCACAACCTGAACCTCCCCTGGCATAACTTGAGGCCATCCCCTCTCATCCTGTTGCTGTTACTTGGGAGCAGAGGCCAACTCCACCTCATCACAACCTCCTTGCAGGGAGATGTAGAGAGCAATAAGTTCCCCCTGAGCTTCCTCTTTTCTCCAGACTAAACCATCCCAGTTCCCTCAGCTGCTCCTCCAGATCCTTTACAGCTTCAATGCCATTCTCTGGACACACTCCCAAGCCTCAATGCTTTTCTTGCAGTGAGAAGCCCAAAATTATCTATGTTACAGTAGATGTCTTATACATTTTCAAGGCTAGCCTGGAAATAACTGAGGCTAAGGGGATGCTTGCCCAAACCAGCTGCCAAAAGGCACGATAGGCTCTGGTTAGCTGAGTGTTGTATGTTATGTGATTGCTACCAACAGCATCTTTTATCTTCAATAAATGAGAAATAACCTCTCCTTACTAAGAGTCAAATATGATTTTATAGACCTAAAAATCTACCGTCAGCCACAGCCCCAATTTGAGTATGCGTGGTTTGACAATGACAATTTCAACTGCTTCTAATACTTGATGTAAACATATATGCAAATAATTTCAGTTATTTGAAGTGATTAAACATACGTGTCTGCATAGGTATGTACACAATATGTACACCAGAGACAAGTGACACACCTTAAACCACGTGCGTCTCACCTTGACAACATTTGCTTTGTGCCTTTCCAGAACTTGCAATGTCTGGGCAGTATTGGCATCCACCACCAGCACGAGGGAATGGCATCCGTATGCAATCAGACCCTGCCAGCCCCTAGGAAAGCACATCTCATCACCAAACCGGAAACAAACAGAGCAAGCAGCACTTCACATCATAGAATCCTAGAACTGTAGAATGGCCTGGGTTCAAAAGGCCCACAGTGCTCATCTAGTTCCAATCCCCTGCTGTGTGCAGGGTCGCCAACCAGCAGACCAGGCTGCCCAGAGCCACATCCAGCCTGGCCTTGAATGGCTCCAGGAATGGGGCATCCACAGCCTCCTTGGGCAACGTGTTCCAGTGTGTCAACACCCTCTGTGTGAATAACGTCCTCCTAATATCCAACCTAAACCTCCCCTGTCTCAGTTTAAGACCATTCCTCCTTGTCCTATCACTATCCACTCTCGTCAACAGCCTTTTCCCCTAACATCAACACAGAGGCGGGTGTTTTGTACCGCCAGGAGGGACGAGCACTCCATCAGTGACCACTCTCCAGAGTGGGGCTGGGAAGGGACGAAGAAGCCGCCTCCCCCGTAACCTCACACCCGGCCCCGGCCCGGCCCCTCTCACCAATCCGCCGCCCCCCGGTTGGGCGCACTGAGGGCGCCCGTCAGCGTGCGCGCCGACAGCTTGATGTTCACTGTGAAGGGCTGCATGGCGATGCGGGCAGCACCGATCCCAGCCCCGCAGCCGACAGCCTACCGACCGCGGCACAACCCGCCGCCGCGGCGCAGGAAGCGCAGCACCGCCCCGCCCGTCGGTCCGTCCCGCCGGGCTCCGCCGCGCCCCGCGCCTCGAGAACGGCAGTTCCGGATCGCCCCGCCTTCTGTGGGGCGTTTCCCGGCCCTCAGGCACAGGGCGGGGTGCTGCCGCCCGGCTGCCGGCCAGCAGTTACACCGTTTCCGTATAAACCTGTTCCCTTTCCTTAGCCTGGAGCGGCAGACTTGCTGTTGTGCCCTTCCCATAGTAACCCCGGCCCTGCTCTGAGCCATCACTCGTGCTTGTTGACAGCGTCCATGCTGACCTACCCCTGGGCAGGAGCATAGGAGCATGGAATCATAGAATGGCCTGGGTTAAAATGGACCACAATGACCATTTAGTTTCAGCCCCCCTGCTGTGTGCAGGGTCACCAACAGCAGACCAGGCTGCCCAGAGCCACATCCAGCCTGGCCTTGAATGCCTGCAGGGATGGGGCATCCACAACCTCCTTGGGCAGTGCGTGTTTGCTCTGCGTGGCACCAGGGTGCAGAGCACCCAAACGTTACAAGCAGTGCAGTTGATACAACAGAAGGAAGGGATGCCATCCAGGGGGTCCTGGACAGGCTTGAAAACTGGGACCATGTGAACAAATGAGGTTGAACAAAGCCAAAGGCAAGGTGTTGCACTTGGGTTGGAGCAATCCCAGATACATGACAGACTGGGAGAACTCACTGAGAGCTGCTCTGCCAAGTGGATGAAAAGCTGGACGTGAGCCAGCAGTGTGCACTTAACAGCATGGAAGGCCAACTGCATCCTGGGCTGCACCAACAGAGGGGTGTCAGCAGGGTGAAGGAGGGATTGTCCCCCTCTGGTCTGCCCTCATGAGGCCCCATCTGCAGTTCAGATCATTAAGGTCCCTTCCAACCCAAGTCATTCCCTGTTTTTTATGATTCTACATATATTTTCTATGCCACAGCATCAATAAGAAGGCAATAATCCTGTAGCTCCAAGCAGGTTTCTTGAGTTGTGCTTGATGTACGTTGTGGTTTTTGGGGGGTTACCTCTCTTCAAAATAGAGATTGCTAATAATTGTTTATTCGTTGTTTTTCATAATGAAAAAGATGCCACTAGATGGCCAAAGTTGGCATGATCTTAATGCCAGCTACATATTTTTGCAGTGCTGGAGCATCACTTTGCCACTGAAAGTGCTGTTCCTCTTTTCTTTTTTTTCTTTTTTCTCCTTTCTCTTTTTAATCACAGTTCAATTTGTGCAAGCTGGAACTCGAGGAGAAATCTGCAGCTGGTGCCTTTTCCAACTCTCTTGTAGATAAACGGAACAGTAGAATCACAGTACATTGCTGACCACCATTTTCAGATGAACTTTAACTTTTTATTTCTCAAAATCTTCTCATCCGAAAATGTCTCTGTCAGTGTTAAAGCTGATGAATTACTGTTTGGAGATGTAGAGGACTTCTTTGTTCCTTTATCACAGTTTGAAGACAACATGATCTATAGATCCACTCTTCAGAATTCTTAGTAGTCATAAATCTCACTAATTTTAGTTATTTTTTCTGAGTTCTGTACTCATGAAGTAGATATGGGGAATGAGAATGTGAGTGATCATAAGAAATAATAAGGCCAAATACTTCAGATAAAGTGAATAACAAGACCTATGAGCTTTGGGCTCATGTCTCTAAATAATTATGCTGTGAGCTTGAGTAGAAAAAGCAGGATTAAGATAAAGATATATTCACCGTCTCTCTCTCTTGCATTTCTCTTTTATGTAATAGTAATTACTGAAGGAATAATCCTGTGAAATCTTCTGGGGCTTCTTTAATTTCCATGGCCTTAAGTTAGAGCTTCAGGAGTTCCTGGGATCCACCAGTGAACCACCATAATTCTAGACTATGTGCTGTTGTATTTCATTATTCAAAACCCTATCTGAAATCAGGATATGTAACTAATTCATATATGCTATTGGGCACAGCTATATTTGCCTTACAAATTATGTTATTATTACCTTAGCATTATCATTTCTACTTCTTGTATTTAAGCTTCTTATGTTCTCTCTTAGTTAAGTGTCCCTTGTTGAGCTGGGGCTGTCAGTGAAAAATACAAAGTACCATGCTGTTCTCAGCTTTGTCAGGGCTCATGCACAGACAAGGGGCTTGCACAGCAATGTATATACCTCATGCATACACAGCATTGTGCCATACCCTCTGCCACCATTAAAGCAAGAGTTTGTTCACCACATCCAGTGCAGCTCCAGTCTTTGTGGGAGATACTTGGCTGGTGTGAAGGACTGCTGCTATCCCAGGCTGTGGTTGTATGTTCCAGTTCCTGGAAGGTATTAGTAGCTTTAGATTATTGTTTCTGCTAAGGCATTACATATTAAATGTCAGTAGAATCAGCTTCTAAAATTGGTCCCTTGATGGTGACAGTAGAAGGCAGCTCTACAGAAGCATCATGTGTATATGAAGTGGGAAGAAATGAAAGTTGATAGTAATAAGAGTACAGGAACCATGGAAAAAAAGAACGTATGGTTAACAGGTGAAGGCAGTCACAAGTGTTTCTTCAATAAGGCTTCCTCCTTCAGTGGCTGATTTTCATGCTTCAGACTGCTTTCTCACGTGGCATTAAGTTATGGAGAATCAAGTGACCCTTAGTACTTCTGCAGCAGTGCGTTACTGTTCAGATGTTGAATTTTAAAGTTTATTTTATGTCAGTGCTTCCCATAAGTACAGTATATTTTTTATCTTTGAAATAGTGCTGAAAAAGAAATATTTATGGTCACTGATCAAGGCAACATAGAAGCAAAAATCCTCACAAGCCATATAAAATGTCCTATTCGTCTGTCTGTGGAGTGGAAAGTGACTTGGCTGAAATACTGTATTAACAGATAAATGCCATGCATGCATATATATGAGGATCATCCTCTGAAGGGTCCATTTAAAAAAACCCAAAAGATGTTGGAATAGACATCTGACCCCTCCCCAACTAGCAGTGAATTAAAATGTATTCCTTCCCCATCCTGACTGAGCTGTATATGTTGTTTTACGCTCTGTGGCATCGGCAGTATGCGTCTGTTTCTCCCTGCAGTAAAAGTAGTGGATAGAAAGCTGGATCTTTGATTTACTGATCATTTTCTAAAATGTTCACATCCTCTATCTTAAAGAAGACTCTCTAAAAGGTAATCCTGTTTTCTCAACATGCAGTGGATGTCACACACACACAAAAAAAAACCAAACAGCTTTTATTTGAGTACATTCCCATGCGTGCAAGAGACTATTTGGCTTCAGCCATGTGATAAGCAGACTTTTAAACCCACTATGAAAATATTCCCATACTTGATTTTATTTGCCTTTCCATTTCTGACTTTACTCCGTTAAGGACAGAAGACAAACAAAGGGAGGTTTAAAACAAACAAAAAGGAAACCAGTCGGGCCTCCAGAGGTTGGCGTGATGATCTTTCTAGGAGTGCTATCAGCTGGAGAGCTCTCAAGCCTCAGAAGTACGATCTCTGTTCAAGTGGGAATTGCTATAAAATGCAGGACTTAAATCTCTGAAACGTAGGACTTCTACAGGGACACATGGTGTTCTTCCACTCATCATTAAGGTCAACTGAAGTTACTCAATCAACATTGAAGAAATCTCAGAAAAGATGAACTACTAGAGAAACCCTTTTTTTTTCCCCTATGATATCAGGAAGGATGAAACATATTCAGTTTGAAGCCAGTTCTCTCAGGCAATATTAGTGTAATAGATTTAATTAATGGTTGGCATTCATGCTGGGAGAGAAATCATAGGAATGAGAAACTTTTACTTCCAACTATTGTTATATGTAACCGCTGAGTTTTAAGGCTTACATGTGTACTAAAAGCACAGTATTTGTTGTCACCAAAATTCTCATCTTCAAAAGCTTAAAGCGCAGCAGATGTAAGCCTCAGGTGGAGAGATGGAATAGCAATGGACAGAATCACATTTTTCTGCATGCTGACTGTGCAAGGCTTAGTACAATGAAGTGTTTCTCACACACTTTTAAGAATCAGAAACTAATTCCATTTATCTCTTTGATGTTAAGTACAGAAGTGGGAAAGAAAGGAAGCTTGATGGATTTGAGAGGCGCCAGTCTGCAGACTGTGCAAATGAAAAGACACTCATATTTTTTCACAAATTATTATCTATTACGAATTATCCAAACAGTATTTGGTTTATTAAATTAAATGGCATACATCTCAGAATGCCAGTGCCTCCTACATTCAGTGGGAAGATGATCACTTTTCTCCAGTCCTAGGATGGTTATTCCTCACGTCAGCTCTCCTGGGGTTTGTAGGGTGCCTTAACTTTTCAAAGCCAATCAGAGCCACAGTCAGAGCTCCTAAGAAGTAACATGCATTAGATGAGAGGCAGTGGAAAAGTTCAAAAGATGAAGGACCCTGAGAATACAATTAAGCAGCACTGATTAACATGACTAATTAAGATCTCAGCTATTACCAACCCAGAGTAAGCATAAGTCTATCATAAATGTTATTTTCACGATTAAGTCTTCAACTCTTCTTGAAAGATTTCCTTCACTTTATTTCCTATTCTGCAAACTATTTCTTTTGACAATTATGGAATCTCTCCCATGAGAAGGTCTGATGCTCAGTTTTAATACAAATTAAACAATCATTTCTGCATTGACAAGTTCAACAGATCTAAGACTGTGAGACTAAAAAAAAAACGTTGCTTGCTTATCACTTCTGTTCCGTCTTCATCCTTGTATTTTCATATTCATTCTTTCTTTCCCTTGGCTACTTTTTGACATAATGGAGTTTTTCAAATAATGTATTCTTGGAGATGAATTTTCAAGGATAAAACAGTTCTCTAGCTCCCTATTCTTCACAGAAGTTTCAATAAAATATCCATGATTTGAAGAGGGAATCATCTGTCTGAATCACATCACAGACACGCATGCTTCAGAGCAAAAGACATACAAAAATGAAATATTTAGCAAGAGTTATACAGTATTAAAGCCAAAGGGGATTTGAAATCAGAGTGGTGATATTTACAAAGCATTCTTAATTTTCATAATGAAAAAATGTCTGATCTATAAACAAATAATTTGTCTAAATTTTTACTTAATGCATTTCTGAGATTTTAATGCCCTAAGCTTCAGACTTTCATTTGAACAGGCAAAAAGCACATTGCAAGTATATGGTGGTTTTCTTTTTTTTCACTTTGCTGGGTTTTTTTTACTTTACTTTTTTTTTTTACTCTGCCGTTATCATCAGTGTCCATTATCCTCCAAAAAAAAAATGTTTATACATAGCAAATATCCCATCTGGAGCTCTTCTGTCCCTAATATCCACAACAGTTGCTTTCTAGGTGGGTCAGCACTGAAATTCTTTATGTTTATCAAAGAATAAACATTGATTCTTTCATTTACAAGCTTAAGATTGCTCTTAGTTCCTTTTAAAGGATTTCTCAGTCATTTATCTGGGTTAGGAAAACTTCTATATTACTGCCAAAAATAAGAACTTTTCACAGATATGGTGGGTACATGCAGTTGTACCCAGTATACCCAGATGTATATCCATTTCCTATTCACCAAAACTGTTGCAATAGGAAGCCTTAAATTCCAGAAGATTATGAGTCTTCTGATTTTCCAGGATGCAGAACAGCTTGCTGGCACACAAAATCCAACAAATAGGATACATGCAAATAATTTGCATGGCCAACAGCCACGATTTCTTTCACAATTTTAAGCCAGTTCTGAAATATCATTTTCTGTTTTGTAATCCTTTCTAAATTAATTTGAACACAAGTAATCTCAAGGGCTTAATTTTTACATGGTATTGACAAGCATTGTGCTACAATTTACTGCGAGATAATTGCTCATTTACAGAAAAAAAAACACAAAAGCAACACAAAACAGAACACAGCAAACATTAAAAAAAAAAACCCTTAGAGGTTCCTTCCCCTGCCACGATACCACATTTCTTCACTTTTTTTCTTTATTTTTCATGTTTTCAGAGCTTAGAAGGATTCATTATGTGACTCACAAGAAAGTTTTTTTTTTCAATGGATGAGACTAATTATGGTGGCACTGTAAATATTTACGTTGTTCTAGCCTTCTTCCTATCCTTACTTACGCATTAAATGTTGCAGAGCAGTTTAGCAATTATTGTAGCAAGATTAGAAGTTACATGAGGATGGTGGGATAAAGAGAGAACCAGATAGAAACCTGATTATGTCAGATATTACCACTGGGATCACATAATTAAGCACATTCCTCATTGAATTAGGAAGCTCAATGAAAAGTATGTTATTGCTATTCAGCAACAATTTTGCCAATTTTCATGTTGATTTCATCAGTCCTCAGAAGAGCTACTGGGCAAAATGAGTTCTTACATCTTTGATTAGGTGGAAAACAATCTGATTTATAATTTTTTCAATATCTGTTCAGTGAGTCAGTGGCTCAGGATCCTCAGTGTACAAAAGGATTCAGCAATACCTACCCTAAGGAACCTGCTTTAGCATGATGTTTGGATAAGATGATCTCCAGAGGTCCCTTCTAACCCTTACAGCTCTGTGATGACGTGATTCAGTAATAAGCAATTGAGCAATGTAATAGTGTAATATGCAGTAATTCAATAATATGCAACTGAATAAGTTGCATATAGATCACAAAGTACCAATAGGTATGTGAGTGGGAAAGGGTAGTTTCTTTGTGAGGAGCTGTGAATGCTGCCCATTGGCTATGTTTTCAAATTACAAAAGCGAGTCCTCACTAATCAAAAGCTGGTGGTACCTTGGACAACAAAAATTTTGCCTTTGGTTAATTGTGTTTGCTCACTTGCTATGTTGTAGTCACCACAGTGGCGATTGGTCCTGCTTGATTGAGAAGAGGAAAATAAGAAGCTGTAGAAGGGATCAACACTGGTAACTGTTTGCTTTAAAAAAAAAAAAACAAAAACACCAAACACAGAAATAGTTAACCTTCTTATAATTTCAATGAAAAAGAATACTTCTATGCTGTACTGCATCTTAGCATTCCTCACCACACACGCTTTCTAAGTGCTGATTGTGCTATAGAAAAAAGCTTGCAGGATCATGGATTTTTTGGAAGGTGTCCAGTAGGACAAGGGGGAATAGTTTTAAAATGAGATGGGGAGGTTTAAGCTAGATATTAGGAGGAAGTTTTTCACACAGAGGGTGGTGAGGCACTGGAACAGGTTACCCAAAGAGGTTGTGGATGCCCCATGCCTGGAGGCATTCAAGGCCAGACTGGATGTGGCTCTGGGCAGCCTGGTCTGGTGGTTGGCTACCCTGCACACAGCAGGGGATTGAAACCAGATGATCATTGTGGTCCTTTTCAGCACAGGCCATTCTCTGATCCTGTGATTCTACAATTCTATGATTCTACTATCACAAGAAGATGACATGCTCATCTAGAGCAGCTGACAAAGTGGTGACACAAGGAAGAAAGCATGAGGCTCTCACATCCCAGTCTGCTGCCCTAAAACATGTTCCCTCACATGAAAGGGTTCACAACCAGCAGGAAGCTGCTCTACAAAAACTCCTCATTAACTCACGCATTGTGGCTATCTTATCAACTCTTCCTTGAAAATCACTGTTTAGCTGTGAGTAACCCAGTTATCTCCCATAAAAGTCCTTGTAACACAGAAACCACTTGCAGCTACTGGAATACAAAGCACATCTGTCAAAAGAAAATCCTCATTAATAAAGTATGAGAATTCTGGCTCTTTCACAAAGCCTTAATGTGACACAAACCCCTTCTCACCACTTGTGATAATTTTGCCTTTGAAAAGAATGAAGTTTTCTAATGCGAACACACATCGGTGGATTTATTGCAAGGATGAATTCAATCCCTCCTTTTCTCATAGCAGCAATGAAGAAAGCAAATGCAATAAAAGAAAGGGTTGTTTGAGACAATAAGAAGACAGCTGGCTCTTCTAACTCTGTTGTTTTCTTCACTTCCCATGGCAGTGGAGGCAAGGCACAGACTGGGCTTTGAGCAGCCCTGTGTGCACATTTGGCCAATCTCTCCCAGCACAAAGGGGTGATGCCTGGAAATAGTGTTTGATTCATCCACTGTTGGTGTACTGAAACACCAGCATTTATCATATTAAGTAACCTCCACAGCATCACTGCAGAAGAAGCATGACAGCAAAGAAATTAATTGTTTCAGTGGAAACTTTTTGCCTTGTCAACAGTGTTCCCAAATTTCCACAACAGCAACTGCTATGAAACTTGAGGCATTTACATTTTTAATTTTCCCTTGCCACAACTGTTTTAATGAACCAATATTACAGTGGCAGTGATGGGCACAGATAGATGATGGAACTAATTACTAAGATGGCATGAGTTAAGATTTAAAATGTGGATTTAATTTTGGAAAACAAGCACAATATAAAAAAAATCTGCCCTGCAGCTTTTGTAGATATAACTGACTGCACCCAGAAGATGACTTTACTTTTCCCCTCACTTGCAAGGAAGTGCATTTTTGCCAGCATATTTGCATGCAGTCCTCTGTCATACTGTAGCCTTCCCCAAAGGCCATTGTTCATGCGTTTGCAATTCCCATCCATCTCTTTGATGAAACAATTGAACCCTCTTGTAGCTTTTCTCTTTCTACATATTTACATATTTTGATCCATTTGCCACTGTAGGAATATATTTTCAAAGCTCTGTGCAAAAACTTTGCAAAGTTTGATTGTACCACCTGGAGTCCTCAAAGGCAGTAACATCTGCTAATTAACAAATAACTCAGTATATTAAAAATCTATCCCCGTAAGCTTTTGGTTGAGAAAAGAAACACTTTAGTAACTAGATTTGCTTTTCAGTATGATTGCTCTCATGCTTTTACATGGTAGGAGTTTTCTAATAGTCAAAGAATGAGGGAAAAAAGGACCAGAAATAGGAAAGAAATCAGAAATTGAAAAAGAGCAGATAAAGGACTGAAGAGTAGGATTCCAGTCACGTCCAGTAGGAACAAATCAAAGGTTCCTAGAAAGCTAGAGCAAAAATCTCTGTCATCCTCCCTACTCTGTTTTGCTCATACAATCAGCCACAGCTGACTGTTTTTCTGTATAATCAACATAAGTCATTTAAATATATGTTCTGCTTATATATTTTCTAACACATACTGCAAAATATTCCTTTGTTATTCATGATTCTTAGTTTATTGACCATATGTAACTTTTTAGTTAAAGTTCCTTTTAACTCAGTATTTAAAATAGTTGCTTTTTAAGGAGTAGGTAAAAATTCCCACATTTCTCCTGTTCTTAGCTAAGGTTTGAGGTTGGAGCAGATCTACTTTGTCTCATTTTCAAGCCATTGGCCTTCTTTACAAACTGAACATTCATCTTTGTCAAACCTCAGAAGAGAGTATTCCTAAAGATGGTTGAAATGTATCCAGCAAAACCTTCAGGGCACGAACTGTTTTAGAAAGTCTCATTCTAACATTGCCCGGAGCACTAGTGGAAAAAGTTCACTTCTGGATTAGTTTCTCTTTGATTAATTTTAACCAATTTCTCCTTTAATCACCGGACTGCAAAATACAAGATTTAGATTGACACCTTTCATTATCCCAATCAGTTTCCCAAAAGTCAGAAATTATACCAATCATTTCTAATTTCTGACAATTAAGTTTCTATCTGATATATTTGCAGAAACACTGTATTTAGCAGAAAATTACAGGCTAGCTGTAGAAGAAGGATGCAATCAAGGTGAAGCATGACTTTTGGCTTAGCGTGATTTCATGCATTGAGTTGCATAAAAGATGATAAGCATTTGAGCAGCTCATTTCTAATGCAATGCAATCAGGACCTCATGGTAGGTGTAAGGCAGCCCTTGGGTTTCTTTCTATGAACTTTAGGGAGTGAGGAGATCCAGCTCCTCGTCCATATTGCAGCAAATGTGCATTTCTTTCTTGATGCATTCATATATACACTGCTATTGCACAAGTAAGATGGTATTTCTGTAATCATCAGGCTGCTTGTGAGAAGGAATTAATCAGTGAAATGACACATACATCTATATTAAAACTGTGATTAAGGGTTCACAGATGAATTTTTCAGATCACAGACAAGATGTATAGTAATGCACTGCACATTCCAGGGCTTTCTGAGTAGTTTGGTTCTCTCACTATTATGAAAAATAGACCAAAATATGTATAAAAATTATCAAGGTTTCAAGTTTTAGACAAAAATATAAAAACAAAGCTTTAAGTGCTTTTGAATTCAAAGAAATTGTGTGTTACATGTGAAAAACAGATACAGTCTTCGTCAAGCTAAGCATTATTTTTATTAAAGCAGCTTTATTTTGGGCATACTGAAAAAGAAATATTGAGATGAATAGAATGTAACTTCAGCTTTTGTCCACATTTCAATTTAAAGCAGTGTCACTGCCAAGTACCTGTGTTGGGCATGACAATCCTTCATGCTCACACTGAACAGGCAATGAGGGAATGTATTTAAGTGAAGTTCCCGATCTGTGAACTGTGTTTTATGAAGCTGTGTTGGATGTCACGTTTCACTGCCTTCAGGATGCTCACAAGACCTTCTGTAAAGCAATCACCATCACTTTGCACTTAAAAAAGAAAAGAGGGTTTTGGTCTCACAGAGACAGCTCTGCTCATCAGAACTTATAACAGAAACAAGATAAATAACATGAAAATAGATCATTAATAGTTACTTTGTAATCAGTGGTTATTGGGTGCTATTGTCACTAATACTGTTACATAACGCCATTTTTGTTTCATTCATTTCATTTTGGACAGCAGATGTAATTGAAAACAATGCATTTTAGGCAGTGCTGTACCATGCACAATAATTGCAAAATGAGCCCTGAATAAAAATATTAGTTGAAAGTGCTATCACATTCTACAGGGATTTTCACAATGAAAGCAAAATTTAGTTAGATGATGTTACTCTAAATGGATGGATAGAAACTGAATTTAAGGTAAAACTTAAATTCTAAAGGCACTCCAACTTGAGATCTGTGATTGATTAAAAATGTAATTTGCCCCTGAAAGCATAAACTCTAGCAGCTTACATCTTGAACATAGAACAGGAGCACAGAGAGGTTGTTGCTGTCACTGGCTATGGCTATAACACTACATAGCAACAAGATGTGTATGCACAATAAGATGTCTCCATTAAATCCTTGTTCTAGTGTTATCTACTTGTTCTGTCCACAAGAGCTGAGGAAGTTTGATTCCTATTGCAACAATATCGTCAGTTCTGCTGAATTCCAAAAATAAAGAAAAAATGACAGAAATATTTAATTCTACACTTGAGCTATCCTTAAAGAGAATAATTTACTTCATTTAGGCAATGTGTCAAAAAAAGGAAGCAAAATCCCCTACATCACATAGCTCTCTTCTCAGAAAACAAAACCTATTTTCCCAAGATGTCTATAAGTATGACTAATCTGGTCTATCCTTTTTTATTAACACAAAATGACTTCTGTGGTACCACTTAGGCTGAATTGGATTTCATGCAAATCAATGGCACAACCAGATCTTATCCTGTTTTTCCTTACAATATATGCAAGTTGTCATCCAGCTGCCTGGGATGCTTGCAGTATTCCTCCTGCCTTTACTCCGTAACATCTGGACACTTCATTTGCCTACTAATAAAGCATCTTACTCCTTTGACAGAAAGCAAACCAGAACCCTTTTGCCCCTCCAATCCACGATGCATGGCAAGCTGTAGCCTGTCTTTTTATGGCCTGTACTGATGAGTTAGAATCATAGAATGGTTTGGGCTAGAAGGACCTTTAAATTCCAACCCCCTGCTATAGGTAGGGACACTTCTCTCTAGACCAGGTTGCTGTAACTGTAGCTGTAATCTGCTCATCAGACAGCCCTAGTACATCAATGACACTTCTCACGCATGCTCTACTTTACCTGGGGTCTGCTTAGGATCAGAACTGAGATAACTGGTTCAGCTACAATCACTTTGATGACTGCATGACAGTCATTGAAGAATAAGGTTAGGATACGATCACACACCTCCACCTTATTGACTATAACTGCCTTACAGACTTGTTGCTGATGCTTCAGGTAAAGTCAAAAGCTGAATCCAGATGTCCCCAAACCTCAAATCAGAGATACCAGAGTGCTTTTTTTCCTCTAGGCTTGCAGGACTGGGAGGGACGATACAAAGAATTTGTATGACTTGGATGGGATGACAAAGATCATTTCCAGTCTGACATTTATTCTGTGCTAGAAATCAGTCTTCTGCTCCAGATTAATATCTATAAGTGTGCTGGAGCCAGTGAAAGATAAAGGGCAAACCTATTTCCTTTAACAGATTCAAGCAGCCAACTGAAACTTTATCAAACCAAGTCTATAGCTCTTAAATCAGCAGTGGAAATGGAAGTGTTGCACTCTTCTTCTCCAGACCGATGGCGGAGCACACCAGCTCTGTTTCATCCTTATTTTCACTCACACTGCCCTTTGTCTGAATTTCAGCCTCATATATCTGTGGAGGATTTCTGTAGAGCATTTGTTATGCTCTGGAAAGCTGTACTGTTCCTACAAAGAGTTGTCCTCTGGAACACAATACTTATTGATCCCAAGCAGGATTTCTGAATTCCACCTCTTCTCTGCTATTGAGAACTTTATTAATTGCTGAATTGATAAGCATGATAACATAAAGAAGGATATATAAAATCATGATGTAAAGGTGAGTGCCTTAACTCTACAGACCCTGAAGGGAGAAAGAAACAAATATGTAAGAAGAAATGACTGTCATGTCACTGAAACAGTCAGACAGAGAAAACAACTTGCAGCTCACTGTAATTGCGCCCTGCAGTTTGCTTGTTGGTACAACTTTTGTGATAATAATATCTATAATAGATCATCTCTGGCAGAGAAAATTTGATGAACGTGGTATAAAATGATGCTCTTCTACTGGAATGGAAGCAGCTATGCTGAGTCACGTTTGAGGTTCAAATTTAGCTGACTCTTGCAAGGCTAAGAAAAGTTTGAAACGATGATGTTTTAGGCAGATGGAAAGAAATGCTCAGATTTGAGAGGTGCTAAATTTCCTGCGTGTATGAAAAGTGACGAGCAATTTTTACTAACCACAGCTTCTCACGTACATGGATAAAGAACTTACTAAGTCACCACGTGTATTAAGTTATTCCCTCAGATTGGAAAGGAAAAGCTGCTGCCCCAGTCTCACCCCCGGTATTAATTACACCATTTTCCCCCAGAACTGTCCCATTACACTGTCACTTCAGAAAGTAGTTGCAAGTGCTTCGTTCTGACAGGCAAATGGCACTTCTGAGGTTGGGGCTGTCCTTAAGTAGGAGTGCTCATAGCATTCATGGTTAGGGATCACTAGATCTAGGCAGTACTATCACGAATAGAAGCTTAGGAAGCTCAGGACATCTTTTAAAAAGCAAATTCCTTTGAAGTCATTTGCTCAGGAAGACATCTCCTCATGCTTCCTCTCCTCCTCTGCAGCAGAATTCTCTGTGCTAATGAGGACCTCAGCCATCCCTCTGACCTCTGTTAGGTAGACAACTGAATTTCCCACTACTGTGAGATACGAATACAACTTTTACAATTGCCTGGAATTGAATGGAAAATTTCCTTTTCCATTCCATTCCATTAAGAACATTTTCCAGCTGTTCTTAATCTGCCTTATTTGCTTAAACAAATCATGTCTGCATTTGTCATTTCTTCACACCTGTAATGAGACATAAACTGGATAAACCTTGTTTAACCCCTTAACTTCACTCTAAGTTACAGATTAGTTCATTAAAATTTCCTTCCTAATTGTGTCTCTGAACATGTACAAGTATGCTCCCATTGCAAGCAATGCCACTGTCATTATTAATGCAACACAAAGTATTTCAACTTCCATCACAGAGCTGAAAACCATTTGTTTGGCAAATTCAGTAGAAACATCCCCTTCTGCATCCAGAAACTCAGTTCTCTTTTCTGACTGCCGTGGCCATATTACACTGAGGAATAAATTAGAAAAAGCACTAAGAACTGCCAGCAGCCAGCACCATCCTTCCAGCCCCTGCTCTTGCAGATGAAGATCTGTAAAGCCTCCAGAACAATAAATAGAAAGATTCCAACTGCAGATTGTTGCCACCTCAGAAAACTGACTCACTGGAAGATTCATGGAGATGTTTTGTGCTGCATTTGCATTTATTACTATTCTGGATGAGTAGCTGCTCCTCCACTTGCAGTCCACCCATAAAAATCCACTCTGTGATGTTACTGCTAAAATATAGAATTTTTTTCAAGTAACTAAGCTGATCTAAATCAAAATATATGGCGTATTAAAAACAGACTAGATACGCTATAGCAAACAAAAATTCAGCTATTGTGCAGCGCTTTTTTGATGTGATTTTTACACAGTCAGATATAAATTTCTAACAGCATGCCAGCTCCTAGTCCAGGTAATTTGCTGAATTTAAGGTTTTTGAGGAAGAAAGTTTATTTGTAAGTGCTTCTTGTCCTTTCAGCCAGTCTCTTCTTTCAGAGCTTCATAACTCTGTATAGCTTGGGACTTCTGCATACAAGGAAAGAGTGGATTATGGAGGTGAGGAGCACTACGAAGGAAAGCCTCACTTTTGCTTAGAGCTGCCCATTTTAAGGACGGTCAATCTAAATTCTCCAAATTTCTCTACGGTGCCATGAAAGCTGAAACGTGTGGTTATACTCTTAACGCTCAACCTTACAGTAGAACAGGTAGAATGGAAGAAGTTTTTACTCTCTCAGCCTAGCCTGTAAATATTTTTGAGTGTCTGTAGCAGGGAGGGTGTCAAGAGACATTCAAGACTGTCTTAACAGGGATATAAGAAAGAAGAAAGCAGTACTGAATAATATATTTGTTTGAATTGGAAGGGCCCCTTAAAGGCCATCTGGTCCAACTCCCTGTAGTGCACAGGGTCACACGCAGCTCCATCATGTGCTCAGAGCCAATCCCCTGACCTTGGATATCTGCAGAGATGGGCACCACTATCTTTCTGGACAGCCTGTGCAGTGCTTCACTACCCACCCTGGAGGTCTCTCAGGCTGCTGTCACAACAGAAACATCTCCCTGGTTAATGGGAAAGGGATTGTACAAACTCTAGTACAGTAAAACAAAGAGCTTTCTCAACTCACCTCTTTGAAAACAGCATTTTGTTTTATGAGTCATCAGCAAACAATGTGCAAATAAATCTAAGTGCCCTCGAAATGCTTCATAACCTTTCAGCAAAACAACAGCTGTACATCCCCAAGCAGCACAGAGCGTTTTATTAAGTCTCTAGGTTGAGGTTTTGAGGAATAAATAAACAAATAAATAAATAAGTCTATTCCTTCTGACAAATGCTGTTTTAACAATTTGGCTTGTGACCTTGTGAGCTTCCCTGCTCTGTCCCATCCCAGCTTTGTGCTGGGAGCACTGGCAGACCTGAAAAAACAGCTTTGTGTTATTTGCTGAACAGTCATTGAGGATTCTGTGTTAAGATAGTGACAGAATAATGCAAGAATGTGAAGTTAAAGTCTCTAATTTCATCCTTGGATGTCCACCCTGTTGTAAATGTTCTTCTGGAAACATTTGCAAATGATTTAAAAGTCAGAATGACCCATTTATAGTATACCATCCTTTCACAAGTGCAAAATATTGAATTTCTGTTGCAGAAAGGACAGCACCAGGAAAGAGAACAACAGGTGAAAGTAACATTCAAAGTGTTGTTTAAAACCCACGGGTGACATACAGATGTCATGAATTTATACCCACTGTCATTTCAGTCTGGTTTGAATATTCAAAAGAAATCCATAATGAAAAGCAAACAGTAGATTTAGAGTTCTAAAACAACTCAGATTCAAACCGAATTGGCAACTCTCTTGTGCATAAGGATCTTTTTATTCTAAAATGCTAGGCAGGAATTTACTACAGCTATCATTTTGTTATATATGGAATGTTAGCAGACAACAAGAAGTGTAGCTACTATATAAGATTTTCCAGGTACACTGTGCCAGAATTGCAATGTACTACTAACAAGTGAAGTAAATGTTAACCAGTTCATTGGGATTTATCCTTTCTTTAAACAATGAAATGAACTCTTACATTTGCTGAATCAGTCCCAAAGAGCACATACCAACTGCTCTGCTTAATTAATTAATATTTTTTCCACAGTGAGTCTTAAACTCCCTATAATAAAATGTGGTGAGATTAAACAATGCCTTAATTATTTGTTAAATTGCACAGTATTGATAAAAAATGCTACATCACTGTTTTGCAGAGGTGGGTAGTATTTTCTCAAATCTGATACAGCTGCTGCTGAAAGAAATTTCAGTATCAAGAAGTCAAAGTGAAAAGCAAATGCAGCACGATAATTTTGCTGTAGGGGTATCATCAATTTAGGTGCCTACTCTCTTTCAAACCATTTCATTTCCTCCTTTTAGTGGCATATGCTAAATATACATCTTTAGTACTACTGAAATCTGCCTTATGCAAAGAGGTGAGGTGGGGATGAGATTGCAAGCACAATAAATCATTTATGACAGAAGTTTTCCTAGCTTGATTCTAAGGGCAAAATTAGGGTTAGTAAGAAACAAACACTCATATTGGTAAAATTAGAACTGTCTTCCACCATCAAGAAAACATGCTGTTGGATTACTGGTAGATACTGATAACACTTCATTGCAAAGCTGATATCTTTGGCAGCTTTTTAATTGCATCCATTGTCTATGAGTGTATCTAACAAATCATATATGATAGCTGCATGAATGTTTCTTGAAAGTCATCATTAACTGATGACATTAAGCTAATGATAAAATAATGGCCTGTGAAGGACTAATGTTGTTGTTATAATTTAATAACTCAAGCAGGGTATATTTAGGATCACTCCATTCTTTCCTTTAAATAATTTCTAAAACTGCTTGATATTGTTTTTTTTCCAGGCAATTCTGCCAAAATGCCCAGTGAAAACATACCATGGACTGTGCTTTGATAAATTACTGGCTGTGGTGACACTTATGGTAGTAAATCCCATCCATTTTTCACAAGTCTGAGGCTTGAAGGGACCTTCCTGCACCAGTTACATGTGGATTTTACAACCTGTGGTAGAAATGGACACCACCATCATTTCCTCATTCCACCCACTTACCCACTTAACAGAACAGTCTTGCCCAGCCCAAATCTTTTGGTATATCCAAACTTGTTGCAGGCTCAGCTGGTTTCAAGGCAGAGTTTTCTACAAAATGCTCTGGTTTTTGTCCTAGGTAAGGCTCCCTGCCTTAGATGTCCTGGCTGTGTGCTGCTAAAACAAGATAAAAGGGCTAATTATTAGAGCTAGAGAGAATAAAAGAAGTAAAAATATTTTCCATGATGCAAGGCATTTGTTCATATAGTCTTCAAAAGTGTCATCAGATAATGAACACAGCAAATAACAGCCCTTAAAAATAGTAGCCACTTTTTTTGCTTTTAACTAGGCAGAGCACTTTGATTGCAAACACTGTTTAAAAACTGTCCTTAATGACACAGACTAATTTATATTTTAAAAAGTAACCAAATAATCCAATTTTTAAGATTCTGGGATGGCTCAAAGAGAGAACAATTACATGGTTTAAGGCAGTGAAAGTCACACATGCAATACAAGCCAACGTTAGGTCTTACACAGCTTCTATTGACTCCACGTGGTCAGTGAGACAAATGATGCCCTCAGCTGCCACATGGAAAAGTTGGTTGACCACATTTCCAGCAGAGCAGAACAGGTTACCACCACCAGTGCCACCAATTAAATGTCAGAGAGAAAGGCAATAATTATCTAGAATTTGGTAGCAGATAGTTATTTCTCTTCCATAACCTGAACAAAAGCTAACTAAATTCAGCAGAAAGAATTTCCATTAAACAATAAGCTTCATCTTAGGACTTCAGTATGCTTATTAGCTAAATGCAGTATTGGGAAAGATGATTTAGCGTAGGTCAGCATTGTCTTAACCTTATGTATTTGTGGTGCGATTTAAATTGCTTCCCATACTTAAGTGAAAGGTGATTCCTACAGAAACAGTAAGTTTTCTTAGCACAGCCTGTAAACACTGGAAAAGAAAAGGCATTCCCTGTGCTCCAAATCACATGGAACATGGACTATTTTACATTTCATCTGAAGCGTTATAAATAATAAACATTCTAACATAAGGTCACTGTTTCTGGTTTTGCCTCTAGAACAATGGTTAAAAAAAGAAATCTTTTTCTTCCCTTCTCTCACACACCACACACATCAAAAATTCAGTGTTTGCCTAAATAATCCATATAGTTCTCTTTATATTTCCCCTACAGATTTTTCTCCACGCTTTGGTGGTGACTGAGTGCATTTTTGGTGTCCTCTTCCTCAATACTTGATAATCCCTGAAGGCTTTCTCAAGTTTTCTTTCATCTGTTACCTCCTCTTTGATCTTGGGGATTCTTTTCTTTACCAGTCTTGAAGCTTGTGAGCCATATTTTCAGAATTAAAGCTGAAATTGTGAAGAACAGCATGGAATAAAGATTTGCATATTAAATGAAATATAACATCTCAACCTAAGAAAGCAATCAGAAAATGAATTAAGTAGCTGAAATATACTAATCTAAACATTAGATTCTAGCTTTTGTTGCCTGGAGAGTTTTTCCAAATACCACCTATTTGTGTCCAGGAACTTTGGCCTTAGGTCTCTCTCAACAAAAATATCTCGTAAGGATGAATTTCTGTTTGGCAAATCAAAGGTGTTAGGGACTTTGCTTGATGATATTTTAAAGTTTGCTGCACCTTGGCACAAGATTCATAGTCTGGCTCAGAAGTTGTGGTCTTGAAGGCAGGAGATGTGACTGCTGCTGGAGCTGTGGTTCTGTTAATGGAAAGACTCAAAGCAACTACCTTGCTCTTGGTGAACTGTCCTTCTGTTGCCTGAGATAGGTCAACATGGACCTGGAGGATGAGAAGGGAGAAAATAACTGGAAGGAAGCCTAGAAGCTGGGAAGAAAACACTCATGGAACAGCAGAGGTGGGAAAGGCTGAGGTCAGGGCTTGTGCTCCCCTCAAGGGACTTCTGGGCAAAGGCATGGCTCCAAACCAGCAAAAATGGGCTAATTGCTCTCAGTTTGACCAGCTGGGCTCTGAGAGCTGATGGTCTGAAGTTGCACCAGGGGAGGCTGAGATTGGATATCAGGAAATTTTCTTCTCCAAAAGAGCAGTGAGGTGCTGGAATGGGCTGCCCAGAGGTGGTGGAGTCACCGTCCCTGGAGGTATTCAGAAACGGTGGAGATGTGGCACTGATGGACATGCTGAGTTTCACCTTGTGATTGTTGTGGTTTTTCCAGCCTTTATGATTCTGTGATCTTGGGATATTAGGGGCAGGGAAAGATATCTGGAGATGTAGAGAGGAGCTAGAAGTTTTGCTGCAGTGCAATGCAAAAAATACGATGAATAGCATGAGGAAAACTTGATCCAGCTTTTGGAATGATGAAGCTGTTAAGCTTTGTTACTGTTTTATGCAACAGTACACAGGTATATTTATGTGCTATGACTGTCCTCTCACCTTTTTCAGAAACTTGAACCTGTATGTCCTTCCTCCCTCTGTCCAGAGAGCCCACCACAGGCCAGCACAGCAAAGCTGACCCCATCACTGCATCGCCTCCTGATGTGTGCCCTTCACTCCCCATTTTCTCAGTATTTCAAAACTCTGCCATTTCATACAGTCTGAAAATCTATAGAAACTCACAGAGAAGTCAGTTGCTCCTTAGATTCTGTCACAAATTGCATTGGTTAATAACTTTCTCACAAGAATTATAGCCCTTTTTAAACCTTTTTTATAGTTATAAAAGTACAAATTGCACTCTGATTTCATTGTAAAGCATGAAGATCTGTAAAGATGTAATAATTGATAAGAATTCGTGGCCTGTGACAAACAAGATCTTTATCTTCATCCACTTTTTATACTTAGAATGTTAAAAGACAATAACTGTATATTTCTGAATACGCATGAACTGCAAAACAGCAATATAACAACATTATAAGGAATGATAAACTAGACAATGAAAAATATACTTCTAAGTTATATGGTACTGTTAAGTGTAGGGTTGCATTTCATAATATTATGAACAGTACAAGGGAGCTGTTATAGCAAAAACAATGCTCACATTCAGTATGCAAGTGTTTAATAAGGAGAAGTAGAACCTGTGAAGATCCTGACCAGTTCTTAGCAATATTCACACAACTATAATAAATTACATAAAGTCATTCATGCAGGAAATTATTCAGAGATTGTTACAGATCTCAATTCTCAAGAATGTCTCTTGTATTAACAAGTAATTGAAAGTTAGAAGTGTTTAGAATATTCAAAAACATTTTCATATTTCAAACTGACGGGGATATTTTATGTCATCTAGAAACATACCACATGCTCCTGGACTCAGAAATTTGTTTTACTTGCTGTCATTTTTACAGAGCTAGTACCAGCACAGCTGTCTGTATATCAACACTGATCTTTCTGTTCCTCTCTTAGGCCAGTTCCTCAAATCATTATCCGCTAGTACTTAATGACATTTCTTGTTATCAACTACATTGGATGTCAATATCTGTTGTCGGACAGTTCAACATTCAATGCATTTTCCAATAAAGTTCATGCCAATACTATCCTGGTGGAATTCTGCTTACCTATATATTGAAAATATATTAACTGCAGAGCTGAACACTGACCAACACGTTCATTTTCCTTCAATACTGGAATCAGTTCAGAGTCTTCCAGCGTAATCAAACCTTCAAGACATGTACATAAAGAGAACTTTGCATTTACGATTGCTGCAGAAGAAGGACTGAACTAAAAGACATCTGAGAAGCAGCAGAAATTTCACATTGAATTATGTAGCAGAATGGGAGAAACGTATGCATTTTCCCCCTCCTCAGACTATGGTATTATCTGTTACCCTGATGCTTAACTGCAATAATCGACTATGCCTTTGCATCTATACCTTTTCACAAAAGTACTTCCATATTTGCTGGGCTATCTGTGCCAATAATGCTATATTGATGAGTGGTTTAAAAGTGCTCATAAAACACAGGCTGCTCTTCAGTTCATTCACTTAGCTTCAGAACAGGTTTTTACAGTTTTAGCAGCACAAGTAGGCTGACATAGGTATATATACTTGTGCCTGCTAGCTATTAGTGTATTAAATTAGCAATACACGAGCAGTTGGGAGCCTATACAATAATCTGTGCCTAGAGTCAAGCTTTCTGGCTGTACAGACAGCAAATCCCAGCTTTGTGGCTGACCTCCTACACACAATAAACATACACTGATGGACTTCTGAGTCTCATCTGAGAGTTTAGCATGTGGTGTTTTAAACAAGGATGGGGCAAGGTAGCCCCACTAAGAATCAAATGCACAGAACAATTAGACTTCCATCCCCAAAAGATACAAGATAATAACCTATATCAAGTCTCATCTCGTGTATGATAAATATTTATAAATAATACAAAAAAAGTAAATAAATAATAATAATTCAATTGATTCCAGAGGGCTTTAGATCAGTCTGTTGCTCATCTACACAAGAAAGCAAAGAAATTTTTATTTAATAAATAGGAATAAGTAGATATCTGCATCTCGAAACCGAACTCCATACCATGAAAGGTTAGGAGCATACTTCCTTTTTTGGTCTCAAGCCAGATCCAAGTATTGTGATTGTCATAATCTTTTAATATGCTACAGTTCTTTCATACAATGTTTTTCATTAACACAATTTATTCATAGACCATATTTTTGTCAATTCTTGCGAGTGCAGCTTGCTCAAAACACTGTATGCTTTCAACCTTAAAACTCTGTCTTGCTCTATAAACTGATGAGTTACCTTGTAATTTCAGCTCCACATGATCCTTACTACTATAGTTTGCTTTAATCCCTATTACTGTTATTATTTATGCAGTTCCCAGTGGTATACAAGACATTCATTAAATATTCTGTGCTTTGAAGTAAGCTGAATGTAAAGCAGGTCACCCATAGGAATTTATTACTTAAGCATCTTATTTCATCATATCATAGGAAACCCAGTACTTTTATAATGTGATTCCCTGAATTACAAATTCATGAGGGATTTATTATATGGCTGTAAAACATTTCCAGATGAAAGGGGCTTATTCAGATACTAACTCTTAAAACTCCAGAACTATTGCGTAAATACTCGAAGGTACCAACTCACCCCGGAGATCAGTGCTCCATGAAGACAGATTTAGGTTAGATATTAGGAATAAATGTTTCACTCTAGGGGGTGACAAGGTGGTGGAACAGGCTGCCCAGAGAGGCTGTGGATGCCTCATCTCTGGAGGCATTCAAGGCCAGGTTAGAGGGGATCCTGGGCAGTCTGATCTGGTGGCTGGCAGCCCTGCCCATAGTAGGGGGTTGGAACTTGACCACTCTAAAGCTCCCCTTCAACCTAAGCCATTCTATGATTAAAATTTTGACAAGGACCACAAAGCTCTGGTCAGTTTCTGGGGCCAGTTGGCCTCTCTGGCAATGGAGTCTGGGAATAGAAATCTGTTGAAACTTGCTGTGGAAAGGTAAGCAGATGGCACCACAAGTCCTTGCCTGAATTCCTGTAGGTATGTCAGATTCACTCCCCAAATACAAATTTATAGAAGCATTACAATCATACTTGCAGGCTCCTGCATTTTTCTTGCCTTTGAATCAATGTATTTCTTATGCTCTAACTTTGGTTAATAGTTTCACTGGACAGTGTTTAAACAGAAAAATGTCTGCAGTCATTTAAAAATGAGGTTCAACAAATCCAAATGCAAGATATTGCACCTGGGTCAAGGCAGCCCTTACTACTAAAACAAGCTGGGGGATGAAAGGATGGAGTGCAGATCTGCCAAAAAAGACCTGGGGGCACCAGTGGATGGGAAGCTGGATGTGAGCCAGTAGTGTGCCCTCATAGCCCAGAAAGCCAACCACATCCTGGGCTTCAGCAAAAGAAGTGTGGGCAGCAGGGTGAGGGAGGTGATTCTGCTCCTCTGCTCTGTGCTGCTGAGACCTCATCTGGTGTATTGCGTCCTGATGTGGAATCCTCAGCACAGGAGAGACACAGACCTGTTGGAGTGCATCCAGAGGAGGGCCAGAAAAATGATCCAAGAGATGGAACACCTCACCTCCAAAGACGGGCTGAGCTGGGGCTGTTCAGTCTGGAGAAGAGAAGGCTGGGAGGTGACCTGACAGTGGCCTCTCAATATCTAAAGGGGAGTTACAGGAAATAAGGGACAGACATTTTGCAGACATTTGATAGAATGAGGGGAAATAGCTTCAAACTTAAAGAGGGTAGATTTAGGTTGGATATTAGGAAAAAGTCTTTTTACAGTGAGGGTAGTGAGGCACTGGAACAGGTTCCCCAGAGATGGGGTTAATGCTCCATCCCTGGAGACTTCCAAGGCCAGGCTGGATCGGGCTCTGGGCAACCTGATCTAGCTCTGCATGTCTCTGTTGCAGGAGAGTTAGACTAGATGGCCTTTAAAAGTCCCTTCCAACTCTAAGGATCCTATGATTCTGATGCCAGTTGTAATGTGTTATATTTTTTTGGTTTGTCTTTAATCTTGTAAGTACTTCTTCCCCTGCATAGGCTCTTTTTTTCACACTTTCCCTGACCTTGGAGAAATCAGACTGATTGTATCTCTATTTTCTCCCTTTAAGAAAATGGTGATAATTCTTGACTAAATGCAGCCTTAGCTGTCTGCTAAAAGCCTTGACAAGCAGATATCATACAGATATGAATGTTAAAGAAGAATCTCAAGGTAATATAAAAACCGCATCTCTACCATCAACACAGAAGAGTGCTAAAATACTGAAATGCTTACTGCATAGCAAAGAATACTCAAATAAGAAACTACTGTTCAGCAGAGCTTCACAGAGCTGACTAGAATGGAGGACCCTCAGATCAAAGTACACAGAGAGTTCATTGACAGAACTAGACAATTTTAAAGTTCCCATAAGATAAATCCCCAAACGTTGTGCTTGAAAGTATTTTCACTTACTTCAGTAGCAGAAAAAAAAAAAAAAACATGCAAAAAAATTAAATGCACAATAAAACAGTTTCATGTTTACCTGATTCTAAATGGAGTTTTATGCCAAAAATAGTCATTCCTCATTCCAACCTCATTACATTCAATATAACAGCAACTCTCATAGTAGGTATTTTTTGCCATGTGAAATCACCAAAGAAAATGCCACTTGACATGCTTCTGGTAGTGCAATTTGTTTTGAACTTCCAGTGTGAAAGCTGCCAAGATGCTTGAAGACAAAAATTGTGGTGCAGATAGCCATAACCTTAGGGGCTCATTAGCCTCCTTGGGTTTAAGATCACACATGGGCTGAGCAGAGAATATCAACTGAACAACAAAGTAAACACGTAATAAATCCTTGATCAGACCAAAACTGCTGCTTTGATTTGGTAGTACTGAGTCTGCATCTGGAACCTGAGGCTCTCTTTCTTAACATGAAATCACTCTTGTTCATCAACCCTATTGCACAGCAGCCACTGGAAGCCTTAATTTGGCTCTACAAGCAACTCTGAAAGTTCCTTTTACTATTAGAGCTAACAAATTGAATGCAATAGATTTCCTCCCCTGCACCTGCAACATTATGCTTCAGGTTATTGGCTGACACTGGTTTACAGGAAACATGAAAATTGTTGTTTGCCTACAATTTTCAGTTTGTCTTTCCTGTGTTTCCCTCTCCTCCTTTTGGAATCATTCACTGTCAAAAGGTAGAATCTCATAAGTGGCCCCAAACTGGGTGTTGAAACAAGCCATTCTTTGCTTTCATGTTGAAAGGAGCAAAGCACGATTGAAATTATAACGATAACAAGGTATCCTTTAGATAGAAAATAGTTATCTGTCAAAATAATCTTTAGGTTACTGAATGAAATTTCCACCTAAGATGACCATAACAAAACATGTAGACAAAACAAAATTACACAGACAAAATCATACTTAGTAGAGTGCAGAGAGGAAAAGGGAGGAGATCTAGAGTGGGAAACTGAAAATGACCATTAAAAAATCTCATTAATGAAGGAAGGGAGAATACTTGAAAGGAAATATAGATGTTAGAGAGAGATGAAAGTCACAAGAGAAAAGAGGGAATGAAATAACAGAACATACATAGGACCAGAAATAGCCCAAAGGGAAAATTAGACTGAAAAAGATGGAAGCAAAAGAAGGGGAAGTATTCAGACAGAAGAAGAAAAAGGAGAAAACCAAAGCAGTGGGCAGAGGCAGAAAAGTGTACTACTCTGTATTTCATTACTACTGGCAGGGTTTACTACTTCAATAAACTGCGAACACTTAAACCAAACTGGATGTAAGCAACTTTTGTATTGAGGCTGCAGCACCCTGCAGATGCTCCCAGCGCCTGATCTCACGCTGTCTCATGAGGATGTCATTCCTCATGTTTGTTTTTCTTTTTCTTCAGATGTAGTTCCTGCCCATTAGTTAAACTCAGCTCACTGAATCCCAAAGCAGTTGACTTTCTAACACCAGCTTCACAACTGCTCCTCTTCACAGCATCTGTCTTTTATGGCAGCAACAAAGACATAATATGACCCAAGTAGCTTTATGTGCAAGACATCCATTTCTCATCTCTCACCAGCACTTACTCAGATCTCCCTTTGTTGCCTTCAGTTACGTTTCTGCCCTTTAAGCAATAAAGCGTATGTATAATTTTATTTTCTTAATTAGCACGGAATCACTCTAATTAAGCAATATAATCATAAATAGCAAGTTTTGGCCCCCATTGGTGCTAATGTAAATCAGGTGTTATTTCAATGCCAGATAGTAACTGAAAGCAAAAATTGTATGCAACTCTTCTTGGCTGCTACGCAACGCCAAGCACATATGAAAATAATTTGCCTTCAGGTTTATAAAGGCACTTCCTTTTGTTTTAAAGGAAAGTTTTAATTAATACCTTCACTTATTTCAAGTATACCTTTTCCACTCTTCTGCTTAAAAAAGTAAAGCAACAGTCTGTTCCTTCTCTGAGCAACAGTGGACGGAGATATTAAACCTGAGCTGATCAAAGAGGGTCACAGAAGTACCAAGACAAGGAGAAAGCTGTGTTTTAATTAGCAATAATTGTTCATTAACAGTTTGACAATGGTATCTCCTGACATAAAATAGATTTGCATCATATCTTGAACTTCATCACGAGCTAGAATCCAATGGAAGCCAAAGCTGTTACAAGCAAGTATTGAAGTCCTCTACTGAAGGATTTTATAATCTCGTGTACATGACAGATTGAGAGCCATAAATATATCATCATTTAATAACTCATTTACTTGTTAAAATTGATAGCAAAAGAATGCATGAGTTGGTTTTTGTATGGCTGCAACATGCAATGGATTTACTCAGTGATATAAATCAGACTTGATGGTCATAATTGTATAACATCCTGTCTTTAACAAGCAATTTGCCTCTCCACAGTCATCAGACATACTCACACAAGAAAATATTTTGGGGCGCACACACTACAAATCTTCATAAGCTCGTTATGAGCAGAGTTTCTGTTTTTCTGTTGTTATTGATTATGGATTTGAACTGAGTAAAAGAAGAAACAAAGCCAATGAATTGAGGGATGTGGCTACAGCATTGTTCATAGGAAATAGAATTTATCATTAGTGTAGGGGAGGATGGGGAGAGAGAAAAGAAGAGTGGTCACAGTAGGGTTCAGTGGCAGAGTTAAAGCTTTTAGTCTCTCTTCAATCTCCCACAGGCATCTATTGTTTTAAAATTGTCTTTTGTGATATACAGTCAGGGCTCTTGTTTACTTGCCTAGGTACCACAGTTTTCCTGCACTGGCTCATTTACTCTAAGAGAACTCTCCTGGACTTTCCAACTCTTCTCCACCCATCATCCGGGAGGTCAGTGGTAAAGCAACTACAGTAGCGCATGGTTCTGTAATCTAAACTACTTCAACAATTTAAAATTGATCAGAAGCAGTATTTCCTCTCTGGGATAACTTCAGTTTTTCAGAGAGACAGAACAGCTTGGTAAACACCCACTCCCTGTTTCTGGAAATACCAGGTGGAGGAGAGCAAATGTTGCCTCTGGCCCTTCATTCCTTTGTTTCAAGGTATCCCCATGAAAAGGAGGCTGTTGCAGGCAATTTTCAGCGTTCCTATACAAATAACTTCTATTTAGCTACCAGTACGTTACTTGCTTGCACTCCCCTTTGTCCTTACCAGCTCCAAACAGCTCCCCATTTCCCTCATTAGAAGCAACGCAGGAAGATTCAATCATACCCCACCCCTGCTGCCCCGTAGTTACTTTGCTCTGGAAAGCAATAAACTCTTTAAAGTAACTTTGATATTTTTATTGCATTTGGAAGATTTCCCTTCCAACGTGCTCTACGGCAGTAAAGCCATTCCAATGGCTAATTAATGCTCATACTTGCCCCTTGTCATCATGCAATAAAATATGCTCTTCAGAAGAAGGCACGTGCCTGTATCACTGAGAATCAGTGACAAAGACATTTTCCCACTCAAAGCAGCAAACTTCAGTGTTACATTCACAGCATTCATAACCACCTTAGAGATTTTCCGAATATTGTTTGATTGCTCCTCATCAGCCTTTGTGTTTCTATGCTTCATTTTCTCCGAGATGCAGCTTTTGTTTAAAGTGAAAGCCCATCATCGCTAACAAAGTAAGAGTTTCAATTCTTAGGTACCAGCAACATCCATTTTAGTCTGCCTGTCACAGACAGCAGGTGCTGAGGCTGTCCAAAAGCACACACCTATCTGCCACAGATAGAAAAACGCCTCATCTCACTGTATCAGTCTGTTTGAATAACCATTCTCATATCCCTGCCCGAGGCTCTTGTTCTATCATTTTGTAATCCCCTGACAAAGACCATTTGGGTTTTAAATTCCTTTCTTCCCTATGGAAACTAATTAAGCAAGATGAAAACCTTTGTACTGCAAAGGTTTGGCGTTTTCTTTTCCTACTAATTATTTTGATTGAAGAGCAAACCTCCATTGCAGCTATTGGTACAATCAGGTATTTTATAGCTTTTTTTCCATAGCTGCTCCGAACATTTCATATTTGCTGGATTAACTCGCACAGACCACAATGGCCACCATCCCTCAGGGGAAGCGTTTCAGCAATGCAGAAAAGCTTTCCTGACATTCCCTTGGTTTCATATAGCTCATAGCTATCTTACAAAACGTTATTGGACAGGTTATTGTAAGTAACCTTTTAGCAAGTCGGAGAGGTCAAGAAACAAAACAGAAAACAATCTTGCTGTTTATTTTTTTCATAGCACTTATCCATTCACCCGGTTGTTCCTAATCTATTGATATCCAAGTGTGACATTTTCTAATCAGAGCCTTTCTGTACAGGGAACAGGCAGTTGTTTCTACCCAGCAGCCATAGAATCACTTGTTTAGCCTGACAAAACAGAAATAAAATGCTCTCCAGAAGGTACTGAAAGGAAACAATTAATAGATGATCTTCCATGACTGCTCTTGACAACAGTACACATTCCATTGTTGTCATCTCCTGTCTCCAGTTCACAAACAGACAAAGATTCTCCCAGGAGTACATCTATGTCAAAATGCGGCTCTGTACTGGCAGGTTCAAATTAGTAGTTGACGTAAATTACCATAAAAACTTGGCATCTTTCCTCTTCATTGCTGAAAATGAATTTTGAGGAAAGCAACATCAGGTGGAGTTAAAGCTTATCCTTTCAGAGCTCTCAAGGTAAATAATGAAGATTTAGAAAATCAACACCAAGTATAGGGAAGAACTGATGTAGAAGAAGGAAAGGTTGGAATAGCAGCTGAACAATTGGGATAATAGAAGAGAATAGGAAAAAAAAAAAAAAAGAAAAGAAAGAAAAACCAAATAGAGCAGCACTGAAGTTTGAGATGAGTATGAGACACAGGAGACAAAGTACTTGGCTGAAAGATCAATAAGGATTTCTGGCACGGTGAAAAAGAAAGGAAGAAAGTTTCAACATTAAAATGGAGAAAAGCTATACCAAAATTTGGCTGGAAAGAGAAAGGGGGATGTGAACAATTTTCAGTCCAAGATGGAAAGGATTCTCTATCCCAAAAGCAGGAAGTACAGTGCTTGAAATTCTCTGTTGTAATCCTTCCGTGCCATGAGTTTTTTATTTGCCCTTGAGCCAACCACTTAAGTCAACATTTTCAAATGCAATTGTTCTGATTAGACCATGACTTTTAGGTCCGTGGAGCCGCTGCAATATCGACAACAAAAGAGAGACAGACGTAGGAGGAAAAGAAAACTTATTAAATCTTGAAAGCCACTGAAGAAATCTACTTTTTGGAGCTGTTAATTAAGAAGATTAGGTGTAGAACTGTAAACAAACTCTGCATCACTTTTTTTTTTTTTTTTTGTGAACTGTTACAGTTCGTGTGGATGCTAGATGCTAAAACCCTGAAGTTTTCCTGAATTTCTGCATGCAAATTCTGAACGACAAGACTTCAAAGGAGGTTCCAATAGGATTACCCAGGCTAAATCTCATTCTTTGATACTCCTTTCTTTTTTGATACATATAGAACACTGCCAGTTGATGATAACTGTGCAGACAGTACACAAACCCTTGGTCCACAAACAAATGAAATAAAATGTCACAGCATTTGGCTAGCACAGCACATTTAAGAGGCTAAAATAGTTCGGTGTCCATTTTCAGACCCTAAAACTTGGTCTGCTTAAAAGTGGTTAGAAAACACATATATAATTTCCCCTTTGCTTTCAGAGTAGCTTTCCATGACCGACACTGCACAATAGGTTTAAAATCAATTGTGAAGAGCAGTTTGTTTCCCCTAACTTGTTCAATTTTCACATGCTATAAAGCAACCTTAAAGCTCTCCATTCAGTTACTGAGACCAGCTAGTATTTTAGTCTTCCTTTTTAATTCATTCAATCTGATCAGATCTTATTTTAATTGCATTCAGCCAGCGCCCTCACTACAACAGGGATACAAAAGCAGAGCACCCTGACCTCCTTCCACATGAGGTCCTCTGTTCCAGCCTCAGAGATGACTGATGAGAAGAGGTAGCTGCCACTGGTGGCCAGTTGACAGAACTGGTCCACATTTGAGACACTACTCAATGAGATCAGGTGGCCTCAGACTGGCATTGCTCCCCTCTTAATTAGTCTAACAGATTGCTGGGTTAGATAGGCAGCATTTAGAGGAGACAGAAACCTTCCAGTGAGAAACAAAACGGCAGAGTCTGATAGGACAAAACTGAAAATCAGCACAAAAGAAATGGCAACAGCATCTACAGAATTAATAGACAGGCTCAATAACAGACTAAGGGAAACAGATCTAATAGGGCATGGAGTCTTTGGTTTCTGTGTTTCATGCTGGTATTTTACCTAAGCTGGTCTACTTGTCATTACAAATATTTCAGACACTTCTGTTGATAAAATAGAATCACAGAATTTCTCAGGTTGGAAAAGACCTTACAGATCATCAAGTCCAACTGCAACCTAACCATACTACCCTAACTCTAACAGCTCATGGCTGAATCATGGCCCTGAACACATTTTGATGATTTATAATTCTAAGAATTTAGTGTAAGAATGACTTTACCTGTTAGGAAGGGCATCTAAAACCAGGAAATTATTTCATGAAGTATTTCAATGCATTCCACATTAATTTTTTTTTTTGTGTGTGTGTGTGTGTATGTGAAATAAATATGAATAAAATATGAAGTTCGAAATCTTCACTAAACAAGTTTTTTTTTTTTCTCTTTCTGTTTTCAAATTAATGATAACTTTCCTCTGGTCACCTTTGAGGACTCAAGGAATAACATGAATGTCTCTAGTGAAATTTTAAAACTCACAGGAGTTACATCAGAACATTATATTACTTGATAGAAAAAAATTTATGTGAAAATATCTTTTCCTGAGACAAAACTTGTATAAAATAGCTCTGTAAGTCACTGTCAAAACGCTGACTGCTGCGCTGAGCTTATTTTTACCTTTGTAAAGTACCTTCTAAAAATAAAAAGGTGGAACATTTTGAAGTTGGACTGAAAATGTTAATGTGAGAATGTGAAAACAGAATGGATCCTCTTGAGAGCTCAGATGTATAATTTTCCTTCAAATAATGGTAAATCCATACATCATTTGCTGCCTTATGAATGCAGAGGTCCCCAGCTCCCCTGTGCCAGTGATTCTGGCCAGATCATCGACTACAGAGTTGATCATATACTCCTCTAACTGGTATTTGACCCTTATCAAAGAAATCCAGCTGCCCAGTCATGAGTAGCACATGTAATATTAAACAGATTTCATTCTACTTCTTTTGTTTCCAGTAAAATAAGTTATCCATTAAGACCAATGATGGAAGCCAGCTCTGTGTTCTCCCAGCCTACCGCCTCCTATTTTGTTTTCTGTTTTGCCTGTTATCCATGCCAGTACTTGATAACTACCAAAGCACTTACATGTTTATGATTGCATTTTCTGCTGTAGTTACAGCTGACTGTCACAGCCAGAACACAGGACTTCCCTGTCCAAGAACTGAGCTGTATTTCAATACATATCATCTGTACCAGCCTCTGAGCCTAGAATTTTATAAAAAACAGGAGGCAGCAAATGCAGTAATGAGTAGCAAGACCTGGCTTATTTGCTTTTTAAATCAAATAAGCGTTGCCTACATTCAGATGAATTGTTTGCATTTCAGTAAAATGGTTACATTTGACATTAATATTTCCCCTATTGAACATAATTTTACAAATCCAGTTTTCTGTTGTTGGTTCCATATATTTTTTTTGGATGGGAATTGTCTCAGTGACCTCTGATGTCTGTGTTCTTTCAGTGACGTTCATTTGGAGGGTACACAGCCACTTGCACTTGTTAATATTTAGGAACCTGGAGTTAATTACAGTAATTTCTATTCAAACAGACATATCAAGAAAAAAACCAAGAGGCTGGATTTTTTGGTGCAGAGATGTTTTTTAATTAAAGACATAAGGAACTGATGTTTTATATTCCTCTTCAGACTTGCTCAGAATATTAAAGCAAGGCACAGTTGGTAGGAAAACGTGGTAACTTTCATTACACCAACTGGTACATCCAAGAGAAGCAGCCAAACAGGCACACAGCACTGAGCACAGCAGCTGAAGGCCAGGTATTTACCCAAGGCCAAGCAGCCTCTGCCAAGGACACCACAGATACCCTTTAAGAGACAGCAGTGCTGTGACCACCTAAGGAAAAGAGAGATTTGGGAAGGACTTCAGCTGTACACTTATGCTGTTTGCATGCAAATATCCCTTTGCATCTTTTGCCTCCAGCTTTCTGTAAGCAGCTCTGTCACGCACCAGATATTTCTGATAATTCTTCTCATGCAGCAGAGTCCTCCCACAAGGACAAGTGTCAGTCACTCTCTACCTGCTTGTAAGAAGAGCGATAAAGCTCTATTCACACCACACACAGCTCTAGGCATGTCCATCAGGAGTCCTGTGGTGGTGTTTTTTTCCTGAACAATTCTTTAAGCTACAGAAAGCCCAGGGTGTGTGATGAATGAGTTAGTTATGTTGTTTCCTATGTTGTTTCTTTGCAGTGACAACAAAATTTCTGAAAGCATTCATTCAGAAGAGAAAGAAGAGCAATATTGACAACACAAGGAAATGAAAAAACACCTACAGAATAGAAATTGGAATCCAATCCTCAGTAGCCCCACCGAGACACAAGGAAGACATCTAGGACCAACAAATAGTATTTTACTATTCAAAATAACACTCAAATCTGCTGTATTCCATTGCTACCTCCTATTGTACACCGACCTGGATTGCTCAGCTTCCTGACCTTCTGTTTAACATGCAGCAGACCTCAGTTGCCTTCAGCAGTCTCAATAGCCATCACCAGCAAATGCTGTTTAAACAAAAAGGGTTTAATCACAAAAAGCAACAATCATCACAGGCAAACACAAACAATAGGTGTATGAGCAATAATACATTCCTTGACGTGGCAACTTTTCAGAAAGTATCTTTTCATGTATGAAATCACAGGATAATTAAGGTTGGAAAAGATGACTAGGACCATCTAGTTCAACCTACCTCCACCGTGCCCACTGACCATACTCATCAGTGCCACGTGTCCACAGCTTGCAGATACCTCTAGGGACAGTAACCTCGTCCCTGTGCAGCCCGTGCCAATGTCTCACTGCTCTTTCTGAGAAGAAACTGTACCTAATATCCAACCTGAACCTCCCCTGGCACAACATAAGGACCTATTACCTGGAGGTGTTCAAGGTCAGATTGGATGGGGCCCTGGGCAGCCTGGTCTAGCATTAAATATGGAGGTTGGTGGCCCTGCATGTGGCAGAGGGGTTGGAGATTCGTGATCCTTGAGGTCCCTTCCAACCCTGGCCATTCTGTGATTCTGTGATCCTATCACTGCTACCTAGGAGAAGATATTGGACCTCACCGTGCTACAATCATCTTGGTACCAAAATGACCAGCATAGACTTGGGACTGCCAAAGGGTGCTTCTTCTAATAACTTCTTCCATTTTACATCCGCCACAACTTGTTTCCAGAAAGATCAGATGCATTTTAAGAGGTGCTTCGTCTATATTTCTGAAAGTTATTCTCCAACCAAATCATACACTTCTATTTCTACAAGGGATTACCAAACCCACTCTTAGAAAAAATTACAAATCACCGCAGCACTCCTTGGTCATATCTAACCTTAGACAAATCTGTCACCAGCTTGAGCCAACAAATTTCCCATATTCTCATCACACTCTGAGTGGAAATGTGGATTTCAAGTGCACATTAGATAGCAATAGAATTACAAAGATATTTAATCTTGAGAATTTTAAGCATCCTCTTGCACTCAGAATAAATAAGATTAAATTTACTCAAACCTTTGAAACCCTGGAAATGTAGAGCATTTGCTGCCAAATATTAACTTTACTCCAAGGAAACTATACAGAAGAAAAAAACCATCAATAATACACTTAACTAGGGATAGCTTTCCAAGTAGAAAATTAAGTTTTCCACTGTTTTCTATTCCTGAAACCCTCAGAAAAGCTTCATTCATCATGAAGCAAGTTCCCTGATTTGCTCCACAGCTTCTGATCTTATCAGCTGCAAGCACTGCAGACTTAAATCACACTGAGTACGTGCTGACACCAATGCACATCATAAGAAACCCAATTATACAGCATAAAGCAGAATATCTTGATTCAAAGAAAATTCAGTGGATGTGGGGAGGAGAGTAAAACAGTGAATACTCATTTATTCCCGCATATACAGAATTTATATAAAGTAAAAAAACAAAACACTTCTCCTTACCTAAAAAAGGATATAACTTGTAAAAGTAAATTAACTTATAACATTTCATTCCCTTTGCTCCTGCAGAAGTTTTCTTCCTCCATTGTGTTCCCACAGTTCTGCTAAGGCATGCATCTGCTTAAGCAAGTGCACAAAACCTCACACACACCTCACCTGAGCCCTCCTCTGATTTTAACAGCTGCTTTCACTAATATTCCCTACTGCAGGAGTGTTCCTCTCATTTAGTTTGTTAGGTTCAGCTCTTCAGAAGTATGTATTTGCTATAATTAAACTCAGGTGTGAATTATTTCCTTTGCACTGCATGCCTGCTGCAACTTTGCATGCAGCACTGACCCTACTGAAGCCAACAACAGAATTTCCTCTGAATGCAGTAATATTTCCATCTTCATAAAAAAATCACTGGGCAGTTGTCACATGTATAACTCACATGATTACCACATGTATAGCTGCTCCTCTGGGGCACAATCAGAGCCTGGAAGACCTTTGTATTCAACAAATACCTCCTCTCAGCTGCTGCTATTTGATTTCATTTTCCTCTGACTATCTGCCTCTGGAACTTTTTAATTTTCCAGCGTGTGGTTTGTGTCTTTCAGCAGGCTACCCCCCATCTCCAGGAGCTGCAATCCATACCTCTGCGTGCAATCAACCTTTAGGGCTAAAGAGAAGAGGCACGCAGCACTCCATGACATTTCATTTCACCAGCTTTGCCAGGTCTTTAGATACCTACAGTACTTTGCTAATGCTCATAGAGCCATCCCAGGGATGTGTGATTTCTCCATAAATCAGAAAGATTATACGTGCTGAGAGCTCTGCTCTCCTCATTTCCCTGTCAGCTCAGAAGAGTTTGCATCAGCTTTCTTGGCTCTCCATGCAATTCCCCTGCTCTCTTCAAGTCAAATATTCTTCAGAGCTGTGGCTCTAGGCTAGAAGCAGGCTGCCCAGGGCTACATCCAGATGGGACAGTTGTGCCCATTGCCTTTTACTGCTGGCAAATATCTGTTTTTTCTGAAATAAATATAGATAAGGAAAGATATGCTCAAGACTACTACGTTTGGCTTCCAGTAATGATAAACTGGGAGTCATAGTGCCACAAGGAGATGTGTAAATCAAAACTGTCTGGTAAGGGTCACAGATGTGTGACACAGAGAGCAAGGTTTACAAATACATGCATGTCTTTTAAACCTGCTCCACTGTTTCTTCTTGTGCTCTCACACATGAACACTTCCATTTGTATGTTTATCCAGATCTATTATAGCATCTCTGCAGCACCGCGGTTTCCTGCCTTACTCACGAGGAAGTCACATCTTCCTGTACCCGACTGAGAGAATTGAGAAATTCTACTTTTTTTCTGATTGTAATCAAAGATCAAGTGTTCTGTGGCCCCAGACCACTGCCAGGATAAATGAATCTTGACTGTTTATTTGGGGTGAAGACCTTGCATCTCTACAGTATGTAGAATGGAGAAACCTAAAGGTACTGAAGTATGAATTCCACTTTTTGAGGCACTGCTTCATCTTCAAGAAAAAGAAGATGTGGTGTGGTTGTATTCATTACTTCTGAGTTCTCAAAACATATATAGTATTGTTGCATTTTTCTATCTAATCTGAATCAATGACATAGATGTATAAGGAGATCTCATGATGATCTTTCTGAGGTTACGCCTGACTGCATCGGGGGAAATACACAATTCTGCATTCTTGCCTCTCACCAATCACAGATATTCTATGATTTTAAGTAGTAGTGCTTCTTTACACAGTAACATCACACTGACATTTTGCTTCAGATTTGGAAGGTTTGTGTCCTAAGGGTAGATGTGTAATGAATGATGGGAATATAGTATTCAGCAACCCACATCTGTTACAGGTGGCTCAGAAGTAGCTCTACACTGAGGTAGTCCTTCAGATGACAAAAAGGAGCTGTACATCAAAAGTTGGAAGAACTCAACTTCTAAGCAGATGCTGAAGTTAAACTTTTGTCTCTTATTCTATTGACTTTATTGTACTCAACATGGTTCCAGCAGAGCCATGCTTTAGAGGTTTCCTGAACTAGAGCCACATATACATGTTGAGCTCAGAAGTAAAAGAGATCACCAGAAACAGTTTGTTTACCAACAAGCTATATTATACAAATGTTTTGAAGCAAAGACCTCCTTCATATCCAAAATTTGGATACTATAATTTTAATATTACAGATAGGAAGAGATCTTCAGAGAAAAAGAAAAAAAAAAACAAAAAACAAAAACCCCACAAAACTTCAGAAATTTCCCACCTGGCATAAACTATGTATTATTTTCTGCATTTTTGTCATTGGTGTAGATATGAAATTAAAAAACCTGTCCTAAAAATACAGAGGGATTTACACTGTCATTGGCAATGTGGGAAAAACAGTATTGTCATGATTAGACTTGAAACGGGAAAGGATGGAGCCAGCTCACTGAATTTTAACCCAAATTTATTTCATCAGTTATTATTTTAAACTGAGGAAATAATTTTTCTTTGGGTGACTGGGGAAGCATCCCAGCTAATCAACAAACCAGGCAGGTTGTTCAGAGAGAACAGCTGAGCTCCTCATATTAAACAAGACCAGGCATTTCTGAGGCCCCAGAAGAGCACAGGCTGCACGATAGGAAAGGAGGGTTTTCTATCTAGAATTGACTTGTCAGTGATGATGAATATGTTATTGTGAAAGAAAATCAATGTGGAGAGATGGCAGCAGAGCTGAGCAGCAAACTGTTGATAAAGGAACACCTGCCTCCTCTGTGGTCTGATCCACAAACCTCCTTGATATTTTCTTCTAGGAAATCATACTGTGTTTTTTCTTAATTTAAGACAAGATTTCCACAAGTGCCTACAGGTAGCAAAAGCGTCCACTCACCTTTGAATAAGGAAACTCAAACTGAATGTAAAACTACCAGCAGTGCACATTATAGACAGTCTGTTTAACTCTTCACAATAACAAAGTTATGCTCCTGAATTCCTATCATAAGGTGAGCAAAATTATGGCAGTGTTACCTCTTGTGTTCAACAGAAGCTATTAAAAAAAAACATGGTCTTTTGTAAAGTCCCACAAATTATGCATCAGCCACAAAAGCCACTTCCAAACTTCAGCAGGAAGAGTTGGTTCACACCACCCAAAGCCAAGCCTGCATCCACATTCCAAGCTAGAAACCTTCCTTGGCTTGTGCTATCAGTGCTGCCCTGCCACCAGTAAGTACCAGCGCTGCTTGTTCTCTGCTCAAACATCATCATCACAGACTCCTGTGTGCCCTCAATTCCTGACACATCCAGCACTGCTCTGGGAGCTTGTACTTAAGCTGCGTCACAACACAAATTACTCAAGATCCTTGTTCACAGTGGCCTTTCATGAGACAGCTCAAAGGTAGGAGTGCATACATGTGACAGATTCAGTTAGCTAATGATTGCTTTGTATTATTTTTCCTTTGGGGGAGGAGTGGTTATTTAACGGGCTTTCTTCCTCCCTGTTGGTAAAAACCGACAGTGAGGCACAGCACAGAACATCTCATTAGCTGGAAACATGCAAGACTGCAAGGCTGTACTAAAGTGATTTTCTGAAATAAGATAAAGAAAACCTTTTCACTGCAGTTAGACATGGGGGGGGGAGGGATTTTACCAGAGAAAAATCCTGACAAAGTTATTTTAATATTATATTGAGTCTACTTTTTCTATTTTAATGCCCTCCATGCACTGATCTGTGTGAGGGAAGTGCACTCTAATTTTCAGAAAATCCACCTTGTTCCTTTTTTTAAATCTTCCCTTTTCAATGAATGCAGTACCTTGTTACATCAATACATGGAATTGGAGTCGCAGCAGCTTAGACAAAGCAATGGGTGCTGCATTTCTGTCTTGCAGCTGTGAAACAAAGCTATGGAATTGTTAACTAGAATTCCTCTAAAACAATTCATCCACTGGGGAACAAGATCTTCCTTGGATGAAAATGTGTGATTTTTATCACATGCATCTCTTTAAGACACATGACTTCTCTACAGAGCAATGTAATTACTTTTAATAGATATTGATGTCAGAAGTTGAAATTGATAGAAGAGACAGGTCAGATTGCAGGGTGTGTTAACAATGTTTGCACTGTCCTTTGAAAAACTGATTTTTTATGAAGACAGTCACTCTATATACAAAGTGCAAAACAAATTCATCTGCAATACGAAATCCCATCACTGCCATGGTTGAATACCAGAGAAGAAAGAAATCAGGAATGTGGTACAGCTGACTGTATTTGTCCTGAATACTACAGAATATTTGAAAGATTAAAAGATTTGGCAGCAGTTGACAGCAAGAGGAATTCATTTGTGACCTGAGCTTGCTAAGCCTCGTTATACCAACAAGAAAAAAAAAAGTTACTTGCTTAAAAAAAAACCCAAAACAACTCTTTTCTCATGGTGGGGAGGAGAGAGAGGTGGAAAGGCTGCATATTCCCAAGTGAGGATGTCACCATGAGGGGGAATGAGGAGCTCAGTGCCTGTGGGATTCAGCCCCAGCTGCCTGGACAAGAGAGCTTACTTACATCCAGCAGAGGGCATGAAGGCATAAAGATGAAATAGGATTTTTGAAAGAAAAGAATACTTAAAAGATTTGCCTAAAACTTTTGAAGAACTTGTTTGGCTTCAGTTTAGGCTCCGTTCATTGAAATATTAGTACAGAATTAAGGACTTACTCTGTGCAGACTGTACTGGCTTAAAATCAAATATTGGCTTTAATTGAAAACTAAAGGGCAAGATTCTGCTTCTTGGTTCTGACTCTCAAGAATTAGAGGTAGAAGTAACAGAGACTCAATGAATGTTTTGTGCTTTTAAACCCCACACAATGTCAAGTATTAGATGTAAAGCTAAGAACTGAGGTTTGGGCTCCGATTATCTTAAATCATGGGATAATTTAGAGAAAAATAAGACATCTTGTTTTATAGAAAGTGATTTGAAGGAATTAGACATAGGTGTGTACATAGCATAGGCAAAGCTCTTGAAATAAAGTTTATGAAAGCAAGTTGCATTTTTGGTCATCTTAAATACTAAAAGAGGGAGCCACAGCTGTGCATTGGAAGCAGCTTTGAAACCTTGCCTTTTATATGTTGAAACAAGGATTTCAAAGTCTACATGATGTTTGAAATAATTGATGGGCAATTTTGGTTTGCATTTTAAAGAAGAACCACATAAAGCTAAACCTCTAATTCCACAGATCCCGAGACCTTTTTTTATAAACACACTGCCCTGTGATGAATAATAACCTCACTGTACTCCAATATTTAAATGACTGCATTTATTAGGAGAGATAAAAGTATAGTCCTCGAAGGAATTTGTTAAAGGTGCAAAGTCACTATCACATGCTAAACTTTAATGGATCTTTGAGGAAAGAAAGAACCTGATGTTTGGCACTGCTGTGTATATTTTCATCTTTCCCAATAACTTGGTTTTTTTTATTGTTACAAAGGGAAAAATGATGATCCTTTCTTGTTTTCCTTCCGTAGTCATCAGGATTTTAACTACACATATTTAAATTTTCATTATCAGACAGATTAATGTTAGTGGTAGAACTGTGTGCTTAGGAGATCATAGGATTGCTGACAAAGACCTGATGCTGGCTGGGAATTGAGTGCAGTGATATCTTCTGTCTATCTTTAGAAGAGTAATTCACCCCTCCCAAGCCCCATTAGACTATCTTGACATGGCCCCATGAAAAACCTTCAAAATAGAGTGAAGAATGGGTTCATTCCTCTACAAGTTCCAATCTTTTAGCACATAAAGTTGGTTCTAAAAGTAATGGTGGCTCTTGTAATGGAAACAGGCAGTAAGGTAACTTCCAAACAGGTTTGAAGGTACCCTGATTGTGGGCTACCTAAGGCTTGAGAGGACATTACATTGGGCTGCTAGTCAACAATTATCTGGAGACATAATCTGTACCCACTGACTGAAGTAGACAAGGTTGAAGAGCTAGTCTCTGAGCGTGGCTGAGCTAAACTGCAACTGATTCAACACAGTGTATTCTAGCTGAGTCTTAACTTAAAACTGTTAATTGTCAGATATAATCATTTTGCCATTCCATACACAGAAAATCAGGCAGTCCCATTCAGGCTTGCACGGAAAATTATTTAGTTTGTGTTATTCACCCTGACCATTAGAATATAGGAAAATATTCCCAAAATAACCACCGTGCCTTCTTTTCTATTATCGATCATAACTTCTGACAGTAAGGTACATTAAGTCAATGATATTTTGCTCTTGCTCGGTTTCCTTTTTAATATAAGAATGAGGAAGATGAAAAAGCATGGAAAATAGTCTGAGAGTGAGTTCAAAAGAACTCTCATTAGAGAAGGCAGCATGAAATCTACCCAGAGAGTAAAAGGAAAATGGAAATATTTCAGAACTAGAATATTCTCTTGATCACCTCACCAATAAAAAATTAGTACAGTTCAGCTGTACTGAATTGGTTGTGCCAACACATTATGACACCTTTAAATACAGAGGACAAATACAGAATTCCCATTTAATAACCCAAATTAAAGTTTGCAATAAAATTTTGGTATTCAATTGAAACCATTTGAATACATGCTCGAGCTGGCAGTGAAAGCAGAAGAGTTCTGCTCTGAAATTGCATTCTGATAAAGACCATTCAATCCTCATCACTGCTAAAAAGGAAAGCTGACAGTGTACACAGACAGAAGAGCCTTTAGCCTATGGAAGTAATAAAAAAGGATAACTTGACATTTTTTTCATGGATCTTTTGCTGTTACAAGATATTGAGAAATAAAATACAAAACAAGTTCAAGCTACTTGGACTGGCTGGTTGTTAGTGAAATCTAGATACACTTGCTGAATGGTTGTTTTCTCCTTTATTTTTGTGTGTCTTTAGAAAAGAGACATATTAAAATAAGTTCCTGTTACACAAAAGATTCTAAAAAAGAGAGATCCAAAAAAGAGCATTACCATATTCAATTTCCCAGAAATGTCTATTATTGCAGTAAAAACAGATGGCACCAGAAACAAATGATCATCCACTATTCTTGACGTGTAGCATGTCTAATTAGAACAGGTTGTTTTCGATGACAATAATGACTTCTGAAGCTTCATCACTTTTTACACAATAAAAAGAAGTTGCAGAAAGCGTTTTCTATAGCCTGTAATACCTGAATCCAAGCAGAGTTCATTTAATTGGTCTGCAAAGAAGTCAGTGCACTTTCTTATTTCTCTCTGAACTTACTGAGAGATAAAGGCTTTTCAAACTTTTCCAGCAGCCTATTGACAACCCATAAACTCAATGTAACAGTGCTCAACTTGATCAGAGCCTTGGATGTAACACTGCAGTGCCAAATGCTTCTTTTGACCCGTTTACTTGGCATGTGTTAGTGATCATTCAGGAAGACACAACGCTATGTTGAGTTACCTTCTGCCTTGGAACTACTTTATTTATTCTGAAAATGTAAAACAGAATTGTAGGTGTTATGGCTGTGCATGCAAAAACAAAAATTTGAATATAATTTGTTTCTAAGGCAGCATGAAATTTAAGTGCAAGTGTATTTAATTGCACCTAAATTATTGAAATGTAAGAACAAGCCTTAAAATACAAGCCAAAAGTTTAAGAAGATTTCGGTATGAATTTGTCTTCATACCTCAAAGAAGTGTGTAAACACTTTTTCTAGTTTGAACACTTAGATAAAATCCAAAATTAGAGCACCTGTAATCTAAGATTTTGGGTTGAAACCATTAAAGATGCATTTTCCAAAAATTGTGCACAACGATTTCATAAATACAAAATAAATAATAACAAATCTGACGAAGGAAAAGTGAAATGAAAGACAATTTATCAAAACATAGGACTGTTCAACCAGTGTGGAGCTTCCCTGCAATATTCAGATAATCTTTGAGCTACCATAATTGTAGCTAAAAGTCTATAAAACATATTTTATTACATTATATATCATGTAGCACTATAAGCATATTTTTAAAAACTGATATTTAAGGGTCCTTTGTTAAACTTTGTCCTAACTCAAAAAAAAAAAAAAAAAAATTAAAAAATGAATCTAAATCTCTTGTGCCTAAGAAAGCCCTCAACACAGAACCTGTAAAATTGTCCAAAGTCATGAACTCAACCTTGATGTTCAGGAGTAAGATTTTGTTAGTATGAATAGAAAAAGAAGAGAAAGAAGCCTGAAAACATGAAAATTCTCAGTGCTACTGTGTAAGGTTAATATATATGAATGTGTCAGCGAATTTAGCTTAGCTGAAGCAAGCATATTTCCATATCACTTACTGGAGATGATTACTTAATATTTTAGTTAATATCCAACGTTCATTAAACAGGCAGACGGACGATGCCGATGTGACTCAACATCTTCTGCCTCTTCCTTCTCTTCTATTAAGGAAACATTCACCTCAGGCCAGTAAGGATTTTGCTACTTAACAACAGCATCATTAAGTATACTAAGTGTCATCTCATTAAAAAGACTGAATTTCAACTATCAAATGGTTTTCTATGAAGCTTTGTCAGTACTGCTCCTCCTAAATACTGCAAGTTAATTCATTACATTTAGTACAACTTTTCTGGGGAGAAGAACATCCATCAGGTTCACATCCAAGACACTGAAAAGATTCAGACAGAATCTGTTCTTTTTGTTTTGTTTTGTTTTGCTTTTGCAAAGATTTACATAAGCCAGAAAATACTTTGCTGGTTGCCCAGGCTTACAGGAGCCTGGTTCTTTTGTAATTTCTAACAGCTGCAACGTTGGCAACACTGCTGAATTTAATTAACCTGACAAAATGTCTGCTGGCCCTCTCCCTACTGAAAAACATATTTTGTTCTCTGAAGACTCAAATATTAGGACAGATCTGTGAATTGTGAAGGCTGAGACTGACTTGCGTGAACCCACAGTGAAGCACTCAGTATGCATCTCTAACCTCCCAGCATGAGAACAAGACCTAAAGACATTTAAGCTCATGCACAGCATGGTTTCTGTAAGTAAATATGGCAGCAAACCAGAAGTCATCCAGTCTAGCTAGAAAGCTCCCTGCTGAGCTGGGTTGTGACATGCTTCTCTGTAGCCTAGCAGGGATCACTGAAATATCTCTACATAACATGGATGGTTGAGATTTTTTGCTTTCAGGGAACTCGAATAGCCCATAACGCCTCCACAGATGTGTGCAGCTAGGCAGCCTCTCTCACGTAAACCACAGGTCCTGCTGCTCCATTCCCACATCCTCTGGGTATGCACAAGTTCTTCTCATCAAAGAAATGGGAAAGCTACCTAGGTTTTACTAAAAAAATTGTTATTGAAAACGTACTCATGTATTGAAAATGTGCCTACGTACAGACACAACTTTGTCACACAGGAACGGCCTGTAGGAATAGCATATAGATAAGGTCTTGCTAAATGTTTTCTTCTCTGGTCCCTATAACTTGCTTTCATCTCTGAAGGCAATGGGAACACTAACAGAAATAGGTTGACAGAATAAATTGTATACGACAGTATCTTTCACAGCAGGATTCCTTCGCTTATGACCTCTCTCATTCCTTTTTCTTGGCTCCTGTTTAAAAACAGTCTGCAGCTGGGAGGTTTGGCATCTTTATCACCAGCTCCTACCTCCAGGTGGCTGTGCCAGCACCTGCACAAGTCATGGTCCCATTTAGAAACATCAGTAGCCTTCAGTCCTTTGGCCTCAGGCAAGGTATCTGTTTCCTCATGCTCTGTGGTGTTGATGTGCTTCTCCTGTGCTTGCTGCACTAGTTTGTTCCTATTTAGACCTGCTTAGTGTGAGGAGTTGTTTTCCCTCACAAAACTAATTTTGTTATGCCCAAAAGTAAAAGCTCTTGTAGGATTCCCCCATAAATCAAGATCCTAATTCCTGTTCCTGTTACTAATCGCATCTATCTCCATTTCCCTGCCTGTGTGCCTGGCTCTGCACGCCAAGAGCCTGCCATAAGACATCAGGATCTACTTATATTATGGGGCGTGTGCAAGTTTCTTCATTGCTTGAACAGTAAAAAGCCATCCTGAGGTGTCCTTGGTAACCTAATAATTACAAATTCAAGATGCTGAGAGCACAGACAAGTGCAGACAAGGAGAAGAAGGATTCATACAGCCTGGTATCTTTGCTTCAGCAGTCACATAGCGTGGCCATTAACTCGCTGTGAACCAGGCTGGTCGAAAGACAGATTTAAGTCCTCTCCCAGTTTCCCCAGTTGCTAGCAGGCCATATGAAACTTGGTCTCAAGTACTCAGCTAAGCAGGAGAGCAAAGTGCTTCTGGACAGTGGGGTCACCTACTGAGGCTTAAAGCCTGATGGAAATGTCACCGGGCCTCCAAGGAAGTCCTTGCAACAGGAGAACCTTGGAGGCCAGAAAGTGGTGTAAAGTTGAAGAGCAGGATGTTTGCAAGGAATAAAATTAATGCCCACTTAATGTTCTGCTGCAACATCCCGTGACCAAAACTTGTCCTTCCTATTCTTGTAACAGCTTGGCATGGATCTCACAAGCAGGGCTGAATAAGCACGAACTTTGCAGGACAAGGGGAAATGGTTTTAAGTTAAGGGAGGGGAGATTAAGTTGGATGTCAGAGGGAAATTCTTTACAGAGAGAGTGGTGAGGTGCTGGAACAGCTGCCCAGAGAGGTTGTGGATGCCCCGTCCCTGGAGGTGTTCAAGGCCAGGTTGGATGGGGCCCTGGGCAGCCTGGTCTAGTATTAACTGATCTAGTATTAAATGGGGGGGTTGGATGGAGATTCATGATCCTTGAAGTCCCTTCCAACCCTGGCCATTGTGTGAACTTCATAAGCTGATGCTACATAAGGCAAGCTTGAAAATCATGTTCTATTCCACCCAGCAACTGTGGCAGTTCCTTTCCTGCTCCGCACACCTGAGCTCCTGCCAGTCACTGTGGGCCCTGTGCTGGTCCCATCACTGCAGCCCACAGGTGCTAGCAGCGTGCCAGGCACCTCATGGCAGCCAGCAGGCACTACCTGCCTTCAGCTTTTCCATTTCTGGCCTCAGTGGGTTCCCCAGAATAATTACATGCTTCAAGTGCATTTCAGAGTCTCTGCACTGGCACTGCCAGAGGTAAAGGCAGAAATCCATAGGTGTGATTTGTTCACCTGCTTAAGAAAGGAAAAATGTAATCTATTCCCTACCCAGCATCTGAAAGACAGGAGCCATTACATGGGCCAAAAGCTGACTGAAAACACACAGATTTGTTTCAGAGACACTGTTTCAAACCTCTTAATATTGTCTTGTTCTTAAGTTTCTTCCTTTAAGATTAAAACTGGGGTTATCTTAATTTGTTAAGGATACTCCATTCCCTTCTTTTTATGAAGCTATTTTCTACACTTGAATTTGCAACAAGTGCTTCTCATTCTGAGATTACATTTTCTAATAATCTATTTAGTAAAACGACTTTTCTGCATGTTTTATTGCCTGATTATCAGCTGCATTGGCTCTTTCTGTCCCTTGTGAAAGGAGGGCTGCAAACGACATTCATGAGGACACAAAGACATAAATGAACTCCCACAGCTCTGTGAGAAACACACTGATTTGTTGGGATCTCCATGTTATCTCCTGGGCAGCCTTCCCCTGCCCAGCCTGGAATCAGGCTCTTAATTAGAGCAGCAGTCTTCCTCTAGTGGCTGAAATCAGGAAAGGCTGGGATTGCCAATGTAACTATAAAAGCTTTCAATTTGTTTTTAAAAATTGTGTCTGCATTCTTGGTTTGTTCCATGGAGTTCATTGCAGGTATTTCATTTTCTATGGTGAAAAATGTAGACTACTGAGCAACTGATGCGTAGGGATGAAACTCAAAATGTATGTCTGAATGCCAAACTAAGATTGATTTTACTACTAACGAAAATCCAGTGAAGTAATATTTTGAGATTAAAAAAAATAAATCAGAAAATCAAGTTGCTGATGGAGCTGATCACAAGGGAAGCTTGCAATCAGGAAAGCACATAATCAAAACATATAATCACTCCAAATGTGACAATAGAAAAGACCACAGTTTGGTAATGAAAACAGGGATGGAATGTATAATGGAAGCTCATCAGTCAAAAGGAAGAAAAGGATAAGCGTCAGCACAACTGGATAAACTCAAGACTCCTCAACAAGGTCTGGTTTGCTTCTCAAACAGCACACTGACAAATGTGGCTGGGAATACAGCAGCTGGTATTCCATCCCACTTGTTTTCAACACAGGTCAAAATGGTAACATGCAGAGGATGGCATAGAAGGCAACACAAGGTAAAGAGATGGGGAGTGATGACAAGAATGACCAGAGCATGTGTTCTGCTCTGGAAAGCAGTTTTCTCTGAAGTGCTTCAGCCAAGCCCAGTGCAGCCCTGCTATTTTGTACTTAAAAGCAAATATAGATAACAGAAAAACATTGTGCACTACAAAACTCTGTTGAGCCTCTGTGGCTTCTTTTCCCTCATCTAATCATTAGAAAGCACTCCTCTGAAAAGAGCCACTCTGATTAAGAAAACTATAAACACAGCAAGGAACACCTATCTTAGCCAGATTTTACTGAGGTCAAAGTGAACATTACTTGTTTCTGTTTGTTTTTTTCTTCTCCAAGTAAAAGAATCTTTTCGCATTACAATTCCTGGACTTTACTAACATAGTCCCACTATCTTACACATAAATCTTTTTTTTATTTTTATCACTTGCGAGAGCCACTGTGTTCACTGTAACATCCACTTTGGCAGGCAAAAGCACAGTGCAATAAATTGTCTGGCAGAAAAAATGCTGAATTTTGTGAAGAAGCCAGAGACAAGTTCCATAAATCTGGAAACAACAGTTCATTGTTATGCCAGGACCCACATGCCTCCCTGTGATCATGACATGCTTTGTGCTCCCAGCTATGGGTCAGCCCAGTAGTGGGCTGCCCACAGGTCACTGCCATCTGCTGAGATGGATAGCTGGAAGCTCATTCTCTCTTTTAGCTCAATACCTATTCCAAGCAACTGCAAATGCTGTGATTAAAAATCATTTTTAAATCAACACAGATACCACAAACTCATCCCAAGGCAGCTGAGGGCTTGGAAAAGGCTGAGGAAGAAGGGTTGGATAATGCATTTGTGTTCTCCTAAGCAAAAACAGGTAAAGACAAGCCTGTATCTGTTGAAATTGTTTCATATACACCTTATATACACTTGCCAGTAACTTTTCTTTAGTTCCAGGAAATGTTACATTTTTAAGTGTGTTGGTAAAATACACAAACAGAAGAAAAGCAATGATATCTCTAGCACAGGACAGATAGTTTCTGCTCTTTTTCCCCACTGCTCTCTCAGCAGGCAGCACAACTACTTGGACAGAGCAAATTTCATCCTCCTCTTTCCTGTCAGCCTTGAGAGGTTCAGAGGGACAGATACTGTTTATCTTCCCAAGATGCTGAGCAGAAGCAGGAGCAGGCAGCATCCAGGACTGCTCATGGTAAGGCTGCATCTCTCTCTAAGGAGTTGATAGCATTAAGGAGAGAACAAAGCCACCTCTAGTTGTGAGGTGGGCAATTACAATATGGCATGGCCAACAGCATCAATGGATAATAATGTAAGCAGAGTCATTACAAGTTGGAGAATGGTTTTATTCAAAACTAATCAACAGCCTCAATCAACTGAGGAAAAATTATGCACAATTATGTTGCAAAATTCCAAATCTTAGTCTCTTGCATCTCGTTCTGTTTGTTGGTATCTCCAAACAGCCATCTGACTGGGTTTTCTGAGAGGGGGATTTTAGGAGATTCACAGATGAACAAATCTTTGCATGGAAATGAGTTTGTGTTGCACTTTACTTAAGTGCTGGAAAAAGGATGCGTTTATTCCACATAAACAATAGCTTCAAAAAGGTCTAGCAAATTCTCTGAGTGTTCAGAGAACATCTTTAGCAAATCCTTTCTATCTCAGCCAACCCATTTGTGAAACTCTTTTCTACTCCTTTTTTGTGCACTTGCTCTAAAACCTTCACACCAAAACCATGTGTTCTGCAGCCTACCTAAGGGAGCAGGAAATCCAGGATGTGCTTGATGTAGGATGAAGAAAAGTTACAGGTTCCTGGACCATTTCTTGCTTCTAAAAATTTCAGAAGCAGGATGAAGTATCTCCCTGAGCCTAACCAGCCTGGGGGAAGCACCAGCATCACTGAGTAACCACACCAAGGTACTGAGCACAGAGGTAGCTGGTTGGGATGGAAGGATATAGTCACAGTCCTTACTCTGGTGGGTGCAGCACAGCAGATTTGAATGTTAATTCTGCTGAATGAATTCAACCAGTGTATCTGATTTATATGCTAACATTTCAGCAGATGTGGTTTCCATTTACTTCTAAATTTCTAAGATCCGTGTATCAAGTCTAACATAATGCTCTTACATAAGCAAAGCTCTAAAACATTTCATTGCCCCAAGGAATTACCTCCTGCATATTTCCTCTGTCATGGAAGGCGCATTTTTAAGCAGCTAGGCATTTCTTTTAGCAGCCAGCATGCTTAGTTCATCACATCAAGGCACAATTCATTTACAACCCAGCTTGGTTAATCCATAATGTTGCACAAGGAGCCAAGTCAGATCATAAAACTATTCTTGCTGTGAAGTCTGTTAATAAACTCAAGCCTACTAGTTTTACATCTTGCTAAAAAACAGCCTTCAGACATCATTAGTAAAGAGGAAACCTGAGACTTGCACAAGCAATTTAACAGATTGAAGGAAAACGAAGTTCAGCAAATAGAAATACATTATTCTCAGCAAATTGCTGGGACCTCAGTTGTATGGAAAACATGAAACATTAGAAAATCAGTAATTAACAAATGTTTTAGATTAGCATCTAAAAAAACCCCACAATTTCTCTCAAAATCAAAACCTTTTCCCCATCAAGATTTGGCAAACCAAAGCTCTGAGCTGACACTTGTCAGTCACCCCAGTCTGCCAGTTACATTCCTGTCAAACCAAATACCAAGAGGATCACCTCAATGGAAAAAATACCACCTTCTAAATGTTACTGTCATTTTAAAAATGAACTTAATACCCACCATATAAAGATATTGGAAATTATATTCTAATGAGTGAGTGTAAAAAAAAAAGATGCCAACAAAAAAACAGAGATCATACTTTTTTCATGCATTTCTTTCATTTGGATTTTGTCATCTGATGCAAAATCTTTTGATTTCTTCAAATTCCCTTCTTTGCAGAGAGTGTCCTGGATGATGTAAGAATTTGACTTATGATACATAAAATATATAGTAAGAACTTAATTCTCACTTTTATGGAAGCTGTATCCTATAGGGGATCTTATCCTTGCAGAAACAGTTAGGCTTCACAAGGATGAAATGCAGCAGGCACCTCCACCATGTGACATAACACAGGCAGTTGAGTGACTGGGATGTTTGACAGCACTCTGAGTTGTGCTTTCTGATATTGGGTTATTAATGTCAACATGCAAACAAATTTCATGATAAATTTAATCTAGCCATCTTCGTCTTTATTGAGTGTATATGCAAAGCGTGGCATTTTCCCCAGATACAAAAGGGAACCATAGACTTGAAATCAGAATAATACTACACGGGCTACATAAAAAGAAAATCATCATCAGGAACAGGCCCAATTTCTCCAAAACAGGTTATGTACAACATACAACTCTCCAATAAACAAACAAACAAATATTGCAATTGACTGCAACAACACAAAACTCTGCATCAGCTTGGAGATGTGGTGCATTTTTTTTCCAGGTGAAACCTTTGCTTGCTTTAATATTGCACTTGCTGTGAAAGCGTTGTCACCTCTCCCTGCCTTCCTCTCTACCTTGCAAATTATTGCTGCTGTTAAGCGCTTCTGCTTAATAGGTTCAAGTCTGAAATACACACTGCATCCCACCGAGTTCACTGATGAAGTAAACACTGAAATGTCAGAGAAAGAGTTCAGGGAGGGAGGCAAGGGATGGAGTGAGGGAGCTGTGATTAATCAGCAATGATTTACTGGCACTGCCTGCATACTCCCAGGATGTTTCCTGAAAACACATCAAGACTTGCTCACTGTGTGAGCAGAAGTCATCGTTAGAGTGCTCATAAGCTGCTCTCCTGGGCAAAATACCAGCTCACAGAGCACACTTTAAAGTTAGATTGCTGTATTTAAATAATACAGGTTCCAAACCTTTTCTTTACAATAGTACATTAGCATGTTTAAAAGGCTACATTCTCTAAAGAAAAGTGAAAGCATTGGCTGGGCTGCATTTTAATGTATTTTGTTTTCATCCCACTGCCAACGAGAACATTAGCTTTCCCCTCAGATTTGTGAGGGAATCGGATACAGTTTGGTCTTCTCAGATTTGTTGCACAGATGCTAAGTAAACAGGCTCTGTAATTTACAATGCATGATATGCATGGAGCTGGGCCAAAGTGACCCAGAGGACCTCTTTCGGCCTTTAATTCCCTGATATGTCAAAGGTGAGGTCCAAAATGCATTGCCTGGGATGGCAGGGGGGCAGAAATAGAAAGGGCAAACTGAATGAAAGCAGATTCTGTATCGTAGAGCGTTGCCCAGAGGACATAAATCAAAAATTGGCCAGGTAATTTAGATAGAAGATAGGATGATAAATTGGATGACCTCGTACGATCTCCTTCTATCTACTTTTAAATGATGTGTCAGACAGGCTGGCAACCACTTTTCATGATCACAGCAGGAGTCTCTGCTTCCATCTGTGTGCTCCTTTTTGCACTCCTGTCACATGCACAGATACCAAACTCTTATGTACAGTGGTAAAGAACTACTCTTGGAGGATGCTGTCCTTTTCTCTTCATATAAGTCACTGCATGTAAATATGTTCATTAGGTGTGGTAGTTGTTCTGTATCAAGAAAGCAAGATCAACGTTCCCAAAAAACTTTCCTGAGAAAGGAATAACTGAGGTAACAGGCATCGTTACTTGCTGATGTGGAAACAATAACATGGATCTTGCTTTCTGTCTCCTCCATGCTCCCACTTGGACCACAGAGTAGTTCCTTGTCCCATATTGCCACAGGAACAAAACTCACCACTGAGGTACCCCAGCAGCATCCCCACGGTGACACCACGCTGGCTATCCTTTAAAGTGTGGCACCTCCTGCTCAGCTTCAGGACTGCCGTGCTCTCTCATGCTCCAGCAGCAACGCCCACTTCTCTTTCCTAGGGTGCCATCAGCCCAGAGCTTTTCTCTTACAGTATCATTTCCTCTTTTTTTCCTCTTTTCCATCCCTACTCTTCAGCTTGCCCTGCACTCTCTCTTGCTGCTCTTTCTTTCCCTCTGTATCTCACAGCTGAATTAATTGGTATTCATACTCTGCATCATAGATCACTGCTAGATACAGCTTTAGTGACCTGAACTCCTCAACATCTGTTTGAAGACCTATGTAAAATGATTCACTGTTCTCAGCATCTAACAAAAAAGCCTGCATCCTTTATCACTGCCAGAAGGGTTATTTCAGGTTAACAGTTAGGACACGTTGATGAGGAAAGTATTTATGGTTCCCTTGACTCGCCTGGCATTGCGCATTTCACCAATCTTTGCCATTCTTTTTCATTAAATATCTATATATAATAAGTTGTGAGAAGGCACAAACAGAATCAAAGATGCCAACAAGTCAGACCCCTTGCATTGCTGGGCTGCAATCCTGCCTCACTTACTGAGAGGTTGCATGCTTGTCAAGGAGGGCCGTGGTAGGAATGGATTGGAGGAGACAGATGGCAAGTCTGGATTCCTCTATTCTGACCCTATAATGTAAGGATTATTTTTTGTAGTCTTACTTATATAGGCTATTACTTATCAAACTGAATCTACAGGAGGAACAAACTTCCCTGTAGTTTAGCTTTTCCTCATTTACTTTGCTCCTCTGTACAAGTTTATTGAACAGATGTAATTGCATGGAAGTTTTATACAGAGCTTAGCGCTGTGCACATCTGAGTTCCCTTCTGAGCTGCTTTTTCTCTATATCTGATAATTGTCTTTAACTTTCAGAGACAGATCTAGGCATGACTACTCTGAAATCCAACACACAGAGCTGATAGAACTATTTTGGCATGATTGTTTTAACCTTAACTGGAATATGGTTACATTATCTTGACTTGTCAGAGAACTATCAAAACCTGCAGCTTTCAATGGACAGAGGGAAATAGGAAGGAGCAAAGTCCTTTTTTGTAGCAACATGGGATCCTGTCAGATCCAGTTACAAGGAAGACAAAACCGGCACAGACAAGCAAGGGATGTATGGGCTCCAATTATTCCCAGATATACTCTTCTACATCTCCTGGGTTTCATCAAATATTATCTATTTTTCTGTGGCTTCAGAACTAAAGCTGGAGTGGACTGAATGATCATGGCACTATACTTGTGAAACTAAAGGAAACGCTCTAAAATGACATAGAAAACTTTCATTGTTTCAAAAGTATGTTTCAGACTGCTGAAATCAGATTTATGATGTCCTTACGAGAAAAGTAACTCAAGAGTTCCACATAAGAATTTGAACCTAGCAAAATTGTCTATAGAAGTCAGAGATGCTCACATTCACAGTCCTGGGTAATTGCCCTCTGAAGTCTCTCTTCTCTGAACTAATCAGGAGGAAAATAGAATTAATTTTATCTTGAAAGTCATTATTCGTTGACCATTAAGATGGAATTATTTTTTATTTTCCTTGCGTTTAGTTCAGAGAAGGAAAGAGTGGGGGTAAACATGATTGATTTTCAAATACACAAAACATTATAGAAAGAAGACATGATTCTCCCTAAGCACCACATAACACAAGTAGCAGTTTTAATCTGTGACAAGGAAGTTGGTGGGATAAAAGGAAGACTGCACTAGCAGTGGAACACGGGAACAGATTATCAGAGGTGGCTCTTATATCTTTGTCACTGGTGGTTTCCAAGAATATGATGGTCAACTTTTTGACAGGAGAGGTTTACATAATAGTCAACACTGCCTCGCAAAGAAAGATCTGGGCCAGCAGCTTTCAGATGAATATTTGCTGTGAAATCGATATGGCTCCCATTTTAAGGGCTGAAGTCCAAATTCTTTGGAGGAGATTCAGTGATGCAGGTGGACCAGCACCCCTGCTCACCCAAGCTCCTCCTCGTTGCCCTAATCTTCGATGGTGCCATGGTTTTGTAACATACCCAAATCTGTCTTAAACTTGTCTAGGATGTCCAATACTGATGATATTTGCAAAAAAGCTTCTAATTGTGTAAGCTGAATAAGTAATTGTTGAATGCAGCTGCGTTCTATGCCATGAAGCAGCAGTATCCTGGGGAATATCACCGTTTATGTCATATTACATTCACCACCAAGTGAAAAAAATTATAATCCTACATGCAAGTGTAATTATTAAGATAATAATGTTTTAACAAATTATATTAACAAAAAATATATAAATATATATATAGTCCTCCTGTGGACTTTTCATAAATATTGAGAAACCAAATTATAGCTAATTTTATATCGCGTGTTTGTGCTTCTGTCATTTCACAGAATCATAGAATCTCCAAGGTTGGAAAAGATCCACAAGATCATCCAAGTCCAACCATCCACCTATCACCAATAGTTCTCACTAAACCATATCCCTCATCACAGTGTCCAAACATTCCTTGAACACCTCTGGGGTTGGTGATTCCATCACCTCCCTGCGCAGCCCATTCCATTGCCTATTTCTCCTAATGCTGCAAAATTGGTGTTTTGGTCCTTAGAAAACAAATAATATCTGAAGGATTATAAATTAAGAGCTAATGGTTTACTGTTCTATTTCATGGAAATAAAACTAATAGTGGAATGTCCTGACATCTGACAACAGTAAGTAAAATTGATTAAAGTTGGCTCAGAATTTTTCAGAACTGATTACAGGCTCCTAGCATCTCTTTAGGGAAATCACACACAGCTCTTTATGAACATCATATTGCTTCTGGCTACTTAAAAGCAAGACAAATACAAACACCAGTTACTCAGGATTTACATCACAATATACAAACCTATGGGGAGCAAGAACAGCCTATCTGCAAATCCACATCTCATTTTCAAGGAGTGATCTCATATAAACCCAGTTAAACCTAGGAAGATAGGCTTTTCTCTAGGTGTTTCAAAACATGTCTGAAGATAGAGCAGGTGAAAAGGGAAGCAACACCAAGGGAGTTTTTTATACACAGGAAGAATAAAGAGAATCAGATGAATTAAACATATACTAAAATAAAATTGAATGGCAAAACATTCTGAAATTTTCAGATTTTTTCCACAATTAATCAATCATCCTATTGGAATTGCTACCCTATCAGCTGCTGGGTTAGGAGAAAAATCTGCCTTTGCAAGAAGCCCATGGATTAGATCTGGGACATGAGCAACAGAGCATGGGCGTCTGAAAGTATTTATGCTGTTTGTTATCCTCACATTTCTTGCTACAGAAATGTCAAGATAGGCCTTAGGAATGCCAGTTTATGCATTAAATTCCATTTTGTAGCAACGTTAGCATATGGCATTTTAAAAAGTGATGGATTGGAATTAAGTGCGTGGCTCTGGAAGACAAAAAAAGGTGGAAAACGATCTTAAGCAATGTAGAGAGAGCACTTGTGAAAGTGATTTTTTGAGAGTACAGATAGCATACTGCCAGTGTGACAGATTTTTAACTTCATCTGTTGTGAGTTCATCCGTTTGAGTCTACACTAAATAAAATATCACACCCTCAGAACCTCAGAGCTAAGGCAATAAGGGATGGTCCTTAGAAATCAAGTAATATCTGAAGGATTATAAATTAAGAGCTATATCTCAATATTTGGACCTCAGAGCTAAGGCCAGGGATGCTCTGTTGATGTTGATGTTTTGAAAAGGATTTAAAACAATAGTAAAAAAACAAACCCCTTAGAACTTCCTTTGCAGAAATATGCATTTTCTTCCTTTAGATTTCTGCTCAGTTAATGACACTCTTCTTCCTACCTTTCCCCAAAGCGTCCCATATGAGTTGACAGTCTCCTTCACTTTCCATCCTAAAATGCTGCAAGATTTTCTACGTTTTGCTGAACAGACAGCTCCTTGATGCTAGAGATGACTACATTTTATTAGGAGCTCCAGTAATTGTTACACAATATGCACGAAACAGAAAATCCTTATACTCACTCTTAGATATTAAGTTCTTAAGTACTCTGTAACATCTGGGAGAAGATTTGATTATTGGTATAGATAAACTCCCAACCAACTCTTCCAACCTAAGCCATTCTATGATTCATTCTATGATTTTCCTTGCTTGCAGCTTTGTAGACTATATTTTCAGAATGTTTCCAGACTAGCCCCTAAACATAGTTTTTAATTATCAGTTGACTGTTTTCATACATTCTAAAATAAGTATTATGAAAATTTTTGTATGAATTCTTTGGCTTAAAGCACATTGAGGTGATAGCTTGCATAAACAGAAAAGATAGTGTGGCAATTGCACCTCAGGTAAAGCAACATGCAGAATTATAGTTAGATCTTACTGAATCCAATTACTGTAAAAACTTCTTTATCTTACAAACAGTAATTAAATTAAAATTTCAAAGTTTCAAAATGTGGCTGTTTTGTTGAGATGTTTAACCTGAACTGCCCACATTTGAAGACCAATTACTTTTCTAGATAATATTTCCTTTGATTAATATTCTCCAGCCTTTTTGTTAGAGTCTTTCAAGTATGTATAATTAAACTAACAGACAAATAAACAAACAAACAAACTAAAACCCCTATGTAATGCTTGGCAAATTAGGATCCTAGTGGTTTAATTTAGTTTTTCTGAGACCAGTTGTTCAGGATGAATAAAAATAGTACAGATTATTAAAACACAGCAGAAGAGTCATGAGGGAAAACAACCAACTAAAGGAACTGTGCAGCGTCTCTGAACTTTAACAACAAATATTTTGTTGATAGGCACTCGTGATTAATTACATTTTATTACTCTACCAATCCACAAGGAATAACTGCTCCACTACTTCTTAAAACTGTCTGTGCAAAGTCTGCATAATAAGAACCCTCGAGTGATACGTGCCTCTATTCAAGTGTCTGTGGGCACAAAGTTGTAGGATTTAGAAAGGAGGCAAACTAAACCAAACAGAGAAAATAAATTCTAGGCTTTTTCCAGGTGCCAACAGTGCTGCTGGAGAAGCTAAGCTGCCAAATGACGTCTGGGTATTTCCTGGAATCATAGAATCGTTAAGGTTTCAAAAGATCTCTAAGATCCCCAAATCCAACCCCAGCCCATCCCCACTGACCACATCCCTCAGAGCCACGTCTCCATGGATCTCAAACATCTGCAGGGACAGTGACTCCACCACCACTCCCTGGGCAGCCTATGCCAATACCTCACCATTCTTTCTGAGAAGAAATTTTGACTAATATCCAACCTGAAAGAGAAGGGAGTCAATAAAGGATATCTGATTAACAGAAACTAGAACAGAATACCTGTCTGACAAAGTGGGACAAGATTAACTTTGCCAACACTGCTGTTAAACTAATGAGCAATCCACCTGGAGATGGAGACCAAAGCCTCCAGGGAAATGGAGGGCAGTAAAGGCTGAGAGGAAACTTAAGTAGAACTTTATTAGGGAGAAAGGCTGAGGATGCAAGCTGACAAATCAACTGAAGTTCAGCAAAGGCAAATGCCAGTTCTGCACATGGGACAGAGTAACACCATATACAACAGAGCAGGCTAGGGGCTGGCTGGCTACAAATCATAAAAGGACCCAGCGTTCCTGATGGGCAAGCAAAGCATGTGCCTGTGCAGGAATTAAGATATACCAAGCCATTGTATTTTACCCACTGTAAACTCTTGTGAGACTACAGCTAGAGAAGAGTGCTGCTGCAGGCTCCTCAGCAGGGGGATGCTGATATACTACGGTCACCACCACAAGGATCAGAGCTGGGTGGAAAAGAGCGTGCTTAGCTGTTGTCTATAGCTTTTAAATAGAAGGTTATAAGTAAGCAAAGATGGACAGTCCTCAGAGGTTACACTAAAATTGCTGCATACATGTTGCAGCAAGTGAAATGAATGCCACATTCTGAAGCAAGGGAGATTGCTTCAGGCATTGTGAAAAAGCACTTCACAGTGTGAGCAGTTTAGCTTTGGAGCGGAGCCCAGAGAGGTTTTGAAATCTCCAATCTTTGAAAAACTGAAAGCGTGGCTGGACAAGGATCTGAGCCACCAGATCAAGCATTGGAAATGGATTTAACTTCAAAGCTGGCTCTGTCCTGAGCAGGCAGGACAGGACCAGATGTTCTCTGGATGTCTGATCCAACATAAATTGTCTAGGATTCTGCAATACAGATCTGAAATTTTTGCACAGAAACTAGGGGATGTGCCGCATATTGAATAACTCAGCATAAGGGCAATCTAATGGCAGTCACTGCTCAAGCTGTAGGGAAAAGAAAGCTACAGAGGAAGGAAGCAGCTCAAAGCTAGGTTCAGACGTGGCATAGGTTGTAATGACAACTTCTTAATGATGAACTGTGTCCTAAGCACCAGATACATCTCTAATCTAGTTGGCTTCATTGGTGGTAGAAAACTCATAGATTTCAAAATGGTGGAACAAAGTTTCTATCAAAAACCTTTCTGTTCATGATTAGGATGTCTGTTCTGTCCAAGAGTTGATGAAACCATCTCAGAACAGCTTTGAGAAAGACTGGTAGAGCTACAAACACTACAGCAATAATCTGGCCCTTGTCCTGGATTCAGAGAACATGATTTGGGTTGTGTAGCTGGAGCTTATCTCCACCAGATGAGTGCAATTCTCTCTGTAAATAGATAGAGAAGGAAATCTTGGATGCATTTTTACTGACTTGTCTTCACTGCTGTGCAGGAGGGCCATCAACAGGGTTGTTGTGTTCAAATGAATATCACTTTTGAAAATCCCATCTGACAGTGAGGAACAGAGAGGTGAAGGAGGAGAGCCCAGAAGACATGCAATAAAGGTAGAACATGTATGAATTATTGCTAGGCACACCTGAAGCTTTTTCTTACCTTGTATCACACAATATTAAGGCGTCTGAATCTAACAGAGAAAGGGGTTGTTTCTTCTTTTGGGAAACTAATATTTTTAGCATTTCATCCAGTGAATTTTTGTTAAGTAAAATTAATGTAGTAGATCATTTCCAGAAATGCAATAATAAGAAGTTAGGCTCATACTCAGAGATTTCTGATATTTTTAGAATAAGTGATTTGAAACAATTTGTTCACTAATCTTTGAGCTTCTTTGAGAGTTCCATATATACAAATACCATTTTTCCCCTACCACTGAATCACTTCCAGGTTAGTATAAGATTACTACCAAAAAGTAAGTAGTGGATTCAAAAGGAGATTAAGAAAAGTCATCAGCCACAGGTGATTTCCACATTTCCAAATGGAAAGGAAGGAATGGAAGGTTAGGGATGCTTCTGCTTGTACCCCAATAATCCCACCTCTGTCTGAACAGCTGCCTCTTTGATCTTCTGATTAGATCACAATTAGGACCTATGAGAACTTCACCTCAAAGTTCATTTCTAAAGAGTCATTCATTATTACAAAAGCAATGGTCTTTCTACACTAGAGGTTCAATCCTGGACTCATAAAATAATTTGCTGCTAAAGCTGAAACATTTATCATGCACACAAGTTTCTGCCTGTCCCATGGTTTACCTTCAACTGCATATGACAAACAAAGACAAAAACCATCATCTTTAGGAAACCTCAGAAGAATGATATATTAATTTTATCTATTTGCAAAACAATTTTTAGCAGTTCCTAACATGGATATGGCTAACAGCTTCGTTCTTCTTCATGACATATTTCTCTCATACCTACATTTTTCACTCATTGTCATTTCTTCATGGTTGTATTACAATTTTAGCTCAATAATAGACTTAGCTCCTAAAAAAAACATCAAAGAGAAATATAAATTAGATTTGTTCTGTGCATCTATATTAACAAAATTTACTTCCCTTGTATCCAACAAAGTACTTAAATTTCCCATGCATACATTTCTAAAGATCTCAAAAATTAAAAAGTTCAAGAAAAAAAACAATTCTAGATTTTTGGCTTTTCAGTTAACTTCTTTAAAATGTGAGAAGTGTGGAAAATTTTTCCATTTATGAGTTGTACCCTGATGGATTTGTCTCCATGGTGAGAAGGATGAAGAAGCCAGAAAGATAAGAAACCAGAATATTAAGTTCTATAAGGCTTCAGAGGGACATTTCTCAAAATAGGCTTTTAGCAAAAGCCTAAGCTTTCAAAATCTTACATCCAAGAAACAAAGGAAAAAATAAGTTACCTAAATCTAATTAGGAGAGCTATAACCTGATTTCTGAGAAGAGCAAAATGGAACAATGTCAAAAAGGAAAAACATCCAAAAATGTATTTTAAACAGCTTCCCTCAGAAATATCAAAAAGGAAAAGTTAAAATTACAGCTGAATAAAATGTTCCTGGTAGGACCAAGAGGCCAAAGAAAGATGAAAAACATTAGGAAGACATACACATCTGACACACAGTAATTTTCAGGGCTTATTTCAGGTTTTATTTACTGGTATGTCCTCCTCCATCATTGCTTAAAAGTGATTTTCTGCTCCAAAGAATAGCTGTGTACTACTACACACTTCCCAGATATTCTCACTGATATCACTGAGTAAAATAAGCAAAATCAAAGCATTTTCTCAGCAAATCAATTTCTCATAACTAATTTTAAGCATTTTAGCCATTTGCCTTTGTCATAAATAACTTAAACAGAGATTGCAGATGGGCAAGAAAGGATGACAGCCCTGTTCCCCCCCCATTTTTTTTTCCACATATATAATTTTTAGAGAACCATTCTAACTTTGTATAGTTGGGCTTTTTGTTTTGTTCCACTTTGTTTTCAAAAACATGTTTCCTTCATGTTCTTCTTTCTTAAAGAAAACTCCACTTAGCCATCCTTATATAATATACATTTAGAGAAAAAGTCCATAAGACTGATATTCTGGCGTTTTCAAAAGGCAGAAAATATTTAGACCTCATAGGGTCTCATGTAACTGCTCTTCAGACTTGCCTTTGCTGCTTGCAATAGCCTTGCTGAGGCTGGAATTTGAGCCCGAACTACACTGTCACTTCCTTTCTGGAGTTTGTTAACGAGCTGCTCAGGACCTATGCATGAGCACACTGTACACTGGGGATGCCAAGTGCTAAGCCTGAGCTCAATTTCATGTTCTGCTAACATTCAACTTCCCCAGAACTCGGTGCATTGTCACTGGGTGAGGATACAGGTCAGGCAGCCATCTGCACTCTGGGCCATCTCACCTAGGGACAACACCCAACCCCAGAGTGAAATTACTTCTAAATCCCAAGGTCTGCATCAGGGAACACTCCATCCACAATCAGCAGTGGGGCTGCAATGCAGAGCACCTGGCCCAGGCCAAATTTGTACCATGGGGAAGCTTGAGTACAAATCAGAAGTGGAAACCAGAAGCAGGGGTACAAATCAGAAGTGGAAATCGTTGTGAGGATACAAAATGTAAAATAAGGTTAGGGTTGGGATATGCTTATTGTTGCTTGAAGCATTTACTTTCTAAACAATTTGGCAATAGAACTTTGCACTGCTCTGAAACATGCAGGCAAATGTTTACTAGAAAGATTACATTTACCCCATAGATACTTAATTTTTACTGGTGCAGTTAGAAAATCTCAGGAAAGCCCATCAATTGCTAACCATTCTACCTGAAAAGATTCCTGGGGAAATTGAAACATTTTATTTCTAAAAGACAGACAAAGTGTATCCTGAACAGTGTGGAGGGAGTTAGAACAAGAAAATAACCCCAGAATGGCTCAGCCCCTGCTTCAGAGGGCACTGATGCTGTTAGGCACCCTGCAGAGTCACACCCTCCCTGCTTATCAGACATCTGTACGTATTTTGATTCAAGTATACCAAAATTTTTCCATTGCTGTTTTCGTTGGTTTCTGGTACCTTGGCTGCTTGTGAATATGTTTGTGTTTATGGATCTGAAATGGAGATATTTCACTGCGACAATTGCAGTGATTTATCTTTCTTCTGTGACCTGAGGAGGAAGGGAGAAGTCCTACCATTTTTCTTGAGAAAACAACTTTCCTTGGGCCTCAAATAATCAGTTAAAGTTGTCTTTTATGCTTCTAATTTACATTTCACCTTAGAAATGAAGGACTTGCTTTGCATAAGCCTACAGGTATCTTAAAGAGACTGCTCTAGCAGAGTTAAGACTGTGTGCATAGGGAATGGGCTTTATCTTATTAATGCTGTGTGTTGCATTCTGCCTGCATGCAAATAAAAATGCCTGCCTTCTTTTTTTAATAGCCACCTAAGCATAAAAGAAACTAATCAAATATGTAGAAAGTGATGCTGTTTACAGCCTTCAGAAGTATTTTCACGAGCTGCATGGTGACCCACTGATCTATTGATTTAAAGCTCTGGGTATCCCAATATAAGTGTTTTTAATGATTCAGAAAGTGCTCATAAACTGATATTCCCATCCTATAATAGGTGATGCCTGCATGTAAAAGAATCCATGTTTCAAAGACCCATAAGGAAGACATTTGATAAGAAGTATCCATTCCTGCACTATCGGTCACTAAAGCTGGAATCCTTCTGTTCCAATTTCAAGCTGGTTTTATTATTGCATAAAATGTAGTCATATGAATTTCTGACAATCAGACACCCCCTGGACTTTAATTCACCTAATACCAAACTTGTTTGGAGGTATCAAGCATATGCAACCAACCTGCTGAGGTTTAACAGCCCCATCATATGCCACCCAAGCTGTGACAATCGTCCTGAAGCAGATGCAGGCTGAGCCCTCAGTCTCTCATCACAGGCTACAGAATTTCATACCTATACTGATAACACATTCCAGATGATGAGAGAAGTTCAGCTGCAGTAACTTGACCAATTAACTGAGTTGGTCTATGTGTATACTTTCTGAATCAGAGTCTGTCCTGTAGTTCACGATACCACTGGTAAGTGTTATTACTAATACAATGCAGTAACAGCAGTAAGAGCAACTTCTCCAAATAAGAATGGACAGCTCAGTGTGTGGCTTCATTTCAGTCTCTGGCTGAGCTCGGTGGTTCCATCAATATTTAAAGCTTGCAAAGCTCCTTTGTGCTGCTGATTTACTAACTGGAGAAATCATACTTCTTTAAGCGGCTATCAATTATTGACAGCCTGAACCTTTGCAGAGCAAATAAACATTGCTTCTACTTTTAATGCAGAATAAGTAAGGAGTCACCTGTGAATTTTAGAGATGAAACCTAGCTACTTTTAAAAGACTTGTTCTGAGGCGCTGATTAAAATCCAACAAGAAGTGTAAATATTGTTCCTCACCTTCTGTGAAGATGACTGTGTTTACCTGACCTTACTGGTATGGCAACCTTCCCCAACATCTCATTGTCTGTTCCTTCACAGTACCCCTGCAATCAGGCTTATAATACAAAACAACTTGTAAGGAGGCTTTACATTACCAAGGTCTTCAAACCCTACATTTTAGGGCCTGCTGAAGACGGGAACCTGAATTCCTAAATGGTATTTTGAGTTCAGTTCACAGCACTCCAACAAAGTGTAGATACTGGGAACTGAAAGCCAACACCTTGAGGAGAGAGTCACCTCAGAATCTCACTTATTCCTGAGACAGGAAACAGGATGTGAGGAGTGTTTCTCTCACCAGAGGAGATGACAACCAACATTACCAGACCTCACCCCCCAGCACTCCATGAACAAAAGGTTAAGTCTTTCAGATAGGAGCTTGTTTTATCTGACCTGGAAAGCATTCTCTTGTATACCTTGAATCAGTGGGGTTCCCAGTCTATAATACATCTACACTGTTTCAAGAACAATTTTCCAAAGCCTGAGGTTAAAACCTCCCCAAGGACCCTTCTCAGCAGCAGCACTATCAGACTTCCCTCCTTCATAGCATTACAGAGGTACAGACAGCGCTTTCCTCTCCTTGCATATCAGATTTTACAGTTATTCTTTTCCAACCTAAGTTACTTATTTATTTTTTGTGAACTGTACGCAGGAAGAGTCAGAGACCTATAGAATGACTCAGGCTAACGAATTACAAGTCACAGGGGATGGAAGGTGGAAAAATGACTCCTCTGTTCTCATTCATCCACCCCCAGCTCACTTTGGGTCCTGAGGCCAAAAAGCAGACCCTCTTCACTGACTCATTTCTTCCCATTTACAGGTAAATAGGAAAACTAAGCTCTATTTCTTGTTTTTGACAGTGATTCAAGAAGACATTAATGCATCTGTTGTTGATATATTGGGTCAAAATACTAAACAACAAATTAACTCTGTTAAAAAAAAATCTATTTGGATAAATTCCCTTCTATGTAATGTTTACCTAAGAAAGATCATGTCCTTTGGAAATATTTGAACTTCATGTTGCCATACCATGTTATTAGCTACTTTATTAGTCAACACAGAGGAGGTGGATTGTAGGAAATATCATTTGTTACCTAGGAGATAATACAATAGATATACAAACCAAATTTGTTAAGATTCTCTTCTAACAATTCATGCATTTTCCCTACTTAGTTTTCATGATATTTTGTTTTCTTCCATTCCTCAGATGTTAAGATATAAATAACGGTGTCCTCTGCTAGCCCAGAAAGCTTTTACACTTTTCTTCTCAAAACCAACTAAGAGAACACAGCAGTTTTTTGTTCTGATGTGTCTTTACCTTTTTTTTTTTTCTTTAAATATGCATGTGTCGTTTGATGCAATCAATAAAAGATTATTGTTGGCTTACAATGCAGAAAAGTTCAGCCCTATTGCCTTAAGAAAAGGAAACAATGCTTTGAAGATCTTACCACCCAAATGGAGGAATGGTGGCTAACAACATTCACAGAGAGAAATGTGGGATATAGAAACACTTCAAGGTTCAAGAGAGGTTTATAATAATCCCCAGCTCACTCCAGGACTCCCATTCTCTCCAGCATGCCCAGGACATGCTCAATTGCCATTGTCATTCACCCATGACAAGGACACCAATGCTTGCTTCCTTCTCAGTGAGGCTGGACTCCAGGGAATCCCTCTAGAATCTTGTGACTCGCTTGTTTTTCCCTTTCTTCTCGGATCATTTCTGTACTGAGGGAGCTCAGCTCTAACCTAACAAGTCCAGCTTCCCACTGTGTTATGACCTTCCAGTTCAGAATGTAGGTGTAGACTGGAGAAGGTACATAAAAAAAAAAAAAACTTATCCTATTCTATCTGGGGTTCCCACTGTAACAAGCATGTGACCAGTTGTTTCTTTTGTTCTTTTTGTTTCTTTTGTTCCAGGCATTATTTAACCTATAGTACAAATCAGAACTTATACAACAAAATCAATTCACTTTTTTTTTTTGTTTTGTTATAATACACTGCTGTGATGCTTTGTAATCAAAAGATATTTCCCTTCTCCCCCAACAGTGGACACCTCCATCCTCAGTGGGATGCTTCTAAACTTCAAGAAGTAAGTGCACCTAAAGTGTTGCACTGCAATAAGAATTGAGTAGACCTTGAAAGCATAATGTTTTCTTAGTGGATTCAGTCAAAGCAGTAACTAATTACATGAACTTATCCTATGGGAGCTGACTCCTGAAAAAGGCTGCAGGAGCATACCTGAGATGAATAGATGCACATCGTCCTTGCACTTTTTATTCAATCGCCAAAGGTTAATAAGTGAACCTCAGGGAGTAAATTGCTTCTTACACATTTTCTTCTCTTGACCATATGGCTCGCATAGTGGCAGTGATCTGTTTTCTTATGCGCCGTTTACTTTTTTTATTTTACCGATAAAAAAATCCCAAAAAGTAAGTTTAATCCAGAAACAAGTCATGACTTAGAAAACAAAAACACCAACAAGTTTTACTGTATTTAGAATCAAAGTTAGTGAAATTATCTGTATGTGTAGGAAGATTAATGAAATATGGCTTTGTATTAATCAACTATCATGCAGAAAATTTTCTCACACCATAGATGTGCCAACTGTTTGTCAAGAATGTGTCAAGTAAATGCGTTCTACAAAGGGGGAGAGTGTAATAGGCTACATGAAGTTTTTCCACAATCTTAAACCCTGTAACCTTGATCTTTACATCAGTCACTCAACAATGGCTCATCTGTACCACTCTCATTATGGTACACCCTTTTGGCATGGCAACCCTCACAGGAGATGTCTATGTGGCCTACAGGTCAGATAGAAATCTTTCTGTCTAAATCCAGCCAGGACTTGATTCTACCTCTGCAGGTGTCCAGGGATATACCATGAGTTCCTTCACACACGTAAATGATGAAGTCAACTGTGGATGGCCTACACCCCAGTAACTTCCACAATGTCTTGTGCAAGCAATAGAGCAGGTCTGTCTGGAGAAAATTTAATGGGCAAGAACATAGGATCAACTTGTTTCTGTTATTTTTGGTTGGTTGATTTTGTCACAAGAAAGAGAGACTGATGCTTTTGCAAGTAAAAAGTGTTGTCTCAAAGAGCAAACTGTGCTATAGCAGTGAGACTTTGCAAGAGTAGAGCTTTGTCAAAGCTTTTATCTTTAACATTTAAGGAGAAGGTAGGGGCAAACAAAAGAAAAAATGTCAATGAGTTGATTAACATGATGGCAGGGACAGAAGGGATGGAGAAGAATTAGTGGACAACCATGGCAGCATAGGCAAGCAATGTTCAAAAGACATATTTGTCTTGTTCTACTTTTAAAATCTGTCCATGGTTTCTCTACCTTGACCTGCAGCTGCCAGATTTTTAAGTAAAGCACACAAAAACTGCAGAAACAACCAAAAATACATAATAAAAAGAAAGATTAGTTATCAGCTCTTTCTGCTGATAACTGCTGACATAAAAGTCTCTCTATCCCATTAATTTCCTCTCTTAGGATTTTGTACACTTTAATTAATGATACGATGCCATTCAGTTCCAACCTGGGTTTCACACTCACAGCATGAGCCACAGTAATTCCACTTGGCCTGTACAGAACTGTGGGCTCAGCAGTTTGGTAGCTTTAAAGAAAAGGATGAGATTGTAGGAATGAACAGAGGAAGACTAGTCCTTTTCCTTTACTAATACATTTTCCTAGAACTAATGAGTAATGGAGAGGAACATTCAGAATAGATCCAGTTTGCTTTTACCACTTAAGTGTAAGTTTGAGTCAGAACAGCACAAATTTGGCCAAATACTAATGTGATATCATTTATTTAGGAAGAAAGGCAGGAATTTCTCTTATAGTATGCCATTGTTAGCATGATGCACCGCTTAGTGAACAACTGCAGCCTCCTGCTTGGGACCAGGAAAATGATGTGCAAAACCATGCAAAAAAAAAAAATCAGGAATTTTACTCACATTTGTCTTAATATAAAAGCCATTGGGAATAAAATGAAGTTTCACTATTCATAGTTTTGGGCATATCCAAGAAAGGAAGCAGAATTAAACTTGAACAAAATAAGTACCGTACTTTTATTATAGAGCACAGATCTCTACAGAATGCCTATTTCTGGTCTACATGAATTTGGTATTGATCAGGTTATTGGCCTGTAAAACAGCTTTCTCAATCCCATTAACTTACAACCCTCTTCTTGCTCATCAAATACTTTGTGTCTCTACAAATAAGGTATATCAAGTGTTTATTTCCAACTGCTATGAGTGTAACTGCTTGGGGCAGAAAACTGTTAAAGAAAACATTGAAATTGAAACATGGAAACACACCAGCAAAATCAGACCCTTCACAAGTAATAATTAAACCAAGTTACGCGCATTCTGGCTGCTGAGAATGGATTGACTCCATTTTCTGTACTGTGCAGGTTACACATTATCACTGCTAATTACTAATCTTTCATGTACTTCCAGAGATTGCCAAACTTTTGATTCAATCCATACAGATGCTGCAGCAATATAAGATCATGATTACTCAGTTATCCTTCCACTTACTCTTAATTTTAGCTAAGCATCATGAGTTAAACTGAAGCAGCAACTTCCCCTCTCCGCAGCCCATGTGAGCCTTCACTTTCAGCACATACATATCAGAAGAACCACATATATTTAATAACCTGATAAAGGTCTGATATGTTTTCCCCACTTTGCTAAGGAAAGAGAAATACAGAAGCACAGTGCACATCTCTATCACCATAGAATGATCAGAGAAGGCAGTAAGTCAAGATGTATTATAACACACATGATTGACATCACAGTTCTAATATGTCCCAAGATTTCACTGAAAGGAGACACTGCGTTCAGGTTGTGTAATATTTTAGTGCTGTTACAATTAAGCTCCAGTGGAAGAAAGTATTTTTAATGTGCGTGTCATTGCAAAGAACTCTGTTTCTCTTTTCAATACTACAACTAAATCCAAAGTTACAGTGCACAGTTATATTTCTAGCTTTTGATTTATAAAGCCCTGAGTATTATAATAAAAACTGATAGATTTTCTTAAAGAAAAACATCATCTTGTTCAAAAGACACTTTGTTGTAAATTTTTTTGCAAGCTTGGCTGACTGGCATACATTGCTAGGCTATCTGGGATAAGTGCACAGAAATGAAAGCCTTGAAAGCCCTCAAAACCCAAGAGTACTTTGATAATATAAAGATGAAATTGATCAGTTTAAGTCCTGAAACCAAAAGAACTTGAGAAAAGCCATTTGTGTTTATCCTTCATCTGAGTGGATTGCCATGCAGGAGGGAATCTGGCTCACATGCAATGTAGTCTTTGTGCTCATAGCTGGTAACCAGAGAGAGCTGGAAATTTGGTAACAGTTCCAATTTTGTGCTCTCTAAGTCTACATTGCTCACCACCTGGAAAGAGAATATAAAGGAAGCAGACAGCAAAGCAAGAACGTACCTTTCCTGTCTTGTAAATGGGAACAAAACTTAATTCCTGCTAACATGGAGAAGATGCCTTACTTTTGTCAGGTCACTAATCTAGACTGTAGTTATAGAACTGGACGTAGCAGCTTTATATACTGCCCAAAGCTCACAGATAAAGAGATTTCAAGGGGACAATGATAAACTTCTTATATAGAGCTGCGTCAAGAAGTGAGCAATCTAGCTCACTTTTATTTTAAATGCAGCAAAAAAGCTATCAAAAATGCAACAGATATATACATTCTGTATGGAATATGAAGTGTAAGGCTGAGTGTGGCTATTATTTCAGAAAGCACTGAAAAACATCACAGAACTGGACTCAGAGGGCCACTGACCCCATCTAAGTGAGGAATTAAGCACAACTTTGTGTATGACAGGCTGATTTAGGTCTGCATCTCACTCCCCACTTCGGCATCCAAAAGAAACAAATCATCTTCAATCTGTGTTTATTATCTTGCAGCTGTTCAGACTCAAACTGTTCCATATAAACAATTAAATCCTATGATATTGATCCAAGCTGAAATGGCACTCAAAGTTTTGGTATTCACTTGTCCCTTTTCTGCAGATTGCAATTTTTCATCAGCAGCCTCTTACCGGACAATTAGGCTGGTGGCAGCTCTGACTGCTGAGATCATGAGATGAATAATAGCGTTAGTTCTGTGATAAATGTCAAGGTTTCCTGCTGAGCTGGTGGAATTAGCACGACAAACTAAATGTGATGGATGCAAACTATCCGAGGAATCCCAACGTGGAGCACAATGCTGCCTGTGAATTTGCTGAGTGTTTCTGCCTGCAAAAATGCTTTCTAGAGATTTCAAGAAGATAGGAACCACCAAAACATGAACGTGCCTGAGAGGGGAATACATTTTTTCCCCATTTACATCTCCCACTCCTTCAGGTGGTCTTCATTCTGTATCACAGAAGGCTGTATCACAGAATGGCCAGGGTTGGAAGGGACCTCAAGGATCATGAATCTCCAACCCCCTGCCACATGCAGGGCCACCAACCTCCCCATTTAATGCTAGACCAGGCTGCCCAGGGCCCCATCCAATCTGGCCTTAAACACTTCCAGGGACGGGGCATCCACAACCTCTCTGGGCAGCTGTTCCAGCACCTCACCACTCTCTCTGTAGAGTGAACAAACTTTGTCTGAACTTTGTCAAACTTCCTCTGAACTTTGTCACCAACTGCAGATTGAGAGCTGCAAAATCAGGGCACTGTAGCTCAAGCCTGGCTTTCCCAAGACTTCCACTTCCCTGGCTGACAAAGTATAGGGCAATTAAGTCCTACCATCATATGGAGTATTCATTAAGCACCAAGTAAGTATTCATATTATAACTTCCACACAGCTAGTTTCATACTCCACAAACTTACTTCAATATTGTTCCTTTTTCCTTAGCCTAAAGACCAGGATAATGACAGTATATAAGCAAGCATTTTCAGAATAGAAATGCAAAGCTATTATCTGAACACTTTCCATTTTCCCTTTCATTAACTTTCTGTTTTAGAAAACTGCCAATAAGTCACTGTACGATTTTATAGTGAGACAGAAATGCACCCTTTTCCAATCATTTGGGAAGATTATATTCATATTCTTGGAAAGCACTAACATTCAGATGTGCCTGAGACGTTTTCAGTTTTAGAAAGCATTACAAACATTTACAAAGCCAAGGGATGACATTTGCTGCTGACACTGTAACCCTGACAGAAGGACCAGACCTGGGATGTTCCCATCAGTACTGCTGGGATGCTGAAAGAGAACTTAATGTTTGGTGATGTATTAACCAGCTAACAGCCCATGTCTTCTCTGTGACCTGACAGGAGGACTATGCAGGACTTCATTATTTTTGGTTTCAAGTAATCAAGTAAGCCCACACTGAAGCTGGTGAAGATCTCCCTTTGCCTATAGCCTACAATCACAGCTAACTACCAACCTGAAGCCAAAGCTACCACTGTCAGTGGACCTACAGCTAGGTTTTTAAACCATAGCATAGTTTTTAAATTTCTATTCCGGATCACCTGATGAAAAGCTATTGCTTATTTTAAGATGACAGACATTAAGTTTATTTCAGCCCCTAAACACAAATGCAGATCACATCCACGTTTGCAACACAAATGAGAGGTGTCAGAATATCAGTGTGAATTCAATTTCCACTTCAAATTTGCTGTCAGCTTCAGTAGGAGTCCCATTTCACCATTCCTTGTCACTTTTGAGTTACATTAGTTAATTCCATATTAAAAAGGTAATATAAAGCTTAATGTGCATAACTGTATATAACACAGACTATTAGGATAAGTTCATAGAAGACCTGACCATAGAAGCTGTTAAAGCTCTATCTACATATAACTATAGTAATTCATATCACATAATGGATGACATGAAGTTTTCTTTTATTCAGAATCCAGTATTTAGGTCTAGCTACACCAGAGCTACCACTTCCTTAGATAAATAATGATGGAAAAAGAATAGAACTTAGTCTCTATTTCCTAGAGAGAATAACAAGCAATCTAACTGATCTATATCTGACCTAACTGATCTATTTCCTAGACTGACAACTGATCTAACAAGTTATCACAAGACCCCTAAACCTGGAGATACAAAGAACTAATTTCTTGTATTGTGTAGCTATATTACTTTAAGATCAAATTTTCAGCAGCCATAGAATTGGACTAATCTCTTTACTTTCTACCAAAGTTATTTGTGAGTGCAAAAGGGATAACTGAGAACGATGTACCTGTCAGAGTGACAAGGAGCAAAGTCACCCCATTGGTACATCCAAGCAGAAGGCACACAGGATCTGCAGGAACCTTTTTAGAGCTCCATTTTGAAACTGGTTTTTGAATGCTTGTTATTTCCCTTTTACAAAGGGAAAGACATTCTCGCAGAATCCTAAAGATGTTTGATTTGAGCTAAGCATACTAAGTCAGGATACTCTTGAACATGCTGGACGAGTCACAACAGCCAATTTGATACCACTTCTATGAGCTGTGCTGTGTTGGCTTAGGGCTGTCCACAAGACAAGTTTCCCTATGCACATATTTCTTCATTTAATGATAGTTGGACTTGAATAACATTGAACTCCTTCCACTTATCAAGTGTATTTAGTAAAGAATAGCCATATTTATAATTACCATTATTGGCAAGGGTAAAGGATTTGTCCCACTTAAACAGTATAAAACTAATAATGCAGTGCATTTATATAAAATTTTATGTCTATGTTCATCTGTTCCTAGCTCTATTTTATAAAGCCACAAATAAGCTAGTATTTTTGTGTGTTCTTGTTTCTTTGGAATTAGACATCCTTCTTGGGGCCACATTTACATCCTGGTAGCGAGTTTTCAAGTGGGTCACTGCTTTATCGGCCTGTTCTGTGGAAGCTGTTTATTGAACCATAGAGACACTGGAAACATCAGCAAATCTGGCTTTAAAAGAACCTCTCAAGCACTGAACAGTCAGATAATCCACCAGGAAATCCAATACCTCCCGTGGGCCTTTGTGCCCTCTCACCCCTCCTCAGCTGTGCATGGCCCTAGCCCAAAAGCCGTTGTGAATTTTATCAAGTCCAAAGCAGCCTCAGGGCTCAGTTGATTGAAACCAAATGTTGGCTGGTGTCTGTTTTCTGCTGTGAAACTCCTCCAGGCCCCATCATTAGCACAGAGGTCACTTCTGTGCCCTTGAGACACCATCATTCCCCAAAAGGGAGAGCACAAACTGGAGGAAGCCTGGCACACACACAGCTTGGCAGTCCAGAAGCCAGCATTCAGCAACAACAAGCCTTTGGGCTGCCCTATCCAAGTTTCATCATCATGAAGCAGAATTAATTCCACGTGCTTTCTTGCAGTCCTTCAGATTCCAACAAGATAAAGCACACATGACGACTGACTGATGAAGCAAGGGCTTCGCAGTGGATTTCAATAAGATAATTTCAGCAAATACTGACTGTTGAAACAAAGATTACTTTTCTTTGGGGGTTAGTGCTGTCTTTCCTCAACTATTACCCATCTGCTTCAGAAACACAGAGCTGCTGAATTTGTTGTGAACTGTGCACACAGTGCAGCACGGGGCAGCTGGCTCAGCTCTGGTGGCCATAGGCACAGCGATTTGGTGCAAGCTGCATGACCAAATATGACATCTATCAGTCCTGTGCTGTGCAATTCCAGGTTATTTGAGTAGATGCTTTAACAACCACAGCCAATACAACATTTTTGGAGCTAATTGTACATAATTAGATTAATGAGCTGGCTCTCTTCAGACATATGATTTGCAATAAACCTTTCTGCTCATTTGTTTATTGAGCAGGACAGTAATGAAATTTACTAGACTTCACTCAACCATCCAGTAACGCACATGTTCTTGCAGCTGAATGCAATCAAAAAGGCCAGGCACACTCTGCAGTATATATGTTTTCTGAGATTATTCAATCCAATTCAACATGCTTCTCTAAAACTTCACCTTTGGACTTTTTCACCTGTCACATATAGAGCTATCAGAAACTACTTCCTTGTTGTTATTTTTATTACCATCTTTTATAATTAATGAATTTCTAAAGCTAAGGAGTGATTTTTTCTTTAGTCTAACAACCCAGTAGCCTCAGATTTTAGAACAGCCTTACTTCTAGAAAGACACGTAGTTCTGATGCATAGCCTAATGAATCATTGAAAAGGATTATGAATCTCTCTCTCTACTTGGAAAACTTTATCTCATTTCCAGTTTGATTATATCTCGGGGCTTTTTACCACTCATTCATGCTCTGAGCTTTGATTTTAACCCAATCCCTATCGATAACAAGATGGTTCAGGACTCAGCCAGGGGTTAACTATTGCTCATCGTTGTCAGCCTGGGATCACAGAAGTCCCCCCCTGAGCAGAGGTAGCTGTCCTGTCCATAAGCAATATGCTGATGTGTACCAATCCCAGTGGGAAAGGATTTTCCTGCCAGCTCTCTGCTTCAGCAACTCTAAGTCACTTGCTAACACATCCTGGAGTGGAAGAGCTGGACTATTACAGTGATTAGTATGCTATCAATGATCAAAATTCAACAGTAAAGATAAATGTCAGCTATTTGGCCAGCTTTCCATGTAATTGATCCATATTCTTTCTTGAGTCCTTCCAGATTTTTCCCTTGGTGGATTTAAAATGAAGTAGATCATTTAAAATAGATAATTCATGGCAAATTAATGTAGAGGAAATAAAAGCCATTCACACATAAACTCTTAGTGAAAAACCCAAGATGTACGGAAGTGCCATCCAAGAAGCCAAATTTCAGAGATCCTGCCAGCCTTCATCTGATGCTGTTTGCTGATTGAGGCAGAAACCTTGCAAGCCAAGGAGTCAGCATCTGCTCTGCAATGCAGAACTGCCAAGCTGCATGCTCTTTGGGGCTCCTCAGCTTTGCACAGCCTTCCTCCTCCTCTGACACCTGGATGATGACTCTTAACAATATCACCAAGGCTTTAAGTAATCATTAGATCTTTTATAGAAGCAACCTACAAAATTTGTTGCCACATTAGCATAATTCTTTGAAAGTTTAGTACCCTTTAAAGAGAATTTCAACTTGAACACCAAATATGCCGATCTGAGGGACATCATAAGTATTTGTAACGCTAACTAGGGAAGCTGGACATCTTACTTAAAATCCTTTGGGGTGTGTCTAAATTAGAACTGAACATGGATTTTGTAACAAAGTGTTAAGCTGAACATCATCATTACTCTCCATGTTGCACTTCAAGAAAGATCACAAAAAAAAAAGCATGCAATTTCCATGGCACCCCACATTTCCAGATAGAAAAGCAATACTACGTACAACACTTTTTTGGGGAAAAAAGAAAAAGGCTTTCCAAATTACAAACCCTTTACAATGCTGTTTTGGCCAACTGTTTCAGAACTCTTACAGTTTCGCGTGGTGTTCAAGATCTTGAAAATCTGCTCAGTAACATACAATTAATATTTCATCTTCATCGCTATGAAACTAAGAAGCTCTTTAGTGGAAGTCCTTGAAATATTTTCTTTAGCGCAGTGCGTGGTGAAAACAATCCCTACAGCTTTTTTTAAAAAATTCTAACTAGTATTTTTAACATGCACATTTTAGGATGTTTTTATAAAGTCACACCAGGGTTTCATAGGAACTTTCCCCATGTGAATGTACTTGTGCAGACAGTGCCAAAACAGGTAACAATGCGGAGCACAGTGCGGACGTTTTCTCCATGTCAGAATTTCCAACCATTTCAGAAGCTCTGATCTCTTGCTGCAGTCACATTTCATAGCACCAGAGCATTTCACATACTGATTTTAGCATTGCACAGCAGCTACAGATGCAAACAGAAGCAACTTTACCATGTCCTAAGAGTTGCACAGTTGGGTGCTGGAGTCACTGGAGTACACCTGTCTAACCAAGGTAAGACAAATGAGTCCCAAATGAGTGACCCAAATTCAGACTGCGGTTTGAAGGTTTGAAAAAGTTTGCAGGATAATTTATTAGTGTCAATGTCTGCAGCTTTCCAGATGTTCTCACTCTGGAACATACACAAGGAAGATCTCAGATGTAATCAATAAAATGGTTTTGAGACCTCTTCCCACCAGGAGGTCTGAAAAATTCAAGATGTTCTCCATGACTGACTGGATTGAGGCCAGAGGCAGAGAAACATCACTGCAGTCCTTCCTGCTTACATCAGGGTAGAGCAGGCTAATGACTGCTGCACACAGCAAATGGCAGCAGCTTCGTGATGGGAAGGAGGACCCAGTCACCATCCCAGGGACAGCAGCTGCTTCTCAGCCCACGTGGTGCTGATGACACATTGTCTCACTCACAGGAAAAGGCTTTATTTTGGGAATGCTGGTAGCCAATTATGTCAATTCTCTCCTTCAACTCTTAATGAAGGTGCACTCGTTGGCCACCAGCCCAGGGGATGCTACCCCAGTGAGACCCTGGCGTGAATCTCTTGTATGGGTCACCAGTGCTTGCTGTATCCTAACTTTTTGCACAAAGCCACATTCTGATGGATTTTGTTGGTAATTTGCAACACTGGATAGAGCAATTTTATATTATCTTACATTTAAAACATGGCCTAAGGGAACCGATAATGCCAAATAAATGAGGGGAGGATGGGGGAAACAGCCCAGCAATAAAACAACTCACAAAATAAGGCAACATGAAATCCTGTGCTATGTGTTCAAGTTCAAACCAGAATTTTCACTTTGCACAAAACCATAAGGTTTTTCTTCTGCTGTTCTTATGCATAATCAGTAATTAACCTACTTAAGTACCTGGAATAAAGGTTCTATTTAATACCCAACACTTCATGAAGATCATCTGGATGATTCTAAATAGAATTAGGCATTAATACTCAATGACTTGAGGTATTCCAAACTTACAAGCTACAAGAATATCCTTTCAACTCTTTCTACTTGTCAGGCTTAAGCAGCAAACAAACACAAGGAGGTAACACACATGGATTTTAAAATGCTGTCTAAACCCATCAGTCTGGTTTCAGCCCATGTGTGCCCAGACACCTGAGAGTCTCATTAACAGTGGGAATAGTTAAGGTTAAGACTTGCTGAAGTTGAACAGTGTTTGACTGACCCACTTTTAGACTTCAGGGAGGTTTATATCATGTAAAGAAGCAATTTGAGTTAATAACCTGTTTAAGAGCGTGATCATGCCTGCAAGCTCACTTTATCACAGACAGAAAATAATGCACAGTATAATTCCTAGCTATATCTGACCCCCACTGATTTCAGCAGTGATCAAAGGCAGTGCTATTTCAGGTCTGCCCTGGCCTGAAACTAAGAGGAAACTCTGAGTGATGGAGAAGCAACAGGAAAGCTTTTAGTCGAGTACAGCTGAGAGCAGGATATATTTTTATTCCTGTCTTTCCTAGCAAACCCAATGAAATTCACATCACATGGTTGGTTTAGATAGTTTGCACCTATTAGCGTTGGTATTTAAACAAATACCACACAAACCCAATGCACCTGTGAATGCCAGCAGCTCTACCAGTGAGGCTCTAGGAGCAGAAAAGCCAGCTCACAGCCATTGGGGGTGATTGACTACACAAGGCTCTGAGGGCATCACACATTACATAGAGTTCTGTGCATTAATATTAATTACAGCAGTGACTCTTGTTGCTTAGCAGATTATCACAATGTAATGAGGCAGTCTTTCTACAATGACTATGAAAACCTTTTTCATAGCTACACTTACTGCATCATAAATACCCTACAGCCATTACCAATACCAATAAACAGTAACTCCATATAACAACGAGTCAGGACTATAGTTTTTTGGAAAATGTTAGGTAGAACAAATTTTGACTCTCATTAATAGCAAGAAAAACATAATGAGGAAATATGTGCTTACTCACTTAATGGTTCTATAGAACCCCTTAAAAACTATCATAAACATTAAGAACATACAGGCTCAGAAAAGGAATTTTCAGACCAGTCTTTCCAGAAAAACTAAGAAGAGGTTAATAGCCCTGATAGGCTGCAAGCCATTGCACTTTAAGTTTGAAAATAGATTTTATTTAACAGCAGCCAGGAATAAAGTTAAGAATACAAATCCTGGTGCTTCTCAAACTATGAATCAGTGAAAGGAAGAAAGAAATATAGAGCTGAAAGAGTTCACCAAATGATCAGCTCTCCCTGCTGCAGAAGCCCTCCAAAAAGAGCTGCAAAAAAACAAGGCTGATAATACTGCCCTCTTTCATTCAAAAGCTGCTCTGTAATTTCACCACCCCTCTGCTTTGCAAACTTCCAGCTCTCAGCTAGTTTATTTGCATTTGTCTTAGGAACTCCCAAACAGAACAAAAGCAAAGCTTCTCTCTTCCTAGAGAACATAAATGCACTTACTAGTCAGAAGCTCTTCCTGCTCCACATAGGCCATTTCTCTACCCCCTAACCAAACTTCCAACTCCTGGGTCACTCATTGATGCTGACGCTGCTTCTATTTATGGTTGTGCTTGTTCCCACCTGCCTTGAGCTGAATACTCACATCAGCTGTGCTCATCTGGGGAGTTTGTAGCACAGGTGGTTTCTTTTAGTATTAAAAAAATAAATTAAATTGAAAAGGAGACTCCCTATGCTAAAAATTAAAATGGACCATGTCCTCTGTGAACTGAAACTGTGTTGTACTGAAATCTGGGGGAAGGTTTCTCAGACCAGGTGAGAATATATGGGCAAACGTAGTAGGAACAAATCACCCACTTGAGAACAATCCTGTTACTATGGGTATTTGTAGGGCATGAGTGACCTGGAAGCCTCAAAAGGGTGGAAATTGGCTCCATAGGCTGACAGAGGACTCTGTAGAATGATGTGTGTGGAGATGCTGCAAGCTTCTTCCCTTAATATTGTGTTAAAACTATCAGTTTTATTAACTGATATATGGAGTTAGAACTGTTTTCTAAACCATTGCATCTGTGTGAAATGGAATTGCTGTATTCCAAGCAAGTCATCATGAAGATATGTTTGGCCTTTTGTTCCGTGACCTGTTTAAGGAAGACAGTTCCAGTCCTTCTCACATTCAGTGATACAGAGGATGTTTTAAGTTGCTTTTTCTTTTCTGGAGAATGCTGCAGATGCTAATTGTAGCCTATTCGAAATGACAGATTTATACCTCTTAGATTGAAGAACAACAATGGGGCACTGCTCGGATGTTCTTTTCCCTTCCTTTGCTGGAGTGTTATGCTTCAATAAGAAGCAGAATCTGAATCTTTTGCTGTGGCTTCAATTGGCAGAACTGGAAATTAAGATGAAATGCAGTTGTATATTCACAAATGCTGATAAGAAATGATGTGCACAGAATTCAGACTAATACAATAGTAATGTATTTTAAATCTGCCTATTAAAGAAGAGAGTTATTCGGAAATCCATTAAATATCAGTAATTTGTACACAACGTACACATCTCAAGTGGAGATTCCCTTCTTCTAATTACGCTGGCAAAAGGAATTGAATACAGAGCTCAAAGAGAACTGTGACAATAGGGTGATTTCAACAAGAGGCACCAGGCAAGTCTTTAGGCTTGTAACTCAAACGTTCCTTTGCTGAGATCTCTTCCAGGAATTACAAAATGGGCATTTATCTTATTAACATCTTTTCGCTCTTAATTTTCTTAATGATGTCAGAAACTCATTTTGTGAGAGAGATACTAACCAGAATTGTGGCAACACTGGGACAAGACTCACAGGACTTCAAGCTGTTGAAAAGCAGAGTTACGCCTATGAACAGAATGCCAAAATAACAGCAAACCATATCTAAATACCAAAATAAAAAGGAGAGGCTCCTTGTGCCCAGCCCCATCTATTCATGGAAATAAGCTTGTTTCAGACCATGTGAATTCAGTCTCGTATCAAGTGTTAAATTCCAATAGGTCTGTAGTATAATAGGTAACAGCTGTAAAGCTGCCAGTGAAATTGAGGGCTTTCATGGTCTGCTAACAAGAAACTCAGTCCAAAGGCTTGAGGTCTCTAGAGCTGGCTGATTTGATGCTTGAAGTTCTACAATACATGTGGACTGGTTCTATGCATCTCTGTATTTATTTATCAAGTCAAAGCACTGAGCAAGAATTTTCTATTTCATGCCCCATTCATGCTTCACTACATAGATTGCGTGATTCACACCACCCACTGATGCCCTTTGTTTTTTTGGGAAACTTTTTTGGAAAGGTTTCTCAGAAGCTGGCAGCAAAATAATAATGGGCAGAGCTTTCGTTTCTGTAACGTCCATGTATATCTATTGCAGCTCAAGTGCTTTTCATAGAGGTTTCTGGGTTTAATCAAAATCCACATCTGGCCTGAATGGTCTGAACAGTCATTTCTTGGCCATCTCTGCAAGTTTCATCAAAAGTCCTCCAGCAGTCAGCCAATGGTGGGATGTGCCAAGCATGTGCACAAAGCATCTCAATTCATCTCAACATACTGGGAAATATCCATCCAGTCTTGTTATTTTAATATTTAACATGTTCATTATGGGTTCTCCACTGAGACTTAATGATGTTCCAGGCTGCTGCCATGGAGGCAGCAAGAAAAAGGAAAGTAATGTTCTTCCTCTAACTGTGATACTCAACTTCTACTCTGGCTTTCAGGATTGCATCCTAGGAGGAACAGAAATTCCATTTTCTTGCTTTGAGTGAATATAAGCATGAAGTAACTCTTCAATGTTAGGCCCTGCCCTTGTCCCAGCAGGCACAATGTACTGTATTGCAGTAACACTGGCAGGCTAGGTGGTACAGAAATGAATAAGATTATCTTACATGCAAGCCTTTACATATACTGAACTTCAAAAGCAAGGAAAACAAGTGTCTTCCCTCTCATCATCCTAATGCTGCCATGGTCAACACTTTTCCCTTTGCATTAGGTCAGATCAATCCAACAGATCTCTAACCCAGGAGAGGAGTACGTTACCAAAAGAAAAATCGTGGTCAAAAGTTACAATATTTCATTAACTATCATCCTAAAAATGTAAAAGTATGAACAGAAATGGTGTGAAGGCCTTATGTCACTTACTGGATGTGATGTGATCAGTGATCCACAAAATTTCCACTGAAATCAGTGGAATTTTATTACTAGCAAAATAAATAAAAAAATACATATCTTTTTTTATTTTTATATCCATCAGAAATTATTTTTAGTCATTGAAGGAAAGAAGGAAAAGGAGGTTTCTCTTCACACTAAATATAATTCAGGTGCTTTATGCATGGAGAAAGAAGCGAGGGTGAAAGATCGCAGATTAAGTTGCACACAAGAAAATCTGAGAATGAATCAGCATTTGTGCTCCAGTTCTATTCACAGCACATTGTCTGTCTGAGATATGCATACAGTGCAGGGACATTCTGCTGAATGATTTGCAATCTCATACTTTTGGTGTCAGGATATTTCTGCTGTGTTCTATTAGATCTTGTTGCCTTTTCCTTATCTAACCACGCTTTATAAAATATGGCATTCCCAGTAACTTCTGAGATAAAAAAGGTGACAGGTAAGAGGGACCTGTTGCAGACTAGCTGGTTTAATATTTCAAAATTTCAGCTTTGCAGGCTTACACTGTGCATTTTCCTGGATAGATGTTGGGTAGCATATTTTGGTTAAATGAGAAAGGCTAGTAACAGTAATCACTTTTGGAACTGCTATCGTGCATAAATAATGCAGTTACATTAGGGCTTCTTTTGCTAATACTCCACGTGGTTTATTAATTAAATTACCTTGATAAAAAATGGTAACACGCAGATGTACAAACCCATATTCATGTGTTGTTTTATTGGTGCATTACAACATTACATCTCCTTCACACTGAGAAAGCATGAGATTAAAATACATTGATCCACAAAAAATGCCTTCCCCACGCTGACTTTACACTGGTAATTACAGCATCTACAGATCCCGCTGTAAGTTTCACCTCATTATGTCTTTCATAATTTTAATTACATTTTAATCAAAGCTTTCACATTGTCTGTATTATGACTTTCAACTTAATTACATTAAAATTTGTTATTCTTTCCTGCTTTGCAAAGCTCACCAATTACTCCTGCAACATAGTATCAATGCTTCATTACATTTCACATTCCAATCTTTCAACAGCCACTACTCATTTAAGGTCTGCACAAGCGCTTCCCAACCCAAAGAAAATCACTTTTTTGTATCAAAAGCCATTAAAACACTGGGAATGTGAACAGCACAGTTAGGAGGCCCCACTCACTTTTGAGAATAAGCCAGATCCATATATAAAAACATGCAAAATGCACTATGCATCAGTATTAAACTTCTACTTTTAAGATTCTTTTTTTTTTTTTTAACATTTGCATATAACCTGGAAGACTAAGGTTCCTGCTGAAAGAAAAAGCTAATGGCAAAGCCCTATACAATGAAAAGACAACACCCTTACTGCAAGGCTTTCTTTTAGTCATCCCATATGACGTAGTAAAATGGTATCACTGTTACAGAACTCGATAGGATGGTTTAAAAACTTTATAGAAAGATTAAACCTTCACGAAACTTCATGGATTTCTACAATGAGATCCTCATTACACCAGAGAAGTGTTTTGTCAAATCCAATGCACGTACAATGCCAGCACAGTTCTGCTTCACTTTTGCTAGCTTCATGACCCAGCACCTGTACACCAGAAAGACAGTTAGGTTTGGCCAACTGTGTCTACTCTATAGCTCAGAATACTGTAACTGTCAGTAAAAAATCCTGCCTCTTACATTCTGTTTGCCTATACAGCCAAACCAGTATCAGTAGATCAGGCCTAATTTCTACAGAATCCTGCTGGGTTTATGCCTATTAGAATTTGTCCCTTCACGTCACTCCCAATTTACAATGATTTCCAAATACCTTATATGTTTATACACAGTATCAGTGTATTCTCTTGTACACAATTACTGCAAGTTTTAAAAGGGAGTTTAATTTCCTTGTTTTCCATAAAAATTCAAGCGTTGCCAATCAGGAAGTAGCTTTTCTCAAAACAAAAGCCTACAAAGATTACCTTTGACGAAAGTAAATGACAAGCGTTACATAAAGACATTGAGCTGTTTGAATCACAAAATGCCTACAAGGCCAATACATATTCCAACAGGAACACATAAATTATAATTATGGCAGCAGTCTCCTCCAGTCTAAAGCACCGTAAAAATGATTGTTGGTCAACACTATCTTGATTGCTTTAAGTAGCAGCCCCTGTTAAGAAATGTTTTACTGCCCGGACATGGTCTAAAATATCTACCTCTATTTTCACAGGATATCCACAAAAAGAGATTCTGGAATCTGACAACCTGCCATCCAAAGCTATATCATTTCACAGGAATGTGATGTGTACTGCATAGTGCATACGTAACAAAACTGGATCCTAATAATAATAAATTAACTAAGGTTGTTTGGTCGTCCTCTGTACCAACACTGTTTTGAATGAAGTGAGTTTCAGTTCAGGTACCAAGCCAACCTTTGCAAATACCATGCACAAGAACATGATGAGCTGAGAATGTGGAATGGTTAAAGTGGAACACCATTGCCAGCATTCCTCTGGATATGTTACAGTGCTGGAAACCACCAAAAGCATTCATGGTCGTGCACCCGAAGTCACAAATGAAAATCTTTGCATTTCTTCAGATCATCAATGCTGCAGTGAGTCACTACACACAAATGAACGTGGTACACTGAGAATCACAAAACCATTATGTTTCTTCTTCCTCAAACTTTATTGTCTTTTTTAACTAGTTTTAAAGACTTCAGCTTGTTGAATGTCATGAATATTCCTTACTTTCACTTTGTTTTGATGGTAATTACTGCAAGCACTCTCAAAGAATTGCTAATGATATAACACCAAGTTTCTGATCCATCCTATGAACATACATGTTATTGCAAGCTGATAATTTTAACAGTGTGGAATTTCTCAAATATCAGCATCATCCTGTAGAACTACTAATGTGACAAGGCTTGGCTCTTACAAACTTGTAACCACTCATGCCTGTTTGGATGCTTGATTAGTAGCTCAGAATGACCTTGCCATAGCTTAATACAAAGTTCTCCCATCATAAGGAGTTTATCGTGTTAGAAGGCAACAAGATAAACAGAAGGATGATGCCCTAACTTATTAAATTACACAAAGAAACATCTGCCCAGAACAGACACTGAACACCTGATGAAAAGTGCTGTGTGTACTCATCACCCATTGAAGTGAGTGAGTGCTGAAGACAATCAGAACTTTCTAGGAGATACAAAGTACTTAAGAAAATCTGTTTCCAGATCTACAGTATCCTCAACCACATCTTCTTTAAAATTACTTTCTTGATCAATCTCCATGTGGGATTGTCTTTTAATGTCCTTTCTGTTTCCCCTGAATAATCTATCTGTTTGCAGTTGATGAAAACAGATAATTCAGCGGTCAATATGAAAAGAAACTCTGAATTTAAAAGTATAGTGATACTATGGCATTAAAAATAAAATGTTCAATTTGTCTTTATAACAAGGAAACAAAAAAAAAAAGAAGCACAGATCAAGTGTATGGTAAGAAACACTGTGTTAAGAGACCAGCTTGGAGAAAATGTGAGAAGGCTAGAAGTTCATTTTGCATTTCTTAGTCATACTGGACCTTCAGTTATTCCCTCCAGAGGCAGGCCAGTAGCATTATCTGCTGTAGGTCTCTCTTCTTTCTTCATTGAGTTCTGATCTAGCAGGCTGACGTAAGATTTATGACAAGCTGTATTACCCAAAGGAGGGTAGTGCTGTCTGTAGCAAATATAAGCAAAAATGAGGCCAATGATCCCTCCAACAAAAGCATCTAGGTAAGAAAAGCAACAGAATCATGTTACCACAGAATGGACTGACTGTAAGGAACACTGTAAATACAAAGCATTTGATTGACCTGTGTTTAACCCACACTTACTTTCTTTCTACTTACTTCTTACTTTCTTACTTACTTACTTTCTTTCTTACTTTCTACCTTTTTCCTTTGCCCGTAAAGGAAAAAGAATATTCTTTCAATTTCAGTAGTTGTCTTTTCTTTCCTTAAAAGAATCTCTAAATGGAGATCATGGGGACTTAAAAGCAGTCAGTATATTCAGGATTCATAATGAAATATTCTAATATTCACCTATTTCAACAATAAATCCTGAACATTACATTTTCTAGCCAAACTTAACAAACTTCCTAAAATCTCATAATATTAATGTTCTCAATCTTGGCTTTGTAATGTACATATACTCTACTCCACCTTTCACCTCCAGTATGATGTCTTGGACATCATATTGATAGTCTTTGTTCGCACACCACAGCACAGTTAAGATGATTACAAAGCCACCACAAGCAATACAATTGGATGACACTGCATGAAAAACAAGGCCTGAGCTTTGGCATAGCATGTTACAGAGTGAACATGATTCTCCCTTGATAAGACAGTTCTTCCAGCTAAGGGCACAGGTTACCTGCAGAATATTGTGTACCAGCATGTTTCTAGCTTGGGAAGAGCTATCTGACTTTCCAGATTGAGTTTCAGAAACAAAAATATGAGCACCTGTAATTGGATACAGACACAACCCCTTGGGTGTAGTTTCCATCCATCATATATAAAATACAGCATAATAATGTGGCTCAGAGCACACGCCAGTACATAAATCCTAATCCTTACCCTTGGCAAGATGTAGCACAATGCAAACGCACATCCAGAACTAGAGAGTAAACCTGTATGCTGCTGTTCATATTATTTGTGTTAAACTAATTCAAACCAGCCAGGTCTCACACAGAGCACAAGAACCCTAACAGCTTCATGCTCTCTGATCTGAGTGCACCAAGCCCTGGAACAAGGCAAGAACTCTGCAGGAGACCAAGAGACTCCTTCAAGAGCATGTCAAGGTTAATGGATTGTGATTAAGCTGCTATGGTAGAACAAGATACTGCACAAACACAAAACCAGAGCAAAAAAAAAAAAAAAAAAAAAAAAAGCATGTAACAGGATGTCTTGCTCTGGTACGGGGACTTCTGTATGAGATGGGAAAGAGCTCAGTGGGACTAAGTAACGCTGCATTTAATTGAAACCGAAAGGTAGAAATTCAAGAGTGTCAGTCAAGGAGAAAGAGAGGTTTGCAATACTGTGCACTGTAACTCACACGATTTCAATGAAACAAACAAACGAAAAAAATATAGAAATGCAAAGCTAATAATATAGATACATGAAAAGGTACCTCCATGGCTCACCTTGCCAGTGGTGTTTGTAATCACACATACGTGACAGAGCAATCATCATGGCACAGTAGAGAGGCAGTATTGCTGCACAGAGCCGCCAGCTCTTCCCCCGGCCATTTTCCGTGAAGCAATGCAACTTTCCAGCCAGGTAGAAGGTGGTAAAGCCAAGGCCTGAAAATGCAACTGAAAGAAAAAATGCAGAATTACAGTAATTTGTCACAAACACACTATAGCATACTATCCTTTCAGATCTGACAGTAGAATCCTTCTGCTGCAGAGAAGCCTTGGTCTCTACAGGGGAACATGAGGAGCTAAGCTGAGATGGCAATAAGCTCCATCTACAAGAAGCGAGGGAGTTTCAGAACGTGAATGGTGATTTCAGGTAATCATATTAATGATGCAGTTATAACTTTTAAAAGAACGTGGCCTATGCTCTAGGAAGAGATGTTTTTATTTCTTTCTTAATTTATTTAAAAAAAAAATCAATCACTGCACAAATTAATATTAAAAAACAAAAACAACTACAAAACCACACAACAGTACTTTGTGAACTGAATGGGCAAAGATGATGTGCAGATCCATGACGTACATCCAGAGCAGTGGTGTTATCTCTGCAGCAATGCAAGCAATCAGGGAAGTAAACACTGCAATGTAGAGCCACTGCCATCTCATATGTACCGAGCTCTCATATAATCCAATGCGTCTGCAAATAGTGTGCTACCTTTAGCTGTTCACATTTCCAATAGCAATTGATTCTTTTTTCCTTTAGCAATTCACCTTTTTCCTCTGGGGGAGAAAGTGGCTGCATAAAGAATCCCTGATTTTTTTAATACATTAAGTTAGACATTTAGATGAATTTATAACTTGAGTCACAAAAGCCTTTTCATGCTTAACCTTCAATACGTCTTTCATGATTTGAGACCTACTGTAAAAAGTTCAGGCTCGAAGCTGAAAACGATTCATAAAAGGATGCAATTGTCTTACATTTAAATGATATTTTTAGTTTCACTAACCAGTTCCTACAGAACATGCTGAACTGGCAGCAATTACAGAACACAGCAAATTTCTGAGCTCAACTTCCTTCCTCTTCTGTTCACCTTCCAGAGTGCAAGTGGGGTGTTGTGTTTTGATTGTTTGTTTTTAGACATTTTAATGTATTTTATAGCTGTAGGAAAACCAGTGCTGCTGCTGAACAGGTACCCCTGCAAAATGCACAACATCAAAATACATCAAAATAGAGCATAATCACAGAACAGCCCTGGTCGGAAGGGACCTCAAGGATCATGAAGCTCCAACCTCTTGCCACGTGCAGGATCACCAACCTCCCTATCCAATACTAGACCTATCCAATACTAGGCTGCCCAGGGCCACAGCCTGGCCTTGAACACCTCCAGGATATCAGGGATGGAGCATAAGCACATAAAGCACTGACAGCAAAATTATTAACATTTATCCAAGTATTCAAAATCCTTTTTTTGACTGTTTTTATATGTTTTACCTTTCTAATACCTACTCAGCTCTGTGAGAGGTGATAAGTTGCATTCACGATAGAAAATTCTGAGTTTCTGCCCTCAGTGCTGGGTCAGACGTGTCTTTTTTCTAATCTGCTACGGCTTTTTAAATGCCCTTGTCCTCATGTTCCCAAATGCTAAGTGTGATAAAGTAATTACTCTGTTTTGCTGATGAATCTATGGGACGGTCTATTTTAGCTGACAGCACAATGGTTTTATAAGTTTATACCACACAGCTGTTTAAATGCAATTACTGAAGATTTGCATTTCATCTTCAAACACGCAAATAAATCATTTCTTTAGACTGGATAAAGAGAACCAGACAGAATGCTAATTAATCAGACAACCAGTACATCAAATGTTTTGTTTCATAGCAGCTTTTCCAACCACTGCTGATTCAGTATTTGTCAGAAGACGGTGGGAGGCAAACCTTAACATATAAGAGGTTTGCACAATTGAATAAATCTAAGATTTAGTGCAGACTGGGTTACACTCTTATGTTCAGACCTCTGCAAGTGATATACATTTGCTTTGCCCTTCATACCATCTATCTGACAGGAAGAAATTATTCCTTCTGCCATTTTTATGTCATGGTATTCTTGAAATGAATATATTTTCCTATGGCTTCTAGACACATCCTCAGAGCAGCAGCTTTTTTAAACAATACAAAACAAAAAAATCAGGATCTGCATTTCATCTAAATTTCCTCTCTTATTGGATGTATGAGCTTCTCATTGAATAAGAACAGAAAAAAACACTGGAGTACCCTTGTACATTAATGCCTCTGATATACAGAAAAACCAAATTTCATCATGACCACGTCAGTATTGTAGATAATGAGGAATGCAGAGAAATCTTTTTTTTATGCACTTAAATTTTCAAGTGCTCATGCCTTAAATTCCTCAACCTAAACCTTAGTTTCTAAACTGAGGTTTCATACTCATGATTCAGGTAAGGTAGAGCTTACCTGCAAAAGCACTACAATGAATATTATAACACAGCAACATCCATCGAAATCAAAATGCACTGCATTGCCTTTCAGCAACCTAACTTAGCCCCCAGTTACAGAAGGCATAAAACAGAACTTTCTTCTTTAAAGGTAACTGCTTCATTTGTTTTTGAAGTGGAGTTTTAAGCTGAGATCTTCCTCGATAGTTAATCGCTCGTGAAAGATGAATCACTGTAGGATTCTCAGGAAACTGACTGAGGAGATCAGCACCTTAAGAATGTGTTCTATTGTAACACTCTTAGTAAGGCGAGGTTCCTTTTAGGTATGGGACAATGTAATTTTTTATATATATCTCCAAATCAGACTGAAATACTTGTTCTGAGACTGAGCAGGAAAATTGCACGCATCATAAAGAACATCTGCTGCAGATGGAACTGCTGAATGGAAACTGTTCTTTTCTCCATAGTAATCTACACTGGAAGCACACAGTTTGCTGCAATGAATGTTTTAAAGGGGTGAAGCAGCACACAGGAACACTCTCAGCCACAGTAGCTACACACATTTTCATGATTTCTGGACTTAAGTCTCTATGGATGTTATTTATTCATTTATTCACCTTAAATTATAAATAACTACTTTCTGATCTTGAAAGATGTATGTGCATGGCAATACACAAGCAAACTGTAACACAGTTAGAATTTAAGCCCTAACTAGGCATAATTAGGCATGTTCCATAAAATGGGTGTTTGACATAACAGCTCTGGCACAGTAAAAGCAAGACAGCATAGGAAAGCATTGAGTAAAACCAATTTATGTATCCGGACAAAGCTCAAGAAGTATTCAACTTAAAATGAAAAAAATCAGTGTTTCAATTCAGGAACTTTGCCTTCTTTCTTTCGGTCTGTTCCATCCCATCCAGTGCAAAATGCAACCTCCAAAACTGCAACTGTATTGTCCTGATGACAGAGGTCTACAAGATAAAGGCTTATTCAAATGAGTGTGGACGGCAGCAGGTTTAATTAAAGAGGCTTTAGAGTAGACCACATGATACATAAAATATGTTTCCAGAAAGAAGTGCTTGTGAATGAACAGAGAACATCCACAGAATATATTTTTGAACTAGGCACAAAGCCAGATTTTGCCACCCATGGCTGTGCTCCTCTAAACTGAAGGTGAAAAAGAAGAGACACACACACTCCTGCAAGGGAACTTAAGCCCAGTGTAAGATGGGAAGGTACCAAAACGATACTCTAGCTTGTAGCTATGAAAATAATAATTTGCAAAGCAGCTTCATGTTACAATGTTATAAGATTGATTTTCCTTACCCTGGAGTGTGCACATCCAGAAAGAGCTGCTTGACCCCATATTCACAGTGCTAGTGCAGTCAGTAAAGAACATGGAATTAACAGCTAAATACTTGGGGATGTGAGACTATTTACCACACTCGTACCAGTACATCCTGAAGCCATGGTCCCTCATTCCACATTTATCTGCTAGGTTTTCAAAATATTTGGGAGGATTTCTCCTGTTTCCACACAGTAGAGAGTGTGGAACTAATTTAATGCTAATTACCATCTAAGAAAGGCAGTTCTTTTTTCTACTTCCACAGGAAAGAATAAGGGAAATGTATTAATTCTGAAGATATCCCTGTCAGTGAATGTAACATAAAGCAAATGCATCTGAATTTGGCAGGTTTCAATCTAAGATCCCAACAGTTCTGGGTTAGCAGATGGGAAAATTATCCAGAAAAGCCAAATTCTTTTTTTTTTTTTTTTTTTTTTTTGTGATGCAGTTCAGCTGTGGAGCTTAATGCCCTGATTTCAACACTATTTGATATTAATGCACTACATGGGATTGGAAGTGGGGTTGGAACTAGATGATTTTTAAGGTCCCTTCTAACCCAAACCATTCTATGATTCTATGAAAGAACTCAATTGCTATGCACTCCATGCAGGCTACTTTGCTTGATGGCTGTATTTTGAAGATATGATCAGTCAACAACATTAAACAAACAATTTGCTCTTCAAGAAATCTAGGACTGCAGGTGATATTTACACTGAAGAAGTGGTCAGTCAGTAGAATGTACTTCAGAAGCCTTCCCCCCCCCCCACACACACAGACAGGCTGGACTCAATATTTCACTGCACCATAGGAAAAATGCAAAAACGTACCAGATGACCTACTCTATTACATATGTATTTTCAAATGTAATGTAATCATGTCTAATGTAATAAAAGTTATCATTCTGCATAAGAAAGATGGCAAAGAGACACAGCAATGTTCCTCATCTACGCTAATACTCCCACTATGTTAATTTCTTACGATCTGGAAGAAACCAATATTCTGTTTACATAAATAAAGTAAGGAGCTGCATAAAATAACAGCCAGCCCTCTTTAGAAACATTGGCACAAAGGAAAATGAGAAAATCAGTCTGATTCAATTTAAAACAGCATTATCTTAAGATATACTTAACACAAATTCCAGACAGAAATATTTAATTAAGTGCTCAATGAGGAGAAAAGAACAAAGGCACATTTTTTAAACTACACAGTAATGGTGCTTGAAGCATATCAGAAAGAGTTCTATCTCAGCATTATCATTACTGGAATACACAGAGCTTTGTTAGACTCAGCTTTTCAGATTGCCTCTGTCACCCTCTTTTAGAAAAAAAGGGTCAGAGAAGAAGCAAAGGGAACGACAGCATCTAGGAGCACAGCAGACCCCATTCTGACATCTTAATCTCTCAGGGGATGTAGGTGGGTTTAAAAAGCCATCTGTATGGAGCAAATCAATTATCAAGTTAAAAGGCATAAAGGGACAACCTGTGAACAGGAATCTGATCTAAAGCCCCCCAAATAAATTATTCATTAAAAATGAATAGCTTTTGTGGGTGTTTTCTGGAAATTGAAGTACCCCTCGAGGACCTCAGCATCTCAAGTTTCAGTGGATGCTTTGCTAAACACACAGTATGCGTCTTCCTTATGTGATGCAGCTTAAAAACTGGAAGAAAAAATAAATACCCCCAACTCATCTCAGTGGCAACAAATTATGAAACTGCAAAACAACCATCACAAATGGCCTGTCAGAGAAAATGATCCATCTCTTTGTCAGTAGTGCCTTGCACTTGCAATGATTACTGCATAATTTTTGTATTTAAACACGTACTATTCTTCACTGGAATTGCACAGCAGCCTGCCGCAATTCTAGCTGGGGCAACTGGTGAATGTTTTCAGTTTCACACTGTTCACAGGCTGAAATATTTATCTTTCCTGAAGGAAAACATATGATACCAAATGACTGCATAAATTTTAATGCCGAAATTCAATTCAAAGAGGATTTTATAGGAGTACAATTCCCTGAGTACATTTTGAGCTTATTATCACAGGCAAAATATATATCTGTTTTTCCAAGTGGGATAGTCAATCACCTTCCCTGTGGCTCAGCTTTATTAATTTCTTTCCACAACAACAAAGAAATACGGTTGAGCAGAAGCAACATGAAAAGCACATCACAAAATACAAAAGTATGCAAGGATCTGGAAAACAAAAAGGAAGTATTGGAGACATTAGAACAAAGAGAGACAATTTTATCTGAAAGGTAAGTAAGCAGAGTATTAGTCATTAGGTTGTTTTGGCAGGACTGTTGCAAGGAATTCCCAAGAAACTTCTTTGTGCATTTTTTGCCTGATATGTTATTTACAGGAACCTTTCAAGACATCTCACTACATCTGAAATACCTAATGTGGTCTCAAGGCATGTGTCACATCTAGAAAAAAAAAAAAAAGTGAAGTTCTTCTGAATTGTTCTGTTAATTATGTTATTTAACAGGAAATCCTAGAGGTGAAGCTGTTCCATGGACTCCTTTGCCAATTCTGATGACAGAAGCCTTGAACAAAACCCCTTTCTCTGAGAACACAGCAAAGACAAAGCCCAAAACGTCTCAGATTCTGGAATTACTTTGAATATAAAGAGGACAGCACTCAGGCACTAAGCACAGCAGCCTTAGCATCCATGTACACTACAACAGATCCCCTGATGAGTTCGGCCCTCTTCATACAGTTGTGCCAGACTAAAATACATCTCTGCAATGTTTTTACTCATTACTGCGATCTCCATGTTTTTCAGTCACATTTGGTGAAATTAAACCCAACCAATTAACTGATATTGGATTTAAATCCAGGACAGAATGACATTTGGGGAGTGGCACTGCTCTAGTGTGGTCTGTGGGTAATGTATTTATCTCCTCACAGGCATAAGGAATACCATGGATTGACTGAATGGTTTTGTTAGATCAGACCTGAATCCCTTTATGAAATAAAGAAAATACGCCTCTAATTTCTTCCAGAAAGAAAATATTAAAACTGAGACAAGATTTGTAGTTTAGTTCAAACAGGTCGGCTCTAATTAAATGCCTACTACCTTGACATTTACAATAGCCAGAGGATAATTTTCTCTTTTCGCTCCTTGTTAGCATAAATACAGCATCTAAACACAAGCTCTAGATCATCAGCCATTTAATTCTAGTACAAATTATTGTCACTGTGAGATTTATGAGGCAACTAAGTATAAGTAAGTCCTGTCAAGGACAAGTTTTTCTTTACAGCTCAACATTCCTTCAAAGGGGAATATACCAATCTCACACATTGAATGGGATAACTTCTCACCTCCCTTTCTGCCATACATAAATCTTCAGTATTGTCCTTGTAAATGGATGACATACAGCTCAACTACTTACTCTCTCATTTATCACGCCGGGTAGTTGCATCAATCTCTCTTGGACACATGGATCAGCATGTGAAATACAGCCAAAACACAATTTGAAGAGTATTTTAGTGGGCAGAAAAGCTTTACAGCAAAGGTTTGGAGCGTTTCCACCAAACACACAACACAGTATGGTAGGGAGCATCAAGGAGTTTGCTGTAAAAGCTGTTGCCTGTTTGTATTTTTAATTCAAGAAAAATAAGTCTTTTGGAGATCTGCTTGAGATGTACATAATCTGAATCTCAGACTAGCAGGAATTGATTTATTAGTAGTGCTGGAGAACTAGGCTTTACAGAGTTTGTCTCTTAAGCCCTTCATGAATTCAAACAGCCTTTGAGTGCTGAGAGGTAAATATGTCAAAGAGGTAAAAACCTGAAACACAAACATTCCCAAGTACATTTACAGTTTGAATTAAGAAGCCAATAAACCCCACGGGGGACCTTTTTTTTTTTTTTTCTTGCCTAAGACATTTATTCCTTACTTCTCAAGATACTTCTATAAGAGGATGAAATATTTCAAAGAGGCACTGCTATACAGTTGTTAATTAAGAGATTTATCTTGAAAATAGGGAGCAGCAGCAATTACTGCCAAAAACCTGTGGTTGTAGCTCATCTTACTTAAAATGTTCACTCTCAACTGAAGGAAATATGATTATCCTCCATGAAATTGCTAGCAGAAGATAATTAACAGTTGAAATTTAAATACCCAACTATAATTATACGTACTGCAGTAATATTTGATATAAATTATGACAGTATAGCAAACAATTCTATTGAAATTCAATAATTTCTTCACTCTGAATCAAACCAACCTTTTTTTTTCCCAAACAAACGAATGTCTTTTAAAACGTAAAAATATTTTACTTTCTAAAACTGACTAATTTCAGTTACTTATTGAGAAAGGGGAAGAGAAAGTGGCTGTCTGCTGTTCACTTAAAAGACAGCACTTTCCAGCCTCTGCCTCCTCCTATTTTTGAGTTGTTTGGGGCTCTTTTTTAGTGACACAGCAAGACACATCACAAAAACAACACAAACATACACGAACACATTCAGCAGAACAGCTAATTTTAGAGATAAAGGAGAAATGAAATATTAAGAAATCTGCCAGTCAACATCAAAAGTGGTTTTTTCCTTTTCTTTTTTTTTTTAAACAGCTATGATTTTCCACATGTAAGATGACAGGTTTACACTAAGAAGTTTCCCACTCTAAGAGATATTTATAACATAAATATGTTTGAACTCCTATTTTTAGACTTCTTTTCTTATTTGCAGCATGTGATAGTTCCATTACTCAATACAGGATCTTGCTGCGTTCATCCACACAAACTTACTTATTTCAAGGAAGTCACAAAGGAAGACAGCCAGAGCAGGCAAGACAGAGAAGCCAGGTTAATAAAATGCAGAATAAAATAACGAATAATATGACAGAGGACTTACTGCATCACTGAGCACCTTTCACCAATTTAAATTACACACAGACCTGAGTCTGTAGAATTTGCTTTGCTATCAAAAACATCCAAACCATCCTGATTTCCTTACTTAACTCTCTCAGTACACCCACTCATGTATTTTTCCCTCTCCCCATACAAGAGATATTTTTAAAAGAGCTCCTATACTATTATTCACAGCAACTTCATTTATGCGTCCAACTTGTATGGTTTTCCAACATGATATGGAACTTCCAATGCAATCATTTTCCAAAAGTTTCTGCTAGCTCAAACAGAATACAGAAAATTCTAAAATCACACTCAGTTTAGATTGAAAACAAGCGAGAACTAAAAGTCTCAAGAGAAAAATCACCAGAAAAATACAGGAAATCAGTTGACTGCTACAAAGCAGTATTCACTTAAAAAATGTTTTGCATCAATATTTTATGCGTAGGGTTTGTTAGGTAAAGCAGTGGCTTCATTATTTGCTCAGTTCTCTGCACAAGGGAGGAAAAAAAATATTACCTATCTGCTCACTTATCTGTAATAGCTGGTTTCTTTCTATCTAGAACTGACAATAACAGCAAAACCCAAATGGGACTTTCTGTAGATGCTCTGCACTTCCCTCATTCTGGCATAAATTACAGTCTTGATTTCATGCCATCTATCACACAGTATTATCTTGAGAAATTTTTAATATTTCCTTGTTTTCAACAGATATATTTACACAATCAGATACCTTTATTACTGAGTTTCCTATAACCTGATAAATCAGGCAGGCACCTCTACGTAAGGGTGCCTCACATATCAGCCTTTTAATTCAATTGTGAGGGTTCTATTGATGATAATTTTTTTGTTTAGTCTTAGCATGGTCTCCAACAACATTATGCAATGTGCTGCAAGAGGAGACTGTCATAACAGTTTCAGCAGCATACGCCTGATCAGAGTGAAAATGGTGCCACAGGGAATCTTACCTGGAGTCTCTAAAGATTTAGAAATTTACCCTATCAAAAATTAAGAGCTTCATAAAGTCATTCCTGGACAAAATAAATCACAGAACCCTATGCACCAGCCTCCTCTGTCTTCAGGTCTGAGTTGATACATTTATTTTCGAATTTCTCTTGAGCTTTCTGACCCGTTTTGCTCCACAGAAGAGCTGTCATCACAGTTCACAGACTAAAACTGATATTCAGATCCTTAGAGTAACTCAAAGTCATTTTTTGCTGAACAGGTCAGTCAGAAGAACAATGGTCTTAGCTTTGTGCACAGCAGAAGTCTACAATATCGTAACCTTTTCTTCAGGCTATGAAATCAAGCATGTAGCTCAACCTTACTGAAAGCTTAAGGTTAGGCAAAAGAATGGAGAGAATTAGTCTGAAAGCTTTTCCTCTGCACTGATGAAAGAAAATTCAGCTGTAATGACCAAGAAGAAAAAAACAGCTATAATAACCAAGAAGCAGCAACCGCTGCTGCAAAAACTTTATCCAAGTCAAATTCAGAGACTCTTACTTCTAACTTTGCTTCTCCAGCTCTTGAAGAAGAACCATGTCAGCTCTTAAGAGCCATTCATTCTACTTCTCATTAATGACCTAGGATGCAAGATGATAACCCTTTTTTTCCTCACTCTCTTTTGAAGTCTCAGTCTATTCCTAAATTCCCTGTATTACACGAACTAGAGATTAAGAAAAACAAAACAAAACAAGAGCCTCCTAAAACCTTTTGGTTTCCTATGTAAACCACAAATTAGAGTGGACTGCAAATCATCAAATCACAGTCCTGAGACCAAGAAATCTGGTACAATTTAGTTACAATTTTCTGATGTCTCATGTAGGCCTTGATAATGCTAAATCACATGCTACTACTGTGAAGAATTACACTACTTCCAAGTTTTCTTCCAGAAGGTCAGGTGAATGTTGCTAGATAGCAGAGAGATGTAACACCTCAGTTTTTTCAGCCATCTTAACAAAAAAGGCTGCGTGCTGCTGAGAAGCAAACATCCCTCACACAGCTTGAAAGCAAGCCTACTGTTTTCAGAGAAACTGATGGAAAGATAAGCAAGTTCCCTTTCACCTTAAGATTTGGTATAGCCTCAGGCAAATAAGTGGCATTAACAAAGAACAGCATAACTACATGGCTATATCTGTTCACAAAGAAAACAGCAGCTAAATAGCCACCTTGATTAATACAATAATATGCATTAGAGTTGTTCAATAAGTTGGCATCTGAGTAATTCAACATACAGTCTTGATGGCTTGTGGAATTAAATAGGAACTCTATTTCTGGGAAGTGTGTCAGAGCTGGAGAGAAAGGCATATGTACACCTAATAGGATGTGGGGGCTGATATTCCTTATGAAGGAAGACGTGGAAATGCAATGAGAAAAGGCAGCTGGGACTCCTCTCTCTCCTTGGTCACAGATAGGACTGGAGTATCTCTGCAGAATAATTTTCCTTATTTTTTTTTTTTAAGCTTGTTACTACAGGCTGAGCAATTACTGCAGTCATTCATAATAGAATCTGGCTACTTAAAATAGAAAATTACTATTCAGAACTGGTCCAAGGATATAATCTCATTTATTAGGCCAGCAGAAAATAATGACCCTTTTTTTCCCCCTATTATTGTTTCTTTTCTAGAGACACTGCTCTTTCTCCCACCAAATAAGCACAGATGATCTCATATTCAATACTCTTATCATGTACATATCCTATTTTTAATATAAATAGAATCTACACTGTGTTACATGCTCCACTTGCAAAGTTTTCTTAAAGGCAGTAGCTGTACTAAAGTGCAAGATAGGTATCAAGATCCTAATTCTTTGGTTAGTGCTCCCATTAACTTTGTTTGCTGATCATTTATTTGAGGTAGCAATGATAAATACTGAGAACACAATTCTCCAGCTAATTCAGTTCCGCCATTGATTCTGATCAGTAAAATTACCCTCTACACTGCAAAAGGACATTTTACCTTAATCTGTGATGAGTTTACACCTGAAAAGGCTCGCCCTGAATAGGGAAATTAAAAATCAATTCCCTGCAATGTTCCAATTTGAAATGTGAAACTCTTGCCAATCTGGCCATGGAAAGTGTTAATGACCTAAACACTGGTATATCAACACATAGGCCATTTTCGTAAGGAAAGTGCAAGTTGCTAAAAAAACCACACAGTTTAAAAGAAACAGTACTTGTCAAAGAATTTCTAATAGAAAATGGATAAAACCAAAACATACAAATTGATCATTTGTTTATTATTCTCCTTCCTGTCTATAGAGATTGTGAGGTATTTGCAAGCTGTGGGCTGAAAGAGACACAAAGTTAACATACATTAAGCAGTTTAATACTCCCAGAAAAATATTTTCTTACGACTACCCAATCAAGACTCAATACAGGAAAGAGAACTCAGATTATAAGAGTCCCACACTGACCTCACCGTGCTGTTTCTCTCAACCCTCCACCATCCCAGACCACAGCATTCATAGCCATAGGCACACAAGACCCATAATATATATTTGCAGCACATTTGTACTTGGCATTGGTAGCATACCTTCATTTCAACAGTGAATTCTGAGTCAAAGATGCAATTAAAATGCCATGTGGCAGGTCTTTCTGATTCAGAGCTGTGTGTAAAACTTGCTACCACCAACTTGAGAAGATGATCTGGGTTCATAATTTTAAACCAAAAACTTCACAGACAGCAGCTTAGGGGAGTTAATTGCAGGCAGTAATTGAAAAAAGATGTGGATTTCTATGAATTTGTGCTTCTAAAACAAGCTTTTTGTGATAGCTGTTTTTCATATCTTTTACAGTGTCCCTCAACTTGCAACTCTCCATTTTCATCGTACTCACAATGCTCAACTTCTCCACCTGAAGAAATCTAGTTGCAGTCCCAGAAAATAGTACTTTAAAATCAATTATCAGTCAGTGTACAAATAGTCCAAATGTATCTAGACTAAATAACCATGTGTTCTTACACTGAAATCTGTTTTTGGTCAAAGATGATTTTTAGAAGTGATCAGATGTTTTCCAATGGTTTTAATACCTGGAGAGCTTCATGGTGCAGTAGCCCAAAAATATTTTCTGGACCCCTTATTAGCATACTTGATGAGAAAAGGAAATTACTACAACAAGGAAAAAACCCCAAAACTATACAGAAAATTACTGGAGCATGCAGTAAACCATAATATTCAACCAGAGCTTAAAAGAGGAAAATCATACTAGCATGATGAATTCAGAGCAATTAGAAATGAGACACCAAGATCAGAAGAGAGATATCCAATTAGGTGGCTCAAGATTAGACCAGAGGGAGGTATTTATCCTACAGGAAGCTCACAAACCGCATGCCAATCAAGCTAATTTTCAGCTGTAGGAAAATGCTACAATATAAGATATTTAAAATTAATATAACAAAATGCTTATTTTTTTTTAAATTTGTCATGAATATCTGCATATGGCAATGAACTGACACAGCACAAAATGATACAAGAAGGTTTTACTATCTTCATTGTCTGAGAATTTATGCGTATACCTGAAAGACAAAGTATGTTTCCAGATTTAATTCTGTAAGATCTCAGGGTGCCTGACTCCCTGGTCAAACCTTCCAAAAAAAAAAAATAATAAATAGCAGTAGATATTCTCCAAAGCCATCCGTGTACAAGTTCACAAAGAATTTTTTGTTTTATTTGTTTTTTTTTGTTGCATGGTAAGGGATCAAAAGCTTAAATAAGCTCTATCATTTAAAGTAGGAAAAAATATACAAAATAAAAACAACACACAACCCACAATATTTGACAGGACCGGTTTATGTTTGTGATATTATCAGACCAATAAAGTGAAAAAAGAATTTTGCTCCTTCAGTTCTCCCCATCTTACAGACAGCTGATTGGTAAGACAGCAACATCACAGCTACCTTAGAGGTCACAGTCTTCTTCTCATCTGCCTCTACCATCACTCCTGTCATAACCATGGCATATCAGCTACAGATCTGCAGCACATTTGTAAAACTATTGTAAAAATCTTCTAAAATTTTTCGATCTCAGCTTGCATTGTTTGCTTCTTCACTTAACAAAGTATGAACACAAAGGGCTTAAAACCTCTTTTACTATTTGAAACACCTCTTTCGTTTCAGGCAACGATGTAGTTCACATCTGTCTGAAAGTCTCTCACTTTACAAAACAGTCTGTGCTCCACACTTTTCTAATTTGTTTTATACAACCTGCTTGGTACAGGGAGATGAAAGACAGGGGAATTTAAATGAAAAAAAAATTTAAAAAACACCAAAAAAACACCAAAAAATACAAAAAAGATTATCTGTGCTCTAATGAGGAAACTGAACTCTCCTTCAGGGCACAAGTGGGACACAGGTAGCTCACAACATTATTGACTACACAAGGTCAGGTCAGGCCATCTGGGGGTGCCAGCACTGCCACTACTGTTACACATCCCAGTCCTACATTTCTATCATACAGCAGTCACAGCAACACAGACTTTCTTGTTAAGGGCCACATTTTGCATGGCTGACACTAGATCCTGATATAACAAAGCCTTTGATTGACAGCCTGTCCAAGGAGCACTGCAAGAAAAATGAGTTTCAGGATGAAAATGGCTCTCTACTAAAGCTTCTAATCTTTCTATACAGGCAGTCTGGAAGCTTTCACTTGTGATTTACTTTCTTCATGTGTTCCAGTTAAGTAGAAAATACCAACCTACAGCTGACTACTTTTAAATGTTTTTCCAGAAGAGGTACTGGAGTTCACATCAACCCTTATTCTCCCCATTAAAATTTCTTCAGCTGTGAAAACAAGAAGAACAAACACCAACATCAAAAACAGTAACCAAAATCGTTTTTGCTGTCACTTCACAAATTCCACACCAAACAGAGGATGATAGAAATCTGAAGAATGGAACTCCTTCGCCTTATCTTGTAGTGATCTCATGCTGTAGGAAGGGAAAAAGTAGCAAAGGGAAAAAAAAAAAAGTCTTGTACTGAATTTATGGAAGGAAAACCTGCAATTAACAGCACGTTAAGAAGGCAGGAAGGGTACATTTTTAAAGCTAACGAGGGAATAATTTTTATTTTATTTTACTTTTTACAAAGATAAGGGAAATGTAGTTTACATATCACACAAAGCCAAAGACTGAAAATGCAGAATTACAGAAACAAATTCTGAACAGAGGTGACAATATCCTGAACATCCTCATTGCTTCACACAACGTCTATCAAGAAAATAACAAGTATAAATTATTCTTGATAAAATACTAATGAAAAAACCTCCATCTAAATAATTTTGCTACACAGAAGGCAAAAGGGATGGCATCCCATGCATATCAATTTGCAATTGTTTCCTTCTCCATTAGGAGAATAAAATACGTATGGATTCAATCTTATCAGACTTAAATATCATAACATCAGGCTCCAAATAGTTAAGTACTTCAAGCAACTTCAGAATTGCCTTAATTTCACATACACTTACGAATAGATAAAAGCTACTGCATATATAATATCTCTTCTTTCTCATCACATGATAATGAAAGGCTTTGCGGCAGGAAATAAAGTCAACTCAGCCACATGCTAATATTATTCTATCAGAGAAGGGGAAAGCCACTCATAATTTTTTTTTTATCTAAGCCCACCAGGCCATCATTCTGCTCCTACTGAATTTTCTGTGTGCTGCAGCAACATAACTCAGTACTGATAAAAACCAATGGCAATTTCAAATAAAACCTTATTGCTTCTGTGAGCTGCCCCACTGGCATGGGGACAACACACTATGCAAGGCGACAAGCAATCTTGGTAAGAGAACTCTGACATGGGTCAGAACTACCCAAGCATGTTACACACACACACAGGCTGTTTCCGGACAGAGCAGACCCAAAAGTATCTCCCTAGCTTAAACTTTGCAGCCCTAAGGAGTAAACTGCTACACTGCAATGAAGTGAGCAATTACAACATTTGCTGTTTATTGTGGGGTAACCTGTAGATTCCAGGTACATCAGTATGTACTTCTAATTATTTTAAGCCTTTGTTGTTACACAGTGAACCAAGAGAACTGCAATTAAGCGTGAGAGTCATCATCTGAAAACAGTCTAAAGACAGCAATAAGTAGCTTTTGTTCTAAATGGCATAGGGTATAATCTGTTACTGTCTCTCTAATGCGAATCAAAACTAATAAACAAAATTTGACACAGCTGGGTCGGTTTATCACTTAGGACTATAAAGCTTATAAGCTTGCCACAAACATCTACTACTCTCTTAACTGATCTGGGACTCAAACAGGAAAAAGGGAACAAGATCAGCCTGGAATTTCATTCATCTCATTAAGCGACTTGTTATGTAACTTTGTTCAGTTACACAACTTGAAGTTATGAGTTTGAAAGAAGATCAGAAAGAAATTCCAAGGGTTTGCATTGGTGCTACTGAACAGGCAATTGTCAGAAATAGAACAGTGCGAGAAGCAAACAGTATAAGCCAAAAAAAAAAGGAAAAAAACATACACACAATAAACCAACCTTGCAGTAATCAAGTTATTTTACACATCATAAGAAGTTTCATGAGACCTCCTGACATCAAACACAGTAGAAGTCAGTTCTGTAAGACAGAGGAAGGAACCTCTGTAACATCTGAGTTAGTATAACTAATTTAATCAGATCTGAGTTGTCACGTCTTCCAGTTTACAGCACTAGCTAGGAGCAGCTAATCTCTATAATGCACCATCCCATAATATTCCCTATGGATAACGTGGATATTGTCAAAAGAGTAAGAATACAGGGATTCATTCTTCTACCAGCAAATTGTGATAACTTCTAAAGCTCTGGGGACTTCTTGAACCCATCTCATACCCAGTTCATCACAATGAACAGCACCACAATGATGCACCACGATCTCTCTGTATTCCTTCCTATCCCTTTCACCTCCAAGCATGCAACTTCCCATGAAGAAAAGCATTTTAGTAACAGAATATTATAAAAATAGAGAAGAAAAAAAAGATTTAGTAGATCTAGTACTTGCAAGATATTAACTCAAACTTGCCAAAACTACATTGGTCAAACACACTCTGCCACATTTCATATTTCATTGGAATATAACAGTATTTCCTATGCAAGCACAGGATGCACAAAGAGGCCTGCATTAAGAAAAAGGCATCCGTTCAGAACAGCACTGTTTCCTTTAACCCTGTATAACATTTCACTCTACTGATAGTCCTGCTATGGCTCTCGAGTGGTTCTAAGACATGGAGAGGGAAATTTGTGGCAGTGGTGACTGAAGACAGAAGCACCCCTCTAGCAAAAAAATCAAGCTCACCATCTAACAAATAAAGAGTAACTCCAAAACATAGACACGGTACAGCTTTTCACAAAAGAAGCGCTGCATCTGAATGAACTTACAGGAAGAGTGGATACTCGGAAAGCTTTTCCTGCCTTCAGACACCAGATCTGGATCACCTGTGCAGTGCATTTCAGAGTTCATTACTCCATCTGGAAAGCAGCGGTAAAAGAAATCGGGACGCGGTCTACAAAAAACACCATGGATATTAAAAATATAAATGCTGTAGTAACAAATAAACCTCAAAGCGATTATTACATTACTGCCTATTTCATGTTGAGTACGTTTCTTCCTGCTTTTAACACAGAAGCAGAAATGTTTCGTTTTTCTGAAATAATCAATTTAAGGCAAATTTTTTGCAGGCAGGCTCCCTCAGGGAATCCTCCAGTGCAACATACAAGTTGTAGCTTGTCTCTCCCCACAGCATGTTCAATTTCAAAGAGCACGCAGGATCTCAGCTCTGAAAATGAGCATGTAAGGCTACACTTCCCTACAGCAATCAGTCTTGCATAACACTTCCAGGGACAGGGAAAAGCAGTGTAGAAATCCCAGAAAGTTGCACAGGTCTCGCTGACACTTGGTTGAGAACAGGACAGCTTAGGTTATGGAACTGTCACCAGAACAACAACCAATTCCTATTGCCAGCCTCCATGCTGCCTCTGTACATTCACTGAACAAACCAAGATTCTTTTGCCCTGCTCTGAGCTGAGAAGTAGCACGTCGGTTTGGCTGGTATCACAGAGACTGAGCTAATAAACCTTGCAGAGAAGCAAGGTGAATGACCACATTCACAGACAAGCTGACAGAGCAGCTAGCTGCCTTGAAGTGCAGGCAAAATGAGCTCACGTCTGCCTGATAGTGCAGACGTTCTTAATTATGTTGCAAAAGCACTCCTTAAAATAAAAGTGCCAAGTACTGTTATTGTCAGGGCATCAGCTCTGTAGCAGAGAGGGTCCATCAGAGACCAAGCACAAATACTTGATGTTGCAACACAGCTGAAGCTAATCAGTTAAACGATGTACAAATTCAAGTCAGTTATACGCCTTTCAGGAGAATTTTTGATAAAGAGCCAAAAACCACTTGAAAATTATTTTCCAGAAAATTTGCTTGCTATAATTTTTTTTGGTTCCTTTGTTGAAATTTACGCTTAAAGAATGGCCTACCAAGGAAAGTGCTCACTGCTCAGCTCCAAGGTCTGCTGTTACCACACTGAGCAGAATACTTCATATAAAATGCAGGCAGTGGGTTATATCGAGGCTCAGTGGATTTCTGTTCCAGCAGACTAGTGGCACTAGCATCTAAACTCCCACACACTGTGACCCTTCTGCGTTACCAACATAATGAACTGGTTTATGCTCACATCTCTCCTTTCAGACTCCTCATTTGTCTGGATCCACCAACTGGTCAAACAAATAACACAAGGGTACACGTTCCTATCACAGTTGGATGTCACATAATGAAGTTATACAATACCTGTACCAGGGCAAGGACAGTTTTCCAGGGGCCCCTGCTAACTCATTATACGTTGGAGCAGCAGTTATCTTTTTATTAAGATGTATTGTACCTGACAACTCTTTCTTAGTTTCTTTAAAAGTTAAAGCCATCATTTATAACATGACAAGACTTACCTTCCCACTATTAATTTAATAGTATTTGTGCAGACTCCATTCAGAGCTAGAGCCAAGGAAACAGCTACAAAACAGAATGAAAAAAAAAACAACAAAATACAACAGAACAATAGCAACATAAATACCAAGCTATATACTATAGCATTACAGAATTTGATTTATAGACTGAAACCATCAGTGAGCTGAAAACTGAATGAGCTCTGAAGCCAATTGTATGAGCTCTGAAGCCAATTTTTTTCTGAACTACCCATACTTAGGGTAGACCCCAAAGCATCACTTGCTTTGTTCTTCTTTTATTCTTCAAAACCTGATTTTCCTATCATGCCATTTGCACAGACATAAACCATCAATTAGTAACAATAATTAGAGAATCAGTTTCTGTGTTTATCACTTTTGTAATTTACTAAATTAAAATCTTATGCTCTTTTGGTAAAGAATTCCTGTATATACCTCTTCTTAAGTTATGTATGCATGAATACAAACACATGGGTATATGCATATGTATGATCCAATGAAACAGTCTATTTTAAAGCTAAGCAACAGCCTTTTGGCTAAAATTAGAACTGAATGATTTTTTATTTTTCTTCCAAAAGGACGTGGATATTTTGACTAAAAATCTCAACATTGTCCCCTATATTCCCTCCTAGGATTTACCAACTTTTCTAATAAAACAGAAGTAATAAACAGGAGCTCTCATGCTAGGCATGACTGGATGATATTCTTTATTTGTACTCACACGCCAAGTCCCAAGACATTCCAAGTAACCTCATCTAAAGCCTGCAGGTATCTCAGCCTTGATTTCAGTGGCACTTAGATCCACTCTCTTTTAGTATAAAACTAACCCAACGTTGCAGTACTCAATGTAGCTCCCTGTTACAGGACACGCATCGCTGAATTTTTATTCCTCACCAGAAAAAAATACAAGTAAATAAATCAGGCAAATCTTTGATTTCCAGAACAGTTGCAGTAATAGAGCTTTTGACCGTGACAGCTGCGTGAGCTATTTTCCCATTGGACTGCTGCCCCAGATGCTGCACTTCAGCAGCATTCATCCTACCTCCATAAAATCGTTGCCTGAGGATATTATAGATCATAAAGATGTGTGTTGTAGGATCTTTCTTTAGGTAAAAAAGAAGAAAAAAAGAGGACCTCCATCAAGACAAAATAAGGGTTCTCAGACTTTCAGATTTTAACAGTAGCTGCCAGCAAAAAAAAAAAAAAGGAACAAGTAAATTCTAGAGACAGTGATATTGTTCTAAACAGCACCTATGATCACAGTGACTACTTATGCCCACACTCTTTTCCTCTCAATGGTTTTCTCTTGGTTATTTATAGTGGTCAAATATGAGAAATCTGCAAAATTCCAAAAAATCACAGCACATCCATCTTAAAAATGGACACAGACACCTGCTTTCCAAAACATGTTTTCATGTCTTTTCATTAAGCCATCGTTTGTGACATGTCTGAATGAACCAGGGTTCTCCCACTGTTGCATGTCATTTACAATGGCAATCTAATCATCAGATGTCTCTGTGAAGCTGGTAAAAAAAAATTACACCTACCCTCACTTTGTTTACTTCAGGAAAAATTCACACTGCCCACCACAAGGTGCATAACTGTGTCAAGGAGGCACTTCAAGAGAAAGAATTAAATGGCACTCATAGCAGGAAGCTAACTGCTGCTTAGCCTCTTATAGTAACCTCTTATAGTAACCCCTACATGATGAGCAAAGCATTTTCACATCCCTTTAACCATTCATTCCTAAAGAAATTCACCTTTTGAGGGATTTCTTGTTTGTTCATAATGGATGTTATGTGCTAGATCAGCAAGGCTATCAATTAAAGAATCTTCATATCAGCTTCACATCACCAGATACACTGAATCAAATGAATGTACAGTATACTTAAGCATAATTAAGCCACAAGGAGCTCTACATCTATGGCACTCACTGAACAGGGATATCTTGCAGAACCATCAAGGTTGGGGTTCCCTTAAAGTGAGAATAGCAGAGAACATGGACCTGAGAACAGAGATTCCTCATGGGCTCTATAGAGAGAATCATAACAGAAGACAGCAGAAAAAAAACCCAAAAGCCTCTTTTAAAAAGGTGAGAAAAAATAATGGAGAAATTAATCCAAAGCTCCTTTTCTTCATGCACCACAAAAAGTGAAACTCAGCACTATTATCATACATGATTTATTATTCAAGGCTACTTCAGCTCAATAGACTTGACAGTAAAATATCACTATAAGTCATTTCAGAATTTACTACAAATGACTGTTGGAAGCCAAATCAAAAGTAGGATCTTCTCACACTTGTGCTAGAGCACCTGAAGAAAGAACAAGCTGATAAAATCCTGGCCTTTGTTAGCTAGGCTTTGTAAGAAAGGCACAGAATCTATACATTTAGAAGCATACATAAAATCAAAGACTGCAACATGGCTTACAGCTACAGCTGCACTGAAACCTACTGTAACTGGACTGCAATGGAGATAGGTTTTCTTCATGACTCAAACTGGAATTGATCACTGAGAACTATCACACATCTTCCATCTTGAAATATGACATACATTACCTAAGAAAGCCTCTTTAATCTCAGTCTTGTCTGTCCGCCGGATTATTTTCACCACAAAAATGACTGCCAGTGGCGTAAGGAATGAAATTGCCTGTAAAAGGTAACAAATGTTGTGTGTGAGCATCAATTACTTTTCAGTCCAACTGACTAGTAATTAGTTCCAGTTAGCTCCATTTAAGCTGGAAGACTGAATGATCTTTATCAAACTCTTGACCTCAAGCAAAGCGGGATGATTCGTCTTTGCAACTACAGGGCAACAAATACATTAAAACTGTAATAAGATTTTGAGCTATAATTGATTTATAATTGCCTGGAGCTACATTTAAAGTGTTAGCTTCATAAATGAAAAAAGCAACCAACTCTCAATACTCTGAATTCCCCTAAATTCAGTCTCTGATCCATAGAGAACCTGTATGTTTTTCCACACTAAGTATTGCTCCAGGAGGCAGTCCAAACAGTCTGTGCTCCCTGCAAGACCCTATCCAATCCAACACCATATTTTATTTTCTGAAGAGCATCTGCATTAGCACAGATAAATTTGGTCTACAGTTGATGACTGGCATTAAATGTGTCTGTTAACTCTAAAGCATCCACTCAGTGCAGTGCTAATACATTACAGGCCGCCCTCCCATCCCAGCTTTCTCTGCAGACACAAACCAGTTTCTTTCAACTATAATACCAAGCAGTTTATCATTAGTAGCTTCCCATTAAAACCCTGAGTTTGTTCCTAGCTGGTCCTTCCATCATCTTTTTTGTCTCAGACCTTCAACCACAGAGGCAAAAAGCAGCCTGGTAGGCAAAGTTGACCAATTCCCATCTGAAATCTACAAACCTCTTCACAATCACATTTCTTTAAAAGCAAATCAAGGTCCTTCTAAAGCCTTCTCACACTTGCAGAAAAATGAAAATGACTACTATTTAAATAAGGCAAAAAGTAAGTTGTGCATCACATTTGGGGGGCAAATCCCCACTGAAATTATCCTGTCTTTGCTGAGACTGAAGCACAACGTACTTCCCCACTGATATAAATAAGAGACACTGTTTCAGAACACGATCAAAAATCTGTAATTCCTTTCTTCTTTTTATGACACAAATTAATCCTAATCCTCATTTTACACTTTTCACGTTGATTCATACTCAGCACTCAGCATTTACTACTTTGGTAGCGAATCTTGGACAAGATTCCCCTCACCTGCATCTGCAGAAGATTATCTAACTCTGTGAGCCATGCAGGTTAAAGCAGTCTGGAGTCTGCTTTCCTTTTTTTTTTTTTTTTTTTTTTTTTTTTACATTTAGAAAGAAAGCCACATATTTTCACTTGGAACTCACACAGCCTGGAGACAGAAGGGAGCTTTAAGCTAGGTTATGCTACTTCAGAAACATTCATTTCTTTCTGCACTCAGCTATAGCTCAATATCTGCTTTCAGAGGCAAGGAATAAAATAAAAATTGATAAAGGAGATCCTAGAACTGTTAGTTTTATTCAAAAAAATAAAGGACTGCCACCAGGAAAGAAAAGAAGAAAAATATCTCCATTTCATTGTTGAAGAACACATCATAGGCAGGCTGACAGGCCTGTGGATGCAGCTTAATGGACTTAGAAATCTTTGGAAACAAGCAGGAGCAGCAAAAAGTCAGTGAACAATAGAATTCAAGTAACAACTTGTTTCAAGCCACTTCACAATCAATCTTTGGAAATCTAGTAAAAACTACAGACTTCCCCATATTTTACAAGCATATGGATCTTGTAGAGAGATAAAGAACTAGTTGCTGTTCCTCACACAAAAGCATTAGCTTTTGGTGTTGTTTTTTTTTTTTTCATTCTGCAACAAAATGTGCACAGGAAGTTTTGGCTTACCAAAAGGATTCCTTTTCCTTTATTTCATAAAATGATTCCGTATGGCTCATATCCATAACAGATTTAGTAGCAGCCTGATGAACACCTCAGATACATCTCTGTAAGGTTTTATTTTCTAGCAGTGAAATATTCCAACACATTTCCTTGCTTTGCTGAAACACAGACAAAAAGCCTATCCATCTAATTCGTTATTCATCCCAGCAAGCCAAAGATATGCTACAGTTACATCCCACAGAGAAGCACTCCATCTACTTTGATAAAACCCACTTCCACATACAGCATCATTTGCACATGAAAAAGCAGTGATATACAATACTGTTTTGCTTCAGGATCTCATAGGATTTTTCAGTGGCTGTGCCCTTGGTCAGAGCCCTCCTGAGAATAGCGTAGCAGAAGAAATCCCACTTTCCAAGGGAATCTCACACACCACTCTTGGCAAACTGCATAGAAAGTTGTGACTGTATAGTACCAAATGTGACTGCTGTGACTGACACATTTCATACTACTCCAGTTCTATCCCCCATGGCATGCAGAGCTGTGGTGTGAGCCTCACGCTGCACGAGGAGTTCCTTTGCCTTAGGACTGCTGCAATGTAGCAAGATGAAAGCAGTGCACTAATACAGCATGGTGGTTTGGAGATGGACAATGGAAATTATAAGGCACTGGCATTTGTCACACTGGTCAAAGCATTAGGCTCAGACCTATTTTCCTATTCAGTCCCTACTGTGCATTTTCTTTTGCTGTTCTTTCTCTTGCCAGCACTTTGCAAGCTATTTGTATCATCAAAGGATGAGAAGGAAGAGGAAGAACAAGAAGCAGGCCATCCCTATTTTTCCCTCTTTTTCCTGGTGACACACTTACATTTTCCCAACAGGGTCCTGGAACAAACCAGAACTGATGCAAGGTCAGATGAAGGTGGATAAGGCAGAGGCTCCAAGCCTTGTATCTCAGGAGAGTGGTGAAAACAGAAAGCAGTCTCACTGGGGAGAAGGGAAGCCATAAGCATAGAGCACCTTCCACGCTCTTGCTTAAGTTAAAGAACAGTAAGCATTTTTAATATAAATATAAGCACTTCATTCTCTTCTGGCAGAAGACACTCTGAGGCAGGGGCTTCCTCATACTCCCATGCATCAAGAGTAGTTAACAGTACCTTGCACTTTACAAGACAAGGAATATCCAATGCTACACAGACAGAACAAGGCTCAGGTCTTCAAGTCCTCATGACTTGCCTGCTATCATTGCAGAGGTCAGCTTCATCTAATAAGCATCAGGATTTAGAGTATTCACAACATTTATCTTAAATGCAAAGCTCTGAGCACATAAAAAAAAACCCAGAAGTTCATAAATATGATCTAAGAGATTGCCTTCTGGTAAGCCATAGCAATATATTTTAATACTGGAATATAACACTAGTAGCAATAAATTCTTCACATAATGAGAGCGATCAGTGTTATGGTTGGACTTTTCTTCTTTCTTCTTCTTTAATTAATGAAAGAAGTACAAACCATATAGAAGCGTTTTGTGTTTCTTGTTTTAAGAAGCTGTTCACTGAGATACTGCTGTGGTCTGAGTCAGAAAGAAAGAGCACAGATTTCAGAAAAGTTACTGACACAGGTCTCTGGAAGTTCCAGCTGCCATAAAGTATACCAAGAGCTGGCTCTGTGTGAAGTCAGTGACAAGCCTAAGTGCTACGCTTACATCTCAGAATTATGCTTCCCAGTGGATACTGCTTGGAGTACAGAGGAAGGACTAATGATCACTACAACCAGTTTCAAAAATAGTTTCATCAACTAAGAAATCTCCTGTACGATCGGTCCTTAAAGCTGTTAGTTATAAACACAGATCAGACAAACCGCACAGCAAGGTAATACTCAGCCTAAGAGAAAATAGCAAAATTAAACTGAGTCTTTCTTTTCACAGCACAGTGATTTCTTGTTTCATTTTGGTTGCTGTTGTTTTAAACAGGTGTCTTCTATTCCAGAAAAAATAAAAATAATTCATCCCTCGAGGCTGAAAAAGTACTTAATAGAGCTGATTCTCAGTGCAGTATAAATAAATAAGTTGGTGAACCTAAAACCAGTCTTCAGCCACTGTCTTAGAAGGCTGAAGTATGTTGTTACCTTGTAAACAGGAAGCATGTTTAAGTTGTTCCATGTTTAATTAACACATTCCGTAACTTAAGGCTTAAAAAATAAATAAAAAGACAAATTACATATCTGATTTGTGTTTATTCTGAATTCAGGTACTTCGTCTGAACAGTAAAACCCTGGCTTCACTGAAATCATTTAAACCCAAGGATACTAGGATTTGACCATATCTGCCATGCCCCTTCCTGAAAAATGTCCACGTGGACTGAAGGAGCTTCTCCAGACAGACCTGGTTGTTTTAATAGCCCAAGGTATATTCACCTAATTTCTTAGCATTTATTTACTGGTCTGTCTTACTACTCTCTTATACACATAGACTATTTGATAGTTAATCAATATTGCTTGTGAAACTTAGCAAACCCATGAATTTTGATAACCAGATCAGCAGTAAAAATCAGACAGTCAGCCTGCATGTCAGCATGAGCCACGCTGGGGGGAACCAGAAGAACAGTGGCAGCTCTATTGTGCATTTAATACACTCCTGATACCTCAGGACTGCTGGCAGATGCCAAAACAAAGCTTTTGTCTACAGTATTTGGAAACAAATAACTCAGTGCCTACTACGTCTAAAGCAAATTGGATTTCAAAATTCAAGCACTTAACCTAATAAGAGCACTTAACCTAATAACAAGGCTTAGTGAGGTCACACAACCAGCTAATTCTAAAAGCTTCTCTAATTGTTTCTCTAGAATCTCTCTACTTAACACTAGTTTAAATCTTAATCTTAAGACTCAACATTCCTAAATTCTGTCAATCTGGTATTACTCGTTTTTAGACACTCTCCACAATTTACCATATTTAGCTAGTTTGGACATTCCTGTTTTGGAAAGTAATGCTCATTAGAATTAAAGGAACCAGCTGTTCTTATGAAAGCTTTCTCACTGCTTATCAAACAGTAGTGGATTTAGTTTACAGCTATCAAACGATCATGAAATGTAGTACTTACAAACATAAGACGAGTAGGTATGTTGTCTGATTGCACCAAAGGATTTTTATACAGCCAGATCTCTTCTGGCTGGATAACCCGCTGGAATGGATCCAAAAATTCTGTAAAACTGAAAATAACAATTGAAAATATATATTTTTTTTAATTAGAAGTGATAAAAAAAACCATAGAAAACTCACCATCATTTAAAACTTACCTCACATTAATTATGGTATAGAGTGTATTAATTACCTTTATAACACACTCCTATCCTACACCAGTGCTTTTTAAAACCTTCATTAATACAGGAAAATGGTTTTTAAAAGTCTATATTCTACAACTTTAAAGAAGTTTCATTATCCCATTACATTCTTGTGGGAAAAGTGTGCAAAATATTGTGGAACTAGAAAAATCACATGCAGCAGATGCTTTACACTGAAGAAATTATGTACCAGTTATTAAACACAAAGGGCTTTTCAAACTGCAATGGTGACAGCACTGGTGGACAAGGAAAGAGGAAGCAATGTCATCTGCCTCAACCTGTGGAAGGCCTTTAATGCAGTCCCACACAACAATCTTGTCTCTAAGTTGTATGATGAAAAGAAACTGGTTGGCTAGAAGCCATATTCAAAGAGCTGTGGTCAACAGTTTGATGTCTAGGTAGAGAGCAGTGTTGAGTGATGTCTCTCAAGGGTCCACATCAGTACCAGAACTATTAAATATCATCAGTCGTGACACATATGGCAGGATTGAGTATATCCTCAGCAAGTACTGAGTTTGTGGTGCAAATAACACTTCAGCGGGAAGAGGTGTCACCCAGAAGGACCTTGACAAGTTTCTGAGGTGGGCCCCTGCAAACCACGTGAAATTCAACAGGGTCAAGTGCAAGGTCCTGCACCTGAGTCAAGGCAATCCCAAGCATCTGTACACTGGGTGATAAATGGATTGAAAGCTGCTTTGCATGGAAGGACTGTGAGGTGTTGAGTATTTCATCTGCCAATACAAGCCAGCAGTGTACACCTGCAGCCCAGAGAGCCAATTGTACCATGGGTTGCATTTTGATGAACATCTTTGCTTTTTCAAGAAAAGTGATCAGAGGGTGAGGGAGGTGATCCTCTGCCTCTACTTTGCTCTCATGAGACCCCATCTGCAGCACTGCATTCAGTTCTGGGACCACCAATACCAACGGATCTTTTGCAGAAGGTCCAAAGACAGGAGAGGGACTGCAGCCTTGCAAAGCAGGCTGCAGGTACTGAAGTTATTTAGCCTAAAGATAAGAAGAAATAATTTATTGGCATTCCAGTACTTAAACTGGGCCTACAAGAAAAATGGGGAGACGTTCTTCACCAGGGTGTGTAGTGATAGACAAGAAAATGTTTTTAAACTAAAAGATAGATTTAGAATAGAGATGAGAAAAATTCATTACTAGGAGGGTGGTGAGGCACTGGCACAGGCTGCCCAGAGAAGCTGTGGGTGCCCCATCCCTGGAAGTGCTTACGGTCAGGTTGCACAGGGTTTTAACCAATCTGATCTAGTGGAAGGTATCCCTGCCCATGGAAAGGACACGAGAGCCAGACAACATTTAAAGTCCTTTCCAACCCAAACTATGATACTACAATCCTATGACTACATCTTTCAGATGGTTGCATCTTTTCTGACACACTCTCCAAGCTATCTGCTGGCTGGTCTGATGACTGTTTTGAAGCAAATCTCAGAGCAGTGGAGCTGATGGATATGCCATGGAAAGCCTTGAAGCAGAAAAACATCCTTTGACGTATCTGGGCCTCAAAGCATTTCTTCAAAATGTGAAGAATAAACAATACACAAACATTTATGCTTCAAGGTGATCTCAGTATTTCCAAGAACCAGTACACTTTTAGAAAATGTGTCACATTAGACCAGAGATTTAATTATTTTGACATGATGACACTTGACATTATAAGCAGATGTTAAATGAGTTAAATGTGGTTTTTTTTCTCTTTGTCCTTTCTTTTCTTCTAATTATCTAAGAAAATTCAAAATAAAGTAAATTGATTATTTTTTGTTTCTCTGATATCATCATTCTCAGAGGAAGCATTATGACCCTGAAAATACATCATTTCTTTAAAAGCAAAATAATACACATGCTATTTTTCACATTTTCATCTTTTTAGCATTTGATTCCAATTGAGTACTGATTTTCCGATTATTATATATTATCCTTGTAATCTTCTGAAGAAAGATTAACCTCAACGAATCTACCAATGTCAGTAATAGTTATTATAATTATCATCTTATTTAGTAGTAGCAGTTTTTTATCCATCGCCTACTGAATTTGATTATGTATCCATTTTTTCCTCTTGTGTTATCAATTGCCTTCCAAGAAAAGTAGTCAAATATTATGCAGAAACATGCAAACAAACAAAAATGTTGAAGTTGTGTAAAAAATAGTTCAAAATCATCACTGAAGGTGAAAAAATATAGATATAGAAGGTGGCATATTATGTCTGTGTGAGCAATACAGAAATTAAAAGTAAACAGTCAAAGGAAAGTGACTACATCAAAAGAAATCACTTTTTCCATCCTCAGAAAGAACTCAGCTGCTAATTAAATTTTTATAACCAAAATTCATATGAGAACAATTCTCCTCTTTATTTGAAGCACTGCGCATGGGCGACTGGGTACAAGATTTCACTAGCTTGAAGGCAATTCCCTTTGTACTCTATTAAACAATCATGAGGACATACTAGTTTCTAAGCTGCCTGACACTTAGTGATTTATGTTCCTTCAATCTAACCAAAAGTTCAGTCTATTACTATTCATAAGCTAACACAAGCTTGTTTAAATGATTAGATGTTGTTAGAAATGGATGTGGCCTTTGGATAAAGAAAGCTAATTTCTAGACATTTTCCGTTGTAGATGAAAATAGAAACTCAATGACATGGTACTCACTGGTAGCAGGTAGGCAACTCACGAAGCTTCCTTTGTAGAAGCAGATAAAAATCCACTATTGCTTCTTGCCTTTACATTTTCTGCACATTTTCATATTTACTCAGCATTTTTAGCAGTTTATTAAGCATGGTTTTGAATAGGTGAGTCTGATAGCATATACTGAAGGCATAAAGAACTTCCATTAACTTCAAGAGCCTTTTAACATCACTTTCAAAGGATAGTAAGAGAAACTAGTGGTAATAAGATGAAAAACCTCAGCAATGAACACATACCCAAGTGCCTGAAGTTGCTTTGGGTATCCCAGCTTACTGCCTAAAAGACTACACTAAATAAAAACTGCCTTCTTTTCTAAGGACACAAACACTTCCAAGTTACATTACCCAGATTTTCATTTAACAACATGTAACCCTGCAAGATGATTTCTATGCAAGTACCACACCACAGACTGATCAAGGTAAAATTCAGTGGTAGTGAATGAATCAAACACTGAACGACCTGTGTGAATCAAACCTTGTGCTTCCACCATGCTCTTCATCTCCCATAATGGCAAACTATTGCTTAGCACCTTACCTTAGCGCTTCAAATGCCTCTTATAGCAGCTGCCATCCTGTGGCATTCAGCAGCAAGAAAACAAAAAGTAATGATATTTGGAAGATGCTAAGAACAGAGGCAGAGCAATAAGCAGCACTGCACTGGCAAAGCTGGTAATGTAGAAACCTTTAAATGTTGCAGCACAAATGTTCCCAATCTACCAACAAGAACAGGATGGATGGGCCCACCATTAGGGTTATATTGTAGGCATGATAAAGCATCAGAAGAGAACAAACACGACTGTGGTACTCAGTCTTTTATATCAGATAACTGGTTACCAGTTCTTTGACAAGCAAATTTGATCCTAATTTTTCTTCTTTTTTTTTTTTTTTTTTCAAATCCTGTTTCTCATTTGAGCAAGCAGAGAAGCAAAGGTGCAGGTGTTCATCAACTCCCTATATATATATATATATATATCTATGTGTGTGTGTGTGTGTGAAGTGTTATATTATATTATATATATATTATAAATTATTTCACAAGGACTTGTGAAAATGAATTTGGGTCTGATCATCACTTCCAAACTCCCCCCAAAAAACAAATTAGCAACGATTGTGCTGCTTGAGCCACATCACAGACTTTCCTTCACGGATGCTCTTCTCTCAGAACATTCCCCAAAACAGGTCTCAGATCCAGTAATAAAAGCTTTTATCATGTACATGCCAAGTTAAATCGTGCAGTCAGTTGTCCTAAAGCTAAAGCTGCACAGCTGCGAGTGGCATCAGCAAGACAGAAGTTGGGAGGGCTCCATGCAGCTTCTCCTAATTACAGTGGTGTATGCACAATACATAACTCATTGAAACATTCTCACACAACTAATTTGCAGCCCCAAAGTTGTTAAAGAAGTGCCATGAAGTAGGGCATGGGGCACAGCAGCTGTGAAGGAATTCCTACAGGGATTACAAGTACACAACCTAGGTGGAACAGAAAGCTGTCACTGCTTACACCAGTTGGGTGTATCACTCTGAATGCTGCTTTTGCACATTGTCTGCTCACATCTGAACCTGAGATTTTAACTGATCTGCTCTTACCTGACACACACTAGTAGCTGGAAAAACATTTGTATCTTGTTATTCGCCAAGAAAAAAAAGAAAAAAAAAATCCCTGAGAATAACTACTCTTGTTTCTTCTCAGTATTATGTATTATTAAAGAAAAATTAGAACTTTTTAATGGACTATTCCAAAGAAAGAGAAAATATTAAAAGCTTGACACAGTCTGTGGCTGGAGTGCAAAATCAAATACTGCTGCTTACATACATGAGTGTGTACACTTGTGAAACAAAATTAATGTTTTTATTGATTCTTCATAAACTTTGATGGAAACATGTTATTTTACCCATCATATTGTAACTGCACTGAGCCATTTTAAGCAATTTACACTTGCACTGAGAAGCAATAAGGAAGCAGCTCTAACAATGAAAGGCAACTTCTACATCTACTTTTTTGAGCACTAAAACACTGTTCTGTACTTCCCAATACAAGGCCATGCAGTATATGCACCTGTCGTTTTTGATTAACATTCTATAATCCTAACATGAAGCTTTATTGGGTTTGAATGTCCTGCAGGATACAGGGTAGATAATACGCACCAGAAATGCCACAAGAAGATAATTCATTGGCAGTCTTTGTTGGTACAGAAGTGGGAGGATCTGTTGCCTCCCTAATACTTGCAGAAACCCTGTTTGTTTGTGAGCTAGCATTCACAAAGACCGAGTATTGTCAGAAAGTGAATATAGCTAGTGTAACATAGAAATACAGAATCCTTAGAGTTGGAAGGGACTTTTAAAGGCTGTCTGGTCCAATCCCCTGCAATGAGCAGGGACACCCACAGCTCCATCAGGTGCTCAGAGCTCCATCCAGCCTGACCCTGAGTGTCTGCAAACACTGCACACCTTATATCCCTTATTTTAGCAGCTTAATTTGTAGATTAGAATAGATGCTATTAAGGTTAGCAAATGCCTCCTCCTGTGGCACTTGTCTAGTGATGGGTGATCTTCTCCTACCCCTGAGAAATTGCCTTTATTATTCTCCTCCTAGCCAAACAATGATTTGCAGTCCTAATATTCTTACAGATATCCCAAATGAAGAAGTGTCAGCCTAATAACATTCCCAACAGTATGTCTCTAGTAATGCATTTGGAAACCTTGTTTCATTTAAAACACAAAAACAAGCTAGCAAGACTTGCCCACAAGTAACAGAAATCAGCAGAAGCATTAAATTAGAAAGTTCTTAATTAGAAAATTAAGAACTGAATTGGAGGAATAAGGAGGAGAAAGGGCGGACATTAATCCAGTAAAATTAGGTGTAAGGAAATATAAGAAAAAATAAAAATAATAATAATTTAAAAAGCATTTTACATCTTGTTTTGATTTAATGGCAAGTAGAGGATATTTTCTCCAGGGTGGGTTTGGCTTTGGATGAGTCACTATCACCTGATGGAAAAGATTTCTGAATATTTTAAATTAGCAATTGCAATGTTATGTTTAATTAGCACATATGCCCACATTAGCCCTCTAGACATGAGAAATCATTTTGAGTAAGGGATTTAAAATAAATCCTGATGCAGCTTAGTATAATAGATATAGATGTACAAAATCATGGCTGTCGTATTTTCCAGATGTGATGATGAAAGAGTTTCCAGCATTTTTCTTTAATCATACTAACAAAATATAGATTTGCTTCACGTATCCATTGATTTAACAGATGTATGTCTGGGTGCTACCTCCTTCCAAAGCCAAATGGTCATCCTGCTTTCTGTTCTCCTTGCAGCTAGCATGGGACCCCAGTCAAAGCAAACTTCACTGTAATTTGTCCAACAAAACCAACTACAGTGTGAGAGGAGCTCTTCAGCAATGTGCATAACAAGATAACGGAGTTTCTAAATATTTTTGAGCCGCTGGACCCTTCTCTGATGTGCTATTTGAGGCTGTATTTACTCAGGCTTCACCAGCTGTGCCTGGGATCAGACCCAAGTCTGCTGCAGCGTGACTTGAGCTACACGTATCCAAACTGAATGTAAGGAAGAAATGGATTAAAACCAGACCCAACACTTCTTCTCAAATTTTCTCTTCCAAGCTTAGCCCAAATTCAAGAAATAATATGAATTAAATGACAGGAGCCTTGCTGTTTATGAGGCGATATCTAAATGATATGTAAATGCTCTTAGAAAACACAAAATAGCGAGCCAGCAATTCTTTCACAACATTGAAAAGAGAATAGCCTGGAGTATAAGAATCTAATGTGAACGTGAATTTCCTTAGTCCCTAAATTATATCTCTGCTGTTTTCTCTACCATAGCATTTGAACTACCTCTGGACATTTCCCTCGTGACATTAACTCAGGCACACTAAGCCTACAAGGAAAGAGAAAGGATTACCCAAACACCACAGGCCATCTACAGAACCAAACAGTTGAGCTGTGAGAGCTTCCAGTCTCTACAATCTCCTTGTTGTGTGCTGCCTGCATGTTTAGCCTTAAACATGGCTCAGCTTCATTATTGCCAGAATGACGAAATTAAGTCTGGAAAACTTCCATGCATAGGAAAAAGTTGGGCATCTGGGAGTTAGAATACTTAACCAGCTCAGAAACAACCTTTTTGCCATCATTTCTTCCTTAGAGAAGTGGAATATTTGGAAATGAGCACAGTGAAAGAAACTGGGGATAGTTGGTCATGCTGCATTGCAGCTTTGAACAGAAGAGACAAGTGGTTATACTAAAACAGGAAGAAAGCACTGTAAAATGAGTCATTTTGTCACATTAAGGCTGTTTTTATATTTTAAATTTTTCTTTCACATAACGTGGAAAGTGATCTTTGCCTCTTTTTCCTTCCTGTTCAGCAGAATACTATGGAAAAAAAAAAAAAAAAGAAAGAAAAGTGCTCTGAAAATAAAAAGATCTACCATTTAGCAGCTTTTGAGGTGAAAAAGCAGTTCAGTTCTTGTGAAGCTGCAACACAGCAGCAGTGATGCAGATCAAGCACGAGGCAAGCAAGTTCCAGCTCCTTACTGTCAATGCACTATACTTAAGTCAGTGCAGCAGAGCTGCAGTACTGCACCTTGCAATAGAAACAATCAACTGTGACACAGCCCTACAGTGGTATAGACACCAACAAAGTGAAAACCATTGCATACTCTTTTCTTTGCTTATCTATCACTTGTGTTAATGAAAGCACAATTCATGGTATTACTGTTCCCTCCGTACGATATTTTTATTAAGTATTTCCTATTTTTATTAAGTATTTCCTATTTTTATTAAGTATTTCCTATTTTTATTAAGTATTTCCTATTTTTATTAAGTATTTCCTATTTTTATTAAGTATTTCCTATTACAAAAGCTAATTCACAGAAGTCGTGTGTTTGTCTGTGTTTTTGGGGAGACATGGAGAGAAAAAGAAAACCTTTAGTAGCTCGAACACTGACAGAGCCAGCAGAAGTTTCAAAGCCTGCAGTGGTACACTGTTGTAAATAATGGAAGAGTAGAATTCATATTACAGGTTAAAAATCACCCAAGCAAGTATCTGAGTAATGAATCAAAATACACTGCAGACGGTCAAAATTTTGCTTTCCATGCATTCTAATGATTGATTTTATCATCTCAAATGCTTTTTAGCCAAACAACTCTCAGCAGTTCCTCAGACAATTATCCTAATGTGATAGCAATTCCTGGTCAAGCAGGAACATACAATTTTAACCACAACAGATTGTTTTGTATGGGAATCTATCAAACTCCATTAATCTTATTTTTTAAAATGCAGATTATAAAATGAAACACTTCAGTATAATTCAAGAGATGCTTTCTGGGCCAAGATATTCACTAAATTTAATATGAATTTACGTTTTGTTCCCATTTTTTCTTTCAAGTTGTTTTATGCAATGATTTCATTACTGTCCATGGGAAAAAAAAAAAACAAAAACCTGCTTAACTATATTCAAAATCAAAATTAAATCCAACTGTAGTAAACTCACTCCAAAAACACTTGTGTGAATAATTACATGTTCCAAAGACTAGCATTAATAATGATCAAGAAAAGATACATTCACAGAGAATATGAACATCACTTTTAGCATTTTGTGACAATTACTGAAGTCCAATAGCAAGAGCTACACTCCTATAGAGCACCTTGGACACGAGAGGAATAAAATTATTAACGCCTTCTATGTTGGCCATGAGAGTACAGTCAGGCTTTTAGATCTGTTCTCCCATTAGGGGAAATGAGCAGCTAATGAAAATATAACACTTTGTATCAAATGATGTTCTCCATGCTGTTTTCAATTTGTAAGGTTTCACAATACGTGGTGGGGTGCCACAAATCCTTCAAAGCTGACGTATTTCTGAGCTGACAGTTAGTCCTCCGTTATCAATTCTGAAGCCAGCAGTAAAACATCTTACTCAAAATACAGTAAAACATTGAAATGCATGATTGCATGGGGAAATATTTCATGTAATCTACAATTTCATTTTCCTCACAGTCTTATCAGTGTGGAATCTTTAGAATAAGGTATCTGACATGGCAATGCCCACCAGCCATAAGGGATCATCAGCTTCTGCTCTGTCTTTGCTGAAATATTCTCCAGGTAAGTTGGTATTAGCAATACCATTCCCTTCTCTGCCCATCAGCATGAACCAAGCATGAAATGTTGCTTTAATGTCTCAACTTCTCCCACATGCTGGGACAGATGATCAGGCAGAACAAGTCACAGTCTGTTAAGTTACTTCATGTAAGCCTACAAAGCCACCAAGTCTATCTCCTTCCAGTAATGTAGTTTCAAATTCAGGTTAAAAACCAACCATCCAAACAAAAACTCTTGATGTATTTTAGAAGAAGTTGCTCTTAAAAGTTTCCAGTGGTGCAGATTCCACATGTGCCTCAGGTGATCCATCCCAGCACTCTGATATCCTCAGAATTGGGTTTACATCCCCACGCTCCACCTAAGTTTTCCTTGCATCGTTCCTTCCTCAAAGTTCCCAAAAGACAAGAAAAGCAGTTTGCTGTCTTTATATGTCTCTACAGCAGCCTCTTAAAGGAGGAAATTACTGTCATTTCTAGACACAACAGCTCAATTTTTTCCACCTTTTCCCCACCCACCTCCACCCAAGAAAAAAAGTTCTCTATACCCTCATGTCATCTCAATCCTCCCTGATCCTTTCAAATTTACTTGCATGAGTTATCAGCCACTTCTTATGAAATCACCAGTTGTAAATCCTGTAATGCTAACCTACACTTCAAGAACAAACAAACAAACAAAAAACACCACAAAAAACCCCACCACCACCAAAAAAACCACCCAACATCACATTTATTCAATTTTAGCTGTTTAATTAAAAGTCAGCAGTATTTTAACTAGGGAGATATTTAGTAGTGGTAAAGGCCAAAAACAATTCGTAATGCAGAAAAATAAACTAATACAGTACACAGGACTGCAGCAATTTAGTTTACAACTGCACAGTTTTCCTGATCTGGTTTTCTTCAGAATCACATAGATTAGTCACAGAGTTTCTTGTATGGTAATAAGTAAACATAATAATCTCAAATTTACAAGGAGAAGGAAAAACATGAATTAAAATACTTTAAAAAGTTGAGAAGTTATAAAAAGTTTATTTCAAGTGCCACACTTGATGACAATTTTTTTTATTCTATGAGGACAATGCAATTGGATCATATGTAAAGCTATGTTATTCTCATTCAGAAACCATTGAGTCTTTCTCTAATCATTCAAGAAATAAATCCCTGATGTTCCTCAACCCATCACAACCAATACTTTAAAAAGGATGCATTGTTGTCTTTACTTTCTTTGCATCCATCAGTCCTCGCAATACAGATACTGTACTCAAAACATCTGTTCAGTATCAGGAGAGTGCTCACTGTAGGAAGGAAAATAAAACAGAGGAAATACACTAAATCTAGTCTTTAATCCACTCAGTGTCAGTGATTCTGCCAACTGCTTCTGAGCACTGACTTATCAAAATCATCACTAGATTGGGCATGGTAACTCCAAACCATGCACAAGAACATTCTCAGCAATGAGACTGCAGCACATCTCTATTTCTTACAGCAATGGCTTTCATAGAAAATACAGCTTGACTGTGCTTAGAGCAAAGTATAAAATTCCATTTTTTGAAGAAAACTTTCCCTTACAGGAACCACATCAGGTTTAGTAAAATTCTAGCTATAAAAAGTCCTCAAATAAGGCTGAGAGTGAAATGCCAAAGCCAATGAGTACATAGGATTCATTGTGAAGACACACAGTCACCAGTTACTCCCCAAAAATCTGGAGCAGTCACTTTGGCATTTAAGAAAATACCCTTTTTCAGCATGAATTCATATGAGAGTTTAGCTACAGACAAAACTGTGAACCCTGTCCTATTCACAGGAAAATTCACATTCTTGACGTTAAATCCCATTTTGTTCCCTGGTACTCAGGTAAGACAAACAAACTCAATGGCATAATCAGTCTAAAAGTATTGAGATTGTTTTGTAGATCTTTTGTTTATCTTTTGAACAGACAGAAGTCTGCACACACACAAAAAAAAGCAAAAAAAAGCCAAAGCCACGTTATGGGTACAGTTTTTTCCTGAATAACTTTTTTTTTTTTTTTTTAGTCAAAGTCAGTACAATACTACTCTAGCTTCAATAAATAAAATAAGGAAACAACGCAAACTGAAGCTTCAGCTCTGTGAGGATCAAACTGCAATTGTCTCTGTTAGCTTGGTGATATTTCATCTATATTAGGACAGGCACACAGCCATTGCATTGTGTGCTTTGTATTACATGAGGCACAACGGGTACCCACGAACTTTTGCTTTACTATAACCTCTCAAGGAGACATAGCAGAGAGATGCTTTAAAAAAAAAATCAGGTTACTCTGTGGTGTATGAGTGAGTTAGAGAATCTCCATGGCATTCTAATTCTCCCATGGCTTCAAAGGCATCCCGAACTCTGCCGAGCACAGAACAAGCCTGTTGCTTGCTGCTCAAGCTCCATATGCAGCCTCTGAAGCTCCATGTGCAACCTTTGATATATGCTCTCAGATCGCAGGCAGCAGAGAAGCTAAGGTCTTTTTTTAAAGCCAGTCTCTCCCTTAACTGTGCATTAACCATACTCAGTGAAGGAGAGCTCAGCCTGGGCTACTGATTCCCTCATTTTAGCATGATCTCAATTATGGTTTACAGTAGAGTGCCTATTTTTAAACAGGCAGTAATCAAGCGTGTGGATACTCTCACTTCTTATTATCATTACTATTTGTGAAACTAACTCTGAAAAGGCTTCAAGAAAATTCACTGCTCAGTGGGTCTGGCTACTGTCTGCATGCATTTTAATAAAGAATTTATCATCTAAATGAACCAAGGGTCAGAAAAAGTATTATTCTCCCTTCACAGAAAAGATATTAAGGTACAGAGAAGTCCATGATTTGAGATCAAAAACCAGGTTCTAAACCAAGTCAAAGCTTAAGGTCAAGCAAATAGGACACAAATAGACTACCAAGCTCATGTGGCCAATTCCCAACTTTTCTTTGAAATGCTCCCCTATAGATCCTACCCTTGAAGCATCCTTTGCATTCTTGGTCCAACTGATTTGTGCAGTTTGTGTCAACATGAGGGAACGTCTTGGTGTCACAGCCTGGTATTTTGCTTCTCGGTACCGTTCTGCTTATGCTACCTACAGATCTCCAAGTGCTCAGTGGTCCCAGCTCAGCTCAGTCTATCCTCCAAAACTCAATGGATGTTACATAGAAAAGGCAAACTCCAACTGCAGGAAAATAGGAAGGCAGAACTGCAGCACTGTGGAATTGCCTCAGCTAATTGATTTTCTGTCTGTATTAACAAGACAATACACAGTATCATTTCTGAAGGCAACTTACCCAGATCCCCACCCATGACAAAGAAAGCTGCTTGAAAGTGCCTCCCAGCCTAAAGCATTTCACACATATTCATAACTCAATTAAAACCACAACACTGTACGTTTTGAAGAGATCCAATGTACACTGTATCAGTTTGCATTTACTTAAGCCAGAGTCTGAACAAAGCACGCATGCAAAAGACATCAGTAGTAGTTAGCACTGTACACTCACGTGTGTGTAAATTCACATATCAGCCTGCAGATAAACTCTCTGCCCCAAGGGAGGCTATTAATGAAACTGTGCTGTAGGGAAGACACCCAATTACTCTGAATGACGTTTATATTTTAATCACATCACACTCACTGAATAGCTTGAGGTTTGATGAAGCAGTCCTTGGAAGACTTTGTCATCATTTAGACAGCTCATGAAACATCAGCAATATGCTGTTGACACCAGAAGTCACTGCACTAAATACACCACAAGACACATAAATTCTTTCATCTTCCTATTAAGACAACGTCGTGGTCTTGAAACGACTGCAAAAGTTTTCCTTGTAGAAGATAACTAAAAGTGTACAGCTGAAACAGAAGCAGCCTTACTGGCAATTTCAGGCTTACTCAGAGCTACCACTCAGTGTATTCCTTATTTTTAGAGAAGATGAATATCGTTTTAAGGACATCACTCCTTGTGCTGGCTCACAAATATTTTCTTCAGTCACCTTCATAAAATCAAGTCAGTCAAAACAATTTGCTTTCATCAGACATTCAATAATGCCACCATCTGCATGGAACAGAAAAACTGATCACATTTAATGTAGTTTAGCATCAGTCAAACATCATGAAGTGCTCCAAGTCATAGGAAAAAATACAAAATGAAGAAAACAGGGATGCAAGATCATATATCATTCTTTAAACTGCTGTGTTGTGGTTTTTTTTTTTCCTATAAACACAGTATTTGTAACAGTTGTTATAGTAAATAGACCACTTCTATTTCTGATGCCTTACATGAAAAAAATCTCTTTCAAAAAGTTATGTACTCTCAGATACTTCTGAACAAATAACAATCTAAAACAAAAAATATAAGATGATAATTGATTAAAGCTTAACTGAAAAACATGTGAAACTGCATAAAGTAATAACTGGTCGAATTACACTGCGAGGATTTTCTTTGTCCGGTATGCAGCAGACCATCTATGCTCATTAGGAACAGTTCAGTTCAGTCAAAAGGTGCAAGGCTGAGTATCTTGGGAACTAAGTATCAATTTGCTCATCTTCAGGAATGAGGAAAAGCTGTAGGGCGGAATAGAAGTATTGCTGATCTCTCTGCAGTTTGTGACTTATGGATGGAGAGCTGCTTTGCTGGAGGGAACTCAAAGAACATCTAGTTACTCTCCCAGCCAACTGAGCATCAAGTATGTTTTTGACTGCAACCAGTTGTTTTCAAATTCCACTTCTGAATCTTAGGCAGCTGTAGGTCCTCAAATAAATCTCTCCTAACTAATCTCTTCTTCAACAGTAGTAAATCCTGAGGGATAAAATGCCCTTCAGTACAGATCTCTTTTAATGCACAGAAGCTTGAGCTGCTTAATTTCAATACCTAAGCCAGTCTTTAATTGCTAAGCGAACACTTCACAATTGCTAAGAACACAATGTGTAGAACTGAGTCAGTTGTTATCAGTAAAGCCTGCTGAACTCACCCAAACAAATACACAACCACCAAAAACGTACATAACTTGTAATGCTGTACATTCTTGCGACAGAAGAGAACATAAATGAAAAGCATTGGGTTTTTTGCCTTCAAGTGACATGAGCAAAGTTGGTAATTTTAGCTACTGGGGAAAGAAAAAAGAGTTGCCAGCCTCAAGGATAGAAAATATGGCTGTTGTTGCTGTAAAATACATTCAGACTGGCAATACATTTAATTTCAGAAATCAGCATAAGTTTTGACACCTCCATTTTTAAGAAATTGCATTTATTACCAAGTAAAGCTATAAAACATAACATGCAGCTTTTCCTTTTTACAGTACAAAATATGCCAGTGTATCATTCTGAGTTATATTAGTCAGTAGGTTGAAGCTAGAGACATCTGGGAAGCACAGATGGCTTACATGACCACCCCATAACTATGGAACCATTCTCTTCAAGCTCAGACTTCCAGCACTGGTTTGCAGTGACCAAAGTGATCAACATCTTCTCAGGATGAACCAATTCCCTTTAGCCCAATTTCTGGTCAACAATCACCAATGCCACTGTTATATCTCACACCTGGCCTCAACTCACTGGTGCTAATGGCACTCCTTTCCAATGAAGGACAGACCCACACAGCCTTTTCATTCCTAGAAACAGTTCCTGTAGCAGAGCTTACACTGCTGTTGCCTGGGTTCCAGTCCCAAGGCTTCCAACTTCATCTGTAATTGTTCGTTCTTGAAAAGATATTTCAATGAACTCAGAACTCCATAAAAATGCATCTCTTGTTGTCTACAAAGCCACAGAAAACAAACACAAAGGGGTTTCAAAGGATAAGCGTCTCTTTGAAAAGCTGAGGGAAATACCAAATAGCAGTAGCCATTTCAACAACAACAAAAATGTACTTGATGTTAAGATTATTTCACTATAAAAGCCACTGGTTCTGTTTACTTAGAGTTTATATTCTTGCAATCACTGCCAACAAATAAAGTGCAGTTCTTCATGAAACTAAATGCCAACCCTGATGGAAATGTTTAGTTTTAGATGTCAATTAATGCTCCTAATAACCTATTACAACATCTAAGTTATTCCACAGAGTTCCAAGCAGGCAGGAGTTGAGCCACAAGAAAACATGACAATTGCTTCCACAGGCATCAGCCATTTGGCACTGCAGTGACTCCACCAAAAGCATTTCCTTCAGCCACCCATTCAGTTAATTTTAAAACAACTGCATAAAGAACAGCAAAAATTACAAAACAGGTGCTGAATTACAAATATGAAAGGTATGATCCTGATGTGGCATTGCATCCTGAGGTCTGCTCCCATCCTGTAATCACATGCATTCCAGATTAGAGTTCTGCTGAAAGGAGCAGGACTACTTTCAAGGTAAAGATGCAACTGAAATGAAAGGTATCAAAGCTACCTCTCAGGTTATTGAAAGAAAGTCTTTCCTAGAAGAAACAGGACGACACTGATTAGACACATTGCAAAGATACTGATGCAAATGAAGATCAGAGAGAAATGAGCAACAAGGAAAAATTCAACTATCAGCAAAGTGGGCAAGTTATTCATTAACCATGAGACTCAGAAAGGAGTCAGATCAAAGCATGCCAGCACCGCAGCCGTAAGTCAGTGCCGAGCTTTAACAGATGCCCCACTATTGCTGCACGCATCTGTGACAATCTGAACCCGCTGCTAAGCAGGCAAACAGGCAACAGCAGAACCTGGTCTGCGACGCTTTAGAGAGACCACAAAGATTTTGGATATTCATCTTTCAACATCAAGCCAGCTTAAATGAAGAATCGGACTTCTCACTGCTCCAATGCATGGAGAACTATCAGGAAAAGAAAAAAGAAAAAGAAAGAAACGGGTACAGCTCTGAAAGGGCTGGGAGCAAAATAACACGGAACTGCTTTCTGCTCTTTCAACAAGCAGACTGTCATGACTTGCGTTCCCACATAGCAGTGTGCGGCAGTGCCTTTCCAGCCCCGCTACACACACACCTCGAAGCGGCTGCTCTCCACGACAGAAGCCTGCCCCGGGGCAACCAGAGCTCTCCCGCTGCCGAGACGTGATTGCAACTATAATCGTCAAAGCGACAACAGCAGTAGGTTTGAGGGTTTGGGTTAGCTTGGTTTGTTTGGTTTTTTGGTTGGTTGATTTTTGCACACTTCTCCCACAAAGCATTAGGAACATCGTTCTCCAAAAATCTGCAGCGCATCATCCCGAGTCAGAAGTGTTCCCACACCTCCAGGGACTAAACCTCCCTCCCAGACACAGCGCTCCCCCTCACTTTGTCCACGGGAACAGCAGCATCTCCCCTCGCCCAGGGCTCCCGAAAGAAAGCAGGTATCCAACAGCGGCTGACGGCTGTTACCCAGAGCTGAAGGGCTGCCGACCCCTCGCCCCCTCCGCCTCCCGGCTGCGAGGAAGTAAAGTTGAGGCACTACCGGAGACACCCGCTGGTGCCGTTACCCCCTCCCGCTGCCCGGCCGCTACTCACACGAAGACCCCGAAAAGCAGCACCCGTATGCCGATCTCGATCGCCAGCTCCCGCATGGTGCGTCCCGGCGGACTCCGGCAGCCCCGCGCCGCCTCTCATTCCCCGCTTGGGGCGGGGTGGGGGGCACCCGGGGCGGCTCGGCCGCCTCACGCCGCCGTCCGGCAGTTCTCCCCCTCGGTCCGAAGGAGCGTGGCCGCCGCTCGGAGCCCCTCGAGGTGCGGTCCGCGTCCCTCCATCCTCACGGCCGGGCGGCGAGGAGCGGTGCTGCCGCCAGCTGACAGCACCGACGCCGCGATAGAGGCGGGCGGCAGCGCGGGGGGAGGGACCCGGTGACTCACGCGGTGTCTCCCCGCGCGGGGGCCGGGGGGGTTCCTGGGGATTTCCCGGGATCGCCGCCCCGCCTCAAGGAGAGCGCCCCGAGGCTGTTGGACGGGCTGGAAGAGACGTGAGAAGCGCTGCCTCGTTTACTGCAGCCCTCCGCTCCAAGCCTCAGCTGAAAGATATTAACTCTTTGCCCGCTGCGAAATTCAATCCCCCCCCGGGAACGGCACAGCTCACACGAGGCGTCACAGTGTGACTTCTGATGGAACGCTGCGCTCCCGAAAAAATGGACGCCCCCAAAACAGTAGGGTGCGGGTAGCAGCTGCTGTTCCTAATTACTGCTGCTGGTTTGTGCGATGGGCAGCTCTGTCCCAGACCTCCCATGTCGGCACCGAGCTTGGCGTGTTTACATAATCTTTGTGTAAAGGATTTGCAGTGTTTGAACACTTCCTGCAGGGTGTGTGTAACAGGAATTCCACGCGTTCAGGTACCAATGTTGTTTTAAACCCTACTGTTAATGCAAATAACCCAGGGTGGCACCCTGCCTCAGCCGGTCAGGCTCTGCGCAGCTCTCCTCCTTGATCCCCAGAGCCAGTCCAGCTCAACGAGCAGGCAGAGCAGCGGCTATGTGGGACTGCACATTGCTGGCATGGAACACAGGTGACAAAACAACTATGGCTGCTGTGACATCTTCATCTCCTCACCAAGGCAAACTCTGAGCAACCTAGTCCTGAAACTGAGAGGTTGTGGATGCCCCATCCCTGGAGGCATTCAAGGCCAGGCTGGATGTGGCTCTGGGCAGCCTGGCAGTTGGTGACCCTGCACATAGCAGGGGGTTGAAATTAGATGATCATTGTGGTCCTTTTCAACCCAGGCCGTTGTATGATTTCACGATCTTTGTGTTGCCTTAGCCTACTTTGGCTGAAGGTTAGTTTAACTACCTTAGGATTGAATCCTAATCAACTTTATTGTAAAAAAAAATGCAGGCTTACCACACTAAATCAAACTAATTCACATCTGAGTGCTTTTAATTATCCATCTTTCTGTGGCCGTTGAAGGCATGTGCTTCAGGAAAGCCTTCATAGCTATTAATATTGCACATAGCAAACATCAGCATTGCATTAGGGAAACAATCTATTTTACTGCATGATTACTGCCCAAGAGTTAATGCTGGAGAGGCTTTATTGAACCCATCTGCTATATCCACTATGTATCAGATGGAGGCATTGAACTCCAAATTAAGTGCTGTGCAGAAAAACTCTTTCTGACCACCGTTGTGGAAGGTTTGTGGAAGGAGCTCCATACTGACATAATCTAAGCAGTACAGCCAGGAGAGTGGCAGCAGCTCAGAAAACACAGGTGTGTGAGTATCGTTGGAGACAACACTTAAAATGTTAGTGCTACTTAAACGAGATCTGCCTCCCATGTGTGTCTCAATTCACCAAAAAAAAATGCAGTTTGTTTCAAGAAACAAAGCTAAATATCAAATCTACAAGTTGTTGCTGAAGGACACCTCCCCTTCCTTTGAGAAAACACGCAATTGGTTTGTATGCTATTATTGAATATTGGTACTTTTTCTAGTTTCTGCCCCAAATGACTGGTGAGTTCGTGTATATGTTGTTGGTAGGTATGCATAAGAAAAATCATTGTTTATAGAACCAGCCCTTATTTATGGGAATAGCCACATGCTTGGTGTTAATCAAGCCAGCCATGTAACCTGGCAGCTGCAGGGATTGTCAGGCAATACTGGTTAGCTCACATCCCTGAATGTGCTTAAGATCCATCTGGATGTGGTGCTCAGGGACGTGATTTAGCGGAGGGTTGTTAGGGTAGCATGGTTAGGTTGTGGTTGGACTCGATGATCTTTAACGTCTTTTCCAACATGAGCAATTCTATGATTCTGTAATTACCAGATCTGCACCAGCTATGGGACACACAGGTGACAGAATGGGTCAGCTGTGCTTTCTCCACTTGAGTATCTAGACAGCACCTGTATGGTGTTTAAATGGAAAACAGTCACATCTTTTCCCCTCTGCATTTTTTTCCTGCAATTATCTATATTTTTTTCACCATCCTGTGGATCCTCCAGCCCCTTTGGCTTTGATACAGTACTTGCAATACTACAGAAGAGCGGATTTTCCTGATAGATTGGTGTAACAGCTTGGAATCGTTCAAGTCATATCAGCAGAGCTAATAAATAACAGTTCTAAATTAGAAATGAAACAAAAGTTATCCTGCAGCAGTTATCTACTTGCAGTGTTCTGATTCTTTAATATGCATTAGCTGATGGTGATTTATGAAGCTTAAATACTTCTGATTTATTTTCTGAAGTTAGATTAAACTTATATCTGGCTGCTGAACAGAACTTGTTCAGAGTTTTCAACCAAATAGGAGGTAGAGAGATAACTGGCAGGCAATAGAGTTCAGGCTACATTGTGGCATTAAGCTACAACCTGCAGCTGGAGCAGCGTGGAGTCACTGTGTTTCAGCTGCTGATTCTCACAGGAAATCAGAGTGGGAACAACTCAGCTTACTATTCATCCCACCCCTACCATAGGCATAGCAGGTGGGCTTAATGCAATTGACTTAGTTGTTACTGCGAAGGAGAGAACTGATCCCACTCCTACAGAAGTGGCTATCAAACTTTTCAGGTGGCTGGCTGGGGCTGCCAGCAGTTTTCTCTCACCAGGGTTAATATTAAATGTGGAGGTTGGTGGCCTTATGTGTAGCAGGAGGGTTGGAGCTTTATGATCCTTGGGGTCCCTTCCAACCCAAGCCATTCTATGATTCAGGGTTAGACTCCCTGTTTGTACTGGCTCCAGTTTGGGAGCAGAATGGAGAGAGCAACTTCTTCCTTTTCTCAGTCTCAGCTGTGCACTTGCATGAAAGCCTGAGCCACCTGCAGTCTGCAGAGAGGTGTTTGGTGGCATAAGTAGCTGCATAGCTCATCCTGTGTTTCTGGAGGGTACAGCTGTCAGTGCAGCATGATGTGCAACTGCATCTCAACTGCTTTGGTACCATACCTTGCAGCCCACTAATTTCAGCTTCAAAAAAAAAGACTGACTTTGCACCAAAGTAGGCAAATTATACCCAACCAAGAAGCTGTGGAAAATAACATACTTGCAGCAAAAGAGTTGTGACAAAACCCAAAGTGGTGGTTACAACTGAAACTGCAGGTTTTTTTGTTCTGTTTCCTGAGAGCTTGTGACTCCTCTGGGATCTTAAGCACAAAAGAAAAACAAGCTTGAAATAATGCTGTCTGGCTCATTCTTTCTGGTTTTTGATGGGTTGCTTTTGTTTTGTTTTGTTTTTCAGCTGGGGATGCTTTTAAGTCCATAAAGCCTCATGGGCTGATGGTCACAGGGCTTTGCTTCTGTATAAAGGATTTTTTAGAAGGTTATGTGAAACTAACTTTTTTGTCTCGTGTGGCTACAGGCCCTGGTTAGTCAGAGAAAAATCACAGGCCCAGCCTAAATGCAGTCAGACCAAATCCATTTGTATATCTGTTTTTGGTTTTGTATCAGAGACAAGTATTACCTATGTTAAAACAAGCATTCCCAGGCTGCCCAGGTGAAGAAAAGCTTGTCTATGAACAAACAGTTGGAGCATTTCAAAAGTTGAAGAAAGGCATTTGAATCCAATAGAATACAACTGGTTGGAGGATCCGTAGGTTTGAGGAGGGGAAGGGATGGCAGCATTATTTATTTATTTATTTTTAAAAACAGAGGAAGAGCAAAGTTATTTCAGAATTCAGATTACTGCTTTTTAAGCTACCTTTGCTTTTCATATCAAAATATGGCAGAATAAAAGTCATGGTTAAAATCATAGAACTGTATCAATTAAAGCCCTATTTAAAGCTTTTGGTTCCTCTGGATCAGGGTATTAGGATGTCATTGTTAAATGACAAGCTGCAAATCTGACATTATTACCCACGTGAAACTCTTTGAGTAATGCAAAAAAAAAAACAACCAACAAGAGTCCCTTTTCTTTTTTCCCCTGAACTTCTTCCAAAAGTTAGTCATTCCATAGCTCTCTTCTTTCTGTCAGCTGCCATTTTCTGTTACTTAAACACAAATGACGAGGAATGAAAAGAATAAGAAATTTGGAACATGTATAAGCACATCATTTATTTCCGAGAAAATTTCTCTGTATATGTATGTGTACCTCTTGGGAAACTCTTAAATCTGCATAAGTCATTTCTTAATTACGAGAGCTTATTCTGGAAACAACTGGCCTACTTATTTATTTATTTGTGTTCATTTCTGTGCTAAAAAGCACATCTACAGAATGCCTCAGCTGGTGGCCTAGGGCAAGGCTATGTGAACAGTTTGTACTGCACTGGGAGGTCAGGTCTACGCAACCACATCAGGACCATGTTACTCAACGGGGGAAAGCGGCCGTTCCTTTATGTACACTTACACTTACTGCTAATGAGATTGTGGTGGAGATCTTAAAGATTATCCAGAAAGGAAAGCCAAACCCAGAATTTTAAGTTATAACATAAGTTTTTCTAGAATTCCTCAACCAATTGTACTGTCTGTGGACCAAACACCCTCTTACTATTTATAACTTTATTTTTTGAGAGTAAATACCTCGCTGCTAAAGTCAGTAAGTCACTGGTTATTATTACTTTATATATAAAAAGGAGTATATGAGAGCAGATAACTTTCTTTTATATTTATTTGCTCATGATGGCCCCATCGAGGAAGTAGGTAACAAGTATACTTTCAGAAATAAGAATTATGCCTCCAGTATTTAATAATATCTTACAAAGATATTAGATGGGACATACTATATAGCTTTAATTTAGTGCTACCTCTATGTGATATGGATTCTTCATGGTACAGAGAAGCCAGGGCATTGACTTTTTATGGTGGTTGGACTAGATGAACTCCAGAGGTCCCTTCCAACCCCTACAATTCTGTGATTCTGTGACACAAAGCCACGTGAGATGTTTGCACAAACAAACTGTGTTTCTAAGGCTAAGCAGCAATCTTTCCTTACTATGAGAGGAATGTCTTAAGGTACCAAGGGTTCAGAAATCATTATGTGTCAATGAAGAGACAAGCTTTGTTCTAGTTCTAGAACAACAGCAACCTCCAAGGAGAGGAGATAGAAACCTCAGTACCACTGCTGGTCTTTGAAGAGTTTGATCTACACTATATACCCTGGTTGTAAATTTTGTATTCACGTAGCTCCAGAGTCATGGAGGAGTTGTTTAAGACAACCAGAATCAAGAATCTTTTGAAAATTTTATTTGTTCAGTACATGCCTGCACAGATGCATATGGCAGCTGGAAGTTCCCCGAATCAGTGGGCTTGTCTGCTCTGCCAAATATGCTGCCAATTATTTCTTTGCTAAGTTGGTATTCTGGTGGTCAAAATAAACGTCAGAGAGCAAACCTCAGAGAAATCATAAATTACAGACAGCACAATGTAGTTGTCCCCATTTTAATTGCCCTGGATATAGTATTTAAACATTTATAAAAGCAAATTGTAATGTTTCTGTTTAGTTACTATACAAGTGCCTACCATTGGCTCCTGATTGTGCCTAATTAAACAGTTCTTCTAAAACTGAAGTACGAGCACATTTCTGTAGCTGCCATTTAACGAAATTATGTCAAGTACATCGTTTGAGAATTATTAGGCTTGAATGTATGTGCTTGGAGCCATCTCGTGGTCCTGAACTACACTGCAATGAATACACGGCTTCTACCTGGTCAGGGGCACGGGGAAAATCTGCATGCTGTGGAACCCACCCCAACAAGGCAGTGAACCCCATACACCCAACTTCAGCTGTTTTCAGCAGGCTTTGTCTCCTGAACCCTGCCTTAGCTGGTTCAGAATGAGTCCTTTAGAACTGTGCTTGCCTGTGGCAGACAGACTTGCAGTCAGCATAATAATGCACCGATCAAGCAGCCTCTAGGTGAAATTTGGTAAGGCCAAGTAATGACATTTATGTACATATGAAATGTATATGTATTATTTATGAGACAGTCAACTTTTAATTACTGAACCCTTAGTACTCAATATGCTGTTTACATTGTTGAGGGGTTACCACTGTAAAAGTATTAATACTCCCATAATAAACCTGTGGTAAATTGAAGTTTGTAACATTTACAATAAACAGTATTCTTGTGCTGTATTTAATAGGAGACTGTGACTTAAAGCTGACATCTGCTGGTTTTAATCGCAAGTAATACTTCATGCCAAGAATGGCCTTATTGACTTCAATGAAATGGTTATGTAATTTTTTTTAGCTTGCAAATGTTGTAGAAACTTGTCAACAGATGCCATAGTCGTGTTCAAATACCTCTTGACTCAAAAGTGAACATAACAAAACAGAATGATTAAATGTAAGAGGGAGAAAGAAGAATCATAGAATCTTTTCAGTTGGAAAGGAATTCTTAAAGGTCATCCAGTCCAGCTCCCCTGCAATGAACAGGGACACTTACAGCTGGATCAAGTTGCTCACAGCCTGGTTCAGCCTGACCTTGAATGTCTCCAGGGATGGGGCATCCACCACATCTCTGCACAGCCTGTTCCATTGCCCCACCACCCTTATTGAAAAAACTTATATCCAATCTAAATCTTCCCTCTTTTAGTTTGAAACCATTTCCCCTCATCTTATCACAACAGACCCTGCTGAAGAGTCTGTTCCCTTTCTCTTTAAAGGCTCCCATTAGATACTGAAAGGCCACTCTCAGAGCCTTTTCTTCCCCATGCTGCTCAGCCCCAGCTCTCAGCCTATTCTTGCAAAGCAGCTTTCCATCCCTTGGATCATTTTTGTGGCCCCTCTTGGATGCACTCCAACAGGTCCACGTCTCTCCTGCACTGAGGACTCCACACTTGGATGCACTGCTCCAGATGAGGTCTCACCAGTGCAGAGCAGAGGAGCAGGATCACCTCCCTCAACATCCTGGCCATGCTTCTTTTGATGTAGCTCAGGATACGGTTGGCTTTCTGGGCTGTGAGGGCACATTGCTGGCTCACGTCCAGTTTACCATCCACCAGTACCCCCAGCTCCTGTGCTCCATCCTTACATCCCCCAGCTTGTACTGATAGCACGTGTTGCCATGACCCAGGTGCAAGATGTTGCACTTGGATTTGTTGAACCTCATGAGATTCCCCTGAGCCCATTGCTCAGCCTGTGTCTCTCTGAATAGCATCACATCCCTCAGGCATGTCAACTGCACCACACAGCTTGGTGTCATCCACAAACTTGCTGAGTGTGCACTCAATCCCTCTGTCAGTGTCATTCAAGAAGACGTTAAAGAGCACCAGTCCCTGTACTGACCCCTGTGGAACACCACTCATTACTGATTTCCATCCAGACATTGAGCCATTGACTACCACTCTCTGGGTATGAGCTCACAACCAGAAGAACAAATAACACAAGTAGCACAAAACATGTTAAAATGGCCACTTCTGGGACTGGAAAGAAGTTGCAGAACAAATATTCCCAATTTTGAATGCAGCCTTGTGTTTTAGTCCTCAGTAGCAATAAAGGACCATTTGCTCATGTTTCCCTGGGACTTTTTGAAAATATTGGCCATTTCATCTCGGTTTTCTGCAGTAAAGAAGTGAGATTATTGAAGCTCCTTGGAGTAGGATTTTGTACTATCTCAGTTCTATTGGAAGTAGCCTCAGGAACAGCAAAATGGGTTGAGAGAGTATTAGTAGAGCTTCAAGCTTCAGGCTACATTGCCCTTTAACTATGCCATTTGTTGCAGGAATGGCATAGTTAGGAATCAGAGGTGGTATCAACACACTCTGATGCACAGGGACCTGCATTCCCAGCACCAGGAGAACACCGCATGCTCAGGGCTTGTGATTGCTGCAGTGGTGCTGGAGGACTCCAAAAACAATACATCAGGTGTTCTGGCAGGAATTGTGCATTGCTGCCATTCTGGGGGCTTCCTCAGCCACTGGTCACATCAGTGATACGTAGGAAGAAAAACAGGATTTTCTGCTGTATGGTAATGGTACCAGTTTCTAAATTGTAGCTGTGAGCTAGTGCTAAAGCAGTTCCTAAACCAGAGAGTAGGAACAATCAGCAGGGACTTTATTCCTCTTTAAATTCTGTGATCTTTTGAGATCTGATACATTCACTCACATTGCAGTGAAAGGAGCAATTTCCTTTTTCCTCGCATCCAAGTCTTACTTTATTGAGCGCTGAGCTGTGCAACTGCAGAAGTAATAGGCATGTTCTTATTTCCATACCTAATCCTGATGCTGTTCGGTCAGACACACGGCACTGGTAAAAGGAGGGCAGAAATATCCCAATTTAATATCAATTTCCACAAGTGCTGCTGAAGGTAAACTGCAATTAGATCTGAATGCTTAATGCTATGCACTGTGACTGAGGGGGGAAAGCTTGTCCTAGATTTCCCCAGCTTGAACCCTGGATTTCATCCTTCATAACATTTGCTTAATCATAATAATTCTGCTCATTTAAATTTGGCCCATCTTACATGACTGATATTTCTGTCACATGAAGATCCGTGGTTTAACTTGTATCAAATCTAGCATACAGCACAGGATGTATTTCACCACTACACAAGAAGAGGAAGGACAAGGCAGGTGTCAAGGAATATTACCATTTAGATGCCTAAAAAATGTATTAACAGTTTCATGATTTCCTGCAAAGTAGGCTGAGAGACCCCGGGGCTTGTTTTTACCTGAGGAGCACTTTGACAGCCTCAGTACTTTATTACTTTTGCTTACTCTTCTACAGTATCTACATTCTAAAATATCAGCAGCTCTGCAGCTCGAGTAGGCTAAGGATCTGACTGTGTGCAGAACAAAGACTGCTTATTAATTAAACACAATGGTTGAATCCCAGCTCACAACACAAAGCAGTCTTTGTTCCAAGCCAGGGAAAGTAATCACCATCAGTGGAATAAACTGATAGTCCTAGACATCCTCACGATGTGGCAAATCTAAGTGCATTGGTCAAGGTGAGCCAGAGAGTGACTGTGTGCATAACTTGAAAATGATAACAGTGGTTGATAAAGATGATATAAAATAATGTAAATCAGCTAACCTGAGCTAGGTGCTATCCCAGGCTGCAGCAAGGTGGATGCTTGCTGCTCTAGGTTCACAATCAATGTTTAGCATTCATTTTCTCATTAAAACGTGTTTCCTCTTAGAATCAGAAATCAGCAGTTCTGTTCCTGTGCAATTTTTCCTAGGAATGCCTAAGGCAAATCTGAAATATTTATTGGCCTTTTAAAACATATTATGAAGTTTTACGTATTGATTTGTAAATTACGATAGTTGAGGAAAGTGGAGCTAAATCAGTTCATACATATTTTATTTTCTACAACTGCAGGCAGATTTGAATCAACTAAAGAATTAGCTCTTATATCGTGTGATGGTAGAGAGAAAACATTAAGCCATACAATACTGCTGTATGTAAATATTGTACTGTAGAAATGTTTTGGTAGAAAGATCTGTTTCTCCTGTGCAAATACTCACAAAAGGATCCCACTGTGGATTCAAGCACGAATTACTGGTTATATCAATTCAAACTAAATGAAACTGTGGGATTCCTACAGAATTCCATATTCATTGCAATTAGTTATGTGTATTTATCACAACTGGTGCTGCACAAGAGTGGCAATGATCCGTTACTTGTTACGATGCTTTAGGAAAGGACCTAATAGTGCTCTGAATGTTTCGTCTCTGCAAATCAAAAAGCACAGAGCATCTTTGTTAGCAATTCAGCCCGCAGATATAACAGGCTTTCTGTTTAAGTTTCCAAGGCTTTTAAAGGAAGGCTTGACATGTTTTGTGCTCTAATTTGTTCTAAAGGGAATGTTTGGTTCAACTGCACTGGAAGTGGGGTACCAGAATGCAGTAGGTACTTACCAGGGTTAGCTGAGAGACTCTTTCACTGGGCTGCCACTGCAATGTCACAAAGATATACATTATCTAAAATGCTTTAAAATAGCAATGCATTTAAGTCAGCACACTGGGAAATTCCTTTGTAAGCAGTAAAGCTCTTTTTTTCTTCCCTTAGATTGGCTTCACTGATTATTGTAAAATAGACTTTTTTCCTTTTTTCCTTTCCAATTTTTTCTTAAAAGGAATAGTAAAAAAAAAAAGAGAGAGAGAATTGCTACTTTTAGAGGAAGATATGAAACAAATTATGTCCTCAAGTGTCTATTTGTACTGGTTTTACATGAATAATTCATCCCTCTTTGGTCCCCAGTGTTGTTAATGATAATGTGATAACTAATCAGTTATGCTACATTTGTGTTGAATATAGCAAAAAAAGAACACACAAAAATATCAAACTCCCATCTAATGACTAAAATTCTTAAAAGAATGTCCCTTTCTCAGCCTCCTCAATCTTCTCATTTTGTCTGATTAATCATTTCTGATTAACTTTTTCCATGCCTGCTCTGATTCTTCCCATTTTTAATTCTTACCCAATCTTTTCATTTCTTTTGCTCCTTGAAAGAGCCATGCCTCTTTCCTGCCCCACTTTATTCCTCCAGAGAATCAAAAATACTTTTACTGGACTGCAGTATAGACCTTGATGGAAAAAGAGGACCAATTAGCAGCTAGCGTTTTGATGCTGGTGTTAACAGAGTTAGTAGAGAGGTCTTTTCAATGCTCCAGAACTGGAATTGAGAGCTTTTTAGATTTCTAGTGTTACAAAAATACCAAAGCATTCTCACATCACTATAATCCAGAAATAGCCTTGAATTCTCATTATTTTTGAAGCGTCTATGATTGTCCTCCTTTGTAATACTCTGCAACAATAAAGAGCTGTTGAAAAGCTGTACCTCTAATTCCTGCTAGAGACAGTGAAAAAGAAATTTTTCACAACAGCAGAGAAAGAGATCAGCAGTGCAGTGCAGGAGGCCACTTTTATCCAAGGGAATCAAGCCATGATTTCTTTCAGTGCTATTTTCAGTCCACATATGGGGCTGAAAATTCACATCATTCCTCTCAGGTGCTCCACATCCTGTACCCAAAAACATTGCTTTGGTTTATTGTTTAACTGCTTTTAAATAAATCGTGTGGATATAGTATGAAGTTAACATTGCATGGTATATTTGCTATGGTGCAAAGGTATAGGTATTTATTTTTTATAAGAGGACATTAGCTGCAGTTTGCCAAGTGACTCGTGGGCATGGCAGTGAATCTTCAGTGGTGTTTGAAGTATTGGCAATGTCCCACTTATTTATTGTCATGTTTTTATGAAACAACAAACGTGTAATTTAATCACAATGATAATTTGATTCATTTCTCTTTGAGAAGGACATTAAGATTATTAAGATTTTCTGTTTACTAAATCTAATTTTCCATAGCTAGACTGATACAGAAATATAAAGCATCATCTCGGTTTACCATAACCTAGGAAGAGGTAGTAATGGAAAAGTGTCATAAATATTGTAGAACAAACAATCATTTTATAGATAAGGGGTGCATTTTTTTCATCTTCCAGTACTTGTAGCATAAATGCAGGATATTAGCTCACAGTTTTCCTTTAGGTGGATGGGAGCACAGCAGTGCTCTGAAACTATGGACTTCACAGACTTGGTAGAAGGACAGATCTGCAGCTTTGGTCTACAGAGGTGATTAGAGGGAAAAGCATTGAGGTGAAGCACTTCACCTTTGAATAGCAGAGACTGTCTTGCATGCTGTCCAATAGACACTGCAGTAACGGTAATCCAAATTAGCTCAGTTTCAATTTGAATCCAAAGCACCTTCAGAAGTCACACAGAGCACAATTTATGAAAGACAGGAAGAGTTCACTGGTCTCGAGCACTAAAGGTGTCAGTGGGGGATCTCAGTCCTCCCTTTACCCTTCAGCAGCTGCTCACAAGGCAGGCACAAGCCTTTGCATCAGACACATGATGGAAAAGAGTCCACAGTACAAGTTTCTGTGAGGGAGAAATCCATGTTTCCTAATTGTGGCAAAGAGTCACAGGTCCTTTTACATTTTCCATGCCTTTCAAACCCTCCACAGAGTGAGAAGCTAAACTGCAGTCAAGAGAGTAGAAGAGTGAAGCTAAAGCTTTTTTGAGTCTTTTTCTTGATAATAAATCCATTAAAGGAATTTACTTTGTATCTAGAGACAAAAAATGCAGCTCGGAAAAGGTATAAGCAGGCAGTCTGGATGTTTAAAGTGTCTGACTCACTCTCTGAAATGTAAAATGTCTTGAAAAAAAACCATCAAATAACTGAGGCATAAAAAATCAGGCATTTCTTCAAAACGTTATTGCACTATGCAGATAATCATGATAAATGTAGATAAAAATGAGGGGGTGAGAAAGAAAAAAGACTTAAGTTCAGCTCCTGAGATACAGTTTTCTATTGCCATTATGCTTTGCACTTTTGAGTCGTCCAACCCTCATTTATAAAACCAATTCCAGAACAATCTGAAACTTCTGATGTTCAAGAAATCTGACATAAACAAAAGCACAGTCCTGTGTACGTTGGGCACCTGTTTTATGCAGATGTCGTGCAGTATTTATCATAACATTTTAAAATTTTGAACACACTCTTTACTCAAACTTGAGTTCATTCCAAAACGCAGCTCCTGGTTGAAAGAGAAGGAAAAACACTTAAAGCACTTTCTTTTTTCTTTGAAGAGTGTAGCAATTTCAAAGCCATCACAGTCTGAACTGAGATAAAGCTACGAGTTCCTCACCATCGCCTTTGGAGTTCTTAGCCTTGTAAGATGTGCTTTTAATCCTTAAAAGAATGGCATAAATATTTCATAACGTTCTTGATACTGTAGACTGTATCATATACAGTGTTTTACATGAAAATAGTAGCTTAAATTGTTGAATGAATTAAATCTTGCCATGCCACATGGGAAAGCTATCACTTATTTCATCCACTTCTATTTACTGTGCAACTTTATGTGTATTTCCTGCAATGTACGTGTGGTAAAAGCTTGGATTTTTTATTGCCAGTGTTAGGACAAAGGCAGCAATGACATTTAGTGTTATCAGTTCTTATGATTAAAAACCACATTTATGGGTTCTTTTTTCTCCTCCATGATTCCCAAAGACCTGGGTTCTCTGCCCAGTGACTCTCATGTCTTCAGACAACTCCATTAATTTTAGAGGAAGCCAAGAAACTCCAAGGTAATGCTAAGTTCTGGGTGGCTTTCTCCAGCTAGGACTAAGAAATGTGCAGCATAAACAAAAATACATCCATAATTCCAAGGAATTTACTTGTGCTAAGCAATCTCAGTGCTTGTTTCACAAGTTGACATAATTTTGAACAAAATATAGGAGTATAGGGTACATTTCACTGATACGTAAAAATGAAATGCATCTCCTATATGAAAGGAAAATAAGTTGTCATTTCTAGATCTTTAAAACATCACTGCAGCAATCAGTGATGGTTTTGGTTTTTTGTTGTGTTTTTTTTTTTTTTAATTCCTCTTTCAAAAAGTAACTGAAGCAATAGCAGGTTGAAAAGTCTTTACCAAAACTAGAAAATGCAGTCTTAGTTTAAATTAATTTCTTCATTAAATGGCTCCAATTTCTGGCAAATCTATTTCTCCTGCAAGGCCCAAGAGTGTAAACATTTTGCTTTTCAGAAGAACAAAGGAATGACTTCTCTATGAACTACCTGCTTCTTCCCCAGTTGGCCCATGTTGGCATCCATGCAGAGAACAGGGACAGTTCTGCTGCTTGTTCAGCAAATGACCTCACATCTAACAAAAAGGACAAAACATTTAACCGTTATGCTTTCCTTTCCTGTTTCATCCCCCCACCTTTGCTTCTGTGATAAGCTGACTTCAGCTGCCAAGAGCAAAGCAGATGGGAGCCTGACCCTGCAGCAAATGTATTTTAAGTCATGGGGTAGCGATAGAAGCTCTGAAGGCTATCATCAAAGCAATAGAATAACGTCCCACAGAGAGATGGAGTTGCACAGCCCACATTTTATCTCAGCAAGACTGCGCAGCTAAGTGTAGGGATCACTTTGAAAATGAAAAGGGGCTGGGAATTTGATTAGGTGCTGATCTGATTTTATATTCCATTTCCTATAACATTTCTTGAGCAAAAAGAAAGGAGAAGTTCAGAAACTCTCCAACTATTCATTTCAAAATTGGGCAGAATTGGAGAACGTTAAGGATAAGATGCTGTGCTTTCAGATGTGATAATATCAGTGGAGCCTTTGGAAAAGAAAAACAAGTTATGTGGCAAATAAAGGGGATCCCAGCAGAGCAAAATCTTGCTACAACATCTGTGTCTATCTTTTAGCTGTGCTACTGGAGGTTTTTTTTGTGAGTAATCCCTGAGGGAATGTCTGGAAAACAGGGCAGTGTTCTAGTCCTTACTAGTATGGGTTGCATGTGCATATTAGGTTGACAGGTAGCACAGCCTCCTAGGAGTGGACTGAAACAGCTGGTGCTGAGCACTTAATGCCTGTTATGTGTGCTTAGGGGATTGCTCCAGAATGCATCTAGGCTGTTCCCGAGCTGAATTCCCAAGAGGAATTTTCTGTTCAGTTCCAGATTAGGTGGATCTTCCAGTTCAGTTTCAACCAAATAAAACTCAGTTTCTATGCTCTGAGGCACACCACGACAATGCTAAATGGCAGTGCTCAGGAAAGTCACTCAAAAAAACACACTTCTTGTGCTGATACGCTAATAAAGATGCATCTTCAAATACCAATTGCAATACTGATGCCAATAAAAGCTTATGTATAGATTCAGACTTCTCGAGTTCCCAAATCTCAGAAATGATTCATCACTCCATCACTTCAGATTCTTCAGCACAATCCTCTGCTGACTCTATCAACTCTTTCACAAAAAGCATGCAGTCATAGTCCAACGTAGAGCTGAGGCTAATAGTCAGCAGGCTGGCAGCTGTCATTCATTCACACTGTACTTCCCAGAATCCATTTTTCTGTATTTACTGATTAAATGAGAATATGAATACTAAAGTAGATGTCTGAAACAGCTGGAATGACTGTCTGAAGATTATAAAATGTTCTGTTATTATAGAGAATAATATTTTTACTAGTGAAGAAGAGCCAATGGAAATGCTCCAGTGCTATGTGTTCATTAATTCCTATTTTCCATCTAACCTCGTGCAAATATCTTGGTTGCTATGTAGTGTTTTAAATGCAATAAACACTGAGAAGATCAATAAAAGAGAAGAATGTTCACAAGGATTTATTTAGAGCTCCTATTGACCAATACATATCTATCCTATTTAGAATTTAGTAACTGCAGATGAGCAGGACATTTATAATAGAAGACCCCCGGGCATACAAAAGAAAATGCCTCTGGCTGAGATGAACTTGCACATGCAATGGGGATTTGCAGCACACACACTAGCAACAATCCATTGAGTTAAAGGGAAACTGACCTGGAAGGTCCTGCAGCAAGTAACTTTCCATCCAGCACTGTGACTGCAAACCATCAGGTCTGGAGTCCAGAAGAAAAGTACTTATGCTTTATACAACTGATTACAAAAACTAAAACTGATTTAAGGACTTACAGAAACAAAAATCTCTACCATAAAAAAATAAACAAATAAGTAAGGACTTATTATATATTATATATTAATATATAATTATATATATATTATTATAAGTAAGACTTCACTATCTCGTTTGTTGCCCACTTTTATGAACTGTTATCCTCAACTAAACTCATCATCAGCCTTCTAAAGGCTGTGAGATCTCCAAGAAGCTGAGATTTTTTATCACCTAGCAAGCAAAAAAATCCCACAAAACTTTGTTCTACGATACACAGAAACATGTGATTTGGGGCCCAAATCCCTGAGAGAAGAACTGTTGCTCTAAAGAATTTTAATGCCTGTTCATAGAATCATTTATGTTGGAAAAGAATTTCAAGATCAATTCTAACCATCAGCCTGACCTATTGAGTCCCATCACTAAACCATATCTCTTAGTGACACATCCACATGTCAGGGATGGGGACTCCACCATTTTCTTGAGCAGCCCAATCCAGTGTTTGAAATAGAATTAGATTATACAGAATTCAGAAATTAAAAATAGCATCTTGAAAATATATATGGAAGGTGGAGGCAACACCTGGAATTTTTCACTTACAGGCATTTGAACCATGGATGACAAATACATCCTTATTACTTCTTTTTATGAGATCCACCTCTGGTACCTTATGCTTAATGAGCAGTGCAATATTAAACGTCAGTCACTGCTACAAAATGCAGCACAGAGAAGACATGTAACTCTGCTGCTTTATACCCGCCTGGCTGCAAGTCTAGAAAATGCTTTTTCCTTGACTTATCAGAAACTACAGATTTTAGTAAGCACAGTTTCAGTACCACGTGCATCTTGGCTCAGGGCTGTTAGTGATTTTAAAGTAAAGGTTCTTGCATATATTCATAATTTAATTCTTTACTGAGACCTCTCAGATCCGTGTCTATGAGTGGGTTCTTAACCACAGAATTGCTTAGATTGGAAAAGACCTTCAAGATCATCAAGTCCAACCACAAGATCATCAAGTCCAACTACAAAAGATGTTACACTGTCTTACGTGTTATTCATAGCAATAATAAAGAACAGTTCTGATCTTGGTCCAGGAAGTTTGTATTACCAGTAGGTCAGAGAAGAAAGGGGAAGGCATGATAAAACTGATTTCAGTTACAGAAAGTGGGAGTCTGAAAATCGTTTATCATTTAAGTCCTGTTGACTTTCATAAAAGTTGGGATCATAAAAAACCTTACCTCTGAATGCTTACCCAAGAATCTGAATTTATCATGGTATTCCTGTCACCTCAGTTTGTCATCTCTTATGTAATTTAATACAGCCATTTAAACTTACTTTATAGTCAATGCAGAGAGAGCAACATCTTCAGAGAAGAAGTCATCCTGTCCATTTTTTTTTGCGATGAGATAAATTGCTTTATGAGATACCTATCTCTGCGGTGTGCTTGAGTATGACGGCATTGAGGAATGAAAAAATAAAGACTAATGAACAGAAGCAAATGAAAATACTTTAAGACTAGCCCTCACTAGGGTTTCAATGCTTTCTGATTTTGTCTTTTTTTGTTTCTTTCACTTTTGCTTTTTTTAAAGGTATTTTGACAACATTGGTTAGTAAGGTTTAAAAATACTCCCACGGTGGAATATATTTAAAATTATGCACAGAGTTTATTCAGTGAAATAACTTAAACCGTAAGATCATTAAACTCTAATCACAGATTTGTACATACAAGATATTCTAAGCTACACAGACTCATGAACTTGACACTGAGAGGCACATTGCATTTGGAAGACGTATTTCAAGCTGACTTACAACCTCTTGAGAATGAACACAGTCAAGCCTTGAGACTTCTGCTGCAGCATTTCAGCAGAGGCCAGGCACTATCAGCTACTATACAGAGGTCGGTTCACAAGTTAAGGGTCAGTGTAATGATTAAAGGTCACTGTAAAAGGAGATAGGATTTTAAATGAGAGCTAAAACCTTTTGAAGGCTGCACATTTTGACATTGGCCATCCTCCCTTGGCAGGAGCACAATTTCAGTTTTAGATCTTTGGCCATCAGAGCTGGTTGCCATGTTCACGGCACGTGTTTCTCTCCAGGAACTCCAGCTTGCTTCAAATGAACATAGGCATCTATTTAGTAACTCCTCCTTTCAGAATCAATAAAACACAAATTTGCAGAGGTACGCTTTTGCAAACAACCTGGCATTTTTACTCATGTGGGCAATGTTCTTTTAGGAACTCAAACTTGGAAGAAAAAAAAGGGTAAAAGCATATCTCTGCTTTTGACTCTGCCCATCCCCTTGTCCTTTTCTCCTAAAATTTCAGCTTCCCCTCTGTAATATTGCCTAGTTTCCTGACACGTTCTTTCTTTCATTCTGAGTTGCAGTCATGCTGTTTTCAGAGATTCTGTTCTCCTTGGCTGCCAAAGGCTAAAAATATGTCTGGTCACTTTTCTTCTACCAGTGCATCCGAGGTTATCCTATTCATATGCTGATGGTCCTTGAAAAGCCCTTCATTCCAACCTGGCAATAGCTACAAGTTACCTAATTCCTATCATTCTGCTTTTCTGGAATCAAATTTTCCTTTAGTCCTGATGGCATCAAAGTAAATGGGTAAAACAAGTCAATGTAGTAACTGACAGTACAAAAGATGAATGGGTAAAATGAACCATATCCATCTTGCATGAGAGTAATGCCAAAATTCAGCACCCTTCTCACTACTATCAAAAAAAAAAAAAAAAAAAAAAAGATGCCACCTGTTTAAAAATAATGGAAATTTTAACTTAACTGCTTGGATTCTTGCGTAGTCACACGGCAGGCATTCTTGCTTACAAACAAGTTATAGACTCCATCCTTGAGTGGTGTGGTCAAGTATGATTCTGTGGGGACGTAGTGAGGAACTGGAATGTTGTACAAATGTACAAAGACAAGAGAAAAGAAAATTATCTTGATACTGGAATATTACTGAACCCTAATACTCAGTATTTAGCTTTCAAGAGAAGAGAACAACTCCTGGTGAAATACGAGAGGGCCTTGGGCACATCCTCCCCTTCTCCAGAGCTTTGGGACAGTCCTGCTGTGCCACAGGTACAGCACCCACAGCCACCCACACTGCGCCCCAGTGGGCTTTGAGCACACAGCAAAATAGCATGGCTCACAAAGGCAAAAAATATTGTATAAAAATACCATTAAGGATACAGCTCTGAGGAAAAATAGCCATAGTAGACCCATTACTAACTACAGTCTCTTAGCTCTCATAAATTATTACAGAAAGAGGAATGAAAAGAGTCCATAGTATTACCAGAATTACATACTGAGCTGTCTAAGAGATCTAGATGGTTTCCTCCTAAAGCACTCACTCCTCAGCCCCTCATGTATTAGCTTCCCTGCTGGCAGCTCCTGTCTGCAATGCTACAAAAATCAGTAATCTTCCACATGTGAGCTTCTGTTCCATTCATCCCTCCTGTGCCAGGGAGCACGATGGTGTCAGAAAACATTGGAATCCTACAAAAACGAACACAGGCCATGAATAATTGAAGACCAGTATTAATATCTATAGAATGAATAATATATGTTGAGGCAAGTCTCGTTATTTTTCAAACTTCTTTTGTAACGTGACTCATTGCTCTTTGCATGTGAGAATATACCCATATCATCTACTTTACAATTGAATAATACTATTTTCACAAATCCAAGTGTTAACTCACTTTTTTTGATACTTCATCTTAGCTCCACAGAACCCAAAATAGTAAGAGTCATTATTTTTACTGGTGGGCCAGGGATGGGTTTTCAACATCCCTAAAGTTTTAGACAGAGGAGATCTGAAAAACATTACAATTGGATCATTTAAATTTGAAAGGTAAAAAGGAATGAAAGATTAGCCATGGAACTATGACAGTCTGTCTGAATTCGTTTATGGTGTGCAGTAAGAGCTATTGTAGTGATAGGCACCCAGAGACAGCAAGAAGATGAAAGGAAGTTAGAAAGAGTCGTATGATGTCAGGAGGTGATAAGGTTGAGTGATAGTACATTTGTTAATAGTGACATTAAAGCTTTTGGATTTGTCACACACAGTGCTAGAAGCATGACATGCTATGTGACAGTTTCTCAATGTGTTTTTTTTTTGACTTTTCTTCGAGAAATAATCCTCTCTAAAAAGCCACCATGGCTCTGGCAAAAGTCCGAAAAAAGAAATTTTGGTAAGGGACTAAATATGTAGGTCATTCATCAGCAGATATAAAATGCAATTTTTAGAACTATATGTCTGAACAGCAGAGCAGGGAAGAAGTTACAAATGCACATTTGTATAAGAACAGTCTTCAAATGACGCTGTGGTCTCTATTTTCAAGAACGTGTCCTACTTTTTGCCATGTAACTATAGTGCCTAGAAGGTGGAAAACAGACCATATGCAAATTATTCCATACGTAACATCTCCTAGAACATGTGAGTAATCTGGTTAAAGAAGGGTCTGAGTTGCCAGAGGCTATTTCACAGAATTGTTTGAGTTGGAAGGCACCCTTGAAGGCCATCTGGCCTAACCCTCCTGCAAGGAACAGAGACATCCACAGCTCCATCAGATGCTCAGAGCCCAGTCTAGCCTGAACTTGAGTGTCTCCAAAGATGGAATATCAATCTCTCTGGAAACGTGTTCCAGTGCTTCACCAGTCTTATCTTAAAAACCTTTTTCTTATACACAGTTTAAATCTTTCCTCTTTCAGCTTGAAATCATCTCTCCTTGTCCTGTCACACTTCTTGGGCATGAAATTTCTCAGATAGCACACAACAGAGGCAGGTTCCATTGAAAAAGGATTTTCCTGGAATATAATCTAAAAATAGGAAAAGAATAATTATGTTTCCATCAAAAATAGAAACTTTTGTTTGTTTGTCTCAAGGAATTGTTAAAAAAAAAAAAAATCAGAATTAACAGAGGATTTTCATATACTCTTTTTTTAAAGTGAAAATTCTTAAGAGAACTCTAGTTTAAATTTTCATGCTCCATGAGACTTCTGAAGAGCACAGAATTGCACGGTACTTGATACGTAGGATTAGACGAGGTGCCCGAAGACATAGACTAAGTTCATGCCTTTTGAAACCTCTAGAAATTCTATATTTCTTTCACATACTTGAGTCCAAAAAGACCACATAACGTGACCACCACAGACCTGTGAACCACAAGTCCACGTTTCTAAAGAAATCAGCATTCAAAGGCTGTCTCAAAACTGTCTCAGAGGACAATGACAAACCAACCTAAGACTGCTCTGTTACCCAACGGTACCTCCCCATCTTTCCTCTTGATCCTGGTTCCATGTAATTACCCTTAATTTATTCCTAAAATTACGTGGCCCACAGGGTAAATTCAGTCATTTCATTGCTCAAATGAAAATGAACCATTTAATTTTTGGAGGTTACATTTTCAGTCCAATGATTCACTGCAGAACTGTTTGAATATTAATGCTTACTTACAGAAGCAGGGGGGAACTCACAGCTGGAGGAGGTGAAGAAGTCAGATAATCCCCTGAGACAAAGAGTCTAGTTATGAAAATGCATCTTAGTATTCTCAGAAAGTCCTCTAGTCTTCATAGTAAAGCTTTGAAGCGTTATGCAAAAGGAATAACAAGTTCATATCCACAGAAAATGTCAAATAAATAATTTCTGAAGACCGAGAGATTTTAACACGGACTCAATCATTACATCTTTCATTAAAGCAGTGGTAAGACATTTGAGTCAGCCATAAAACATACAATTGCATGTTCCAATTCAGAAAGCATTACAATTTTTATTTAGCTGCATTACTGTTAGAAAATATTTTGAAAATCAGTTGTGTTTGATTGACACACTTGGAGATTTTGCTTGCACGATGACTGTGCAGATTCCCCTAGGGTGAACTAAATAAATAAATGTAAAGACCAATATAATTTTCTGAAGCAGAGTGAAAAAGTAAAAATAACATTTAAATATCTTTGCCTTCCACCCTTAACTTTCTTGTGGATAAATAAAAACATGTAAGATGCTCTAGCAAGCTCAGTATTTCTGTGCTATGAAACAGCTTTGTAATATAAATTCTCTTCTAACAAAAAATATTTAAAATAACTTTTGTTTGTAATTTATTTATTGTAAGCACAAAATGCTTTCCCCTCTGTTTTTAATTACAAGCTAATCATCCTTCCATCTTTTATCTTTTCTTAAGAATACCTATGTTATAAAATGATGAAGTTATTAACTTGCTTGCATGCTGGGGTTTAATGGTGCATTGAAAAAAAAAGCAAAAACAACACCATGGTGTGCTAGGCTACTCCACTTTTCTGCTGCTTAAATGAAAGTGCGTGAATATATTTACCCAACAAAGTCCTCAGCACCCTGTTTTGTTCCCATAAAAATGAAATTACTTTTTGAGTTACTAGATTTCAGTGCTCTTCAAATCTAGGTGATTATCTCTGTAATAACAACTAATGTGGATTAAGTGTTATGAATAAAAGCTAAAATGTGTATACCTCACTTTAACATTGAGACATAAAAACTGCTTTATAGAAGCAATGAAATGAGAAGTGCACCCAGCAGCCAAAGTTCATTGGTTAAATTGAGAAAGAGTATTCAGTATTCTGTGCATGAAGCTGCCATAATGCATAAGAGTAGAACCACATATAATTTAATTCAATTATTCAGATTAATATAATTTCAAAGCCAATGTTATTACATAAACAAATTAATACACATTGAGAATGCAGATTTAGTCTGTTGCAATCCTTGTCAACTGATCAGACTGTAAGAAACGTACAAAATGAGACCTAAAATAGGATAGGACAAGTTTTTATTATCAAAACCAAATCAAAACCTAACCGCAAGAAATTTGGCTATAGCTTCTCTGTAATGCCACACTATAATACGTATAGCATCAGCAAAAAAGATGTTTCAAAATGTAGTCAAATGTCCTAGGATTGTTTAGACTTCAGTCAATTCCTTGAAATATGTGACCTCTGAAAATTGTCTTGGCATTTGACTGTTCCCAGTTTGAAAAATGCATCTATATTTTCTAATGTTTCTCCTTTAGTTAAAATTAATGATCTAGCCCTGCATAGATTTTCTTGCAGCACACACTAATACTGAGATATAGATCTCCTTGAATGAAGATGAATGTTTTATAATTCACAGATTCTTTTCAGAAGTTCCATGAATCGAGGACTTCTTACTGGCTAAGCAGACTGGGCATATCCCCAGTCACTGAAATCAAATGTTGTTTGCAGTAAAAAAAGGCTTAAGAATAGATAGCAAATTGAAGAGCTACTTCTACCTTTGTAACATACAGTCAATTACACACATTTGGCTTATACAAAAGGTGCCTCAAATTTGACTTGCATTGGTTTGTTTGCTGCTTGGATTAATAGAATGGTTGGAACTCAAGTTGGACTCCAATGAACAGACAGCAATATGTTTGTTTGCAGAGGAAACCAGACCTCTGCTCCTTAACAACTTTGCATTCTCAGATCTACACATGCAAAGAGTAATAGATCTGAAACAAGTAGGTAAAAAGGGGCCAACACATAGATGTGCACATCAGCTTCTTAGCATGATGCTAACAGAGGATAAAGGCAAATTTTTGTCATTTTTCAGGGGAAATAGAAGAAGAGTTTTCCTCTCAGAAGAAGTTGTTTGGATGCTCACAGTTTCCAAGTACTGATTTCTCATTAGAATGATTTGTGAATGCCTATACCCTGACACTCCCTGACTTCCTACCTCCAGCAGCTCCAGCTTTGCTAGGAATTTTGCACCATACCGAAGAGCAGAGCTGGTTCTTCTTCTCAGGTCAGCCATTTTCTCAAACTTCCCTGGCAGCTTCTTCAGCTCTGCAGTTCATTGTGCCTACCATCTTTCCCCACTTTGAATTCCCTCTGGCTCAGTAATGATCGATTTGCCAGGAAAATTTTAACTTAACACCTTTCAGAATGTATCAATTACTCTAAAAGCTCTCTTGAGTCATTGTTTATGTGCCCATTTCACCTTCCTATCTTAGTTTCCATTAACCTGGTAAAACCTCTTGATGTAGCCTTTGCCAGTTCTTGTTCTTTCTCATTTCAAAGTCTTGAACTTATTTGCCACGGTAGTTTTTGATGGTGGTTTTGTGTTGTTTTGTTCATAGCTTTATATTGGCACAGTCCTTTCTGGACTATGTGTGATTTTAATGATCTGAATATACTACTGACTGTCACATCTTCAAGTTGACCCTTATCCACTGCAACTCAGAAGGAATCTATGTCTAAATATCTTAATGCACTTTGACACCTTGGAGTAAACTTGTCAGGTGTTTGTTGTTGTTGTTGTTTTCTTTTGTGCCTCTCTCTTATCAACTAACTTGTCAGTTCCACCACATAGGCTGTCAGGAACTACATGAAGTAAATGCATTTTGTGAATTAATATTTATAAAGACAGGCAGTGGGATGTGATTTTCATGCTAGAGGAGGTTTCGTGCTAAATACAAACTACTTATGTGTTAAATTTTCCATCAATAAAAGAACTAATGCATCAAAGAATGACCTTTACGTATCCATCTATGCCATCAGTCTTAATTCAGATACCCTGCAATATCGTTTAATAGGATAATTATGTTGTTAACCTGGCACATAAATCTTCAGTGTAAAAATTAGGCATATGGACTGAGTGATATTTCAGCTCTCGGGTTCCATTCCATAACATTTTGTTAGGCTAACAAAAAGAAACAAAGGATTCGCTTGTAAATTCAGAGGCATCCTTGCTTGAATTCACTAAAACAGAAGTTCCTTAGTAGAAGTCAAGGTGCTGTCCTATACTGTCGTGGTTTATGTGACAATATGCAAAAATAACTTTAAACAGTTATTTATTTTCTACCCTTAAAACCAATCACGATAGGGGTGGTGGTGTTTTTTGGAGTTTCAAGTTAAAATACATTAAAAGAAGTAAAGATATGCCCTAAAACCAGCAAACTGCTATCCTTCCTGAGAGGTTACACCAATGGGCAGGGACAGACAGAACATAATTTGGACACATTCACGTAGAACAGTGTCATAGCAGCTACTGCCTTGAGAAGCCTCCCTTCCTTTCAAACTATGGATAGTCTTTCTACACTACCTGGTACTTGTAGTGTAATTTCCATTCCTGTGTCCGAGGCTTTCCTTCTTTCCCAAAACGACATCCTTTGTAATGAGATTTAGAAATCGTTCCAGAGGTGGTATTTTTAATTACGAGCTCACTATTTTTATATGTTTATATCACTGCGACTCTGTCTTTCATCTGCCTTTCCTCGGTAGACTGCAAGATGTTCAGTCTTAACTTATAAATTCTTAATGATGTAGTTAAGGAGCACTGGATAAATTTTAGCTACAGAATGACTCTAAGCTGGTGCCTAGTGTAATTGCATGTTGCAGTAGAAATGCTATACTTTGTTCATTTCACCAACAGAAGAGCATCCTTCCTTCTCTAGCGAAACAAGTAAAATTGATATGATACCAATTTCACTGATTATCGTGTTCTTCTGATTATGAAACACTGTATTGTGTGGAACATCAGAAGAACATGATAATCAATGCAAAGAACTGCCTAGGCACTTAGACTAATTCACTGTTTTTCTGTAAGTAAACAAAAACCACACACACACCATTTGTCTCATTCACTGAAAGTTCCATTGCATTCTACAGAGAGTTTGAGCTCCATCTGCAAATGCAGCTGACTGTGCTCTGCTCATTGAGATCTAACTCTTACTTGCAGGCAGCAAACTTCATCAAGCAAAAGAAATTACTTAGGAATTAGCTTCAGAGGAAAAGCTGGCTCAAGTATTGATCAAATTTACTGTTTCAGAAAGTTCTTAAGTGTATCATTTTTCCACAGTTGACACATCCCACAGAGATATCGAATGCAATGGAGCAGGTTAAATTATTAATAGCTTTATAAGGCGAAGAATCTTATCACTACACAAAATCAGTAAAATAGGTGAGCTACAGAGGGTCATCTATCACCATGTATCAAGTAGCCTTCACGTGCTTTCCCAAGTGTCTTTGATTAAGGGTTTCTCATCCATAATTTGTTATAAATGTGGGGGTATTCATATCCATAAGCTTATTACTGTAGACAGAAAACATATACCAGAACAGGAATGGGACAATAGATAGAGAAACCAGTAAGGTTTCAGAAAAAAAATACATTTTTCCATGGAGAGAAGAGACTAAGTCTCCATGAAGAGACTTAGTTGTATCAATGCCATTGTAAGAGAACTGTAAAAGCAGTGCAGGAAAAAGGTACATTTCTTCTAAGACTACTAAATTAAGCAAATAATGTAACAGGAGATTGGCTTTAATTGATATAGTCTGGGGACTTTCAGCAGCCCACAAAATAAATAGGGACCTGATCTGTTAAGAAAGATATTTGCTGCAACTAGGACTTTTCTTCTCTCCGATTTTGTGTAGTTAAGTGTCTGTAGTATTAATTAATGCAAGAACACATTTGCCTAAGATTCACAGAATTTTAAAGAGGACCCCGTAGGCATATTTGGAAAAGTTCCACAAACTGCAGAATTCTCTTTTGATTCCAAAAATAGAGGTTAACCTGAGCACTGACAATCAGTGCATTAGAAAACTTGATTTAGCAAAACAAAACAGAACAGGGAGTGAAAGAGATTGAGGTCAAGGTCACAGGACCCGAAATGATCTTAAAAAACATCCCCAAGACTTACATTCCATTCCTCTGTTCAAACATCTCTATGCTTCTATGTTTGTTTTTTTTTGTTTGGTTGGTTTTTGTTTTTTTACAGAAAAGAGCTAGGGAATTAACATTGTTATAAACATCCATAATCTGCAAATTTACGTTTTAGAAGCAGTCAGAAGAACTAGCTACTAACTGTTTTCCTTCTCTTGTTTATAACATAAAAGTTCTCAGTTAGATAGTCTGACATCTGAAAGCATAGCATGGTGTAGGTGATCAATTACTCGTAACACCAAGGAAGAAATACAAAGCAGGATTTAAACTGCTTGTGTGAACTGGTCAGCTTTTATTCCATGGGAAAATTAGCGTGTATTCAAACTCTTAAACTGCTGATGTTCTTTTTGGTGATAAAGTAGAAAAATAAACAACAAAAATTATATTCCCATGCTCCCCAATGAAGCGGTCATGGCACCAAGCCTGCTGGACTTCAAGAAGCATTTGGGCTCCATTTGACATGGAGGTTGAATTTTGGGTAGTACTAAGAACCCAAAGATCTGTGTGGGTCCCTTCCAATTACGATTCTTTGATGATTCAGAAGGAATTTTGAAACATCTAACTAACATGAATATTTTATAATGCAATTAAATGTATTCTTTAGGAGAACTTACAGATAATACACGGAGCCCCCAACAAACCAAATAGAAGGGAGATTTACTAACTAGTAGCTGTAAAATCATCAGCTCTAATTCTTCAATTTGGCTCACGTTCTAGTCAGCAGGGTAGTAAAACAAAAGCTGTTTGCACCTTGAGGTTAATATCATCCCGATCAGCCCTGGCAAGCTGAAATAATTAATTGAGGTCATCTGGTAATTGTGCACTCTCCAAAAATTCAGAACTGCTCTTTTCCTCATTAAAATATATCATTTCTGTCTTTATGGGCAGAACTTCCACGCTATCTTTTCAGCTCTTAGCTTCCTTGTCAGTCCCTGTTGAAGCAGAACAGTTCTGGGGGTGTTCTACATCTAGAATCAGTGTTCCTCTCCCAGCTCTGCAAAGCATATTACTGCTATCCCACAGCTGCGTTTGGTTTGACAGCCCTCTTCTCCTGCGTCTTCCAGATATCAGGACAAGATTTCACACAACATTCATCTCAAAATCAGAGGGGACTTGCTCTGCTGAAGTCTCATGCAGAGCTTAATGTCAGCAATTGAAAGATTTTTGACAGGTGCTGCATTGCAGTGCTTACCTATCTGTAAAGACATCTTGTTTTCCTTCTCTGAAAGATGGGAGCTTAAGACACAGCTTCAGCATTACCACTCCTGAATCATAGAATGGCCTGGGTTGAAAAGAATCATTGTGATCATCTCGTTCCAACCCCCTGCTATGTGCAACCACCAAATCAGGCTGCCCAGAGCCACATCCAGCCTGGCCTTGAATGCCTCTGGGGATGGGGCATCCACAACCTCCTTGGGCAGCCTGTATTAACACATCACCACCCTCCATATAAATATTTCCTCCTAATAAATACCAAGGAAGCTTTCTTCCACAGGAATTCCAGTATTTTGGAGTTATTCTATCAAAATAAATTCTTGCCAGACCCTCTCTAGTACCAATTCTTTTTATTTTCAACTCATATATTTGCTGTTTGGAAGATAACACTTACATCTTTTCATTCCATCCATTCCTAACTGTTCAGTCATGTTTATTTGCCATAAGCTTGATTTAATTTCTCAGCAAGGACCACAGGGAAATTGAGTTGCCCTTCATTAGTCTCTTGTAATTATGTTTTTAACTCTGCTTTCTAAAGCAGCTCTCAGATGCCTTCAGCTCTGGGGCTGTTTTGAATCATATCACTGCCTCATTACCTGACATTTTTAGAAAACTGCTGAAACAGGTGAACTAACTTGACACGGAGACTGCTGCAGTATGTGTCCCAGTAACTTCAGATAGAAAAGGCGTGAGGAGGTGCTCTCAGTGGTGTATCAGTACCAGGCTGGATTTGATTTCTCTGAACTTTGTGATATTCTTGCTCATGGATAATAACCCATGTAGATTCAAAAATTCTAACTCTGATTAACTCCACTGCATCTTTCATAAGAACAGTACAGCCTTGATTACATACGCAGCATTAAGGTATAAATTTGCCAGTCTGAAAAAGCTAATAAGCTCCTTTAGCTGACTAATTGGCTATTTTTGCACTATTTGATCGAGTCTGAGGGAAACCGAAGTATTTATTTATTTTTAAGTTAGAACAAATTGCCAGTCTTTGGAGCTATGCATTCTCTAATTTTTGCCCCTTTGTCTTCTTCTTACATGTGCCCCTTGAAAGACAACTCTTGCCCCTTGATGGGCAAACCTGACTTAAGAGAACACATCAGGGCAGCAATTGCTGAAAACCATATGGCTGCCCAGAGAAACTCAGACTACAAAAGAGAGACAAGAAAACAACCCTTAACACGAAACAAATCTGACCTCTTGAACTTCTTTCCCCTGGATTGATGGATAGCCCTCTTGTTCAGAAATGCATACAGTTGGCATCTTCCAAATCTCCATTTGGACATGACACACGTTGCATCACTACCATCTTTTCTATTCACAAATGAATGGTCTTTGCTTTCTGGTGCGGCTCTGAAAGTGAGAGAGGTGGTCAGACCACATTTTTTTTGAACCAGTGATCACCATTATTCCTCGTCCTTTGTGATACTTCCTGTAATGGTAAATTTCCTACCATTAGGAACTGAACAGAGAATTTTATTGCCTTGAGCTTAATTCAACAGCACATACAAGACACAGTAGCTCCTTAATGTACTAACTCCAGGCTTTGAATAAAATGCAGCTTTACAAGCAAATCTGAGTCTTAACGTTCAGCAGTGTATAATTAGTGCATAGTTCATCAATAAGGTAGTATCTGCTAGGATTTTCAGACTGTTTCTCAGTGGCTGCTTTAACAATTCATGAGTAAAATTGTGTGGTTCACATTTTCTCCTCTACCTCATCTGATATCAGCAAGCTGTGAGTTAAGTCATGGAGTGACTTAGCTCTATCCTTGTTTTTTCTGCTGGATCTATTCTGTAGCGAATCTGATTCAATATTCACTGCATCTCTGAGATGCATCTCAGACTCCAATCTCTGCAATGCCCTGAGAGCACTCTAACCCATAAGCTCTAGACTCAATTGTGGATATCTTTATTTCATTCCAAACCAGCAAATACTTAACTTTATCAAACCCTACAGCTAGAGCAGATTAAGGCCTGTACAATAATTACCCATAGACCTCTGAGAAATCTTCCTGGCAGTCAAGGAACACACCTTCAAAATGCTTTATGATTAAACTATATAAAAAAAGTGACTTAAGTTCATGATCATAAACACTTAAGTGAGAGACTAAAAGCAGAGATGCCCCTTTACTTATTGTCTCTACCAACTAGTTACCAGCGGCTCCCCATTCAGCTTAATGCCTTACTTTTCTACTAAGCACTTCCAGCACTGCCCAGGAAACCTAGTTACCCTTAGAGTTGATTATTTATGATCCATTGTCTGCAGCTTTTCATAATTTCTTTGTTTCGGTATCTATTTCCATACATTAAAAAACAAAAAAAACCAAACAAACAAACAAAAAAAAACCCAGCATCCTGTTCCAGCTGCCATCTTTAGCCCAGAAGTTGGAAATCTTAAAACAAAAAAAAAATTCCAATCTGATTACCTGTAGAAAACTCCCTAATTACCAGCTCATTTTTTTTTGTTTAGCACAGAGTGAAACTTCATACTTTTCATGGACATAAATACGTTTTGAAATCTGGGCATGACTGGAGGTGGAATTTTTTTTAGCAAGATCTCCTGAGTGCGTTCTGACATTTCAAAATCCAGTGAGGGACACAGGTACTCAAAATCTGCTGAAAATCCTATTTTCCTTAACTAGAGACAAATTTAGATGTTCTCATTGTTCTGAAAATTCTGATTATAGTTCAATCTGGGTATGATTTGTGTCTCTCTCAGGTAAACTTGGCCTTTTCAGCTTTTACTTAGCAATGCATGGTTTATGCTCTGTTACAGCCATCTCTGGCTTTGGATCAGAAGATTCTGTTAGGAGGTGATTGAATTTATATTCATCACAGAAAGCAATTAAGTAAAAGCAAATCATGATTAAGGACAAAGGGCAAAACACTGGGAGGGAAGCAGCAGAGACAGAAAGAATGTGAATACCCAGTTCAGTCCCTCGGGTTCTCTTGACAACAGCTATACCTCATCCTTTTTTTCCCCAGGAACTGTACTTAGTCTCCTGTTCTTGGCAAAATCTGTGCTCATGATCTTATCCTGATGTTACTGTATTAGAATTGAATACCAACAACAGTAGAGTGTGATAAGACGATGCGATATTGCTTTTAATCCCAAATGAATAAACTGCAATAAACTTTGCATAGAGCAAAACACCAAATTAATTAGAAGTGTTAGAAAACAGAAAACAAAATTTTGTTTTTTTCCTTTTCCCTGAGTTAGTCATCTGATTTCATTTTTCATTTAGTACATTGCAGTTTTTTTTTATGCCAGTCTGTTTCTAGATTTAGTATATTGCTATTTTCACAGCCAGGAAAATAACAAGACTCACTGCATTGCTCTCTCTGGATTTTTGTTTGTTTGTATGTTAATTCAGTCTGAGTAAATCAGAAAGGATTATACTATAGCATCAAATCAAGATAAGAAGCAATGCTGATCAAAAAGTAGAGGTTTCCATTTGAAGGGACAATTATCTTACCAGAATAAAACTTATTTTTGTTTCAGAATCCAAAACAGCAGTTTGAGTCAGAAACACCCAAAAAAAAAATACAGCTTCTCAGCAACCCTGACATTTGAGAGCATTAATTTAAGTGGGTACATGCAATGGATTTCCTAGCTTTTCTTCAAAGCACTCCCATTGCAGACTGACTTAAGACTCTTTGCCCTCCTGCATTCTATGATGAATGTTTTGGATCCAGAGGAGTCCATTAAACCCAAAATGTGTTGAATAAATTTCCAAAAAGATTATATTTAGGTGGAAAAATCTATCAACAGCTCAAAAGAGAAGTGCCCTTAATGGAAATAAATACAGAATTATGACCTTCACCAGAAGAAATTGTTTATCCTAATAATTAGAAATGCAGTTTAAAAAATTGAAATGTACTTGCAAATTAGTTACGAATTTAGAAAAGTAAAAACAACTTAGTAGCAATTTTGAGTAATAAAATCAATTAAATATTGATTAAATATTGCAAACGTATTAATGGAAAAGACAAAAAATGAGGCCATTTTGAACTCTCCCAGGTAGAGACAACTTCAAGATTCTTTTCAATTTCTCTTTCTCCATGATTGTTTGTTTCTCTAGGTCTAGCAGCCTATGAACTAAGTGAAATAGCAATACAATTGATTTTGCACACTTCTTCCTATAAAAACAGGCCAAGATCTAAGTGAAATCCAATCAAGAATGTGGTATAAACACCCTCGTTCGGAGAAGCTTTTACCTAAAGTCAGGGGATTGAAGTCCATGCACTGGACCCTTGAATTTGCAGAAAGCCTCAGCGAAGTCCGCAAATAAATCTCAAGCCTGAGGATCTGAGCAGGGGAGAACCCTGCAGCTGGGGGCTCTTGCTGAGATTCCCACTTGACTTCATGTGTCACAATCAAGGTACTCCTCCCTTTGGAAAATCATCGCTGTCAAGACCATCCTCATTGTTATCACATGTGATTAAGTGATTGCAAACAAATGCACCGGATATATAGTTTAAAAAGCTACATTTTTGTCTCACAATGTTAAATTTTTTTAAACTATGCCTTTCAAAACATCATTAATAAATCCATACTGCCATTAAAATAAATAGAGAAGGGATTCCAAATCACATACACAAGATTACTCAAGAAATCTTGGAAAAGTGTAGGCTTGCATCTACCAACATCTGTAGTAGCAATAAAAATAATGTGTAAAGAACAGTTTCAAGACAAAACAGTACACTAGCTTTCCACCATTTACACTCATTTTGGAGTTTAAAGAATTTTCAAATTGAAAAAACAAATCAAGACTTTTTTCACTGCATACAAAAGGCTGATGGAAAATAACAGCCTTCTCATTAACCTAAGATCTATTAGCAAGTTGTCACTCACTAAGATGGAGAGTTTCTCCCCAAGTTTGCATGGAAACTAGGAAGGTCAGTTTAGATTCATTATGTATGGAGCAAAGCAGTATAAGATTAGGCTGTGGCTATGAAGATGAGGTGCTGGAGGCCCTTCTGTCATAGTGCTACACCGACTAATGAAACTCATTTATCAGCACTCTTTGCTTTGGGGAACAGGAGGGAAGAATATGCTGACTTTTTGAGAACAGCTAACATTCTCTTTAATATTTTATATATTTATCCAAAAAGTAATTAAGCTATTTTTCAAATTATAAAAATAGAATGGACGCACTCAGGTAATGAGCATTATATGTTTCTGGGAATAGATTGACTTCCTAAGGTTTAGCAAATTGTGGTATCAAAGCTCTGGATTTCTATCAGTGTAAGCGCAGGCAGCTCTATCATTTGTGCCCAAAAAGCATCAAAATGGGAACAGTAACCTCTAAATCTCAGTTCGTAGTTAATTACACTTTTCTTCCATTTCTTAGATTATGTCTAAGTATTCCAAGAGTTTGTCACATTAGAATCATTATAAAATCACCAAAACTGGAAAAGCCCTCCGAAATCATCTAGTCCAACAATCCATCTACAACCAACATCCCCCCACTAAACCGTGTCCCTCAGCACAACATCTAAACACTTCTTGAACCTCTCCAGGGATAGTGACTCAACCACCTCCCTGGGCAGTCTGTTCCAGCACCTGAACACTCTTTCAGAATAGAAATCTTTCCTAATATCTAATGTACACCTCCCTTGGCACAACTTGAGTCCATTACCACTAGTCCTAACTCTAGTTATGTGGGAGAAGAGGCCAACTCCTACCTCGTCACAACCTCATTTCTAGTAGTTGTGGAGAGCTATCAGATCTCCCCAGAGCCTCCTCTTTTCCAGACAAAACAATTACAGTTCTCTCAGCCACTTCTCATAAAACTTTGTGCAGCAGACCCATTCTGTAAACTCTGTACAGTTCCTATTTCTTTAGTGCAAGCTAAACACTTAGATCGTAGTTTGCTGTGCTTTCAGCTAGTAATGCATTCCTGAGTATTTGCTATGCCTGAATACGACTCAAAATTTTGAAGAGGAGAGATACTCCAAAATGAAAATCTAGCAAAGTGCTTTTGAGAAAATAGGGCAGGATCTGTTGGACCCCATAATAAGGGAATCAGAACTGTATGAACTCAGATGTCTCTATAAATAAAACCGAATCAATTGGTGTCAAACTACAGATAGAGCCCCTGAACACTCCTTAGTGTCTGGAGAAAAGTTTACCTGAATACAATTTAGTAGATGGAAGAAGAGGAAAGGAATCCATGCAAGAACAGTTGATAGCAGATGATATGAAACAAAACTGAATTATTGCTTGGAATGTGTGCCACTGAGCTATTAATAAAAATTTTGAGCTATTAATATTTTTTTAAACAGAAGCACCAGGAAGGAAACATGCTGAAAATTATATATATATTAATGTATAATATAAAATATTCATTAACACACAAAAATGAAGATAGCATCTAATTAATCTGCTTAACTACTAAACGACTAATTAATCTCATTAATATAGACAATGTTTGCTGATATATAACAGAAATTAACAGCAGTATTTCCTCTTCCATGTTTAGGAACAGCTGTGAAATCAGAGCAAACATTGATAGACTTTTCCCCATGTTTGCAAATGAGTATTTCTAAGGCACTTCCTGAAAAGCAGAGGTTACCTGGAAGGAAATGAGCCAAGGTGAAGGGCAAAATGAATGCAGTAAGTTGCATTTTCATCAGTATTGCATTTTCATAAGTATTTATTACCTTGTTGTTTTGAAAGTCTGAAGTCAATTTATGGCTTAGTTCTTATAAAAATAATTCCATTTTCATATTCTCCTACTTCTATATATTTAACAATGATTCTTCATCTATTTTTATGCCTACATTTCAGGTCTGATACATTTCTAAATGATTGAAGTCCGTGATGTTTCAGTAGAATCAAGTCCAAAAAGAGACAGGAGTCAGAATTTCATATCCCTAATCACAGTGTGGACTAGTCTCAACTCCTGCTGCAGCTTGACAGTGACTATCAAAAGACATGTCAGAAGCCCATTAAAACCTCTTTTGGGCAGGAATTTGAAAATTAGCCATTACATGCAGTTAGCATTGAAACAGCAGACCACAACTCAGCTTAATGAGTTTCCATAAATGTGTGTTCCATATAAAGACCTAATGATTACCTTCTTCCAGTATCAGCTCTGTCCATTTTGCAAACTAATACATTTCAAGAGGAACTGTTTAATCAAGGATGACTGAAAACAAAAGTCAGTATCAAACTTTAAAGGAATTCTTACATGCTGACGACTTCAAAAAAAAGTGTTCCATTTTTCCATTCACCGAGTCATAGAAAAAGGACCACTTCAATCATGAAACATAAAACTAAAGCATTTTCACAATTTTTCAACACCTTTTTCTCATCAAAAAGGCTGATCTAGCAAAACAGAAGGGAGATGGAAAATTTCACAATTCCAAATATGTAGTTATCCTAAAATTTGTCGGTGTTCACTGAATGTTTTCAAATAACTCTCCTCAAAGTTTGGATAGTATTTTGTTCTAGGCAGCATACAAAAGAAACAGAATCTGCTAGATGATCCAAAATTAGATTAAAACTGAAATTAACGGCAAAAAATGACCTAATTTACTATGATTTAACACATCCAGCCATTTCATTATCCCCAGTGGTGTAAGTAATGCCCTACTTAGTTGGAACTAATTCTCACACAGACTGGGATCTTTGAATACACTATGCCAGATGCAGAAGGAAAAAAGATTGTTGTTGTGTCCCAAAAGAATGAGAGGATAGGGAAATATTCATCATCCATCAAAATGTTTTTGTTCTGATGCAAAAAAAAACGTTGCTTTAAGACTAAGCTCTTGATACAGAGCTTTCAATACAAACAGGTAATTCAAGCAAGTAATTCATATTGCTGACTTCAGTGGAATTGTTAGCACATAGCCTGCTTGTATGCTTTTGGGGAGCAAAATCATAGAGATTTTGACATACTTTATACAAAGAAAAACCAGATTTATTCATGTACCCATGTTCTATTTAAAATATACCCATTAAGACATTTAAATTAAACATGACCAGTCAGCTCGATTTTAAAGCTCAGCTTTTGTAGAGTTTTAACTACAGTACACCATAGGAAGCTCACACAGGTTTTGTTGAAGATGCAGTTTTCATTGGCTGTGTCAAAACCTTTGGAAAATACTTCTCTCCTTGCATAACCACACCAGAAATTTGAAACAGTAACCTGTAATTCAGGTTCTCAGGTGCTTTTTAACATCGTTATCAATGACATCGATGACGGAATCGAGTGCACCCTCAGCAAGTTTGCTGACGACACCAAGCTGAGTGGTGCGGTCGACACGGTTGAAGGAAGGGATGCCATTCAGAGGGACCTCGAGAGGCTAGAAAGGTGGGCCCGGGTGAACCTGATGAAGTTCAACACGGCAAAGTGCAGAGTTTTGCACTTGGGCTGGAGGAATCCCAGGCATCCATACAGACTGGAAGGAGCGGTCCTTGAGAGCAGCCCTGGGGAGAAGGACCTGGGGGTCTTGATAGATGACAAACTTAATATGAGCCAGCAGTGTGCCCTTGTGGCTCGGAAGGCAAATGGTATCCTGGGCTCCAACAAAAGAGGGGTGGCCAGCAGGGTCAGGGAGGTGATTGTTCCCCTCTACTCTGCTCTTGTGAGGCCCCATCTGGAGTACTGTGTCCAAGTGTGGAGCCCCCAGTACAAAAAAGACAGGGAGCTGTTGGAGAGGGTCCAGAGGAGGGCCACGAAGATGATCAGGGGACTGGAGCACCTCCCCTATGAAGACAGGCTGAAGGAGCTGGGCTTGTTCAGCCTGGAGAAAAGAAGGCTGTGGGGTGACCTTATTGCAGCCTTTCAGTACCTAAAGGGAGCCTACAAACAAGAGGGGAATCAACTCTTTGAAAGGGTAGATAACTGCAGGACAAGGGGAAATGGTTTTAAGATGAGGGAGGGGAGATTTAGGTTGGACGTCAGGGGGAAGTTCTTTACAGAGAGAGTGGTGAGGTGCTGGAACAGGCTGTCCAGAGAGGCTGTAAGTGCCCTGTCCCTGGAAGTGTTCAAGGCCAGATTGGATGGGGGCCTGGGCAGCCTGGTCTAGCATTAAGTGAGAAGGTTGGTGGCCCTGCATGTGGCAGGGGGGCTGGAGATTCGTGATCCTTGAGGTCCCTTCTAACCCTGGCCATTCTGTGATTCTGTGATTAAAACAAATCAAATTGTGCTGTTATTCATCTCTCATATGACAGAGCAGAACTTCTCTTGTATTAATAAATCTGTTCTTCTTTTTCCAGTAGGAGAATATTACGTGCATCTCTACAATAGCATCTACTTTAAAGATGAAACTTAGGCAGATATAGCAAGGCCTAACAAATCTGAGTGGAAAAATATTGCTGAGAAACTTGTTACCAGTCGAGACAAGAACTTTTACTTTGTGAAACTATGATCATCTGCTGCATGTTTCCAACCACAACAAATATTTCACTTTCATCTGGGAAGTAATTAATACTGCAACATGGTCTGCCATTTAACAGCAGTGATGCAGTGAGCATTTATAGGGAGAAACAAACTCATTTCTTAAGTCACTTGTTAACCTAGCAGTTATGGCAAGGAAACCCAAATATACATCACAAAGAAATCAGATCTATTATTTCTAATGGAAGCAAAAAAGCAGAAACAAACAGGCGTTGACAGAACATCAGTAGTTTTTCAAGATACAATGAAAACTCATTAAGTGTGAATGCTGCTTCCTGATGCCAAGGCATTGTTCCCAGCAGGAAAACACCTTAAGGTGGTGGACAAAATGGGCTGTCAAGTTGGCCATAGCTGTAGATGAGTCTCCTACACTATGACATACAATGCATTAGTTTTCTGTCTTCCTGTCTTAATTCCAGGCTTGGAGTGAGCTTTGAAATGAATTTAATAAGACTTTCAGGGAAAGACCAAGATTTAGGTAAGAGGATACAAGCAGAACTGGGACAGCTTTTTCAAAACTTTTCTTTGTATTCAGTGAGTCTTTGGCTAAATATTTTTAAGTCAATCTCATAAACTACTTATACAACTTCCTAAAAGCAAGGTACTCATAAATACTCATAAATGCCTAATATAATTGGCTTTGTTGGTTTGCCTTAGAGAGGAAACAGAGGAAACTATCCAATTTATGCATCTACAACCACACAAACACAGCTAGAATGGTTATTACAATATAAAATAAAGCTTTTTCACTATAAGAAACAATCAGCCTGGCTTAAAGCTATGACCAGAGCTGAAAGCTCTGTGCCATACCCCTTCCTTCAATCACAGTAGTTTTAAATGAGTAAAGTTTCATTAACTTCACTGCCTCAATTTAAGCAAAGCAAGGGTTTCTCAGCAAACGGCCACTTTCTGAACAGGAGATGGATCTTGTTAAAAAGATTTCTGTGTGTATCTCTTAAACACTGCACCACATCCATAAGAATAAGAAAACGTTAGTACTCTCCAGCCCATGAGCAAGCAGTGGCTTAACCTTGCCTTACAACCCGCTTTCTCTCTGCTCCTATTCCATCCACACACATTTGCCATTCCGATGGCGAAGTGCAGACTGAGCACAGCCAATAAAATGTGGTGCAACAAAAAGATTTCGTATTTCTGCTTTCACACTCGTATAATTTCACTAATGCTATTGTAATTACTTCCAATTTACTATGGAAGAAAGGTACAAAATTGCAGCAGATAGGGTCTCCAAGTTATTACACAGTTCCTTCAAGTGAAGCAAAAGGAAACTGCTTTTTTTCTCTCTTTTTTGGCTGTACACTTTAATGTCACGTTATAAATATTTATGAAGATCATTAAAAACATATAGTTACTTGAGTTCTAGTTGTTTAAAGACATTAAACCTCCATTTAATTATGGAATTCTTAGCATAACAGGTCCAGACCATGCACTGCTAGAACTCAATGATAATGATGGGTTTTCCATCATGGAGTCAGAGAGGTTATCAAACGTAATCTTCCAGACCCATCTAAAGTATCATTAATTCTGTTACCTGCATACCAGGCAGGTTCACAGACACACTTTGTTTGATGTATGCTAAATACTTTAGGCTCTTCTAGTTCTCAAATAAGCCTGTCAAGCTGGCAAAAATAATTAAACCAGAAGAACGTAAGCTCATATTGTGAAAATATTTTGAAAAAATCATATATTAGGTTAAACACTATTAAATGCCATTGAACACTAAAGTATTTTATTTCATACAGAAGGGAACTTGTCTAATCAGATTCCAAACCAACAGCTATTCCACTATCTTTTATCATTATGTATTATAGAACTCTACTGACTAATTTACCTTCATGTTCTGTTGAAAAGTGGAGTCTTTTCAATTTCTCATGGGAGAACAGCTCTGGTGTGGTTTTATTTCTTCAGCTGAAGTAGGTGGAAGAAATCCTACTTGGCTCTGTTTCACTTCTGCCAGCAGTTACAAAAAAAAAAAAACATTCTCTGATTACTCTGGCAAGCTTTTATTGCACTTGCTTTAAAGAGTCTGTTACTTCAGAGTGTTGTTAACAAAATAGCAAAACAAAATATAGCTCTCCTACCCTTTCTGTTGTTGTCTAACAGTGCAAAAAGAACAAAATTTAACAAACTTATTTCAGTGAAGAAACACTTTCCAAAGGAATTCCCCTGCCATTACAGGAAACCAGGAGAACCATTTATCACAAGATGCTCCAGCTGCGTCCCACAGCTTCACAATGCTCTGCAGCAGGTGGTAGCTTACCCCTGCCAGGGGAGCACATTTTGAAAATGCAGCTGTGGTGCCATCAGACAGCAGAACCCATGGTTCCATCCCCAGTGGGATTTTTTCTCTTAGAACACAATGTAAGTATTAAAAAATAATAATTGTAATGAAAAATAAAGTTTGTGATGAGAGACGGATGTAATTGAATCACATCTACAACAGAAGTAGAGTATCAGGGTGATGATGAATTTTGAAGGGTGGCTATATATTAATGCACTAATGTTAATCAGTGCATTGCCAATTAAATCACATACAGCTCCTAAGACCATTCCTCCTCATTTACCATCACACAGAAATTTATAGAAGATACCCTTCTTCCAATTATGACCTAAATATGCTGCAATGCATGGTTCTGAGTAGGCAGTGCCTTGCATATTAATCACTCTTGTCACTATTATGGAGGGCATTGTCCTGCGGTCAGGAGTGAATCACATCCACTAGGATGATCACAGCTTAGTCAAGATTCCCTCTCAGAATCTGGCCCACAGGCATAATAAACATTACGTCCAAGGAACAACAGCACTGATTGACAGTTTTAGAACATTTTTTGTCTTGATTTTTTCATATAAAAGGCAGACTGTGCAAAATTAGAAGTGGAACTAAAAGTTCCAGGGAATTCTTTCATTTTCAGCACGTAATTCATTCAAGATGTAACAAACTCTTAAAAAGGCTTCCATTTCAGTATCTTCTAAATGAAACATTTTTGATTTTCAGGTTAAAACTATGTTTTCATTTAGAAAGTGATGAAATGAAGATAATCAGTGTTTAAGAGTGTCTGTTCAGTTGAAAAAACTATATTGCTTTTTTAATGAAAAACTATCATCTGCAAACTAGTCAATCCAACATGTTTACAGATGCAGCAATGATCTGAAACTAAAAGTCAATTGATGTACACTTCAGCATTCCAGGAGACGTCTTACGACTCAGAAGAATCTTTTATATCCATGATGGTATCCTCTACCATCTTTTATTTCATCTCCCTTTTTGTGAAAGCGATTTTTAAAAGTCTGAGTATGACTGCAAATTCTCTCTCTAAATCATAATTCTCAAGACAACTAATGCTTTGATAAAGCACGCGAGCAATAAAGCCAGGTGCAAAAGACAAATGCAGTGGTCAACCTTGGAGGCACTGGAGGTCAGCTCCATGCCAGTGCCCCAGACCTCACAGACATCCCAGATTTGTATCTCCCAACAACTTCTACCCTGTGCCACAAAACTGCCTGTTTTGGCACCAGATAAATCTCACCCCACTTCTAGATGGCATTATAATGTCTTTGCTTTTCATATTGAAGGGGTAGTTAAGCTCAGAGTGAAGCGTATCCCACAAATAAGAAATAAACCAAGACAGATACAGTCCTAAAGAGTAACAATCATTATTACTTTAATGGAGCAACTCCAATAAACATTCAGTAGTGCTGTTTTATTGAACTCTTAGGATTTTTCTACATTTGGAAGTTTACCAAAATTGCTAGTCAAGAGTAATTACCACGCTAAGCTCTTTAATTCAGCTTTAAAATGCCTTTTTCCTATTTAGTATAACTTATACTGGAACTATGCTTGAAGAGCTATTTTTGGAAGATTTCTAACATAGGCATGTCTTTGTAATTATGAAAGAGACACACAGTACGATACACAAGGACCAGGCAATGAATATCCAGTCCAGAAAATCTCTCATTTGTTTTTCTGTGCATCAAATAGTGAATCAAATACAACTAATTTACACACAATAAACTGCGAGTTAAAACAACAACTGAGAAGAGGCATCTCACCTACCTTGAGCCTCTCAAGAATTTAAGGGTTCTAAGCATTGTTTTAAGTACAGTACTTCATTAATTCTTGTCATCTCCTTTCATTCACATTGGCTACTAAAGTTCATTTCTTGACAGGTGTTAATTTGAACACCTTAAAGGAGTTTATACTGAAAAACTGTAGCTTGGTATTTATAGACCATTCTTATATAACTGAGGCAGTGATATAACAGTGAAAATAAGGTTTATGAAGAACCCATGCCTCAATGTCCCCTGGAGAGAGAATAGCATGAAATGTTATTGGTTTGTATTCAGGTGGAAGCCTTAACATACATTGTTAGATCCTACATTACCTACAGTGATTAAAAGCTGTTGTCTCTTCGTCTGGGATTCACATGCACCCCAGTTAAAACAGGGCACAGAAAAAGTACAGTCAAGGCTGATTAAGAAAAAACTCAGAGTGAGTGAATATCTGTGGAGATCTTGGAAGTATAGCTCTTCTACATTTATTTCTAGCTTTGGATCAAAGGAATAAAAATACCTGAGTGTTTCAGGAGAAGCAAGAACAGGACACCATTGAGAATGATGCTTAAAAGCCAAAGAATGCTTAGCATCAGCAAAGCAAAAGAAAGGAATAGTTCTAGAGTATTTTAGTATGCATTTTGTCTTAATACCTTGTAAGGATATACTAAAGCCTTAGCCATTTACCAGCTATATTAGCTATCTACTGAGAAGTGACAATAATTTCTCTGTTGAAGTGAAACATAAATGTGGTTTGCACTGACTGAAGCTCCACATGAGGTCATGCACAAACTCCCAGGTAGTCTTGTATGTCAGGAAATGATCTCATTTTATCTCATTACATCTAACATAATAACGGTCTAAAGTAAAGGGATTGAACTTAGACACAGTGATAGGAAACTGGTAAAACAATCCCATAGCTCTTTGGACATACTGTCTGCATGTAATGTATCTATCACTCTTGTTTTTATTAACACATTTTATGGTTTGTGGTGGAGTAAATGAAATGTATGTGGCTTACTACATCAGTTCAAGGCAGTAACACATGCTGGATTTAATCAGATAATTACATTTGACTTCACTGCAGTACCTTGTGTTCTGTCACTACACATTACATGCCATTGTACCCACAGTTGAGTTTGATGCTTTGGAGGAGACTGACTGATTAGTTTTCATCAAGGTAAATTGATTAATCTAGCATGGTTCACAAAATGAAGTCTGGAAGCATCGGTGTCTTCTTTTGAGTAACCACTAGATCACACACAGCTGCAAGAATGTTAAAAAAAAAAAAAAGGATACTAATGAAGGCCAAAAGAAGTGCTGCCATTTTCTTCTAACAGTCCACTGAAGCTGTGAAATAAGTGACTAAATTCCTTATTATTCTACGTATATTCTCTTTTCCTTGGGAAAATCATGCTTTGTCAATTATCCAGAATGAGAAATGGAATTGTGCTGGGAACTACGGTACTATTTTGCAGTAGTAGGATCGTCATTTGCTAAACTCCCAGCCCCAGAATGCTGCCCCATCTGCAAACTGAACGTAAGCTGCAGTCCATTGCAAAAGACATTGCACTAACACATTGCACTACTGCACTGCTACATTGTTAACACAACTATAAACGAGCCCCAGCTGCTGCTGCTTGTCTTTGCAGAGCTACTGCAATGAAACTATGCAGCAGCAATTCTGACAAAGCAAGATAACTATTCTCAACTGGTATAAATCAGAGTTATTTCATAGAAGGCAATGAACTGAAGCTAGTTTACAGCTTCTGGAGATGTGGATCAAAATTCTATCAGCATAAAACCAACTACACAGAGCTACTTAGAATTACTTGTGAAGCACCAAATCCCCAGAAACTTCTTTTCTGGTTATTAATCACACTATGCTTGTTATCCCCACCTGCTAATAGAATAGTTAGGAAAACACTGCATTCCTATACAAAGTTCTGCCACATCTTTTCATATGGTATATTATTTTATTATTTTGCCTGAGATTAAAACAAAACAACTTCTCCTTCAAAGCCCACATGAATTCAAGCAAGTCCCACTTAAAATTGTATCAAGACAGAAAGCTACTTTTTGAGTTCTTGTGACCCACTGATGTTCTAATCAAGAGTTCTTTGTACATTTAATGAAGTGTGACTACAGATGTTTGGCTCATCATCCCCAATTTTGAACACTACATCCTTCAGTCCCAGACTCACAAGGAAGCTCCAGTTTTTCAGTTCTCCCTTTTTGAAAAATCTAGGTCAACTTGGGAATGATATCAGAAAACCCTTCCCATTCTTGAAGCTATTCGTGTTTATGAAATGCCAGATCACCACAAGCTGCACTGAAGATTGTGAGATCTATTCAGAAATAATTGAAAGACACCATTTTGCAGAATACGCATTTGATAGAATTCTCTAAGGCAGGTGCTGAGAGAAATGTAATCGTCACATTTCTGTGTCATCACGAGAAATTGTACTTTGTGTGCCTGCCTACTGACGATAATCACTGTCAAGCAGATACGTTCTCAGGTGCTGGAAAAAAGGCATTTGTTCCCTGCTTGCTGAAGTGAAAAAATTGCCTTACAAAGTGAAAATATCTTTTGGCTTTTTCAGTGATTCTGTGCAGTTGGATTCTTTGAAAATTTCTTCTTTCTAAATAGGCAGCTGCTTTTGTACCTGTATGAGATCCTGAGGGTCCTAGCGTAAGGGTGAAGGTAAACCAGGTCTTGTTACCAGGTCCTGCAACTAACTTGAAAATGATACTAAGTAAACAGAAGCTATTGTCTTCGATGTTGCTTTCCTTGTTAATAATTTTTTCTTTCCTGACATGTCTTCACTTCAGAGCTGATAAAAAGTATATATTAAATGTCTCCTTTAATTTTTGCACGATGTTGATTATGTAGCATTAGAGATTTTTAATAGGACAAGAACTATAGCAGGAGAACAATCTGTGCCTGTCTGCAAAAGCTTTACCTGAAATCATAAGATTTAGATGCATTCAAAAAGTAATTGAATGTAAATTAATAAGTTATGATGAATAATATTTCACATCAAACCTATGTTGCTTAATATACGTATTATCCACGAAACTCATATCTGTATTTGGGACTCTGTCCTTACAGATAGCCAGAGAGTAAAGAACAATCCATGACTTTGCTAAACAGTGAGGTAAATTCAACTGCTATAATTGCTCATGTCTTTTCTACTTTATATTTGAACATTTCATAAATACTGAAGTACTTTTTGCCTCTAACGAGAGAAGAAGAGCTAATCGCAAGTATTTGCAAGGCAAGAACAAAATAGTAAACTCAAACTCCGAGATGAATTATTGACATGTGTTAATTTTCTCCAGAGGTATTTCTTCACCACCAGATATGTTTTTAATTTACAGTAAGAACTCTCAGCACACAAATTACTTCCCAGCTCGTTCATCTTGCTGGAAGTCTTACAGAGAAGTGTGTCAGTGGAAGTCAAAGAATAAACCATAATTTAAGATAGATTCCAATTATTGCAGTCTGTAGAAAAGTGGCAGAATTTTTACTCACTGAACAGCAATCTGTAGCATCACAGAGCCATGTCACTTGCTGAAGCACTATCTCAGTTTCCAATAGAGAACAGAGACAGAATAGCTAAACAATTTGTTTAAAGACAATGGTGCATGTCAATGGTGAAACAGGGATTTGAAAGAAGGAAACAGCCATGTTCATCCCACAGTCAATTCACGTACAGGTGCTGCCTCTAAATGAATTTTGCAAGTCCAGTTACAAAACAAAAGTTTTCCACCTGACAAATACAGGAGTCCAATAAGTAGCAAAGAAATGGGAGAATTTTTTTAGCCTCACAAATTAGATTGCAGCCTGATAAGAAAACAAAACAAAGCTGGATTATGTTCACTTTGTAATTACAAGTTTCTTGACTTTGGACAGATTGATCTGACACATAGAACATAAATAGTATATAGGCACAGTGATGTGATGACATCATTTAAAATTTCAGGGCTTGAAGCTAGGTCAGAAGGAACTTTGCACATTTGCTTCTTGCTGTTTTAAGTCTTTGCCTTCTAAATAGCATAGGCCAAAGCACAATTCTAATCCCATTTTGAAAAAGATTTCAATCTATTACATTAGATTGGTCGGGACAAAATGTTTTGTAGAACAAAAGGTTTTCTGGCACATGGTTTATTCTTCTTCCTGTAACACAAGGCATTTCTGTGTGTTCCTTGAGATCTTTTACACCAATAACAACATCAAAAAACAAAACTCATCTTTGCAATTGTCTCTCTGTGATACCCTGAGTCCCCATTTTCTTACACAGTAAAACCTTTGGTTATGTTGAAGCTATGTCACAGATTTGCACAATAATAGAAACCCTTTTATTCAGGTTTTACTGACCACAGAATACTAGGGAAATGCTGAGGATAAGATGAACATCTTATTTTGATTAAGTTGTGACTGTCTTCAATAAGTAGTTTTCATATTTTCTGAGGGTTTAGAAATGGTATTCTGGCTGCTCAGCTTATCTCTTAAAGGATGCATGTGCAAAGTGGCTTTCTTACAGCATTGAGCTTTCTAGCTGACAGTTTCATCTGGAACAGTCCTATGCCAGAATGGACCATTTTTCATTTTGACAAGCAGAGAGGCAAAAGAACATAGCAAATGGAAAACCCTCATCGAGCACAAATTTTAAAGGCAGTCATACAATCACAGAAACATGTGGTTGATAGAGCCCTTAAGAGGTCACTGAGCCCACATCCCTGCACCAAGACAGGATCAATTACACCTGTCATAAATAATAAATGTCTTTCTAAATCAGCAGCACTGACAACACTGTACCTTGATGATATAGTCTGTTCCAAAGCTGCCATATTCTCACCTTTATAAAAGGGCTTTTTCTTAATATCAAACTTCAGTCGTGCTGGAATTTTGATCCTATTCACTGTGGAGAGGGAGAACTGAGCTTTATAATGATCAATCCCCTCACTTTTCAATAGTCTTTCTCTACCTTTCTCAAGCTGCATTGGCCAAAACTGGATCACTGACACTAACAAGGGTTATGAGCTTTGCTGGAATACCCCAATAACTTTCACACAACAGGTACTTCTTAAAGAAAGTGGTTTTCTGTATGTGGTTTTTTTCCAAAATAGATGCACTAATTGCATTACTGTATTTTGTACATGTAAAACACGCATGTGAATAACTCACCTCTCAGCATCAAGGATTCAGTTTTAATTACTGTCTTTTTCATGCATGCCAAGAGATATGATTAAAAATACAGGAGCTACCTGCATTCACAGGACACTGGAGGAATCTACTGCAGAACATTTTTGTCACGTTTATTCTATCTTGGCAAAGTGATTAATGCTGAGAACACTACTGGAAAAGTATATTTCCTGATCTTTTCCATACTGCCTGATGAAAGGTTTTTGGCCAGATTGTCGTTCAGGTTTGTCTGTACATCCAAAGGAGACTCCACATGAGGTCAAAACTTTGATCTCAGCACCACAGTCCGAAAGAAGTAACAATAAAAATGCTATCTGCTGATCACCTCAGCCCCTTTCCACTGCAGTTTCTAATTATCTGTAGTGCTTGTTGTCTTCATCTTATTTGTGCATGCAGCTGACATGTTCAACATTGGAATACTGTCCTGGAAATAGAATCTACTTAGTACTGCACTCCTTGACACCAACCTGGAGCAGCAACTTACAGAGTACAACCAAGGGAAAGCAGAGACTCAGTTCACTGCCCAGAAACACAGCGGAGAATCTGTGACAGAAGCCCAACAACAACCATTTCATTTAGCCTGGAATACATGACACAGCTGCCACCATCCCCTGTGCTACAGCTCAAACTCAAGCACAAAGCTAAGCAGTGCTTTGCTATTTCCCAGTATATCAACAGCATGAATTTGGCTCACTGCTGCTTTGCTCCAGAGGCTCTGTTCCCCTGGGCATTCACAACCATCACAAAATTCACCAAGAAGTCACGAAACTCTGCAAGCTAGAAGGCAGGATGGCAAATACTTCTCAGTGTGTACATATTACAAAAGAGAAAGTGTATTCAATTCTGTGCACTCACCTTGAGCTTTATAAACATACCATTCTTCCCGTCATGTTTAAAGCAACATCCACTAAACCTATGCATAGGAAGAACAGGATAATGACCTAATTCTGGTATTGACTGAAGCTTTAAAGCTGTTGCTTTGCTGGTTATTTGTGAGGTTTGTGTTTGATGCTTTTGGCTTATTTGTGAGGTTTTGTTTGATGTGGGTGAGGTAGAGCATGTTATAAGCAAATTTTGTTGGATAGCACAATCTGCCCTAGAAATATCAATAATATAATAGCTGCAGTGGAAAACAGCACATTATTTTTTTCATATTTGTAAAGTAGACAAATCATTTTTATATGCTGTAGTTGCATATAAATTATAGATAAAAATGTCTCTTATTTACAGAAACATTTACAAGAACAGACCACACACTGAGAATGGGAAATGTCCTGGCCACTTCTCTTCCAGTAAAAATTAATAACAGTGCATTTTCTCTTGATTTGCCCAGCCTCTAGCTTGATACCTCTGGTTTCTAGGATTTTCTAGATTAATAGGATTTTCTAGTGAGAAATCACTAATGAAAGGCAGCCAGATTCTCCCTTTCTCCAATTTATACAAAAAGACTTTGATCTAAAGTGAAATGAAAACTGCAGTGCTGCAAGTTGTCCGGCACTCTCCCATTCAGTGCACCATCAAACTCACAAGACAATAGTTTTCTCCTATGAAATTAAATCTTAGCAAGCAATCTGACAAAGCACATATGCAGAAAAACACGGCATGGCTTTGGTGTGAATGCTTCCCTGATGGAATACATTTCTTGGAGAATATTGGTTTTTGGAATGGAAAATCCAACAGTTAGTGTTATAAAATTTAATCATTCCTTCAGTCTAATGGGTCACCTTTTTCTTGGCATACGTATGTGCACAGCAAGACGTTGCCCTCACCACAGATGAGATTACTGATCATTTTCACTGAAACTTCAGAGTTCCAGGTACATTGCAGTGCAAAGACCTTAAAGGGTCTCAGGTAATGCAGCAAACAGACAAGACAAAGAGGGAAATAGGAGCAGAATAGAAGAGTTACAGTGGTTTACCTGACGTCAGACAGCAAGTCAAATGAAATTACGTGAAAGGCATAGGCCATTTTCTTCCTATTCTTGTTCTCTGACAAATCCATTCTGCTTTTCCCCAAAACACAATTTCAATTACATCGCTTTGCTTTTTTCCAGGTTATATATTTTCTATATAAACACACACTGCGAAATATGAGATTTGTAGATGGACTAAGGTTTGTGAATATAACTGCAATGAGCAGACAGGTAAATTGCCATCAAGAATGGATCACTAGATTTAAGCCAGCTGCTGGTTGTTGCTCTGTTTCACATTTGAGAATTTTTCTAATGCTAAGTCACTTAAACAGAGGCACACGCTTTGTTTCTCTGATGGAACACACTGAGCACTGGAAGAACAGCATTTGCCTATTTCTCCAATCTTTTCTTAGATGGCTAACAGAAACTTCACATCTCCTCCAGGAAAGCTACTGTAGAATTCCACTTACCTTACTCTTAGAAAATAGTTCCCAATATCTTATTATCACTACACAACTATGATATGGAGACTGCAATAGAGATTTTCATTTTTGATGTGTAAGAACACCGAAATCTTGCAGCAAGGGACCATGGCATATGTTGTGGAAGGAGAATTTGCTTGTGTCAGTCCTTCAGATACTCTAATGTGATGCAGAGGTCAGGGGAACTAAATTTTTTAAATCACCTCTCTTCTGCCCACAAAACATCTATACTGGTAAATGATTAATTACATGTGATCCTTTTGGCAATTTTCATTATAAAATTCATGATTAAATTATACTTTACTTCCCAGGAAATAGCAAACCATTAGCAGAGGTCAGTCCAAGTTTCAGCCGGTCCTGGCGGAAATTTCTTTTATACTTGCTAACTGAAAATGTAGCTAAACTGAATAAGCAAGACACTGAAATCCTAGATACTGGGATAAAGTAAAATTACCTCCAAGTCAGACCTCATCCAATTTAGAAAACAAAGAAAAAGAAAATCAAGTTGCCGAGTATTACAAATTCTGCTCCCTGTGGTTTCCTGATACATAGACATAATGTATGACCCTCAAAGGCTCTTGGAGCAACCCACTGAGATGCTGTCAGCTGATTCTTCCCAAAAGACTTGGTTTATGTTTTGTGTTCGAGGGAAATGTTAATTACTGAATGCAAACCAACATTTGGGTTCTTAGCCGTTCTTTGAGAAGAACCTAAGTGAATTTAGATGTACAGATAACACTTGCCCAAACTCGCTCTGCTTCCAGGAAAACATCTTCCCCTCCCTTCATTTGTGCTGATCCTGCTCACGTGGAAAAAATCACATTGCATCTATGTGTCAAAATAGTGTGAAGGTGCTGAAGAGTAAGGGTTTGGCTGCAGAAGACCTGGAAGGCATCGATCACCTCACCCTGCACTGCAGCTCTAAGCATCAGGGACAGCTCACCTCTGGAGCTGATGTTTCCAAATTTCTGCTCCAATAGCGGAAACCAAGTCTGGCCAGGCCTGTTGGAACCAAGCCACATGGTCACCCAGCACAACTCGTTCCAGTCCTGTCACTATGAGTTAGAAAATATGTTTCCAATCCCTTAAATTTATAGAGAGGCACTGCTCTTAGGCCAAGACTTCAGGAGTTGTCATAACACAGATCTGTTGTGCTGCAGCTGTAATTTAGGGCATGTCGAAGGGAAGCTACTCCAAGCAACAACATGAGGAAGAGAGAAACCCCCACAGAGATCATGAGGCTGTTTGGATGAAGATGTTGGCCACCCGACAATACCAACCTGACCCTGGGGAAGCACAACCTGCTGATTATCCACGGCTAGCCAAACTTGCACAAGAAAAGCTGCTCCAGTGATGGCTGACAAGATCTTGTCTTCCAGTCCTACCACTAGGACTGAATTTAAGATCACAGTGAGATAATCTATAATCGAGATAATACTGCTGAAGGGAGGTACAACCAGAGAGCCAAGATTTAGCTGCACATCCCACAGAGGCATTCACCACTGCTAATGGTAACATTAGCTCTGGAATTATACTAATTGCCAGCCTTGTTATGCTAAATAATCGCTTTGCTTTGGTAATGCTGGTGTAATTCTAGATTAATTAGCTCTGTCTTAATCGGACCTAGGGGAAAGATAAACTGAGAACACGCTGAGAAAAAAAGCACAGTTTAATTGGGGATTTTCTTTTCAGGATTTTTTGAACAACACATACTGACTCCTCCTTATGTCACTGGTGATTTCGCATTTGAAAATCGATTTATTTCCATTTCTTTTGGCTTCCTGTGCATAAGTTTCTGAGAGGGAGGGTAAGAACATCAAGAAATTATTGTGAATTATTGTATTTGGTTCAGATCAAAAAAGAAGGCCTAGCTTTGAATCCAAACACCAGAGTGTCCTGTTGGAAAGTTTTACAACTCCACAGACTGGGTCTAGTATCTATCTTCACTCTGCACACTGAATTTTGCTAGATGTCCATTTTTCTCACAGCCCAATTGTCCTGTGTCTTCTATCTCATGAAACCTCTGTCACTAAGTGGTTCAGCAGTCAGAAGGATTTAATCCCTGATCAGTCTTTGCTATCAGATGATGTGGCTGCCAAAGGCTGGGCTTTAATTCACTACATTTTATCTTGATATGTGTCTGCAGCACCAGACGCAATGCACAGGGAAGGAAACAATGCTCCATCTGGGACTCCTTGCATTTCAGTTTGGCTGTTATGTTTCATGAGCTAACCATGCTCTTCTTCCCTTCTGCTCTTCCCACTGAGTTTTTCAGAGTTGCTCCAATTAGCATCTAGACTTGTTATTAAACTTAGATTTTGTGTGATTTTAGATTTCCTTAGAGCCCAAACAACGGCAGCATATTAATACTTTTTTTTTTTTTTCCAGTCAGAGAAAGCATTACACTTCTATTTAAAAAACTCTAATCTGTTTTTTTTTGGACTTTTCCTTCTGTTTTCTATGTTGTTCATTCCTTATATTACCTACATTGTTCATTTTTGAGCTGTCATGTTTCTTTGTCATCTCTCCCTTACCTTTATACCATTCTGACTATTTCAGAACTTAGCTATGTGTTTGCCCACTTCCATAAATCTTGTAGGAAAACATATAAGAAAATGTGCTGTACTCAGGTTGAAACATGCATCAGTGCTTTGTTTCCAGGTCTTTATATTCCTTCCGACTCACTTGCCCTGGTTCTTTTTCTCTCTTGACTCTCCATCTTACTCTCGAACTCCTTACTCTTTATTTCACACACAGATACAATGCACTGTTTCAATGCATAAACAAATCTGAAGCAAACATGCAGCTCTAACCAATGGAAGCTGCATGGATATTTACTATGTTTGATTGGTTCCGACTTTCTTAGAGGGAGAGTTAATTAATAAGAATTATTAGAGCTTTGCCTGGTGAGATGAACAACTAAGATTTAATGCAAAAAATGTCTCTGGCTTAGAAGAAAAAAAAAATAAATTTAAAAGAAAAACACACTTTGAAATTACAGCTGAATATGCAGAGAAGCTGCAATGAACCTGAGGTGTGTGAACTGTCCTTACATCAGAATTGTCAAAGGACAATTGCTCAATCTGCATGTAATACCTTCAGATTAATGGGGAAGCCAACCACGCAGGCTCTAAGTGCCATTTCCTTGCATTACAACTTGGCATGAGCTCAGGTTTGTGAAGGCACACTTAGTGCCTTCCTCTCTAAGCACACTTAGTATCTAACCCAGTGCCCTGCGCTGTGATGTGAATAGTGATGTCCAGGCAGGTACCTATGGCCTCATTGAGTTCTGAAATGAATCAGGCAGAAGTAACAGCTTTTCTGTCATCCTGACATGAGCAAAAAGCACTTCCGTCCCCAGATGGTGACAGTCATAATTTATTCCTCAGAACTGGGGGAAAAGTGTCACAGTACATGTATCTTTCTCTCAGGAGCCATGGCACAGCCACCAGCAGTGACAAGCCTCAGATATCCAACTCCCCATTTCAGGTGCTGCTTTCTGAAAAAGGAGAAAGGATGCTGATGTTCAAACTCCAAGGCATTTGAAAAATTTGCTTTGAAGTCACAGCTTGTAGTAAGTGCAGAAAAGTGGCAGCTGTGTTTGGGATCCTAATGCTTAGGCACCATACAACACAGTGCGATTCCTTCTGCCTAATGAGCTACAATTCTCAAGAGCATTCAGAAGCACTCAGAGTAGTTTGGCTCAAAACTGTATTTGTGTTAAGGCTGAAGCTGAGTTCAACCTTACCAGCCTTTGGCTGGTGCTGAAGCACTCTGCATCTTTTTTTCCTTTAACAAATCACAAACCCAGATTTTTCAAACCTTCCTCTCCGGTTGCCTGTGGATGGATCATTTTCTTTTAGCTTCCTCCCTCTGCGTTTATTTATTTTTTTTAATCTTTTGAAGCTCCTTACTTGGAAATGCTAGAAGGAGAACAAGATTAGTTCTGCAAGAATAGACAGCAAGGTGAGAAAAAAGGTGGGCTGCATGAGGAGAACATGGACTCATGGAAACCTGAGAAATGAGTCACTGATCACAAAACTGAGTGAGCATAAAAGGAAAGAGAGAAAATGAGGAAGGAAAAAGGTGGTTGAGAATGTAAGAACGTTAACTGAGATCTGTTGGAAAGCACTACTTGAAAATAAACCAGTTAACAATGCCTCCAAGCTAAAATTACATGGCAGTGTAACTTTTAAGAATTTTCCCCACAGAAAATAGTCTATCAGTGTTCACATACCAGCAAGAAAATTGCCACCAGCAAAATTCCCAAAGGATCATGAAGTTGTTGTTTTTTTTAAATAGAGAGGGACTTCAGGAACACACATGGTAAATACAATCCTCCCTACTTTTCTCTGCAAGAACACAGATCCTGCTGAGAACAGATGTACTGCAGAATCACCCAGTTAGAAGCAGTGAATGTCTGATGTTGTGAATGCAAGGAAAAAACATCTGGGAGAGAAAAAACTTCCTGCAAATAATTCTGAAAATGGTGAAATGTGGTGGCCATTGCCTTCGGGGTTTGTTTGTTTGTTCTGTCTTTAAGAGCTGAAGCAGTCTTTCAATGCTTCAAACCTTCCAGAAAATTGCACTGAGAAATTTTCTTGTTAGCTCAAAGCTTTTCTCTAAGCAATGTGACCATGGTGCCACCAGGGACATCACTGGGGACATCTTTGATAACACATTGTTCTGTGTAAATGATGTCAATGGGCATTTAAAAGCAGTTTTAAAACACCTAAAGCAGATATTCACTGAAGTGAGTTTCAGACTTTGCACAGACAGGAAAATAAAGCTTTAGTAAATATTTTGAAGTTGTGTATTTAATAATTTAATGATTTCCTTGTTATTGGTGACAGAAGACATTCAGAAAAGGATAGATTCATTGGAAATTAGCTAATAAGCTCATTAATTCTCCAAGTAAAATAGAATTTAATTAAAATCAATTACCTGATTTTTATTTAAAAAGAAAAAAACTCCTAGAGATCAGTCTCATTTGAAATAAGTATCCTTGACATCTACAATGCAAAGAAAGTGGCCATAAAGGCTGTCAGGGTCTTAATACAGACAGAATCACAGAACTGTAGGGGTTGAAAGGGACCTCGAGATCACTCAGTCCAATCCCCAACCATCAGGCTATGGTGTTTTGATGAAAGGGGAAAAAGGCCAAATGCTCTGCAGCCTTCTGGTATGACCTTTGGTCACCTCATTTTGTAGATTTACTTTTCCTAGAACAATTTATACAAAAAAAAAGTTTTCCCTCCAGATTTTTAAGAAAGTAACTGAAATTTTTGATCTTTATATATCTCTGCTTTATGATATCCTGTTTTAAAGTTTTTATTTGCTAACTGAGAAAATGTGTTCCTCTTACAGGCAAGAAATGGGGACCTGCCCTGTTGCATGAAGATTAAAGAAGAGATAACAAAGACTGGACCTGCACCTTACCATTGTGGAGGGCTGGCTTCCATTTTTTCATCACCAGGACCTTGGCAGACTCATTGTCCTCATCTCTGCTACCACGTCAAATTTTGTCCCCATGCCTCTGGCTGAAGCTGCAGCCATTCAAGCAACATCAAGTTGGCTGAGACTAGAGAGAGCCTGGCCTGTGCCAGCAGCCTGCCTGCCTGGAAGCAGCTTGTGCTTTCCTCAGGGAAAAAGCCACTTACTTTTCCACTGGCATCACTAGATCTGTGCTCAGTCCTTGTAGCAAAGTTTTATAACCTTGGAACTTGGCCTCACTGTTGTTTTTTCCAACTTCTGGAAGCCTACTCTGCCACACATCGTCTCCTACCACCACAATACTTTTAAATGCCATTCCTCTTTCAGATGTTCATAGCTGTTCCCTCTATGGTACTCATTTTGAGTAGACAAGAAAGAGGCTGCAGTTCATCCAATATGAGAATAAGGGAGTTAAGACAACCTTTATTTTTCCTTTGTGCTGGTGAATGGGAAGAACAGGGGGGAGGCTTTCAGTGGTCTGATCCCTACCAGCTCTCAGGGCAATCTGCTCCTTATCCACAGCTTCGTTGTGCCAAGAGTGAGTGCTTATAGTTTGCTTTGATCTTTCCAGCTCATTGGTATTCAAGAGCACCAAGGATCACAGAAATGTTTCTGTTTCAGTTGATCCATGTGAGCCCAAGATAAAACGCTAAGACACAGCTTCCCTCCCTGCAGCTCTCCAGAGAGGTGACAGGTGAATGGAAGCCAAAAACAGGGCAGTTATATCCACTGGGCTCTGGCACACCAAGCATGTGTGTACATGCAGAAGTACAAATTTCCCCCAGCGGTGGTCTGAAATCCACAGAAAGGTAAGGGTCCTGTGACTGTTCTACCTGAAGTCTTACCAAATCTACAGTTTGCTTTAGAGCTAACGTAATCTTTAATTTCATTTAGATTTGTGACTTGAAAATGGAACCCTTTTGTTTTAAAAGTATAGAGAAATCTCAGAAAATGGCACCGTTAGCAGGACACAAACTACACTTCAGAACAAGAACAAGACAGGATTTTTCCCCCCCATCTCTGTACTGGGAACTTTTCTTCCCAAGATGAGGGTCATTATGGCTGGTGAAAGCCAAGTGAGGATGAACTGGGTGATTTGTCTCACTTAAAGCAATAGGGACAAGGAGAAATCGAAACTCTCTCCACTGAGACAAAGGTAAGAAATTGGCTGCACTGACACATTAACGGTGCAGACAAAAGGAACAAGCTTGAGCAGATCTTGTTGCCTGACCACTTAGGGTTACCTTGTGCAAATTGGAATCTGCACCAAAAGCAGTCCAAGGGAGTGCTCAGGGATGATCTGTTCCATAGACAACACCAGGCTGTGTCAGTAGCCACCCTTGGTGTAGAATGCATAGATGCAGCTCAGCAACTGCTCTGTTTGCTCAGAGGCTGCACATCCTAGGAGAGGATTGCAATACTCGAAATGCAAACTCAGGAACAGAAATGATACAGCTCTGATTTCTGACTTCATACCCATTTCCAGTAGCAGTTACTGTGTCAGTGTCCCTGTGGACATGCATGGTGCCTGTCTTCACAACATGCATGCTTCCAAGCCCTAGCAGTTACATTAAGGCATATTCATTAAGCCTGGATCACACATTCACACCCTGCGGCCCAAGCATATTTTTCAAACACTTTGCTAAATGTCCTGTCCTGCCTTGCAGCCTGTTTTCTTGTAACACAGTCATGGATTCCTTGTATCCATTAGATACATCACAGCTAACGCACAGCAGATCTTGCTCACCTCTGCGTTTTGACTTACCAGTGGTTACTGCAGCATATGATGACAGGCCCTATATCTATTTCCCAATGTGTATAGCTTAAAGCTAAATTCAAAAAGCCCCTCCACTAAGCCCAATGAAACTCTGCCTGATTAAGAGACATATATTGTATTTTTCAATGACCAGAGTGTTTTCTTATGTTTACTGGCACATGTGATAACAGTCGCCAGCTTTCTCAGACATATTTCAGCATCTCCTATGTTTATTAAAGCCTGATTTCTTCCATCAAGCAAACAAAAACTTGATCCTTTATTATCCTGACACAAAAACAAACAAAAATCACAGTTCCAGTTGCAAATCTCGCATGTTTTACTGGAGAATAATTTAAGAGACTAAAAATACTGCAGGTAGCACCAAAACCAGCTAACGGTAATTATAATAGTATGGCCAGGGCCATAAGCAAAGTCTATTTCTGCTGCAGGGAACAGTGCAAGGAAACAGGGGGATAAAACTGAAGTCCTACAGTTGAGGTCCTACAGTTGCCTCAAATTAATCGAGACACATGATGAGACTTTTTGATGTGCACTGACTCCCTCGTGCTTAGCTGGAGCTGCTCCAAATAAGGCACCTGGGATTGCTTTCCAGGCACTTTCTGCACTCAGGTGTTGTACAGATTTATGTACTCACACAGCACACTGAGCTAATTTGAACTTAAATGCATTATTTCTTTCTTCAGAAATAAATCTCACAGCAACTCCAATTTCAAGGCATTTTATGTGTTATCCAAATGTTTTACTATTTGGTTTAAAAGACACCTGTCCCAAATGATGTCACTCTGTGATGAATAATGAGCAGAACAGTATCCACTGTAATGAACCATCCAGGTCTGTAAGCTGATTGTTGCTGACATGAATTATCTTCTAACTTCTAATTCATAAATCAAAGCCTAATAGGTTTCCAAATACAGCATGTTTAACAGATTATAGCACACATTAATGATTCTTAAATACAAGGGCAAGTTCTGCTGCAATGCCTTTTCCATCTGTCAATTTCTGCTGAAGGCTAAAATATTAATTAATGACAAACCAGCCTCAAAACTTTCCCTAGAACACGCAGCCTGAGAAGGTCATTATCAAGATGTGGGCATAGAGTCATCAAGACTACATAGACAGAGTGTTTCCTAAGCATTGCATTTTACTTCCCCCACTGATGCAGCATCGGTTTCTCAGCCCTGGTAATGACCTAATGGTGTTAGTATACATTTCCATTCAGCACTGGCAGTGCTGCCACTAACAGGCTTTTAGAGACAGATTCTGACAGCTAACTCAGCCACCAGCCTGCCCCATACCCTATTTATGCAGCAAAGTACACCATGCCATGTTAATATTTTATATATATATGTATATATTATTATAGATATATATACACACACATAGACATGAAGAGAAAAAGAAAGAATATCCAAATCTACTAGGAAAAGATACACCAACCCTCACTGCACGTTGAGGGTCTCAGTCGTGAAGTTCATCAGTGGTCTGATCAAAGGACAGGGACCAGCATATTCTCCCATTTCCAGCTCACCCTGGATATCAAATGCTGAAATCTTTTCATGAGAAAACATTTTTTTAAACATCTCAGAAATCCTTTGATCGCTCTCTTTACTCCAAGTCCATATTTTGTTTTCTTAAGCAGAGTAACCGTTCTTTTTGCCCCAAGGAATTGAGCACAGTAATTTTCATTTTTCATTTGTAACTTTCTAAAGCTGATGTTAGTGAGGATGTCTGCAAAATAGCTGCTTCTGCTTGAAAGCTGAGCAAAACTCAGATTGTCATATGCTTTGACATTAATCTCATTCACATGCAAAAGGGAAAAAAAAAAAAGGAGAAAGAAAAAGAAACAGAACCCATTTCAACTCTCCAAAAATTCCTTTCATGCAGTAAATATGCAGAACTACTTTCTTCCTCACAAGGCTGAGCCCTAGATTCCTGATGAAACAGAGAAAGAGCTTGAGCCATTCCTCATCCCTTTCCGAAAAAGTTTCCCTCACCTCAGATGATTTAGCAAGGTGAGTCACCAGCAAAAGCTAAATTTCCTTGGTGATTTCTTTTGCCTGCAGAAACTGTGCCTGTCCACATGCAGCTTATGTAAGGCTGAGTGACTACTGCCCAATTAGTGTTGTTACCTAACCCTCTTCCCTAGCACAGATAAATGATTAAGCATTTCCATAATGAACTATCCATGCTGTCCTCTGACGTTTTCAGCACCATTTCCACACCTGATGCACACCACCTCCCAGCACTCAAGGGGAGAAAACATGTTTATTCTGAGTGTGGACAGGCTGGGCAGCAATACCTGCTGCTAAAACTTACTCATCTGCTGTCTCATAATACACCAATCTGCTTGCCAGCTTTTTGTGCTATTTTTTTCTTCAAGTTCTCAGATATGATTTAGCCAAGTTCTAGAGGACTTGCTAAAATGAATGCTGGCTCCCATTTTAGGCGACCCCTCCACAAATCTGTAAAAGTTTAAGATGTATTTCTTCCACCATATCAGAAATTGACTCGGCTCTTCATTTGCAGTTGCAGAGAGTGATAATCCCAATGTTAACAGAATCTCTGTTGTTGACATACATGTTTTCACTTTGCCAGGCACAAAAGCTCTGCAGACCTGATGTGTTGCCTCAGTTATTGATTTCTATCTGCAGCATTTGCCTGGATTTCTCACAGGAGTCGAGCTTTCCGAAAGGCACATAATCTGATGTTGCAAAGAATACAGACTAGAGCAGCTCCAAACCTGCTCGAAATCCAAGCATGTGAGAAAACTCGCACAAAATCATGTTGCTGTATAAAAAATATAGAAAATCGATAGTTTCACACACCTATTCTTTTTTAATAAGCATTCCCATATATACTTAAATTTGCTCGATTCTTTGAAGAGTGCGTATGAAGGGATGCTGCAAGCAGATCAGCCTAATTCTGCTGTCTTGTTTTAGACCAGGAACAACACTACTGACTTCAGTTGATTTGTTTTTAAGGAAGAAAGAAGTAGGCCATGTGCAGGTATGTTTTATTAAAGCCTCTGAGGCACACAGCAGTACTAACAGCAATATAAAACAATATGTGAGATTCATTTGCGTAAGAAATTCAGACAAAATATATGGTTGACATACAATCAAGGTTAATAGTCCATAGAGAGCGAACAGCCATAATTTTCAGGCTGAAAAAGATAGGAAGGATACTTTAAGACCTTCTGTGTTGGGAACAAAGCTATATAGCACCATAAATATCAAATGGACTACACACTATTACTGTATTCCCCATATTCATCAAGCCTACTAATAACACCAAATTATAAGACTACAAGTAAGTAACAGACATAGGAAATCACACAAGACCCTTACATTTCAGAAATTGCATCATTAGGGTAAAAACTAATGCTCTTGAGAGGCAAAGGAAATAAAACAAGAGCTAAGTTGCTTGGAGTAACACAGATACATGATATAGTACAATCATTCAGGCAGCACTCAAGGACTCTGTCCATGGAAAAACATTGGCAAATGTGCCATAGGAACAGCTACAAGAGCTCACAATCTAAACATACTAACCAGCACTTGTGAAGTCTCTCTGCTGTTAAAAATGTCTCTGTTTCTTCTTTCAAAGTGAAGATCATTGTATCAGTCCAAGAGAAAAGGCTGAAAAGAAGAGACAAACTAACGAGCACGCTGGCCATAGAGAAGGAAGAAAAAGGCAAATTGGTATGGTATTATACTGAATACTGCTGCCATAGGTTCATTGATTTTCTGCCTTCAAAAAGCATGTGTAATGATTTCATTTTCATGTTATTCTTAGCTCATTATAATGAATACTTACACGATAAGAAGATTGGAACCTCATATTGCATGAATTTGAAAACAAAAACATCTCTAAATTCCTAGATAATGTATGCCCTTATTTTATAGTAAGGGTACTTAATGAATACAACATACCCAGATTTATTCTAGGCTTTGTTATCACAAAGAACTTCAATAAAGCACAGATACTAAAAGTTACCTTAAAGTGAAGTTCTTTGGTCTGAAAAGTCAAACTCTCAAATTAAATAATATCTACTTTTCTTTGAAACCGCTGAATTCTTTCTTTATCAGTCTTTCTTTATCATATGTGACAGGATATTAGGAGGGAAATAGTACATATCAAAAATATAGATTAGGTGTAGTTGTGGTAGCAGTACATAAATGTGTAAGACAGTAATGTAAGCATTGGTAAGTAAGAAAAAACTGTATAAATACAGTAGGAATTACACATTATGAGTCACATAGAGTAATGTGCTGGAAAAATGCTTTCAAAGAGGATAAAAAAGATGGCTATTTTCACAAAAAGAAATGCATATACACCGGCCACAATTGTAAGCTGAGGAATTTGATCTGAATACAACAAAGTTTTTAATCACTAGAACGGAATATATTTCCACAGGCCTTTTCAAAGTAGTCAGTGCAGAAAAAGTAATACATTTTAAACTGATTCCTGTTGCATTTCTGAAGAGACATAGTCCCTGCAATAACACTGAGTCCATAATGGAGATCTCTTCCCACCAAAGACCTGTGATCCTAGATTTCTCCACCCTGCACTTGTTTATGCTCTTTCATGTTAGCTGACTTTCTTCATATACTCTGGAAAAACATGCAAGCTTGTCAGCAAAATTATAGCAAAAAGGAAAAGAAGCAGAGTTTGAACTCTGAAAGGCCTCTCTGCCTAAATATCTTTTGATCTCGAGCACTAATCGTTAAAACCCATTGAATGTACAAAATCATTAATATCTCAGCAGCAAGTTAATGAGAAATGAGAAAAACAAATGAAATTAACCATAGAAAGCATCCACTGAGGCAAACAATTCCTAACAGAAATGAAAACTGAGTCTCACACGCTGGCACTCAGCAGGCTGACCTAAGAGAGCTGCTCTCTCTCAACTGAACTCAAAGCCCTCAATGGATTTTTTATGGTGTTAGGTCCTGTATGCCACCACACAGAAAACACATAATCAAAACCAACTCTTCCAAGATTTCCCACATGATGTCTGCTCAGCTCTGCTTTCCTGCTCTGGTGCCCACTGGTGTTTGCTATAGCCTTTTCCACATATGTTCTCCCAGGTTGATTCCCAGATGGGAGCTACTTTACGTACCTGCTCTCCATGGTGTGGCCATGCTCAGAAGACATGATTGCTTTATAATCCATGCACCATTTATTCTTTGCATTGTACTTTCCCCGATAGTACAATTAATAGATAACAGTGCCAAAGATGTCCTATGAATATTCATAGGAAATACTGTGACTGACCTTTTTCATTTTCTCCGAATTGAGGACACAAAGGCCATTCACCTCTTCTAACCCAAGTGAAATTTTAGCAAAACACCAATAGAATATGCTTATGCAGAATGGCATAATATAGGTTCAGCTGTGTGACTGAGGCAACTTCATTCCCTCTTTCATCAGCCAAAAAAAAGGTTCCCTCAAAGCTCACTTGTTATTCTTTATGGCCACATCCCAGATGCCTCACAGGACAAATTCAGAGGATTCTAGGAAACACGATAAAGAGCCCTTCTTAGATGCTGTGAAGCAAAATTGGGCTAAACTTCCTACTTGTGAGACTGCCTCTGCTTCGATTGCCTCTGATAAGTCTCCAGAGCTATTTCAGTGACCAAAAAGCGTTTGAATAATTCTGATAGTAAAAGTGTCATAAACGATCTAAAGTAACAGCCGCTCATGTTGGCACACTTCTTCACTGCCAGTGTCCCACTGGTCACAGTGATGAGTGCTTTGCACCGGGGATATAGCAAAGCAGTTGTATTTTCAGGGGGTAGGAACCTATCATTTTCTGTCTCTTTGCAGAGCACTGTTAGTCCTACACTCTTGCTTTTCATTGCAAAGTAAACAAGGAGATTGCTCATGGATAGTAAGGCAACAGTTTAATTAACATATTGCATGAGGGTTGCAAGTAGATTTTGTGCCTGATGAAAATAAAACCTATTTTCAACTTCCTCCTGCTCTATTATTCATGCACAAAGCAGCAGCATATTGTGGTAAGCAACAAAGCATAATTCCCTCAGACAAGACTGATTAGAAGACAGACCAACAGCAAGGCTCTGCCTCTGCTGCAATGCGTGGAGCCGTCAAGGGGAAAGTAAATTAAGAGCTTGACTGCTCTGCTTCCTGAGGCATTCCCTGCAGCTGAGAAGAACAAAAGGGAAAATATTACTTGACACTAGGTAGAATATTATTTAAAAAGAAAAGAACATTATCTTGTTCTTCTCCTTATCCCTCCTAAGCTATTCTTACAACTTTGCACATTAGTTAAAATGGTCCACAGTTCATACTTGCATCCTCCATCCTCCCTCCCTTCTAATGCCATATAGTCAACAAGAGAAGACAAAATAGACAAGGAAAAACTCTGCTTTAGGCAACAGCTCTGAGTCATCATGTAGTACATGCCTGAAGGGGAGCCTGGAGCGAGACTTCAGAGAGCTGAAACTTACAGGTTATAGGTTCCAGCAGTCGTGAGCAGCATGAGTCACATCCTCCTTGTCCATGAAGTGTTACCAAGTCCCAGTAGAAAATTCTTCCAGATTTGGTTTTGTTTTAGGAGAGAGTACTATTGAAATTAAAATTATTTCTTTGTGAAAACTTTCTTTAAATGCCTCTTTCTGTTTGATGTCAGAATAACTTCTTGCAAACTCATGGGATCAGTGTTTACAACTTTGTATCACCGACTGAGATATTCCAGTTTTTTCATTTAGCTCTAGAGAGTAAGAATGGTTTCCTCTATTACCATGGCTTTTTTTATAATTGCTGTCTAAGTAACCTACCTGAAGAAACTACAGGGGCAAGTACTGATCCCATTTTCACTGACAGAAGTAGAAACTGGAGAAACTCAGTAAGGTAGGTTGAGCTGGGGAGATGGAATGATCATGTAGGCTGTTCCAGCACACCCACTGGAGACCTGCCACGTCATGAGACAGAGTCTGCAGAAGGTCACAGTGAGAGGTCCTGGATCTCTGTGCAGTTAGACAACGTGGAGCACAAAGACAGAGAATAACAGAGGAGAACTGATTTCAGGAAATGTGACCAGTCACGTATTTCTCAATGTGGAATGCAATTTATTAAGAAGTTCCTTTGAATAGGATGCAACTTCCAGCTACAAACATTTTTGGATAAATGTGCTTTGAAAAATGTGAGGGTCCCATCTGTACTGTAATGGGAAGGATAACTGGGAACAGCTGCCAAGCCATGTCAATCTCTCAGTGCCTTACTCAATTTAAGACATGGTACCTCCAAAGAGAAGAGAATTTGTTGTGTGGTTGGTTGATCTTTTTAATGCTCATAGCAACATGCTTAGGACTATACACGCAACCAGGAAGAGCTGTAGAACAACCTGGTTACTTAAAGATTTATTTGCTTTAGATCTGCTTAATGTTATATTAAGTTATAAACTGCCTGAGAGCAATTTTACCTGCAGAGAACACCTAAGTGTGAGTTACTTCATATTCCCAGCATCTTCTCTCTGCCTTTTCATGCCTCCCATTCCACTTCTTTCCTTTGCTATGCTGGAGATTGGAGAGGGAGCCAGTATGAGCCCCGGCAGATGCTGCAAGTTACTCTAGGCTCTAGGTGTTCTGGTCATTTCAAATTAGAAATTTGGGATAAGACATAGCTCTTTTTACACAGATGGCTTTCTACCATCACAATCATTAAGAGCAGATACAGTGATTTGTTTCAGGCAATGGATCTATTGCTATTCTGGAAGACCTGTTTCCAAATAATTGTGTGTTCCTATTATATGCTCAACTCAATGTGTTTACTCTGCAGTAAAACACCTATCTGCACATTCCGGGGGTGAGGTCTGGAACAAACATTTTTAGAGATGAAAGAATATCAACAGAATGATAAACTCACAGCCACCTACACAAAATGTTAAGTGAATCTAGTAATGAGACTGGAAACACATGGGCAGAAAATATCTCAGGGCTATGGAAACTAACTTTCAGAGCACTAGCAATATCAGATAGTTATCTTAGCCAAGATATTAAGAAATACATAGTTCGTTCAAAGAGTAACACGCTCAGAAGCCTGGAGTTAAAGAATTATGAAAATTCATAGAACAAATTTTACCAGGCTTCTTTATGCAATAGAATAAGTACATCACACAGAGAAGGAATTTTCAATGACAGAACATTCACAGCTGCAGTACAGGATCTTAGAGGTTATTTTTAAACACATAGCAAGGCTGATTTATTTCAATACAGTGTGGTTTTTTAAGTTCAGATTGATTTGTAAAACATCAGCTGCACACTGCACATTCAGTGCAGCACAATACTGTGAAGGCCCTTTGAGATAAGTGGAAGATTAGCAACAGACTTTTTAACTAGGACAAAATAGGCACTACCAGAAACCATAGAACCAAATAAACAGAAGTACTTTTAAGTGCAGCACACATTCACATAGAAGGTACAACTCTGAAGAAATCTCCAAAGCATGAGGAGGAAAACTGCTAAGCGAGCAAGTGCAGATGGAATACCAGGGCTTTCTGCTTTGTATAATATAAGTAATACATCAGTACAGACAGCATTGGACAAGTCAAATGAGCTTCCTACAAACTATTTCCTCCAAAATCTGAAAACGTGTGAAGTCACATAACGAACGTGAGCTGATCAAAATCAATACAATTAGAACAAAACCCTGAGAAGGAAATTTCAACAGAATTTTGAAGAGAGACCACAAAGTTTCAAATTGTTGTCAGCAAGTCATAAGAACAGTGCACAGCTTTTTCACAGAGACACACGTAACACAAGAAAATTGTGGTTTAGCATATATTCTTGTTCCCAATATTCACCTGCAAACTTAGTGTGGAATATCCATCTTCAGAGCAGAATAAATATTTAGACCAGAGTTTTTTTATTTTTAATGTATTCTATTATCAGCATTTAATGACTTCTAATATTTTTCTCACCGTTTTTAATAAATACACCTTACAGCAACACCTAGTGAATGCACAAGCATATATATGAACTAATCACAAGAGTAAGGGCGCTTGAAGCAATCACCTGCCTCCTTTCACAGACCAGAGCTGCCTTTCATCCTTCCAATTCCTTCGAATATCAAAGAACCTCAACAAGAAAACGTCCTTCAGAAGGAGCTTTTGAACTCCCTCCTGACACAGAAATCTGCTCCAGAGTGAGCCCTGATTGCTGACAGTCACCACCTGGGTGCTTAAAACTGCCAGGCCCAGGAGGCAAAGTAGGGTTCAGACCTACTAATTCGTTCCTACTCTTAAAAGAAGCACAAGTAGAACGGTGGCATAACAAATGGATTTAGTTTTCTTCTAGATATTCCAGGTTGATAATGAATTTACTTAGTTTGGTTATTTTACCTCCAAACACCATAACATCCCTCAGTGCCACGTCGCAGTGAACTCCATGGGGAAGAGTTTAAAGTTTATTTAACATCACATGTAGCCATAGATTCCCCCCACGTAAGCAGTAGTTCCAATCATCCAATGGAGTCAACGTCACTTATGATCATCCACATCATGTTTTGTCCTGTATTGGACATCTCTTCTCATTGATTGTGAGAAACTTTGGGGAAAACAGCTACACTGAACCTATTAGGAATACTGCATTTATTTCACTGGGTTCAGCAGCCTGATCTCACACTCTCCACGAGAAGACCAAAAATATCTGTTCCCTCTGTCAGAGCAGTTGATATGAGCAAAGTCTCAGAGGAATCTGCCCTTGTACTTGTTCCAGCTCCTATCTAACACCATGCAGATATGTGAGGAGCAGTATCTACCTGTTTACACTGGAGCCACAAAACACTATAATGCCAATTAACAGATATACTCTTACTCATTAGTCTTAGAAGTTAACTACCTGCTTTTTGGCATCCATCAATGAAGAGTGCTGAAGGCAAGACAATAGAAAGATAAAATTTACCAGAGCATTATCAGGCTACCAGAGAACCACTGAGTAGTATCTATGTGATGTAAAAGGCAGAACAAAGAAAAAGAGCTTCTAATACATTAAGGCATTTTCCCCCAAAAAATAAGGGAAAATCTGATTAAAAAGTGATGTCATTGTTGCCCACTGCCTTGTTTAAACTGATTATAGTAACTGAAACCACATCAGTAGTACTAAGAAATCTAAGCACTCAAGGAATTCAGTCAACCAAGTAGCCACAACCAGCGTTAGCATGTTATACTACAAATACTCACCTATTTATGCATTTGGAAAGGCTACACAACAACTGAATTCTGCTGAAACTGATTCTTCCAATTTAAAATAGCAATAAGAGTCAAATACAGAAAAAAAATGTTAATTCTGACCTAACTTTTGTTGAAATGGTGCTGCTGTGGCACGTGGTGTCTCCTGTCACTTCACAGTATTTATTTCTTCAGAAAAAAATCCAGTCTCCTATTATTCTTCCCAATGACCTCAGCATTATTGTTGTTTTGTCTTTTTCCCCTATTGTTAAAAATCCTTTTTAACAGCAATAATCTCTACATTGTTATTATTAATTTCTATGTATAAAACAGACTCATTACAACTGAAGTTAATACAACAGAAAAAAGAACCACTGCTCTACTGCCAAAATCTACCGATTTTCCTATTATTGTGTTCATCTATTGTTATTTGCAGCCTTTTCCAATTTATCTTTGTAGCATCGAAAGAGATCACCTGTTTTCATAAATCGTAAGTAAAAATTAGGTCCCTCTTCATGGCAAGCATTACAGCTTCCTGTTTACAGATCAAAGTACAGAGTTAGCACCCAACAATCAGTTTTCCAAAAATAAAAAGCTTTCTGTAAAATGCTGTTCAGCTGGAGCTTTTAGGAAACATGCTTATCCATGCTTCCAGAGCTCAAGCCAAAGCTCTTGGAGACAAGGGAACAAACGAGGGAATGCATGCAGCTCTTAAATTATCCATATAATAAGTATACAAAGATTATTAAAGCCAAACTTTGTCTATAAAATTTGGCTTTTTTGCCAAAGTAATAGCATAGAGACAATCCCAGGAAGTAAACAAATAAATAAGTGATTGTTACGGAACAAGCACTCCTCTTGCAAAGAAATAGCTTTGAAAAGATTTTCTCCTGTCTGAAGAAATGAAAAATAACACATGCAACAGTCACACCAGGAAGGCTCCTAACCCTTACTTAAATGTCTACGGGGAATTGAAGTACAAGGCAAATGAAACAAACTCCTTTCATTTTTAACACCATCTGTTAATAATTCAGATTTATATTTTACACAATAAATATAGAAAGGCCTCCCCTCTAGAAGATAATTGTTCAACTAAAATATTAAACCAAGATGACTTTTTTTTTTTATAAAGCTGTTTGTTTTTCTTTTGCTGAACCAGGGATTTCACACTAGGAGACATATTTTATCTCAAGTGCTTAGCTGAGTTACAAGCAATCTGTGCAAGTTGACTTTGTTTGGAAAATATTTTGTTAGAGCAAACGTTATTTATTTAATCCCTTTCTGTTTACTTAAGATCTATGAATACATGCATTTATTCTGCTGAACACAGGAGACCCAAGAAACATAAGCTGGTTTTCTTGTCTGCAGTTCCAACCGTGCTTCTCTTCCAACAGTTTTCTGAAAGGAAATTTCTTCTGTTGGCTTTCTCCTGAGGTCACAATAATAATCAAACTTATAATTTCCTGCTTGTTTTCCATTTGAATTTCTGCTTCTCTGCTCTTTCTCCTACTTACCACTGAAACCTAAGAGATTTCAGATTACAAATTCCAGCTCCAACACGTACATAACAAACCCTTGACTTTTTTAACCATTAAGCCACGACTTGTTAGTTAGTATCTTTAGTGTGACTGACATATCTAGCATGCTCTTCATCTTTAATGAGCATTGTGGGTGTCCATAATTCAACAATACACACACTGGAGGCCACCTAAACACCAGATTCAGTCTAATGTGTTTTTAAAAAAGATATTTATATTCCTTGGACAAATGGGACAGCTCTGTGTAAGACATGCATTTTATGCCTCAACAACATAGCCTACTAACTTACTGTTCTAATAATAAGAACAAGTTAACAGTAATATTGTAATATGTTACTGAAACATTCAGGGAGCTGCAATGTGAAATTCACAGCGTTGATTATTTTGGGAGCTGGAAGTAGATAATCCTTAAGGACCTTTCCAACCCAAACCACTCTATGATTTATGATACAGTATCAAAGTAGCTGAGCTGTGTTTAAGGTCCTGTTATAGAACTCTAATTTTGTTAGAGCTTTAATTCTCAGTTTTTTAAAAAGGAAAAAGAGAAAAGCATTGAAAGGCAGAGTATCAAACAAAACATGAACTTTGAGCCACATGTGAAATTAGTTTTTTATGGCTTGATGAAAAATTCCCTGGCACATTACGTATCGTAAGATCTTTTGAATCTTTGAAGTCTCTTTTTAATTTTTCTTGTTGTTCATCAGAAATGGTTTTGTACATATCTCCAGGAAATCAGAAACACTGAGGAAACAGTAGTCGAAATTATTGCACCACAGGGGTTTATTCCTGCAATTGTAGTTACCCACCAGTAGTGTTTTCTGTACGTGTCAGTCTGACTGGAAATATCTCATGCTGAAGAGAATTCAGTGTCATTGGATCATGAGCGTTGTTGAGACAAGAAAATTTCACACATGCATGGAAAATAGTGACAGTCACACCTGTCAGCAAAATTGCTATCTGGGAACAGAACATTAGTGTATGTATAACAAAGAATAAGTTTCTGAACATAGAGGTAGGAAATTAAAGCGCTGCTAATCTTACTGTAGGCAACACAGAGCAAAAAGGTTAGGTACATATCAGTCCTTCTTATCATTTAAAATACACAAGTGCTTAGAAATTTTTGAGCAGATAGGAAGATCATGCCCTAAATCCAACAAGAATTAAGAGATTTCGGTTTTTTGTTTTTCCTACAACAACTGTTGATGGGAAACTTGATCCCTAGCTTCTGCAATCTAACCAAATAGCACATGGAAAGTTAACAGTGCAGTAACACATGAGGAAGTGATAGGGAAACGATGGAAAAGGTAGAAATTTGAAAGCGATGCAGGGGCCTAGATTCAGCACATAGCACTCAATTCCCTATTCTGGTTCTTTTGCACAACCTTCCTATTAACGTCCTTCATGATTAACAAAAGAGCTTCTGCATTTGATGTCTCTGCAGACAAAAAAGACCCAACTCACTTTGAATAAAGAGAAGAATAGTTCCTTTCTATTAAATATAGTCCTGAAACAGGAGTAGGTACTAAGGAGGAGAATACTGTGACATTGTGACATTCAGTAGCATGACATTGAATTGAGGCAGCATGATGAGACACACCTCACATACACTGGTCATTGCTGCTTTCAGAAATAATGGTAGAAAAAGATTAAGATGTATTTTCATCTCCCATACTCAAAAGAGAGCAGTGGTCATAACACCCACAGGACTGATAGAGTGCTGGCAACGATTCAAACAGAAGACAATGAAATACTGTTATCCCATATCAAGAAAATAGAATTAATTTTGAAAATGTCGTAATCTGAAATGATACTGATTTCTTTATTGACATGAAACCATGCCTCCGCATTTTATAAATCAAATTAAAAATACTACCATAGGGATCACTTATGGCCATAGAAGCTACTAATATTTTTTTCCTCAGAACAATGAAAATCATCTTTAAACAAAATATACCAAAGGCATAGATATGTTTTGCAATAGATTTTGCTTCAGCGGTCTCACCTGCCAGCAGCTCGTGTGGAAAAAAGAGCTGCAATATTGCAGAAGTCCTGTGTACAATCACATAGCAGCTTGCATACGTTATACCCTTGGCACCTCAGTTTGCTATGTAGGTCAAGTGGAGTTATCGCCCTTTTTTGCTCTGTAACTGCTTGCTTATAAGCAGTTATCAGGCAGTTTCATTGCTATCAGGGCCTGAATAATGCATCTGAACCAGGCCCCCAGAGTTTGAAAACAGAGCTGGGATTTACAGTTTCTATGATGTTAAAAACAAATTAGGTTTTGATTCCTGTGCAGTTGTTTCAATATCTCTTACAAAATTTAAGTCCTACTTCTCCAAGGCCGACATTTCAGAAATAGATTCAATCAAGGTTCAGCTTAAGGCTGTAGGTACTATTAAGGACACTTAGGGTAGAATAATGAGCTGCTCTGTCTGAGGCATTTGCTCTGGCTGGCCTGCAAGCGATGTGTGAACACCAGCCTCTTAACGTTCTCCCCAAACGCATTTGCAAATCCACCTCTTTTCCTTGATGGATGTGTCATCCAAAATCCAGGAAGAAAACTCCTAACTCCAAAGTGGAGTTAGAAAGTGGCATTCCTTTATTTCTCATGATGTGCACCAGGCAACTTGACAGACAAGTGCATCCTCTGAGGTCAGATTCTACATTTATACAGTTAAGACATACATATGCAGTACATTGGCATACATATTATTTCTGTTTCAAGGACTCAAAGATATGTGCTGATGTCCCTTTTGAGTGCCCATCTACTTCCCTTTTTTCCCCACCATCAGCTTCATCATTGAAACCTTTGACTCACTTTTCATTCGCTTTTCCCCACTTTGGAAGATTCTCATTGCTGATAAGGCCACAGCAAGCCACTTTTCAAAAACAATGTATACAGAACCCGAGGAAAATGTGTCCTTGCACAGTTTGAGGCAAAAGACAAAAGTATTCTATTGCGACTTCAGTAATTCTCATAAGGCAAAAATGTTGAGACAGAAGATAAAAGTATTCTATTATTTCCCCAGTGCAAAATTATTGAGGAAAAGCAAGACTGTTCACCCACTAAAGCTGAAATTGAAAGTTTTAGATCTATCACTAATGAATTCCTTTTGCTAAACTAATATACTGCTTCTTAAACCAATGTACTAATCCCTATTGCCAAGCAAACTAACCTATATCAGATGCATATTCATTGGTAACTCACCCTACCAGAAAAATGAGGTGACTTTTAGATATATTAAAGAGCTGACACAAACATTGGAAACATTTTCATACAACATGGAAACTAAACGTCCCTTTCTTCCTTCAGAGCATGCTTGAATAAAAACAGACTTGAATCTCAGTCTAATGAAGACAACGGAATAGCTTTATTCACTTAGACAGCCTAGGGATGGGACCTTTAGCTAGTCGCAGATGATTTGATACAACCTTACAATGTTAGTACAGTCCATATGTCAAGTTTTGCAGATCTAATACTACCAGAAAAAAAAAAAAAACCTTCTTTCCAGCATGAGGGAGGGAAAGGGCCTTGATATCTCATTTTCTTTGAGAGCAATACAATACTATTTGTAATAGAGGCAAGTGTTTTATGCCAGGGGCAAGCAATCAGCACATGCTGTAGTGTATTTGATTTTGTTCCTGTTGACCAAGATTAATATTTGCAAGGCAGATACTTAAGGGACTGCTCATGTTTACAAGCTATTAAATATCTGGTTTATAGCAAGCATCCATCCTCGTTAAAAATTCTCATAGTTCTTCAGCACTATTCCTAATCATTAACTTAGGGCAAATCTTTATAGCTAGCTGTTGGCACTATAGGAGTAATTCCGCTACACTGTTCTAAGAAGATGCCTTCCCATTAGGGATGTATTTACTATTGCTACTACATGCAATCAAGCTGTCATTTATGTAAACCTTCCCTTCCAAAACTAGTATTTGGATTCAGCAACTCTCAAGCTGTTACTGTTGTCACAGTGAAAATAAGAAAATAAAAGCATTCTCTTATTTGGATACGGATATAGAGAATGATGTCAGAAGTGTAGGAGTTTGGGGAGGTTAATAGTAAAACTCTTTCCAAAAAGCTGCCTGGATATGTCAAAAGGACAAGCTACATATACACTCCATGGGAAAAGGAAGAAATGGAGGATGCCTCTAAGAGGGCAGCGTGCTCTGAAATTGTTCATGTGCTACTTAAAATACTGAAAGCAGAGGCGTGCTCACCCACTTCTGCAGTCTTTCAAACAACTCTTATTGACTTAAGATGGATTTCTTTGTACTCAATCTAAAAAAATATATACAAGAAGCAGTGCAGATGCAGAAATTCCATCTACAGAAGCAGTTCAAAGGCAGCTGAAATAAAGAAGTCCATACCTTTGTTCAAACAACACTTTCAACATGGCTTTTAAATACGTTGTAATTTACAGCCAATCAATATTTTTTTTTTTACAACCACTTAAGAATGATATTCAGATGTAAACATCTACAAGCTGTTAAGCATCCTCAGCAAAAGCCTCAGTGAGCTCAACTCCCACCAGCTACAGATGGAGCGGAGTGGGCTGAAGTACATCACGAGAGTCATTCCTGAGTACATTTAAATTTAGTTTGGCTTTGATAGGTGTCATGGTTTGGGTCTACAAGATTGCACTTCATATTTAGAAGGCTGACTTCTGTAGCAGCTGACAGTTATACTTCAGTCTCTCTCTAAGGTCTGAGTTACTCAAGTACTTCAATGATGTGGCTAGTTAAGAAGATCCACAGCATAAAATCCATCAGAAAAGCCATAAAACCAGAGACCATAGTATAAAGCTTATCTTCTCACTATAGATTTGAATGATGCAGAACTGAAGGAAGGTTGAAGTCTGTTACTTGGGGATAACCTTGATTTTCTCCATCCCCAAAGCTCCAGCTTATCTCCTTTCTTTACAGATGCTACCTAAAAGAGCTTCAGAAGGACTGGTTTAGTTTCCCTAGCTAAACACTGAATACAAAAGACAGAAGAAAACGTGAGTATTCTAAAACCATCAGGTATTAAAATAACTTTCCTCATTTGTAGTTTGAAAGCAGCTAGGCACTAAAAAAAATCACAAAAGGTTATAGGAGTTTTTCTGGAACTATAATGGACAGCATCACAATTACTTAAAAATTCAGTTTTTGAAATAAAATTTCATTACGAGTAGGATGACAGGATAGGAAAATAAACTTACAGTTCCAGCACATGGCTCATTAAATCTTAGGCTGAGCTGAAATTATTTTTCAAATAAAATGTCCATTACAGCACTGCTTGTTAATTTAGCCACTGAAGTGATATATTAAGAGCTACAATAACAGCTGTGGGCAGAATGACAGTAATTGCCTGTACTGCAATAAAAGCACAGAAGTAACCCCAGCATAACACATTATGGAAATCTTACAAATAGTGAATCAGAGTTATTTTGATTTTTGCAGGTTTTACTTCTTTGGATGTTGAGCTACTTAATGATTTTTCTGCACAGAGAATCTGGTAAAAAAAATCACGTTGTGAAAAAAACAGTGATGATTTGTGACCGACTTTGGCACTTTTGTACCCTATGCTCACAAAGCACCCTAGCCTTCATTCAAATGAGTAAATGATGGCCCAGATTTCTGTGTAAACAAAAGGACTTTTTTTTCCTAGAGTATTCAGGCAGTTGACACAAGCTAATATTTATTATTAAATAGGCACTTACCAACAGCTCAGTTATCTGAAGAACAATTCACCTGGGGGAGAATACCACAGCCAAAATCCAAAATAAGCTTTCACAGAAAGCAAATACCTGGCATGATGATGAGGAAAGTATTTAATTTGCAGGAGGTATTTTGATATCAACAAAGAGCAGTGATACCAGAAGCAGAAAAAAACCTCATTAGCCAGGGAAAGTTTTGCTGAAAAAGACAAAACCTTCACAGGACAGCAGGACTTCCTGGTGAAATAAAAGTGGCTTTGGGTCTTTCATCATTCAGTTTGTTGCCTGGACCATATGGTCAAAAACGATCAGCTTCTAAACTGACTCCTTATTAAGAGAAGGGCTGGGAGACCTGTTTGCCAGTACACGCAACAGGACATTTGTGCTCCCCCTCTACATACTGAAACCTTACTTCTTGGAAGGAGGTATCTTTTAGTTTATTTGTAACAAACGTTTGATTCTTACAATTTTCATACAAATTCAGGCATGTACAAGATACACATTACATCTGATTTTCTGAATTATTCTTACAAGTACCAAGGAAATGAAAGAGGATTTTTGGGGTTCATTTATTGTAACCAGTGAAAACACGTAGGTGCTGGTAAGCAGTGTGATACAAAAAAAAGATTTAAGGAAACTTCAAGGAGATTTAGAAGACCATTTAATTGATCATAGAGTTGGGAAGATCAATTTTTTTTAAAGGTCATGAGAACACTACAAAGAAAAGTAGTAATTGTGACTGCTGAGATTACCCATGGTCTGTAATGCATTTATCTCTAACAGGACAACTGGGAACACAGATCTGAACTCATGAAATGCATGCAGAAGAGATGTGTATTCTACTGAAAAGCAAAAGCAGGAGAAAAGACATTGTCCTACTATTAATAATAACCACAGAAAAAGACCACAAATCATTCTTGGCTACTCTTCCACGTGAACGATAGATCTGTGTTATCACGCACCATAATCCTGAGCTCTCCCATCCTAAGATAAGGGCAGGAAACACTATTTGCTCTGCACTTCTACCCTTGCTTCCAAGATGCGGCTTTGCCCGTCAGAAAAAGGTCATTTTTCCTCAGTTTTCACACTTCAGTGGCAAGCACAGGAATACTAACATTTTAAAAAATAAAAGATACTTCTCCTTCCTGAACTATAGCATTCCAGTGTTAACCCCAGAAGATCAAAGCCTCCTTAGATCCCATGCATTCCCCTCTTCAAATCAGAGAAGCAGCTGAACACCCTCATTCTGCTTTCTTTCATCTACTCAAGGAGGCAGAGGTCACCCTTCTTCCAAACTGATTAAGACCCTTAAAACAACAGTTTGATCAACTGTTTCCAACAGCGGAGGTCAAGTTAGACATGTCTGGAGGTAGAAACTCTCCCTCTCTTCACCTTTGGCAATAGCACTTTACAGTCAGAATACAAAAGCTAATAATCAAAAATCCAATTGTATTCCAGAAAAAGCACAAAACAATCGACAGCAAGGCTTTTATATTAGCCTGCAATGACAGAGAGAAATGAGAACAGGTGCATCAATTATTGAATGGATTTTAAAAATAAAAATGCATAAAATAAAATGCTACACATAATCAACTCAATTTCCAACAGCCTGTTTTCCCCCACAGTACAAAAGTGTTCTAATCCACTCCTTATGTGACATGGGTTGTAGTCTCTTTAAAATAGAACAATTACTGCAACTAAAATAATTGTTTGAAATAGATTGTTCTGTTCAACTGAAGGTTCTTATATTATATAGAAATCAAATATTCTTTATGAGTAATACATTCATGAGTTTATAGTAATACATTCCCAATCTGTATTTGCATGTTTTTATGTTAGCACCATGCATGACAATGGAGATACAATTCCAAACTTGCATGGGATGAAAGAAATAATATTAATACTATTGCCCTCAAATACATGGAAGTTCTTTTTATTATTCTTACATAATCAACTTTGTATAATATGATAGAAATACATTATCACCAAACCCAGTGTATTAACAAAATAGTGCCCTCGTCTTCATAACTGAAAGATTTGCTTGTGTTTTGGAATGACTGAGCTGAGCCCACACATTTCTGTTTTTAGCACTCATGATTCCAGCAAATATCTCTTCCAAGTTAAATTTCTAGTTACATTCTGTTCTGAAAGCGTAACGATCATTAAATCCTAGAGAAAAACTGTTAAGACAGAAAAGAGTCTGTTAACCTAGAAGGCTACTCTCTAGTACCTTTGTGTAGAAATTAAGCCTTTCTTTGCAGCAGTTGCCAAAATCACCCTACATTATTTCCTGAGCATCAGACACATTGCCCCTGTCCATCTTCCATAAGCCTTCTTCTATTGCAGTGGTCTCCTAGTCACTCACACAAGCCAAGCCTCCAAGCCTAACTTGCAATGCTAAGCCTGACAGTCCTTCCAGATCAAGTAGCAAAATTTAGATGCCTAGCAATGTATGGCAGGATGCTACCAGAACACCAAACTATATTTTAAGGTATGTGTGACATTTAATCAAGAGCAAACAGTCTATTTGTCTACAGTACACCACTATCAATAATTGCTGTATTTTACAGAATTTATCCTCTCAAGAACTCTGTTTTAGCATCTCATTTTTCTTACATGGGCATCAGGAGAGCTTTCAAAAGGTCTGCAATGCCTCTCTGCAAACCTTGACTCTCGCCCACACGTGCAGATGGTCATCTACTGAAGCCAATCATGGACATCTCATTAGACATTTAGACAAAACTGTAGCACTTTCTGAAGGACTGGATGCACTCCTCTTTGCCCTTCTGCAGTAATGAAAAGCAGTGAAGCTTCCAAACCTTTCCATGTTGACTATTCAGTAAAAAAGATTGCTTAGCATCTGTCAGATCTCTGAATCACATGCAACTTTCAAAAACCAAAAAAATCAATCAATTTTCTCTATAAATTTTCTTAATTATTAGCCTTTGAAATACTGCTGATAATTGTGAGGTACCTAGAGGGAATTGAAATTTTTCCTAAAGTCATCCCAGCCGGTCCTGAAAAGGATGAGATGACAAGGTTTCTTTCAAGCTAACACAAGATATGAGAAGAGCTACCTAGAAACATTTTTTTTTTTTTTTTTTTTAAGTCACCAATATCATCATCAAGCCCACAAGCAGTAATTCAAAAAACTTTCAAAAATCATAAAGGGACATTAGAGACACTAAAGAAAAGTAATAGGAAATTTAGGAATCGGAAATCGGTGTCATGAGTCAGCATTAGAAAACAAGTAAAGGACTCTGACAATAATGCTCAGTGCTCTGTCATCTGAAAAGGTACATTCTACTTTAAAGACTTTTAAAGAAACTGCATTCCTATTTACTGAGATTAGGAGAAGTTAAGACACTGTTATCAAATGTTCCAAGATATTCTAAGTAATATCTTCCACTGCAATCTCTATCCTGAAGTCCACTGGAAGGAAGGAATACCTTTTCAGCAACAGGAGAGGAGTTAAGCGAGAGACAAAACCTCACCCATAGCCTGCTGGCATAGCCCCCCATATCTCTATAGACTCCTCATCCAAAGTATAAGGAGTATAACATCGGATTCATATGGTTTTTATTTCATGATCTTCTTACATCTCCTGTTCCAGAAGTAAAACCATCAGAAGATATTGAAAGGATTATTCAGATGCTTTTATTGCTCCAGCAACTTCAACTTTCTAATTCATGGAAACATTTGACAGCTGCATTAATGTATGCTTTCAGAGAATTGAAGCAAAATGTCATAATTTGTTTGATATTCAGTATTAAACCTAAAGATTAAAAATATATATTTTCAATCTAAACGTTTTGTGACAGTTTCCCCTTAGTATATAATTTACGAAAAGAAAACAGAATAAATGTCAAAAGACAAGCAGTACTGAAAATGAAAAATGAGAACAATATTTTCACTTTTTTTTACACTGCGATTTTTATTAATGTCACTCCAGAGACTGCAGGGTTGAATAAATTGGCTCTTCCTAATAGGAAATAAGAAAATGATTGTAAAAAAAAGTGTTACAAGCACAAATTAATTTTTAAAAACAATGGCAAAAATGTGCAAATAAATTATTTAGTTTCTCTACTAGAACTTGGCGCTGTTTCACCGATATGGTATGTGACTCAGATATGAGCACTTCTCCAACAAAACACTCCTAAATATTTTTTTTCCCACATGCTTAGAGGCTTTATTGAATTACACCTCAATCATTTTAAATAAAAGCTCAACAGTGACATTCCCCAAGGAATAAAACTTCAGCAACACACACCTGTATTTTGATTTTCCTCTGGGTATGTTTAACTGGCAACACGTGATCCAATATGAAAGCCAAATCTTATACTGATACCTCATCTTCTCCCACCTTCAAAACAGTAAGAGAATTTTTTTTAAAGTTAAGTTGGCACTGGGCCTACATATTAAAGTAGAAACTGTTTTGTGATGTGCACAGACACTTCTTTCTGCTGTCGTTAGTCACCTTTTTTCACCTACTGAACTGTAAGATGTCTGACGGTTCAATAAAACAGTCTTAACATTCAAAAGAAGCATTTTTCAACTTAGAAACACATTCATGTCATACCTCAAATGTTGTTTCAACAGTTTGTCATTCATTAAGTCATCTCACAATTATGCATTGTATTTTTTCCATGTCTGTTCTTACATAGCTTCACTTTAGAAAATATTTGAAGTTTATTCTCCATTACTTGTTTGGAAACACAAGATACTGCAACAAATACCACGCATTACCTTCATTGCAACTGCTCTTCAGCTTGGCTGGATTAATCCCAGAGCCACATGAAGACTGCCAATACTGAATATTCCCTCCTCATAAACATAAGCAGTTTACTTGCTTTTATCAGCACTTTACATAAGTAATTTCTTCTGTGCAATGGTTCATCACCTTTCTTGTAACAGCCATCACTTACAGCCCCCACCCTTTTTCTTCCTGAGAAAGGATGTGCACCATGAACACCACAGAGTTCTGATTAATCATGCAACTCAGCACTTACTCATCTTCACAGTGCCCCGTAAACAGGCATTAAACACAAGAACGGATAAGCAGTAATTATTATCCTCCATTTATAACTCTGCATTCTGCCAGGGAAAGCTCTGTACAGGACAGCACTACCCCTCCATCCTCTACCCAGCTCACAGCACACCTGTCAACCTACACATTGCTAGGACCTACATCTACTTATCTCTGCAGAAAGCATTCCAGGTAAACAGAAGCGTTTTATATCTTCCCTGAAGTAGATGTGGTTTTGTATTTATCCCTCCCCCCCCTTCCATTTAACTACTTTCAAGCAAATAGCTCTTTAGCTGTGAATACCAGTTCCCAGTGTGCCTCATCACTTTAGGTAATAAATAATCTGTTCCTGTCAAACTAATACATTTCTAATGTACTGCACTGTGCCTGAGATGGTGTTGCAAAGTACCTGTACTTACCTTCTCTCAAAAACAAGTGTATTACGGAAAGCAAAAAGACTCTTAGTAAATCTTTGTTAAAATGATTAACAAAAGCAAAACCCTTGCATGATGGTAGATGCGATGCAGCAAACAGCAGACAAAAGATCACTGGCAAGAGTTGCAATGAACATCCAAGGTTTCTTCTTGGTCTCATCGTAAAGGAGAGCTTTTGATTTACAGATTTAATTCAGGATGATAATATTTCATTTCTACAGTAGTTTGCTGCAGGAAAATGCACATTGCAGATGCACAGATTTGCAAACCAGACATACAGACCATATTTTTTTGTTATTAATTGCCTTGCAGTAATTAAAAAAATCCATCTCAAGCTGCTGACTTGCATTTCTCATTAAGTGAGGTCAAAACTTCAGAAATTAGGGAGGTGACTTCTTCCCCAGACCAGCTGCCTCACTGCATGAGTAAAGTCCTACAGTCTTTGAAAAGTTATTACTGCTCCTAAGGCTTGGAAAGAAAAAACCTGCTACTACATAAAGAGATATATTTGAAGCCTGATAGTAAGCATCAAGAAATCTCAAGAAAGAGGATCAATACAAGTCAATTTCTGTCTTGTTTGCACCCAGTCAGTGCAATACTTACGCTGAACTCATTACCAGTCAGTATAAGGCAGAGTGATGCGCTCCAAGTATGAAAAGCCCCTGAAAATGCAACTGTATTTCATGTGCAGCTCTTTTTTCCTCACCTGTTTGACAGTAGTCTATTTCTCTGATTTGCCAAAAAAAATCTAACCCAAAGCTTAAGCTTAACTTCTCCATGTTGTGTTCAGAAATCTCAGTTTTCCTCCCAGATTCAGAACAGAATTCTTAGCAGCTGTCACAGAAAGCAATGAAAAAAATGTCAGGCAAGGGAAATAACCATACCTTGCAGAAAAGAAAATGTTTATGACAAAAAATAGATGAGTGTTCTAAGCATGAACACACGATTAGAAGTGACAGCAGCTAGTAAATGTGAAATGGAGAAATAAAAATTGATAGCACTCTACAAACTTTAAAGGACAAAAGAGGAAGGACAAAATATTTAAAATAAGATGTCTGGTAGAAAGCAATAATCAATCACATTTCTTACTTGGGCGCCTGGGAAGATGACACAGTCAGATGCTACTGTGTGAGATGAAAAATGAAGGATAGGAAAAAGCATACAAAAAAATGCACCATGCTGAAATATGTGAAAACAAGACAGATTCTTACTAAAAGGTTAAGTACAGTTTGGGAACTGAAGACAGTAAAGAAAAAACATTTTCCTTTGGTGTCTGCATTCATATGTATTATTCTGTCCATCATATCCTCCCTCACCCAAAGAAGAATAACCCCATGAAGCACTGCAAACATGGACAAAAAGGTTGGAAAACAACTCTGCAGAAAAAGCCTGGGAGGCCCTGATGGACAATTTGAACAAGTCTGTGAATTGCGCTCTGAAATACATGAACATAAAAACACACACTTTCACTACGATAGTGGTAAATGCTGGCACAGGCTGCCCAGAGAAGATGCAGAATCTCCATTCACAGATATGGCCAAAACCAAAAAACCTGAAATGGAAATATTCACTTACCCTAGGAATCTAAATCAAGTCAAGAAAAGTAAATTAAAATATTTATTTTCACTTCATTAACAATAAATAGTTCGTGACTCTAGGTGAGCAATGAGATTGCACACAGATTGCATGCTAACCTTGCAAGATCTGTCATTGCCACTGAGCACCCTCATCTCCTTACTAATCGTGCCACAGATAGAGCTGGTCAAACAAGCCCTCTAGGGAAATGGCTTAATTTCTTGATTACATTTAACACAGCCTTAATACCTTCAGGGGAAATAAAAAAGCTAAATGGATTTAACAGAACAGCAAAGTTTTCTTGAACATTACAAAGTGCAGCAGGACTTGTAAAATATCAGCTTATATATGCATTCATGTCTTCCCAGATTTTAATGCTAAAGCCCTTGAACAGGTGAGCCACTCTGCCCCAAGCCAGCCTGGAGCATTGCATGCAGTTGTTGTAAGCAAAGAGCAAGGCCCCACACTTGGTCTCATTGATCAATCTCTCTCCCACTGGCTTCAGCCCACCAGTCCAAGCTGTCCAGGTCTCTCTGTAGGGCCTCCCTACTCTCAGGCATATCAACACCTCCCTCCAATTTGTTGTTGTCTATGAAGTTATTGAGGTCCGATCCCAGTGGAAATTAAAGAATTTGAAGAAGTGATCTTCTCTGTTTTGGATTTTGAGCTCAGAAAGACTGTTCAGACTCTCAACATCACGATTTTAGCTTTTTTCTCAGTTTTTGTACCATAGAATTCACTTGGACCAAGAACAGGAGTGAACCCATTACCAGACTAAATCATTTTCTTGAGAGGATGTGAGCTGCAGGTAGTCACAGCAGTGAAAAGCTGACCATTAATTTGCATAAAGTCTCTCCTGTTATGGGAGTACACCTCCCAGTTCATATCTATAAACCCTCCTTTGCTTCTGTCCTAAACCTCACAAAATTTCCTTAACAATAAAATAAAACATTTATATAATTTGACAGAAGTAAATCTTATTTTCTTACTTTATTTAGGAGCCTGAATTTTTACACTAAATACCAATTCAGTCTAATTAAAGAGCATCCATTACACTAATCCAAGTAATGAAAAGCTTCCAGGAACATCTTATTCTCAGTCATTGCCATAAGCTCCACAGTATTCTGAAGTACTTAATTTCCATGGGTAATGTTATCCCAGGCATTTCACGTTATGTGATCTGTAGTTTCATTAATTTCTTAGGATTATTTTTCTTGCTCAAGCAGCTTTTCTATGAAAATCCAATGTTCGTATCTCCTTTCTGAAATGGATTTATAATCTGGAATGTCAGAACCTTAATTTCTATTCCTGAATACTCATCTTTCCAGATCAGAAATAGAACATGCTTTTATATCCTAATTGATCCCCCATAAAATTTCTATTAGTTATGCTAAGTAGTAGATGCTTATAAGCTAATGGAATTGGGTGATTTAATTATAGAAAATGCTTCTGTAATTATCTACATCTGTCCATCACAATATTAAGCATTACCACAGCTTGCATCATTATAATATCAAACACCAAGATCATTCACTTAAAGTATTGCACTGGGAACTGAAGTTAATTTCAGCTACAGGACAACTAAGATCTCTTGACTTTCCCCAAGGCTATCAAGAACACCTGTGCTCTGCAGCCACCCTGTCAGACAAGTGTGCTCCAAGAGGGAAAAAGATGACTGCCCCACAGGCAGATCCAGGGGCACAACAGGGACCATGCTCATAAGTTGCACCCAAGTTGTTGATGGACAGCAGAGGACTGATTTTCTTCTTCAGGTTTTTCCCTAGTTTATCTTAATTTGTTTTATTCCAGGAGATACCTTTGGTCTTAGTAGGGAAATAGGTGTAGACCTCATTTTGTCTTGGATACAAGTGATAGTCAGTTCTACCTTCCTTATGCCAAGCTTCTATATACAGAAAAGAGCAGACACACTGGAAGAAGACTTCACAGAACATTACACAGATCTGTAAAGGTTGCAACTTAAGTGAGAGAACAAACTGGGAGCAAGTTGGACACTCCTTGTTTTTAACAGAAAAAAAAATGTAGCTCCAAATTGGGTGAAAGCATGGAACATTCTATTTTAATTGCCTCCACATGAAAAATCAAGTCTTAATTCATTAAACTTTTGTCTTCAAGTATAATAACCTATTCACATGCTCTTATGCTCACCCTTATATCTCAGTGCAGCACTTCTGAATGTCAGGAATGTCTCCAGTTTTAAGTATTTGGTTATGTTTAACGTGATATTTAAAGTGCATTCAATTTCTATGCATTTCTCTGTAGAAAAAAATTCTTATCATGTTGTGTTGTATGAAACAATTAAAAATTGCTAAGCATTCAGATTCGTTTTCCTCAGCTTCACTTATGTGAATATTTTACCTACCACCACAGACACATACAGACTCTGTTCCTGTGACTACACTAGAATTTATGTTATGCACGAGTGTGTGGAAAGTCTCTTAATCCATCTTTTCAGTGCTCTGATTAAAATCTTAGCCATATATAACATGCTGACATTTAGGAAGGCAAGTATTTCCTTTAAATATTTAGTGATCAACAGAAGCATCATCGTAGCATAGAAGTTCTAAATCTATTTATAAAAAATGAAAATTTTGAAGTGAAAACAGGTAGTCTGCTGCTTTATCAGACCCATTTCCCAGCACATGAGTTTTGGGTGCTTTTAAGAAGTAAATGCACCAAGGGCTCTGAATTTCTTCAAAACCAGTACAGCTTTCTGTTTACAAACACATAATTTCACTCATCTGTATCTCTCTTCAGAAAACAAATATAGCTACCATGTCTTTTACACCATCTTTGCTAGAACAGGGACCCCAGCAAGAAAACTGGAGAAATATCTCACTAAACCTTTATGAAGAGTTATGAGAAAAGCTTCAGTTTCTGTTCCTAAAGAAGGCATTCACCTCCTTTAATGATGCATTTAACATTTACCACAGGGTTTATAGAAGATGACAATTTTACTCATTCAGTCATATGCATTAAACACTGACCTTTCTTAGTAGCAGAAGGTTGTAGCCAATGGTTTGTAGAGATCTCCCACGTCCAGTGACTGAATGATACTAGGGATCCTTTGCACCCCCAACATGCAACATCCCACAGAAGATTAATATACAGGAGATGCTACCAACTTAACTGCAAAAAACAGATACTGATAGAATAAGAGCAGGATCTAACTGAGGTTAAGTCTATACTATATGACCTTTAAAAGTCCCTTCCATCACAAAAATTCTATACCAACAGATGTATACAAGTGTATGTTTGAAGCCATGTGGATTCCAGATTGGAACCAAATGCTCCTTTACAAGCAAAACATGTACAGAAAAGTCTGTACCAATCCATATTAACATTCTGCCCATAGACCAAAACTAGGCATAGTTTCTCAAAATTGATTTCAATTCCAACCAGATATGCTCCCTAATGATCCCTAATGGTGGGTAACAGAATTGTACAGTTCAAGGAACTGCTTTCAATACAGCCTAATCTCTCTGCAACAAGTTGTTTTTCATGCATCTGGAATGCACTAAATTTAATTGTCAGCTAATTTTCCTAAGTGAAAAAAATGAATTTAACTTGCGGAAGCACAACAAAATGCCTTCAGCAAATAGCCTGTCTAAAGCCTACTCTGCCGTATCTGCAAAGTAGAAATATTTTGTTCAAATTATGCCTTAAGTAATGATGATACATTTTCAGAAATATTTTTATAAATGTTAAGCCCAGAAAAAAATGGCTTTCTGTGCTTCTGAACCCTGTTTAATTCATCTTTCATTCCCATGTAATCAGAGTTTATACAGACAAGCATCCCCTTTTAGAATTTGTAGTGCAGACCTTACTCTGACCTTGTTCCTTTCTTTACTCACATGAATGACTCCAAAGGCCACGAAACTGAACAGGATAATACTATAGTTTAAATGTGATATATGTGATAGTAAGGCTGTAGTACACAATCATTAAAATTATACGCAAATACTACAAACAAATTTTATACCACGTCAGTCATACAGCAAGTTAAAAGCAGCAGCTGCAATTAAGGCTTTAAAAAAAAATCAAAACACCTGCAGCTTTCCACTGCAAGTGCACACACATATACTGACCCCAAATATGATTTAGAGAGAAAAGTAAACAAGTTAATTGATCCAACAGTGACGTGACTCCATCACGCTAAGTAGTCAGGATAATACCCCAGCTAACAGCAGATCCAGAAGAAAAGTGTTCAAGTTCATCAGGATTGATCTGCTACTGATCCATTTGTAACGAAGCTTAGAGCCTACAAGACACAGCACAATGTTACACATAAATCTATTAACCATAGCCTAATTACTCCTGGTTTATTGTATTGAATACGGCAGGAAGAAGGACTTGAGTCTGTTAGTCTGTATAACAAAGCAACCTTTGGTTTGTAGAAACAGTCACTTAATTTGCTTTATATGTACTTTTCAAAGAAACAACAATTTAATAAATCTGCTTGGAATTTCAGAAATATGTATGCTTATAAGGTTAGCTTTAACAACTAGAAATTTAACATATTTATGCCTTTTAGCTATTTATAAAACCTGTTTGCTTCTTGTTTCTTTCAAACAGCTTATTCCTGGAACAAGAGTATGTAATTGCTTTGAAAATTAATTAACAAAATTAAAATCTACTCTGAAAATGAAAGAGTTTCTCTGCATTCAGGCACCAAGAATGTGTCAAGGGAATTTAGTATTTGCAGATACTGCAAACATAATAACTAAATGGATGGCTTATGCCATCATATAGTAGAATATGCATACTATTAGGAGGTGCACCCAAGAACCACGAAGCCCTTTTTAACAAAATATGTCTGTTAAACACATGTCTGGAGAAAAGAAAGCAAAATCATTCTGCATGATAGAGCCATAGAAGAAAATGCTTTAGCCTTGTGATATTGATCCTCCATCCCTTGAGCCCCTCTATCGGATGCAGCGATGAATTCCAAAAGTAAGAAAAATCTATTAGAGTGTCACTTCAAATTTCCAAGTTGGAAAACCAAGCTTCCCCTTCCCACCCCCCCATCTCATCCTTAGGATCAAGCTTTAGGGACACAGTCCACACTCAGTTCATTCTCTTCAGTGCTGTGGGTAGCAGCAGGCATTCAAACTCAACAACACAAAATTGAAGCCCTGTGCACATCCTAGAAAATTAAAGTAGGAATCAAATAGTAAATTTTGGAGTTGAAGAAAAAATATCTTTGTTTCTGAACATCAAGGAAATTTGCTCATTTTCTTAAAAAATTTGAAACAAACCTGTTTCATAAGAGTAAGAAGTCACCAAAACAGCCTCTCCACTGCGGACATGTCATGGCTGCCAAAAGGACTGAAAAGACACATTTTAAGAAAAGAAAATCCATGTGTCAAATTTTCAGAAATAAAAATGGGTTGGCTGCATTTTGGTTTTGGAGAAGGGAATTTGTTCTCCTTGTTGATTTTACTTAACAGTTTAAGAAAACATTTAATCTTTCTTCTGCCTCATGCACAGCAACACAAGCAATTCCCCATTTACAGGGCTTAGTCCCCATTTCTTTAGGTTTCCAAACTTTTAGATCTCTGCTCTAGTTTTCGGTCATTGCTGTTTGATTGAAGGTTTTTGTTTTGTATTACTTGGTTTGGGGTTTGCTTTTGTATGCACTTATAACACATCCATTTTTAAACACTCAGTGGAAGTCCTTCAGAACTTCTTATTTTGATTAGTCTCAGCTGCTAGCTCATTCTTTTTAAAGTAATCCATTAGGTTTGGTTAACTACTTTTTCTGGGATGTGAATACCTGCCTTTATTCTGAAAAATGCATTTTTAAGTGAATTTTCAATTACCATTGTGTTTTCTGGTTTACAAACTGATTGCTTCTGGCAGCCTCAAGAGACCTAGCAGAAAAAAAGCAGTTAAACAGAAATGTGGGGCTTCTACACTTGATTATCTAACATTACTGGCTCCCTAAAACAGCATCTTTTATGCTGGTCTTTTACTTGAAGTCGAGTTATCTAAATCCTCACTTTCTATTTCTCAGACTTTAAAGCACAGACAGCTTGCCTGCTGCTTCCTCTGATGTGTCCAAAGAAAATGTGACATGAAGAATTAAAATTAAAAAGAAATGTCATACTGCTGCACTTTGATGCTTGGTTCATCTCTTCCCTAGGAAATTGAAGTCTTCTCTTAATAAATAACATTCACAAGCAAATGTAGTTTCTTGTTTTCATGTAATCAACTTTTAATTTGCTGAAAAGGAACAGAGTTGACAAGAAGATGTTCAAAATCACCATGGAACTAATTTTTTTTTCCTTTTTTCTAATGTGACTGCACTGGGTTTAACTTTTTGATATCTTGGACCATTCATCTCAGCCCATTATACTTCTTCATTGGGTTAAGATAAAACTTGTGAATTCTAATTACTCCCCTTTCCTAATTATTTACTAGTACATTCTCATACATTTTCACCTCAATCAATAGGATTGAAGTGACTTCATAGATGTCTGTGAAAGAATCCAGAAGCTGTCAGAAAGCAAATAGAAGTTTTCCTGTGAGAAAACCAAAGTGCTGCACAGCTCTTGAACTGGAGCACTTATTAAGGAGAGACAGGCAGGTTCTTAAGTCGTTTCTCCTCCAATGTTTTCCTCCTACAGTTTATCTCCTTTTCTCCAAATCCCATATCAGTTCCTTATTAGTGTAATTGTCACTGGTTTTGTGACTGTTTCTCCCCTCCCCGGCACAGTTATTGCTTCTTAACCTCCTTTCTTCAGTGGCAGAATTATACCCCTTCTTACAGTTCTTTAAACAGCTCTATCTTTAAAATTCATTCAGTGCTAAACTGCAAAGATATTGCTCAAGATGAAGATAATCTCTCTCTGATATCCCACTAATCTACAGGTCACCATTTGGAAATGTCAGTATCTTTGGAATTATCTGTCACTGATCTTCCTGAACATGGAAGCACCTTTTATAGTTGGATAGCAAAAGGTTCCTGACAGTAAAGAGACATCCTGGTCCCAAACACCTTTATTTTAAATTGTTACTTCACGTTTGTTCATACCCTAATGTTCCATTAAATACTTCCTTATTCATTTAGCCTATCATATCTGATAGTGTCAACACCCATATTATGACATTTTCAGTACATCATTACACAAAATAATTATTGCATATTTCTTTGCAGTTAAAGCTATTCAAAAACTGACTGCTTGATCTAGAGATAAAAAAACTAAGGGAGATACAAGTTTCCTGAGTGTGTTAAATCACACTATAAAGAAAAATTAGAATAATTTACTCCCCATAATAAGCAGAACAAAAAAAAAAAATAAGGCAGCACCTTCTGTTGTCAGCGAGGGGGGATTTGTTGTTTGATCAGGGTTTTGGGGGGTTTGGTTTTTTTTGGTTGGTTGTAGAGTTGTGATTGTTTGTGAATGCCCTCACCACAGAACACACTCCATCACTAAGGTAAATAACTTTCTTCAAAACACTGATTATATCTGTCCATCAGGAATATAGAAAGCTATCAATAGGAGAGGGAGAGTCAGACTCTATAGGCAATCTGGAAGAAAAAACAGATTGATCCAAACCCAGATTTTTTCAATTAATTTTTCCTTCCATTTGTGCACACATTCACTTGACACACAAGAGGGATTTTTTTGCAGAACATTAACAGAGGCTTATAAGGAATTTAGATACATGACATCAAACTCATTAATAAATTCAGGAATGAACTATGAAGGTTAAATAAAATCAGCCTGCCTCAGTGATTATGCAGGTACTCACTATAAATGAAACAGCAATGTTAATAAAAATATTATTTCAAATAATCAATGATCATCTTACTTCATTTACTTGTAGCTGTGCTACAGGGTCAGGATGAACATTCACTTTTTCATATTTTGATTGATTTACTATCCCAGAAATAATCTTTCACGTTTAGTAATGATCACGATGGTAGAAGTAATGCACTGACTGTAAAAAAAGGCTGATCTTAGTGGGAATACCGTGTGGACCCACACTCATGCTCTCTCAACTCTCTGCATAGAGACCTTTTGGCCTCCTTGGAAAATCCTGCCATAAATCGCAAGTATGCCTAAGTCTATATACTTCAACATTTAATTTACAACTCACTCTTTCCAGCTCACACTTTTTCTCCTTGTTTTCTCGAATATCACTGCTGAGGCTGCTTATTAATCAAGAGGCTGGAGATCTTATAAATTTCCCTGTGCTTCAGAAATGAGAAGGAAAAGAAAGCAAGCAATCTTCAGCCTTCTTACAGCAATGTGTGTTCTTACAGCAATGTGTGTGTGGGCTTTGCCAAGAAATCTTTTTCAGGGATTCAGAACTCTAAAGGCATGAAAAGATGGATCCTGTACCCAGCAGACAACTGACAGCAGCCTGGCCACAGAGACAATGGACTGTTACAGGGTAACTATAGCCAATAGAAATACCTGCCCAGCACTATTTCATGGTCCACATTGCACTCAAACAGAAGCAGCTCAAAATAGCAGCATTGTCTCAGAGTAAGGCACTGAGCTCAGGAAGGCAAAGTGAAATAAGCAAGGGTAATAGATTTTGGTGTTTTGTTTTTTTAAATAAATGTATAGCTGGGAGCAAGTATTGACTTTTTCCCCTCTTCAGTTTAACAAGCTTTTTAAAGGTTGGTTAAGTTTGTAACTACATGACAGATTCCAGACTCAATAAAACTAAAATGGAAAAATAGAGAACACTCCAGAATCCTATACTAACACACCATTTTAAATCAGGTATCTTTTCCCCAAGAGAAGTTTCAAAGCATCTGAAAGCACCCAATGCAGTCATGCCTCCCCTTATCAGTCATTCTCTTCTTCTAAGCAACCTGAAAATCGCTCCCCTCTTCTTCTTGCACAGAAGACTTTTTTAAATCTTGAAATAAGAATGTAAGATTGCTATTAGCTCTGAAAAAGTGTTAGTAGATATAGCACTAGAAGTCTATTTACAAGAATAAGTATTTCTTTCCCTCTAAACATAGAGAAACTGAAAGTTCCGAGCAATTTTCCCAACTACATCTAGAATTCATTTAAAACTTCATTCCTCTTTATTATTCAAAGAAGTGATAATTCTACATTACATTGAAGATTACATGGTAAATTAATCACAGAAATCCATATTTTTGTGAGTTACTCTCTATGCATCTCCTGATAGAAAAGTTGGTCCAGGTAGGTTGCAATAAACCACCTTTTTCCTCAACTCCTTCCAAAGGAAGAGATTCAATTTTGCCAGTCTGTCCCAGGATCTCAAAGGAGCTTCATTTACTGAAATATCTATCCAAGTGCTCAAGTTCACACATTCAGTGGGATTACTCATGAGCTAGTGCCCACATCACTATGGCCATATGTATGCACATCAGGCACCTGCCCTCCTGGGAAGAGTCAAAAAGTCAGGCAGAGAACAAGGGAGACAGCTGTCAGCTCTATTTGTTGGGAAATGGATAAGTTCAATTAAAGTCTTAACACTACAACTAATGACCTTCAAGGTTTAATTTACTACTGGATACACACAGTGCATGAAAAGAAAGATTAGTGGAATCTTTCATACTAAGCACTATCACAGAATAACTTACACCTTCTATCCAAATTAGGCTTTTGGCAATCAGTCTCAACAGAACCCCTCTAGGAATTTCTCAGAGGAGACATGAAGATGGATGAGAGAAATTCCTATTAAGGTGGCTCTGAAGCCTGGGTCAGCACTCTGCTTGCTTGCAGATGACAGACCATGTCAATATGTTTTACTGAACAACCTCTTCAGTGCAATTGCTGCGGGGAAAGCAACAGAATGAAAAAAGTTCAGCTCTTGGAATTTAGCTAAAGAACTTATCTAACAGCAAGTTTAAGAAAAAGTATCAAAACTGTTCATACATAGACCTTAGTTGCTACCTCTCATTGAAGATGGGGGCAAGGGAAGAGAAATGGAGACTGAAAGACCTTCCTAAACAAGCACATGCTTGTGTAAAGGCAGTGCCCCCCTGCCTGCCCAGTAATTGATTGTGGATAAGTTAAGCATCCCATTTTACTCGGGAACAGAAATCTAGTAAGAATCTGTTATTGAGCCAAGTCTTGACCTACACACTGTTTTAACAGTGCAGTAACTCCAGGTAAAGTTGCCAGATTTTCTTCAGCTTCACCCATTGGTTTGGCTCAGCTCCCAGATCAGAGACAGTATTTTTTCCTTAAATCAACCCTTTGTCATCTTCAGAAGAGAAGAAACTTTGTGTGATGTCAACTATCTAAAAGGCTAGGCCTGTTCCTTGAGTAGGCCATGAACCCTGCTGTGAATATGAGCAGTAAGAGCTCAAGAAACTGTCAGATGTTGTTTCTAACGCCTCAGGGAGTTAGAAATTACCATTATATAAAAAGCTGATAGATGCCTCTGCAGGAGTTACCTATCATGAAGCCCACATTAAAGCCTCATTTATATCCTTAACACTAGATGCCTTGCTGATTTGAATGTCCTTAAATGAAGGATTAATTGCCTCTCCCCTTGAATATCTGATTTTGTGCCATCAATCTGATTACATTAGATTCCCTGGTCTACAGCACAGAACTTCATTATAGCCCAAACCCTGCATGCAACTCTATTATGGTAAGAGCAATGCCAACTGTTTTCTATGAAGCACCATTATTTAAGGTGATTACCGCTCTCAAACTTCATTCTTCATCTTTGCTTACCACTGAGGTTTACATTCTGGCTACAAGGCTTATGTCTGTCAGGACAGAAAATGTGAGCAGCAGTCAGCCTCTCTCACAATGAAGCTGAAAGCAAGTTGCTTCAAAAGGCTTTTCTTTCCTTATACCTGGTGAATGGTCACTCACGAATTATGAAAATCAGGCTGTTCCTCAGATTGTATCAGCAAAGGACAGTGTTCTCTCAGAGATGTGCTTTAGAGGCCAAGCAACTGCATACTTACCTGCACGATCTGCTAAACCTTTTAGGAAAAGAACTGTTGAATATAGTAATTCTAGTGTGTTTAACTAGCTAGAAATTTAGGCCAGCACTACCTGGCAGTCAGCACCATGAACTCCTCTTTATTCTTCTATGGAGATACAGCAGTGAACAGCACTGAGTTTCAATAGTAAAGCCTACTATTATTTGCTCTATTCAGAGAATATTACTCTGTTGTAAGAGAAGCACTCAGATAATGTTCACTGCTAAACATCCTGCTCATAGAGCTTTTGGAAATCAGTGGACAGTGTTAGCAAGTTCTACTACAAGTGAGAACTTGCTTTCATCTCTACAATCGTTGCAGTGATCCCAGCTGTCCTTCCCACTAAGCACCATTTTCCAAGATGCTTTGGCCCAAGAACTGACTCTCATTCATTACATGCTGAGAATAAGTCTGAATTTTTCCTGCCTTTTTAACTTGCATTATTAGTTTTCACATTCATATTTCTACAGCAGAATATAAACACAATCTTTTGTAGAAGCTTGACTTTCCAGGTTGCTGTTTGTTCTGTTTTACCTTTCAGGAAATGAAGCCCACAACAAGGAGATCAACCTCACACCTGCAGAAAACAGCCATCACAGCACTGCCCAAGGATGCTGGAAAACAGAAGTGCTATAGTTTTCCAGAGGAAAGGGAAAAGCTGCTATAGCAGAACACACTTATTGGTGTGGACTTGCTTAAAAATTTGATCAGTTCAACAATACCTTTGGACAACTAAAAGTAACACATTTTGGTGAAAATTTTATACTGCAAAGTAATCCCACCGAAATGGCTTTGAACAAAGCTTCCCAAAAGGGCTGGGTTTAGTGCAGGATCCTGCATTAACCTGGCCTTAGGTTTGAAAGCCCATAGAGATGTGAAGGAAAGAGGATGAAGGAAAAAAGTTTAAAGTCTCATTTCAGATGCACATACCGTACAAATCTAGAGCAAATGCCCTTCCCCACAATTCAAAATAAGCCAGGAGAGTGCAGTGAAAGGACCTGATCAGCAGCAGAATGAGCTCAGCCCAGCTGAAAGCAGCTTCTCCCCGCAGCAGTGCCTCACTCTGCCCCAGGCAGCTCGCTGCTCAATCACTGCCCAGGCTCCCTATGGGTGCTATCAAGAAGAATAGTGGGAACAATTGCTATGAACAGAATAGAGAGTGGCCAAAAATATACTGCTGCTCCTTCCCAGGCTGCAAGGGTCAGCCAGTACAGTGAGGAGTGAGACATGAACAAAACGTTCCCCTTAAATCACATCTTTCAGCCTCTTCTGTCTCCTGAGATACAGTGCCTGGTCAGTCCAAGCATTCAAAAGCTGATTGCAATTATTTTCAGTTCTTTACTAAAGATAAAAAAAACTATCAAAACACTGCAATGAGAGCAAACTGGTTTTAAAAATTCAAGTTCCTTCTACGTCAGAACAATAAAAACATTAAAGAGATTCTGATGTTATTCCCCCTTTTCTCTCCAGAGCATTTTTTCAGTAGCAAGACTGAAAAGGGCTGAACATGATGAAAAATAAGAAGTAAAGGGAAGAATATCACATCTTTCCTAAAAATTTTAGAAATAAGTTTTTGTAAGTTCTATAGCAAGTATTTGCAATTTTTTCCACTTTTCTTTAATAGAAATGCATTTCAAAAATTAAAGTGAGCCAGTGTCAGCAGTTTTAAGAACAGCTGAGACTGCAATTAATGCACATACCCCTTACCTTCACTGAATACTGTTGAAAATACTTAGTATTTAAGAAAAGCATTCTTATTTTCCAGATATTTTCAGAAACATGCCCTCAGGTTCCAACACTGGTTTGTCTCTATTTTCGTAAATACATGGTTACAAAGTGTTCTACATTTACACCTCTAATGCAAATCGTAATGAACAGTCATCCATAAAAAATACCTTGCTGAGAAGTGCCCATCAAGTCCCTGAAATAACAACATGCCACGTTGTCATATGGAGACAAAACTATCCTGCCTTGAAATGACTTGTTAGCTTATGAGAGTATTGCAGGAGCTGCATACATAAGGCTGATGAGCACCTGTGAGTGTTACATGCAACTGGAGTTCCCAAGTGTGAGATGAATTCTTCTCTTTCCAAGAATGGTAATCTCAAAGATGATTACATCTTTACGCACGACCCTATTATAAGTCAACTGTTACACTTGTATTACATACAAGGAAGGAAACGCATGGAAAGGCAAGGGACAGCTAGGGAGGCCAGGGCTCTTCAGCCTGAAGCAGAAATGCTTAGAGGAGATATAACAAAATGATGCAAAAACTGGAGTTCCATGGAGACAGAAAACAGGATTTGTTTGCATGCAACCTCTTCAGTATAAGAACTGGGGCATGAGGTGATGCTGGCTGCTTCCAAACAAATTAAGAGGTAGTCCTCAAAAAAAATTGCATCTCGTCTAGCCAATGCCATGCTTCATGAGCTTGTACATGTTACAAGCTGCATGTTGACTCAAGGGAAAGCTGGACACATCCATGGGAGAGCATCAGCTGAGGATGACTAAACATGCAGAAAATTGTCTGCCTTTGGGGGCCCTCAGCTGCCAAGTCCTAAAACTCAGAGCCAGTTGGAGCACCACATACGAGCCTTGCTCTCCTCAGGGCACGCTTGTGTGGCAGATGCACAGCCATCACGGCTAATAGCCCACTTGAATACTTCCATTTTCTCTCCCAGATACCTGCGGAGATGATTAATGCTACTAGATTGCACACCCTACCTATTTTCCTGCAGCTTGGCAGCTGAGCTTTTTACCCATCCAAATTTCTGGACTTCTGCCAGTTTTCAGGCTTTTGCCTTACTGCATTAGCACTAAAATACAGCAGGAACATGGGTTCAACTACTTCTGAAGACCACATCCTGCCAAATCCTGACAAGAAACAATCTTAATGGCTGTTGTCATGTTTTTATCACAGTACTTGATCTATAGAACTTTTAAAAGTAAACACATGAAAGTTATTACTTACAGTCACCACTGTAAATTATGATTTAGATAACTGTATGAGAGAATACTTCCTCTCAAAACATTTGTCTTTCCCAAAACATTTTTCCTGTTCCCTTAGGGAGCCTGAAATGATTTGAAACGGCTTTGCTTTATTTTTATAAATACAGGTGGCTAGACATTATCACAGAATCACAGAATCACAGAATCACTAAGGTTGGAAAAGACCTATAAGATCATCCAGTCCAACCATCCACCTATCACCCATGGTTCTTGCTAAACTATATCCCTCAACACAAAATCCAATCGTTCTTTGAACACCTCCAGGGTCGGTGACTCCACCACCTCCCTGGGCAGCCCATTCCAGTGCTTGACCACTCTTTCAGAGAAGTAGTATTTCCTAATATGCAGCAGAAGACTTGCACTTTCTCCTGGCTGACTAACCAATATCTTCATTTATCATCTCATTTAACTTTTCTCTGCTTCAGAGAAGTCTTGGAGAGTTGCTGTCCTTAGGCACACTAGATCTGCACAGCTATGAAAAACTGACATGGAGAACTGTGATACTCCACAGAAACAAAAGTTTAAGCCCAAGTTTCAAAGCAGCTAAAGAATATACAGTCACATCCTCCATCACCCACCTTCCCAGCTGCAGTAGCAGAGTAGCCCTGGGCTTCAAACTATGGCCATACTGAGTCCAGGCAACAATTCTGTCATCCAGAGAGCTCTCAAAACGCTCAGCGCTAACCACCTACACTGAGCTTAAAGTATTTAATGCTGAAAACTTATTTGTAATGCTTAAAGGATTAAGCCAGAGCTTCTAGAGCACTTTGTGTAATCAAGTTTTAGCTTTTTTTGCAGCAAATCTGGATGTGATAAGGATTCAACAGTTAGAAATTTAAATTAAAATAAGTTCTTTAACAATCTGAAGATGTCAAATGTACTAAAATCCAAAAAATTAACCAAATAATTGGTGCAGCAATTATAATTTTAACACATGAATTTTGCATCCAGTTACTTCAACAAGAATAGCCACTGGGAGAAAAGCCATCAGCCTTTACAAAAAAAACTAGGACAAGTCCTAGGAAAGCAGTCAAAAGCTATTTTATTGGTTTATAAATATTATTTTTTTCCACAGTACCAGTCTCAAAGCTAAATTCCATGAGAAGTTATTAAAAAGATAAATAATCATTTCATTTTTTTAATCTAACTACAAGATTTCTGAAGCCCCACACACAACAAGCAATCATCTGCTTACTAACACTTGAAACTTCATCAAGTTACTTCATAGGCAATACAGGGAAGGAGAATTTTGAAGGGAGATCTTAAACAGCACAATAAGCTAAGTGTGCATCTTACAAGCACTCTGAAAAATGATGAAGCCTAGGAAATATGTATAAAGATGTTTGCCTGAGCTTGTATGGGGTAGATAATTGAGGATGAAATTACAGACCAGATTAAAAAAAATCTTGTGATACTCATGGAAAGTCTGTTTAAAATGATTAAAGCAAGATAAGCAGTGTAAGTCACAGCAGCTGAGTCCTCATCTACTTGAGTTATTTTAAACAATTTGTTCAACACTACTGCAGATGCATATTAAAATGTTTTTACTATATATTATTACTTATAAAGTCAGTGAAATTAATCTACTTTGCAGCACAAATATGAAGTACAACACCCTAAGAAGGCCAGGAAGAAGTATCACAGCTCAGCTGACCACCAGCCAGCACATTAGCTCAGTTTTATGCTTGTTACTGGCTTCATCATGACTGCAAGCTTTGGAAAACATTAACAAGTGTCACAATACGCTATACGAAGAACTGTATAATATTAATGCACACTTCTCCTGCATCAAACCATCTTGTCCTTTGTATTTCCTATACACAGACAAAAAGAGCATTCTTTTGAGAAGCTACATTAACATGTTTTGTTATTAAATCCATTTCATGCTGTCCTGGAAGTGACACCAGGAAAAACTGAGGAACTTCTATACAAGCCATAGAAAAAAGTGGCAGCTATACCTGTTTGACTTCATCTGTAGAATATTTTTCTTCCTCTGATCTCAGGAAGGTTCTCTTTGTGGATATATTTACTTCATTGTAGAATATTACTACCACAGTCCCTTGCAAAGTCAGAAGCCAAAATTAAACAGGTTGAATCATGGATCCTGATAGCCATCCCTATGTGCTCTTCTGTATATTTTGTAAGTATACACAACCAACCTGGCTGAATACTGCTCAACCACATCCAATAAACCAGATATAAGTATTGCCAAAGAGTGAATTCAAGTTTAATATGGCAGATTAAAATTAATATAGAGATTAACAAGTTCAAGCTTGGTTTTGCCAATACTTTTCTACATCTAGCAACTGAGCATATAAAGTGCAGCACTTCCTTTTAGTCTCTGACAGGAAATAACTGCTTTACTAGTTGTTTTTTTTTTTTTTTACACCACACATAATAGGATCACTCTCATCAGCCTTTAAATACTAGAATGCTAAGCTGATCTAGTAATGAATGAAAACAGCAAATCTCTCCATGCACATGGTGGGCTTATAGTTGTGGAACATCTTTTTCTTAATTAATAATTAAGGCTTTTTCAGCCAAGCTTAGATTATTGAGATGTTTGACATTAAAGCTCCATGAACACTATTGCATAGCAATTACCCAGAACAAGCATCCTGAATGGTACTGCTGACATAATGCCAAGCTGAGAGAAGACACAAAATAAGGGAAAGCTGTTAAGAGTCATGTGCTAGTGATGGCAAGTTTCAGTATTTCCAAAGTTACCAAGAAGAGCAACAGGGCACGTGGCTTAACCAGGGCTCCAGAGCAAAACTGACTTATTTTTGAAGGGATCGTATCAACAGGAGGGGGAACAGCTGTTCAAAAGGGTGGACTGTGATATGACAAGGAGGGATGATTTTAAACTGAGACAAGGGAGGTTTAGGCTAGATATTAGGAGGAAGTTTTTCCACACAGAGGGTGGTGAGGCACTGGAACAGGTTGCCCAAGGAGGTTGTGGATGCCCCATCCCCGCAGGCATTCAAGGCCAGGCTGGATATGGCTCTGGGCAGCCTGGTCTAGTGGGTGGCAACCCCACACACAGCAGGGGGGTTGAAACTAAACGGTCATTGTGGTCCTTCTCAAACCAGGTCATTCTATGATTCTATGATTTATTTTGGCTAGGGTCTATGAAACACAGATTTCAAGAAAGTATCACTTCAGGCAAAGATGCAAAGACCCAGAACCCAAGTGGATAACTTATAATCAGCACAGAAAATCAAGGAACTTACAGATTGTGTCCTGGGTACACAAGAAAAGAAAGTAAATTAAATCCCAGGCACAGAAGGTAAGGCAGATGACAGATCATCCTAAGAAATACTTCACTACCATGTGCAACAGATTGAAATATATTTAGATACACAGTCAGTCACTGTCAAACAAGTACGCCATACTGGAAAGCCTGGAGTTTTGTTGAACAGTGGTAAAAAACAAAACACAAAATAGATTAAAATCATTGACATAAAGCTTCTATAAAATATCACCCAAATGTTTAAGATGTATTTCAAGAAATCAGCCAAAGAAATCCTCATATGTAAGCATGTATCACTTAAGTTATAGCAACAGCTGTGTATTTGTGTAGTAGGAAACAAGAGCTTCTGTACTTATTTTTAATACACTACGACATTGGGATATCAACTGGTAGAAAAGAATTCGGGATATCTGTCTTCCACGGTGATGGCATGTTCAGCAGGATTTTTATCCAGCAGGAATATCTAAAAGCATCACTTTCGGTTTTACTGGATTTTTTCAGTTCTGACTTGATGTGCTCCTTACTTGATAAGTACAACATCAAGCACTCACGCTTCCTCTTCTTAGAGAGAAGGGAAAAAGAAGATGTGGACAGAAGTATTTTGCCCTAGAGATTTTTAACAAAGCCTTCAATTCCAGGTCAAAAAAAGAGGAAAGAAACTGGAAACAACCTTTACAAAAAGCCACAAACATACTCTTTTCATGCACTCCACATCATTTGTAAAAGCCATCAAAGCTCCCATGGAGTTTAATAGTCTATTCAAGAGTAGTACTGAACTTTGTTCTATCTTTCTCAAGTGACGCAAGGACCTTTTGTAATAACTGTATCCTTTTCTCCCCTAGGAAATCAGCAGGAGATGTAGTTTGCTCACACATTTGTTTTCCCAAGCACTGCCATAACCTCTCACAGCCCCTCTCCCCTACCAATAACCATTCAAAAAAGACAGACATGTAAGATTCAGTCCCATAATGACTGGTGGGTACCTCATAATCCAGCCTTGTCATCTCTGATGAAGAACAGTTAACATATTCTCTATGCTTATTCTCTCAACTCTTATTACAAAGAACAATGATTTTTTTTATATCCTGCTTTATCTTCCCCAAATCTGATTTACAGATCTTAGATTTTCAAGACAGGAAGATTTCAAAACAAATACAGAAAGGATGTGCTTAATGGTCTGATAAGAGTAATTAGGTGACATGGTGACATGGGGGCTCTTTTTTTCTTTTTAAATCTGGCATTTTACCAGCTGAGTCAATTAATACCATATTAAAAAAACCTAGAAGTTCTCGACTGTTAAATTCCCACTTCCCATCTGCAGACTCACTGCGTTCAAAAGGAGTAGTATTACCAGGAATAAAGCTCCACAGTACAGAGGACCCAATTTCACAGAAACATTATCCTCAGAAGTTACTAGAGACATCTCATGGGAACTGAGTGAATAAGAGCTCTTGCTGTAGATGCTCTGATACCTCTGGTTAAGAGTTATAAAGCAGTTACATTGAAGGGTAAAGCCTAATGGGACAATAAAGCAAAACAAATCCATTATCCTCAGAAAGAAGCCTCTAACTTCTCTCAGGTTTTCGTTCAACTCTGAAAAATAGCAGGTAAACAAGAAAACATCTGAACTGTTATTGTCCTTGAGAACCATGGGATTTACACAGTCATTTTCATCATCAAAGCACCTCATGCACATTAAAGCAGTTAATCCTCATAGAGATCTTGTGAACAGATATCATAACAGTCATCCACTTCTCCCCCTAAGAGTGTAAGGAGAGGTTTTTTTTTCAGGTCCACATGCAGACTGACTCAGTGCTGATCTCATCTACAGCTGCAGAGGTGCAACACAGCAGTGTGACACTGTCACACCACGGTCATGCAACAAAGTACCTTCATTAGGATGACACATGGATCTAACTGCCCAAGAAAGTTGACTTTCTTCTATAGTTTCTTATTTTCATATATGGTTTGCATTCATTATAAATTTTAAATGTGAAAGGGTCAGAGGGCTGCAGTGGATCAACCCTTTCTGAATGCAGGCTCATTTTCATACTTGATGGACAGGAATAGTTTTGTAGAAGACAACATGCCAGGTGGAAATCATCCTTTCCAGAAGCTACATATGCCTGTAGTTTTGTTGCCTTTGAGTGGCACAAATAAAGAAATGAGATGCTACCATCAAATTCTGTATATGATTGAAATTGAATGTTTGTGTTTGAGTGTGTTTGAGTGACAATATGATAAAGGCTATGCAAGATATGATATAAGAGAAAAAAATGATATTGGTTATGTTAACAGCTTTCTTCTCAGATTTCTGTTTCACACTTCTACTGGATCCAGGTTCACAATAGAATCAGATCTTTAATAACACGTCAGTGAAGGAAGGCTTTTCTCATTAAACTGGTGATAAGCTATTCTGTTGTCCACTGACTATCTGTATGTCCTATATTTTGTCAGTTACTCCAAGGTCTTATCTGTGACACCAAAGCTGCCTGTTCAAGGCTGATAAGAAATTTATTTCTCTGCAGGAGAAAAAAAATTTACAAAGCAAAGAGATAAAACTTGGTTTTCTTTTTTTTCCTCTAATTGAAGAGTATTGAAGTACAAAGAAAAAAGGTCTTTTGTCAGCATCAACAATTGCCTTAAAACATACCTTCCCACTAAAGTCCAACAAAAAAGAGTGCAAAATATTTGTTCTCATTTCTTAACCACTTTAACAGAACAACAATACCAAACTATCCTCTAATTCCTCACCTCCCCTTTCCTCAGCCATCATTAAGCCTGCTTTTACCCCTTGCTTGTTAGACTCTCCCATTTCAGAATTTAATCATTTTCTTGGGGTGTGTTTAGAGCACCAGCTTGGGAAAGGGATATTGCAATCAAAATTTTACCAGCAGTTCCCTATCTGTCAAGTGGTTGATGTAGCCATCACACATTGCCCCAATTTAGGCACTGCAGTAATGGCAGCAATGTGGTAGGGAAATCTACATGCCAGCCCAACTACAAGTACAGTGCATACAGGAAGTTTAAGACACTAAAACAAGGTGAGAAAAAAGCCATTTTTTTCCTTCACAAAAAATCCAATTAACTTTTTTACTATTAGAAAAAATCTCTTAGAGAAGCCTATTTGATTTATTTGTACAAAAAATAAATCATTTTTGTAAGAACTACCGTTCAAAGACTAGAATCTGGCTTTGATAAAAACGTGAACATTTCATGCTTTGGTGATGGTACTTACAGAAACTCTTTTTAGATAGAAAAAATATTTGGATTTAAGTATTATACTTTTACATGAAGGAAGAAAATAAGGTAGGAAAATCACATTTGTTATATTCATTTCAGATGTTTCCATAACACACACTGACATTTTCTGGCTGGAATTAAAAATAGACCTTCATATGAATTAACAAAGAACTTGTGGCAAACTTAGTGAGCTTTTTACACATACATAAACCAACCCTTTCAATATTTCAGTAATCAGTGGTATAGCTGGCTTGTAAGGACTTACTGATGGAAAAGGCATACTCCAAAAAGAAAAGCAGTTTATTTTGGTTTGAACTGTAATACTTGCAAAATTAATGCTTTACTGTGATTGTTCAGACTTACACTGTGAAATTGACAGAACTAAACTTGCAATTATACGTAGGTATATCTAAAAACTCCCTCTCTGGTCTCCCCATGCTAATTTGTTTCCCTTGCAGCTTTTATTTCCAGCCCAAATATTCATATTAATCATTTTCCTTCAAATAAATTAAAAAATTACTATGAACACCATAAAGCAAAGCCTGAGAAATGTTCCTGCTGGCATCTCATTCTCAAGATGGATTTAACAAATCTCAACACAAAAATAGTGGATCTATTCTGCTAAGCTTCACATAACAGACTGTAGAAAATATGAAAAAACGGAATAACTGCAAATATTTACAAAAATACTACTCATGAAAATAAAGCATAGTTCTCAGTCTTATCTACATTCATTAAGGTCTCTCAATTGATGACAACTGGAGAACAAGTTAAACTAGCATAAGTTTAATCAGCTGTGTCTATGGCCCTTTATGACATACAAGGAATAGTTATTTTAGCAAGCATATCCTTAAGAATATTCTTTTGTTGGAAAGGTTTTACTAAGGTGAAGTATCTGTCTTAAATTAGTATGTATTTTTGCCTTCCAACCACATCTGCTTACAGCAGAATGAAATTATGAAATTAATCTTGTTACTTACCAATAAAAACACTACTAATAGAAAAAAAGCAGGTAGAGGGGCGTGTGCATCATTTTTAACCACACATAGCTGAAAAGGAAGCTTTTCCCCCTTTCTGGGTTGTTTGTTTTCAGAAGCCAAAACAGTCATGAATGTACTCTGCCCTCTAAGAAACCTAGATCTCCAGGGATGGATGACGATGAGGAGCATCTCAGCACACATGCTGAGCAGTAGCATTATCCACATGCCACAAAGAATGAATTGAAGGGATATCAAAATTAGCTTCTTACCTATGGGTCAGATTAGGGCACTTTGAGAGCACAATCTGGCAAGTAAACACTGTCGCTGCTCGATGGAGAGACAGAGACTTCCTGGCTCCCATGCAGCCCATCTGGCATTTTCCACAAACATCTAATTCACTTATCCAACACAAACAAGTGAATAAGCCCTGTGTGTTTAATACTTCACAGAATTTCATTTTAAAGGGAACAGAAAAAAATAGGAAGGAAGGAATCAGTCTGGTTAGATAACAGACTGTGCTCTGTTCTTGGCTAGGGCTAATTTCAAGTGCTGATATTATTTGAAAGTTTGCTGATTGGCAATGGAGGAGACAGTAACTTACACTAATTGAAACTGCATAAATTAATATGGGTATTTTATCTTCATAAAATAGAAAAGTTAGAGCGGATTATTCAGATGAACACTTAAGCACTGAGGTGTAACTGCCAGCATAAGTACTACCATCTGTGAAGGAATACATGTGCGTCTTGGTCATCGAGCCAGAATTTACTCAAGCAAAGAAAAAAACTAGATATTTTCATTTTTCTTTGAACAGTAAGCAAATCCAGTGTGAATTGAGCCCCAGAAAAAAAAAGCCTACAAATGTACGAGGTCATCTAAGTTTGATTATATCCTCACTTACAGGAATACAACCACTCCAGGTTGTGGTTTTGATTCCCTTTCTTATAAGGAGTGTTGAGAGATAATGGGTCACAAAAGGTCTATTTACAGATGCAATGATAGCTGTATTGTAAGATAAAGGAACAAATTATTTAAGTCCCAATTTAAACCAGATTGTATAAGAACTCTATCTTTAAAGAATGAGAAATTCAGCCTTGTGGCTTTAACAAAATCTCCCAAATATGATTTCTAAGGTCTGCAGAGCAGAGTAAAATAAGTACAAGATCTCATGTGTATAAAAAACACACCTTGAATCATGACATATTTAGATGCAGGAAGTTGTCGTAATCACTACAGGCGGCCTTAACTGCAGTTACAGGAGTAAAGCAAAGGAGAGCCTTCCCAGCCACCAGACTTTCTACTATAGAATGAGCTCATATCTGCAATTATATCCTGAGAGCATGCTAGTTTACTGAGAGCACAGCAGTGCTCACACATTTGCTCACCTTTGGTGAAACAAGGCATGCAGTTCATAGCTAAAGACATCCATCACTTGGCCTTAGTGGAGAGTTGTTGGTCCCTCCAGGATCAGGTCATCTTTCAGGATGATAGATTCTTCAGCAAACACACCATAAGCACTTTGGAGCCACTCAACAGGACTCAGAGCTAAGAGATATGTAATGTAAAGCTATATATGTCTAAAGTCTATATTTTTTTTCTAAATCAAAACTTATGCTATTTTACCAGGACTGTTCTACAGTGTTTTGCACAAGGTGCTTATTAGTAGCTGAGGAAAACAGCCCTATTCCAACTATTTCTGATCCATCTAGCCAATCAACATCATGAAAGAGTGGATAAAATCAAATTATTTTACTCTTAAAAGATCAAAACTTGCAGTCTGGTTGTGTAGGAAAAAATTAGAAATATGAAAACCACAAAATAAAACAAAATGCCACAAAACCAACAAACGTAAGCAAAAAAGTATACATTAAGCTTCTGCAGAAATGACAGTTTTGGCTCACATTAGCAATATCTTTACCATCCACTGTGCAATTGTCAGTTTAATTGCTGTAGCTTGCAAGTCTGAGGCTGTTTCATAGGTACCAGAATACATTCCCTCAGCATTATCACTGGAGTAGTGCTTTAGAGCTTATTTATTTGAACCACTACATCATTTTCCTATGTGATTTAATCCACGTGGTGTTAAATCATTATTAGGTGTTAAACTTCCAGTGAAATGTATTCAGAATCTTACCTCTCCTCACTGTATGTCATTTACAACACAGCACATAGCTGAATTTCAGTCACTCCTCTTTAACAAGTACGTTGTTTGCTAACAGTTTAAAAAAGCAAAAAGCTGTAATTGAATTCAAGGTCAACAAAAATCAGATTACTCTTTCTGACCACCTCAAGGCTCAGTCTTCCATTCCAGGCTGCTCTCTTCACACAAGTTTTCCTTTTGCAAGCTGGCAGAGTACTGCCTTGCCCTCCTGACATCTTAGGCCTAAGAGAATACATGCTGAACACACTCCAGGTGTTATTTGCACAGCAGGTTCTATAAGGCTGATAGTTCAGAGCTGAGCAGATGACAAGTTCAAGCACAAGGCACTGACAGCCCTCCTGCTTTGCTGATAACTGCAGCCAGGTCATGGCTGAGCCCCAGCACTCCTACAGCCTGTGGCAAGAGGCCAGACAGGTTTGAAAGGGTCAGATTTGCACCCCGTATGTCAGGCCACCTGTGAAACAGTTTCTTACCACAGATATTTCCTCATTTCCTTTTAGATTCTGACTTCCAAAAGAGCATTAAGGAGCTGCAGCTCTAAAGCTCTGTCAGATGCCACAACCAGTTGAACAGCCCCGTCTGTTACAACTCCTTAGACATCCCAGGCCACATTTCATTTTACTTTGTTTCTACATCTCCACTTTGTTCAGCAGAACTGGACCATCCTCTGCTGGACTGACCTCACACAGCCTCCTGCATGGGGCTGGTGGGAAGGCATGGTGAAAACAGCCCAACATGAAACATGCAGGGTCTGCAGCTGCGGATGCATGGCAGAGCTTGGAATACACTCATACACAGGGCAACGCATGGAAGCGCCTAGTTTGCACCAAGTGCTTCCCTTTAAATAAGACTCAAAGTGTAATAAGGCATCACACATGACAGTACTGCTCATCAGTCTGTCACTGGTACATCCCAGCCCCTCTGAAGTTGCCCCGTTTCCCCCCCCCAAACACACAAAAACAGCATGAAGTACAGTTTGTCTGTCACGGCTCTAAATCTAAAACCCTTTGGGACAGATATTTTTCTTAATGCCCATTTGCACTGGCAGACATCTCAGCTGAGTCCTCCAAGGCCATAACTTATAACTCCAATAGCTTTTTTTCCTGCTTAAACCATTGTATTTTCTTCTCAGACAAAAAACGTTCCTGCACACCAGTCTGGAAATCTACATATTACTTCCTTACAAAAGTGTTCATGCTTCTAGTCCTTCCCTCTTGCAGTAGCTGTATAAAAAACACAAAGAATCTTCTATAATAAAATTTGATGTAGACACACCAAGGATATGAAATCAAAAGGACTCAGCAATAGGAAAAGCTGCCATCAATCACAGTAAGCTGCTCCCCTGACAGCCATCAGAAAGAGGTAGAAAGATTCAGGAATGCAATCACACTGAAAAACCAGGAAAACATTATGATTCCAGTCACTACATACTTGGTGTTATAACACACCTACATATCAAATTTGAGTGACGCATACAGAAGGAAATTACACTGAAGTCAACAATCTGCAGCTGCTTACCTTAAAGGGTTCTTGTCTTGGTTCTGCATCTGAAGGCAGTAATCGATGCCTTTTCTGAACTCACCTTGCCCCCATAACCTCCCCTTTATGATCCAAAAAGAACACTTTAACTCTAAAAAGAGATCTGCTTTCAGCAAAAGCCAAGCTAAAAAAAAGTTATAGGAAATTCTGCTTAATGAAGTGAATTTGCATTTTATGACTGTTTATTATACATATTACAAATACATGATATGACCTTCAGAAGTAATAAAATGTGTTTTCATTTCATCAGAAACTATTTAGCATGCTGCAGTTTGCTAAGGCAGGCTATCACTCTGAACTGAAGTAATAAACATTGGACTTATTTCCCTGAAGCACACTGACTTCTGGTTGGCACTTTGAATAGCACAAACTAATTGCAATCACTCTCCAAACAAGACTTATGCAAGGGCAAATTATGCCAAAGCATTCTGTTATTTTTGACAGAAGTACATCATTTTCCTTTAGTTGCCTTTAAATGAAATCAGTTGAGTTTCAACTCATTACTCAAGTGCAACCTTTACAATAAAGTATTATATTTCTGTTTCAAAAATACAAATTAGAATTACGACTGCTTTGTAATTCCACCTGAGCTGACCCAATGTCAGAAAACCCTAAACTGAAGTTGTAGTGACCAGGAACGAGTGTCCAATTCTGAGATAAAGTACTATTGGGTGCTCCCTATAACTTTTCAATCCTAAGACTTGAGTTTATGCTATCATAATATACTACACCAAATCTCTCTTGGAAAATTATTTGCAACAGGGTGCCTACACAAGCCCTAGGGAGATCCTCACAAGGGTCATTGCCTCTCTGGCAATTTTAGGTGTCATTTAATAAAGAACCAGTCACTTCATAAAGTTACATTTAATGTTTCAATATAACATGCACTTCCAGTCCAGATAGGACTGCTCCCACCAAAAATAGCAAACAATGCCTTAGTGGCATCACAAAAGAATCAGAATTTGGGTTTAGGACACTCATCCATAGAGAATAATACCACATCCAGTGCACTACTGAGTCACTAACTGCACAAACACAGGCACTTAATCACACCACTGGTTAACCAGAGTGCACAGTATCAATCTTATGCTAATTTCTATTGCTTTATGCCCAGTGACAAAAGCTTCTGACATGGTATAAAGCCTTCCTGCTGCAAATCTAATCCATGAATGCTTCTTTAAACAACGTTTCAACCTTCGTAGAGATTTCTCTCTGATCAGTGCTTTCTGCCATACAGTCACAGCATTCTTGATCCTCCATCACTGACTCAAAAGCCAGGTTTATCATATCATCAAACCACAGCTCAACCTGCTGCTAAGCCTTCACTCTGTACAGCCATCTGAAGAAAGCATGGTTTGAGTTCCAATTTTTACCTCTTTGATCCCTGTTTTGTCTAGAAATCAATTTTCAGCTGTAAAAATGCTCTCATCTCACAAGTGAGCTGCTTAAATAAGGCAGTAAGTAAACCTATAATACTTTTTAGACCTTTTGTTGTATTTTTTTCCCCAAAACTAGGCACATGATTGTAAAATAGGGATTGAAAGCAATGCTGATTGTTTTGGTTCAGGACTTGCTTATACATATGAATATCCCAGAGCTGTGATGGATTAGAGCAGGTGACAAGAGGAGACTGAGTAGTTTTATTCCTATAATCCACATTCATTCTTTTGTGGAATTTGTGTTGAAAATATTCCCGTGATACATTCCCCAGTCTCTACACTGATACTGGAAAGAATTTCTCCATGGTCTAGATTCTGTGTACCACAACTCTTTCTTTAGTTAGAGGAGAGTATATACATAGTTACACTGTAAGGATTTCAGTTCACTGAACTAGACAGCTTTCTAGTCCAACCAGTCACCATACCTTTGCCATCTCCCACCCTTGAATACTTTCATCCCTTCCCAACGCAGCTGGACCAAAATCTTATGTTTCTGAACTCACACAGGGTTCTGCAAATCCCAGGCTGCACTGCCCAGGCTCTTTTCCCATCATTTTGTGCACAACTGCATCTGCTGCAAAAATGAATTTCATACTCAGCCTTTCCACACTGTGATGAAGCTATGCAGTGCAATACTGACTTTCTTGGTACCCAAGCCAATACAATCAAATCAGAGTGAGTAAAGACCAGAAATGTGTCCTTCACACGTGCAAAAACATCAAGAACAGCAGACAGAACTAATTAAATTACTACAGTCATACTTCCTTGTCTACCTGCTTAATTATCTTTTAAAAACCTCAATCACCACAACACCTCCAATGCTGAAGACCTCCCAATTTCTATGACTTATAAGCTGACCTTCACTCACCAGACATGCTTTGCAGGTCACTGTAGTACTCCTCCAAGGCTGCAGCCAGAAGTTTGATAGATGACTCTGTATGCAATGCCATGTCACCACACACAGGAAAAACAAATGGTATGCAATACCATGTCAAGCACAAAGAACAAATGAGGCAAACATAGAAGTAAACAGATTAAGAGTCTATGCATGCCTCTGAAGTACACTTACAAAAAATCACCTACCTGACTGAATTTACAGAATTCCTTTGTTTCTCTGAGAAGGTATTGTACACCCATACAAATTTTAGTAAGCCATTTACAGGTGTGGAAAAAATTCAGTCATCTGCTAGCAGCTATTCTGAACACCTCTGTATATGGATGTCTTAAGCTCAGACAGCACGTTGAATGCTGTGAGCAAGTCTGTAGTACAAAAGCCCATCATCATACTCAACAGAATGAGTTCTTTGCAATGATGATGTTATTTGATTGCTGTTTTAAGTCAATTGGAAGAGAATGTTTGACATTTTGAATATCATTTGAACAAGTTAACAACCATGCCTGGTGGACTTTCCCAGCAAGAGAACAAGGACAAAATGAGGATAAGATGAGGATCATAGTCCCAAGATATAGCTCTTCCTTTGCTCCCAGATGAGAGCAGCAGCACAGAGCTATTTCTCCTGCAGAAAAGAGGACCTATTTCTGCCATCTGAAGGCAGAGAAGATGCAGTGAAGCATGTTAATTGCATCACTCCCCACTTTGTTTTGTTTGGGACCTAAAACTAGTAGATCTTGCTAGATCTGCATTTAAATTGAACCTTTGGAAGGGTCGCATTGCCAACTAAGCACCTGTATAGACAAAGGAAGTCACTTGAACAATTATACATAAATGCCATGGAGACTAGAGCAATATGTTTCTACTTGTATGTATTTCAAAGATGTCTTGAAACAAGGATCTACAGGGCAGCACAAATGCATCGCACACTGAAGACAGCTCAAAACTGTCAGCAATTATTTTTCTTCAATAGACATTATAATTTTCTGTGACACTAAAACCCTGTGAATATTATGTCTCCTAGCAGAGTGTAGTACATCTCATCTGTGAATTCCCCAAAGCAACAGCATAAATCTGTGCATGGTATTGCAATTACAGTGAGGAATAGTCTGAATGTGCAAGTCTACCTTCAACCATCTGGAGCACCTTCTTTATTAAATTTGTTTTCAATGTTTATGTAGGCTCCTGGTAATTAATTTAAGAGAAAGCTCATTTGTTTCACATTCAGAAGCTTGTCATTCATCCACTTAATGACAATTTGAAAGATTAAAGGCAAAGTAATATCTAACAATATCCAGTGTACTAATACATAAAAATGCCAAGTTGGTTAGCTTAAAAAAAAAAAAAAGAGGAGAAAAAGCTTCGATACAGAGAAAGGAGACAAAGTACTTCTCCCCTCCTTAGCAAGGAGTTTCAAATCAGATTTCAGGATTCAACAAGGTCACCCAGGTGGCAAAACCAGCACATCATTGTACTTTGTTCTACAGATACAGAGATATACTATCCCAAAGTCAACAGAAGCATCGCCTACTTGCATTTCCAGAAGCACAAAGGTGTATAAGTCACTGAAGTCCATTTGACTCATTTATAGCAAACTTTTTAAATGCTGGGGTTTTTTTGTTGTTGTTTTTTTTTTTTTTTTTACCAATTTATCAATACCCCAAATAAAGCACAGAGAAACCACACAGAACTACGAAGTACCCTAAAGTCTATGGTTTGGCTATGAATGGTAGAGCATGGCTTGAATATTTTGTAAACCAGATATAGGTGTTTTTTTGGTTGGTTACCAAAATTTTTTGGTTTGAGGATCTTTTGTTTATTTTAATACATAAATTTTCCATTGCCTTTAATCAAAGAAAGGATAATTATACCATAGCATGGATATGCTGTTATAAAATAATTTATCCTTTTAATTTCAGTCAGTGATTTGAAACATTAATAGCCTTCATAGGGTATTTTTCTTCCCAGCTAATGTAAGCACAGATGGTAGTCTTATTTGCATAAGCATCTCTTTCCACCATTCTTTTCCAAGGACCAAGTCCCCTGAACTCATCAGGCTCTGCAGCAGAACTGATCAATCTGTAAGCAAGAGCAATCATTTGGAATATAATCAAACTCAAGCTTCAACAAGCAAATCCTGCCTGAGCCAAGGCCATGGCTGGTAAACACAGTCATTTGGATAGCTGACACTCTCATGAAGGATGAGATTCTTTGGAAGTGGTTTTCAATTCTCCAGGAGCCATTCACAAGCAGCAGACGAATCCTGAAGTGCAGTTAATTGGCAGCAGTTATCCATCAGCTGCCATAAAAGCCTCGGATCACAGGGACTGGATTCATTATGACCTCGATGTCCATACACAAATCACCCCACATTTTCTTCAGACTTTAGGTTATGTATTTTGCCATTACATTTTCCCCTCCTTTTTCCTAAGAGGACACTCACTGATTACAACAAACATCCCAAGATCAGGTTTCTGTTTTTTATATAGTTATACAGTTCGTGGAAAACAATTTGATTGCAAGTTACCTTTCACTAGGAATTAACAAACACCAAATAAATACGACTAAACAGATTTCAAGAGGCTTTTTAAAAAAATTCTGTTTCAGAATGTATATATATATAGACAGAATTATAACAATCTACTAATTCTACAGTTTTTCTTGTACTGTGTCCCTTGGGAAGACAGAACAGTTGTAAGTAGCACATTTGCTTTGCTTTTCACCATTGGAGACTGCAGGGAATTATTTAGAAATACTTTTAGTATTCCAGAGCTGAATTGTCTTTAAACCCACATACACATTACATTGCAAAGGCAGGATCTCCACTGAGGTTAGAAGAAGGATGTTTGGAGGCTCTCTTTTTTTTGTTGTTTCCAGATTTAATTGAAGTGAACAAGCTTTTTCCCCAAACCTTTATAACAGGCACGTCCTACACATGGCCTATAGGCTGCACACAACCCAGCCCATATTGCAGCTCACCTCTGGACACTCACACATCACTCAATGACAACCAAACATCATTGTGCAGTTGGCACTGTCTGGGCTGAAATGAGGGCACAGTGCAGTGCTAACTGAAATTATGGCAAACTATGTCTTTTGATGCCTTGCCTAAGCACAGTCCTGTGAACAGTGGAAAAATAGGCAGCCTTGAGAATAGGTTTCAAAGTTTGCAAAAAAACACCAGTTTTGTTTATTTGCAACTCCTTTTTCAGCCAACATAAATACATAACCTGCAGATTTTCAAATGGAATATACCAAGTTGCAATCAGACATTCAATTCAAACTTTCTATCTCATCTCTTTACCAGATTTCAGTAAGACCCATCTTACCAGATAAACATCTCTTGCTTTAGTCACGTCTTCTTCATGCCATCATTTTTTGATAGTATGTACATTTGTGAACAATTATTGTCAAAGATCAAGCACGGGAAGAGTAAAGTTTCATCAGAAAAATCCGATGGATACATTGAGAACTCATTAAGAACTGCAACCAGTGTGTTTTGTAGCTGAGAATTTGGTCTTAATTGTTATTATGCTCTTTTCATCTGTTGTAGTTTCCATGAAAATAAATAGGAGGCATCACTTTCAGAACAACCTACCTACATGCAGCCTAAGACATTTGCTCTTCACTCAGTGCCAGCCAGGCAAGCAAAGAGGTTGGCTACCCATGCCTTAAAGGTATGGTAAATAAATATTGCAGACTAAACATATTTCAGCCCTCAACTCTTATTTACAATTTGGGACTACACAGACCATGTATGCTATTCATAGTATTTTTTAATGGGTCTATGTCTTCTTGATGTAATTCACTGAGATCTAAATAGCAGCCCAACTAGTTTCATTTTAATTTAACGTTATGAAATATGCCTTAATACATATTGATTTTATTAACTATGTGTCAAAAATGGTGGCTAAAAATAATAATAAAAAATAGGGAACCATTCAAGCATTCCTACATGACTGAAATACAATCTAAAGAACATCCCTGAAAATTATTTTCATGTAGGGCTGAATCACAGGCAAGATTTATAATAACTCCAAAAGTTATTAAATGTTAAACCTCTGTGAATTCTGCCTTGCCAAAGACATACTCTAAATCTCTAACTTGAAACAGCAAAATAACACACACACTCACCAAGGAAATGAATGAATTCATTCTCCCAGTGTTTTTCCATGACTAGAATTTTCTAAGAAGTAGATGGTAAATTCATAACAATGCAAAAAAAAACATTAAACAGTGAAAAAAATATAAAATGTATCCAATAAAAGAGTTGATGCCACTGCCCTGGCTTTACTAGCCTATGAACAATGAAAGTTTTCTGCAGCATAAAATTACTTAAAAGTAGCTAATGAACTCTCTGAACTCCAACAGTCGATTAGTGCTGGAATACAGACATTGCCAAGGAGGACATCAGGGCTGTAAGAAATACCAGGTCTGTGGGCTGAAGTAAATTCATTGTGTTGCAGTGCCTTACATTTACAGTCAAGACGTTACATAGAAAAATAGCACTTTTTAAAGTATTTGGTGTAAAAGATTGAGTATGAAAAAGACAAGTCAAAAAGTCTATAGATGCATCCTTCACAATTTGCCCTAAACACTGAGCCAGGCCTAGAATAAATAGACTATAATTATTCTAAAAGATATACATAAAGACAGTATATGAAAAAGCATTTACACTTGGATTATCTTTAACGTTGTACACATGTAGTCCATCAAATAAGTAAGACCATCTTTCTTTATATTCACAGGAAACCAAAAAAATATTTAAAGCTTGTCACTGTTTTCATGCATTCTGTACCTTCTAAGAACTTTAAGGCCAACTCCAACTAAAATCCTTTCCTCCAGGTTGTCCTCAGCACCTTACTGTAGTTAACTGCTGAATACCTACAAGCTTAATGAGCAAAAACAACTACCCACAATCCAAGCAGCATTCACAATCAAATATTTCTAATTTAAAGCCATCAATTATCAAACCATAGCTAGTTATTTCCAGCATGCTTTGGAACCATTCAATGCCCAAGATATTGATGTACAGACATAAGCTGGCCAAGTCAAGGTTCTCTCACTGCAAAATCACCTTTGAATCTCCTCTTCTCATGCGTCTGAATGCAGATAATGCTCTAGGACCACACTTCCTCATGATAGCATTTGTGTGTGCTCATACAAGCCAGAGCAATGACACAGATGAAGAGAGCAAATGCAGGATCACTGAGCCTCATTTTACGAGCCAGTCAGCACCTGTGGAATATCTCAATTTCATCAGCTGCTGTGGAGAATATCCACAGCTAACCTCACTCAGCTCTGTAAATTCATGTGGACTTGAACAAGGCTCAGACAGTGTTAAACATTGTTACAGACAACACGCTAGGGCTTTGTTTTCTCCCACAGAGCGTGACTCCAGTGCTCACCTCCCTGTACTGCTTCCCCAGGGAAGAAGCAGAAGCTGTGGAACAGCTGTGGTCCAGATGTGCCTGCAGTGAGCTTGCAGGAGCCAGATTGCTCCCTCATAGGGGTTGCAGCTGCTTTCTGCCATGCACCAATAGCATTAGCTGGCCCAGAAAAGGGATAAAGGAAGTGACTACAGATACTTCCCACTGAGATACTAATATATTTAGGGAAATGAGAAAATAAAGCAAAGACAGTATAAAGTTCCCCAGAAGGAATCTCAGAACATAGATTTAATAATTTGGGAATGACAGCTTGGACTAGCTTAATTCTCTTTCTTCCAATATTCTTAATTTAGTGCCTATACACTACACTAAGGAATACCCATTCCATTAAAGCTCCCCAGAAATGTATTACTCCAGTTGTACCAGACAAAGGAGCTTTGGTTTGCAGTGTTCCAGCACAGATGTACTGCCATTTTGTGCTAGAGCCTCCTACTGAGATCATGAAAATCTTCCTTCCCAATTACTGACATACAGCCCTGAAATCTGCCAACTCCTACCACAAACAGTAGCTTATCTTTCAAAAGGAGACAACGCACACCTCAACAGTATTATTAGCACTACTATGTTAATATAATCAGCATTAGAAGCACTTTTTCTTCTCTACTCTTTTCTTCACCCTTAATTTAACTCATTACAGAAAATACCAGAGATCACTAATTCCCACTTTCACTAGCCTCATATCTTAGCTGCTCTCTACATCTCTGTTGCAACATCCCAGAGGCAACAGTATCATCCAGCCCACTTAGATTTCTCCTGTGGGCACAAACACAGTGGAACAAGATGCACTTGTGATCCTTTGTAAGAGCAGCAGGCTGCAGAGATTGATATCGATCTGACTGCTCCTTCTACGTGAATGTCTGGAGCACAGTCCTCTGCCTTTTAACCAACCACATCCAGCTGCGCTTTCCAGAGGACAGAGCAGTTACTTAAAAGCTTTAGAACAGAAAGGAGCTCATCTGCAATTATTATGCCTCTTCCTATCATAATGTATTATAAAGTTACCTTATTTTGGTGCACTGTGTGTGTAGCATCTGTGTTCACTCTTGGTTCAGCAGTGCTAAGTACTGTGGAAAGCTACCATAAGCTGAGCAACATGTTTTAGAGCTATTAGAATAGACAAGGTGATTTGCTGTGCTGAGTGCAAATGCTCACTGAAAGGTCATGGAGCTTGCTAGATCAAGAAAGAGCTTAAAATGAAGCATCCCTTACCCACCATATGGCAGACATACACTACAGTGTGCTAGGAGAGGACTGCTCTACAGGAGAAGAGCTGATTTCTGGCTGGGATGATTTGCATTACATGTGAACTAATCATACAGTCCAAATGCAGATCCCTCCCTACCTGTTCTTACCTTCCAGAAAGATGCCAGCAGCAGCTTAATACTTCCAGTTTTCCTTCTTAAGATAAGAAATTCAACCATGAAATATCCAGATAGAACTTATTTCACAGAGCCTGAAGCTGAACTAGAACTCCACAGCCTGATCCCTGTTCTACCCATGCCCCGAGAGCAGCCAACAGTCATAACATACAGTGCAACCAACACAGTAGGGAACAGAAGTCTGCAGCCCACTCACATCTGTCCCAGTGGGGCAGCAGCACCACACCAACTCCTAAGCAACATCAGAGATATTGCTTTGGGCTTTTTTCCCTCATCAACAAAGTGAAGGTACTTGCAAGTAAGACCATCACTAACCTCTTTCAAACCAAGCATGAAGATCATCCTGTTCTTTTCAGACACCCACAAGCTTCTCTGGCTTCTTAAATGGTCTTTGTACCAGGTGGTGGGAATCAGGGCTAACAACCCATTCCTAGCTTCCGCCTTGCCAACGATTGAGCTGCCACCTGGGTGCAGAAGGGGCCTACTTATCCCATTGCAGCATGAGCTAAACCTGGAGAGATGAGTCTGAAAAACAAGTATCTTCCATCCTGAATTTGTTTTTTATTTGTATTTATTTATTTATTTATTCATTCATTCATTCCTGGATCAAATGGTCTTTTTACACTGGGTGTCTTCACCTTTGTGTTTACTGAGAAAATATACTGGAATTAATTTTATTTAACTGACAATACTACTTATGTTCCCTTTCAAAAATATTAGCTTTCAGGCTAGGAAAGAAACTGCTAAACCCCAGTGCTACAAACTGAAGGATGACTGCACTACACTAAGCAGCAACAGAGCACTGTGTTCTTTAACATCGTTATCAATGACATCGATGACAGAATCGAGTGCACCCTCAGTAAGTTTGCTGACGACACCAAGCTGAGTGGTGCGGTCGACACGGTTGAAGGAAGGGATGCCATTCAGAGGGACCTCGAGAGGCTAGAAAGGTGGGCCTGGGTGAACCTAATGAAGTTCAACACGGCAAAGTGCAGAGTTTTGCACTTGGGCCGGAGGAATCCCAGGCATCCCTACAGACTGGAAGGAGCGGTCCTTGAGAGCAGCCCTGTGGAGAAGGACCTGGGGTCTTGATAGATGAAAAACCTAATATGAGCCAACAGTGTGCCCTTGTGGCTCGGAAGGCAAATGGTATCCTGGGCTCCATCAAAAGAGGGGTGGCCAGCAGGGACAGGGAGGTGATTGTTCCCCTCTACTCTGCTCTTGTGAGGCCCCATCTGGAGTACTGCGTCCAAGTCTGGAGCCCCCAGTACAAAAAAGACAGGGAGCTGTTGGAGAGGGTCCAGAGGAGGGCCACGAAGATGATCAGGGGACTGGAGCACCTCCCCTATGAGGACAGGCTGAAGGAGCTGGGCTTGTTCAGCCTGGAGAAAAGAAGGCTGCGGGGTGACCTCATTGCAGCCTTTCAGTACCTAAAGGGAGCCTACAAACAGGAGAGGAATCAACTCTTTGAAAGGGTAGATAACTGCAGGACAAGAGGAAATGGTTTTAAGTTGAGGGAGGGAAGATTTAGGTTGGACGTCAGGGGGAAGCACTTTGCAGAGAGAGTGGTGAGGTGCTGGAACAGGCTGCCCAGAGAGGCTGTGGATGCCCCATCCCTGGAGGTGTTCAAGACCAGGTTGGATGGGGCCCTGGGCAGCCTGGTCTAGCATTAAATGAGGAGGTTGGTGGCTCTGCATGTGGCAGGGGGGTTGGAGATTCATGATTCTTGAGGTCCCTTCCAACCCTGGCCATTCTGTGATTCTGTGAATAGCACTGACTTCACAAAATTTTAAAGCTGTCTTCTATTTTTACCAATTAAACAGAGCAGCTATTGCTTGAAGTAACAAATATTTACAATGCTGTTGCTAACACGCACTATTGACTTCAAAAGTATCCATTTCCTAAAAGAAAAAAGAGTGCCATCATTGTTGGTGTTCAGTATGGTAAACACATTGCTACTTTAATTTGATTTTCACACACACAAACAAGTCTGTTAAGAAAAAATGAAGCAGGTATAAAAGGACATAGTGCTTTCACAAATAAAAACGCATCACAAAGGTTGTATTTAAGTTTCAGTTTCTTTTGTCATGCAACCAGCCTTCTGAAGTATCCATCTCTAGGAACTGGAATCATTAGAAAGAATTTCACTGGAAGCCCACAGCAGGCATACGAGGATGTCGGTGAGAGCAGGGTCTATCCTGCAGCAAATGGCATGTGAGTTACAACAGTCATCACTGCTTTGTAAGCACTTCTTACACTGTTAAAAATTAAAATGTTGGAATGTTACTTTGGGCCTTGCCCTTTTATTTCACAGACTCAAAGTGGGTCTCGTTTTCTATTTCTTGTAACAGAAGATGGTTTTTTAAAAAGTTTTTTAAAGACTTTTCAATGATTTTTTGCAATTTTTACTTAGTTTGGAAATAATTACTTTTAGCAAATTTATTCAACAGAAGAGCTGGGCTGAGCAGGGCATTTGACAAAACTCCATCCACTCCTGCCTTTTGGTAAGGTGGAGGTAGCAGAACAGCATCTGAGCATTCTCTCTCCATGAAAGTCAAAAACAGAATGATACAAAGAGCCTGACGAATAAAAAATTAAGTTTTAATATGATAAATGGCAAATCCTTGTATTCTGAGATGGGTCTAGTCCTTTTGGGGCTAAAAAGAAAAATTGGATTGCTACAAATGGTTTCTTACTTCAGTTTCTTTCCCCAAAAGGTAACACTGTTCTGGGGACAGAAAATGGCTGAAAAGGGAAACCAGGGACATTTTGTAGACTTCATCTTTTAGAAATGCATTTTTTTCATGTCATTGAAAGTTAACTCAGACCAATTGTGTCCGTAGTTCTGGTTTCAATTATTTGATCTGACATATAGACATTTCCTTGTCTTACTTTAGTAAAACTGCAGTTTTTCCAGAAGATACAGTGAGCAGAGCATTTTCTTGGCCATAGTAGAGTGCCTGGCAAAATCCAAGCCCATTAGAATTAAAGACAAGTTTCCCAACACTTTTTAGATCTCTAGATTTGTCATTCAGACTACCTTGCTTTCAGTGTTGGATAAAGTAGCAAAGAATGCAAGGCGTAAAGGTTTCCAAGAAATTGCAATAACAATTGTGTGCATGCTGTGGTGAATACATAAAAGCAAACCAAATAAATGTAGTGGAATAACGTTCCTGAGAGTGTTTCATATGTCATATTGCATTTAAATTGATGGAACATGCCGTGGAAAACACAGCTTGCTTTGTAATTGCATACTGATCGTTAAATTAGAAAATATTGTTACTGAGCATATTATATTTTTCCTATTTTAGTAAGCAGTTACATTCCTGTTTCTTAGATATTTTTAAGTGATTACTTTTTAAAACCACATAACTCATTTTTGGCTTTTGCCTTGATTGCATAAATCAACAGTCATTTTAATTTAAGGGGAAAAGATTCTGACTTCAGACAATGAGGGCAACATTTCTGGCGGCTGAACCATCTCAAATGGAACCTTAAAAGCTGTGTATTATTCACCCTGTCATTTCTCTTTACTTCAGCGGAGAAAGTTTTTTGCTCTTTAATCCCATTAGCCCCACTGAAGTCACAGGCTGGAGCCTGCACCATCTGGAGCCAGCCAGAGCTAAATGAGCAGCTCTGCTGCACTGGCTGCTCGGCTGTGCAGCCCTTCGGATGCGCTGCTGTGCAATTTAAGCAATGTTGATCTTTAATTACTCACACAGAAAGCAGAGAGAGACGACAGAAGCGGATTCCATCTTCCTCCCCCTCATCTGCAAACCCTGTTCTGGGGACTGCCAGCTATGATGAAAATCTTTCCCCATCGAAGGCATTTTCAGTACCAGGATTGGCTGCATGCTGAGTACGAGCTGCAAACCCCAGCAAATCCATCAGTAAATCCATGACTGACTCTATGGGGACAGTAGCTTTGCCTTGGTTGTAGCCACCTAAGCCCAGAGCTGGGCTGGGTGCCTGCAGCCAGCAGGATTGCCCTGAGCAGGAATTGGAGCTGGGAGCAGAGATGAGTGCAGGTCTTGGGGAGGAAGACATGCGTGTGGTTTTGGAGAGGGTGTGATGGTGCATGAACAAGGCATTTCAAAGAACAGCAACAACAAAATGCTTTCTACTCCCTGGTTGCTCTTCAAAGATTTTCAAATGAGGTACAAAAACAATTCTCTCTAGTTTGCAAAATTATTTTTCTTCCTCCTATCTTCTCTAGTTTTATCTTCTAAACCGCAAGGGAGGACAAAATCCACAGGATAGTGCTGAGTGAGAAACAGCAGCAGTGCAGAGGAAGGACCAGTGCCACCATGCCATGTCCAGAACCTGAGCTATGCCATTTCTGTGCCCCCACGTGAGTTACCCTTCCCATATTCACCGTATTCAACACTCATGCCACTGCCCAACACTCCCTTCTTCTGCTCTTCCATTTCAATCCATGGCATTCCTTGTCCCATCAGAGTGGTTTAGCTTCCTGTTGCCATTTTCTTTTTCCAGTCTGTTTTTGGCTGAATTAACCATTTGTTCACTAGAGCCACAGAATCACAGAATATCCCGAGTTGGAAGGAGCCACCACGGATCACTGAGTCCCACTCCTGGCTCCACATAGGAATACCTGAAATACAAACCCTGTGTCTGAGAGCACTGTCCAAATTCTCTGTTGAAGTAGATATTTATACTGAGAGAAGAAATAGATAACAGTTTACCCATAAGATTTTGGACTTCTCTCTCATTCTATGAGCACATAGATCGTTTTGCCATGAAATCAGTTTAGTTGTACTTTACAACTGTACCGTGTCAAAATTATCTTCTCTAAATCGCCAGTGAAGGAACACTGATCTCTGTACAGCAGATTCCCTTTCCCTCTTTCCTCTTCCCTTCCCAATCTCTAGTGAATCTCTGCTTTGCTGTCAGCCAGCATCAAATATTGGAACAATTTCAAAAAGTGGAGAATAAAGTTGCAGGTACACTTTAGGATTCTGACACTCCAAGGATGAATCCTTGTGTTTCACTTTTCCACAGTCTCACTTGGCCTCCCTGAACTTATCTATTACATTTTTCCTCAGAAGCTACTAGTTTCAATTCTGATTAAAGGCCTGAAGAAGTATGGTTCAGCTATGAGAGCTTATTGACTCTTCCAGCTTCTCTAGTCTCTTTATGCAATACTAATAAATCTTGTATCTTTCTTTCCTTCTCTATTTTTCTTTCATTTATTCCGTTTTCCTTCTAGAACAAAGTATGAAGTTTTGCTTTACTGAATTTTCTCTTCACAGCGTTTCTAGATTTTCTTCCCCAGAAGTTTATCCTGATTGTTTTTTGAATGATGGGTAAAAATAAAGAAGGAATAAAGTGAGTGTTAACTCACTCTTCCCTCTCTTCAACACTTATTTAGAAATGAAGTGTGTGCTTTCCATTCTGTCTATGTGGCACAGAGCCACAGGGCCACGATGGGACAATGGCATGGATGCTCTCTACAGCAGGATGCTCCTCATGGCTAGACCATCACTTTGGCCATGTCCAGAAGCAAACAGGCAGCCAGTATCCCTGCTGAGCTGGTGGCAGATGCTCTCCTGGCTTATGCCATCAACAGCCATCGACCAGTAGCAGTTTTATAGTTAAGATTACCACCAGCTATCCCAGAAGAATTTCATTTGGCACATATGTCCTCTTTTACTATCTCTATTTCTCATCTGCCCCCTTGCCAATGGAAAATTATCTCTATGGGACTCGGGTGAACAAAGGGGAGATGAGTTTTCAAAAAAGAGGTATTGCTTTCATAATAAGGGATTTGGGATTTTTTTTTTTTTTTTAAGAGATTTAAGTGGAAAAGGTTGATAAAAGTCAAGATGGGAGAAGTAAATACTGCTTGAAATATAGATGCTTTCAATTTTGTTATTGTCATGAGAGGATAGGCACTTATTTATACACCATTAGTATTTTCTTTCTCTTTTAGCAGCAGTTTCCTGCTGTGAAATGTTTGCTTTGGACTGCAGGGGAATCTGCTCAGTAAAGATGTGTGAGGAGGCAGTGTGTAATGGATTACTGCCTGCACTCACCCAGACAGGGCTCTGCCTTGTGCAGAGAAGGCTCAGCGAGCCCTAAAGCTCAAAGGCCCACACTGCAAACAAACCCCATTAAAGGGACAAAACCTCTCCCTCGCAGACAATTGCATCTGATACTTTGAGTAGACCAGCAGCTGATTTATTTCAGATGCAAACCTTTTCTCCTGTGACAAGTGATCTATGTGACACCACAGGCACCAACAGCCATCACATGGTAAGCAATGGATGACTCCATGCCTACTGTTCAAATTCCAGTTTCAGGCCACAGCCTCAAAGTGATGCTGTAAATCTGCACAGCTGCAGAGGAGCCTAGAGAGAAAACTTAGAGAAGCTAAATGGTTTGGCCAATTAGTGTTTAAATAAGCTTTAATGGAATAGAAGCAAGGTTGGGCTAGATGTTAATTTGAAGCAGTTTTGATCTATACCTGTATGCATTTCTGACAGGAAAAGGAGAGCAGAGGACTAGTAGAAAGGCAAAAAAAATACTGAGTTGATCAGTGGGAAAGGAAACAAGGGTAGAAAATGGCTTTAATGCAATAAGATCTATCGGGCAGACTTGAAAAGTCTGGCTGTGAAAAGCCAATTAGTGCACTGAATTTGAAAAGCACTGGAGTTAAATATAAGGAAGATCATCAAAGAGAGCTGAAATATGCAGGCATAAAAGTGTTGCAGTCAAGTATACGAGATTTTAAAGAAATGAAATGCAATAAGAATTAGATAAAAACAAGCTCCTATCCTGTAATAAAGGGAAGGGAGTTCTGCAAATCATTACTGAAAATTAGCCCCAAATTTATCTTTAGTTTTTCAGGAGTAAGAGAGAGAACACAGCAGCAGGGTAACAGGCAAATGATAGGTTGTGAAAAGAAAGAATAAAAGCCATGTATCTGTGTAGTGTCAAACATCAAGAGGACTTAAAGTTGAGTTTACAAGGTCTTGTGCTACAAACACCACAAATAAAAAGCACACCATTGAGAAACCAGCTATTTAACCTCTTTTTTCTTCTTGAAACATTAATGAGCAAACAGTTGAGTTCTACTATGATTCCATATTATGAGAACAAAAGTAAGGCTCAGTATTCATCTTTTAAATGAACAATAAATGTTTTGAAAATGGTGAACCCTGTTAAGGAACTTGGGTGCTTACTGAGTCTGAACAAATTGAGAACTGCTTTAAAATAAATATTGAATTTACAACGGATTATTCTGTGTTTAAAGTTTTCATCTGCTGACATTTATTCAAGGAAATCAAACGGGTGTTTTGGTCTCTTACAGATGGAGAAAAGAAACTTCTTGGCACTCTGGCAAGCTTTCTCATATTACAACTGGAAACAAAATCTTGCTTGAGTTTCTAGGAACAACTCACAAAGTTATGCTTAAAATCTCAATATATCATGAGAAAACACATCGGCAAATATTTACATTGAGGCATAAGAGCCCTGAATTCAGAGTCAGGGAGGTTTTGCATCCATGAGCAGTACAACGTATGGCGACCAGGCACTGTGTCAGTCTGTTGGGTAAACTCTGTGCTGTAACAGCCTTCCAGGGGGTGGTCATGGAGATCTCTGGGTGAACAGAACGGACAAAAACCCCTGTGTGTGAATCTGCCATTACTGCCTCAAGCTTATCTATTGCTCTGCTGAAATCTTCATGGAACAATTATGCTGGGGGATTGTCCAAGTATTATGAGCAGAGAAGCTTGTAGTAAATAAATAAGCTACTTTCCACCCCTACATTGGTCTGTCTTACATTTCAGTGGCTCAGAAAGTTTTTAATGTAATGCATGTTGGTAATGTATTTTTCTAGCCTCAGGGAAATTATTTCTGTATTTTGAATATTTCAGTGCTGCAATTTGAGATCCATGTTTAATATGCAAGAAGAAAGTACTTGAGCATCCTAATGTAATTTCTATTTTTCAATTCTATCTCACTCTTCTCAATATCAGCCTAAAAATATTTGCCCGTATTTAAAAAATAAGTCACTTAGCACAGGTACTTTATATTTCTTGAGGCAATCACTACCCCAAGCTAATGTCAACATCTGGGGTCCCTGTCAAACTTAAGATCATCTTTCAGTTTAGCCATTATGTCAAAAAGCTGTGAAAAAGGATGTGAAAATGTAAGATCCTGTCTTTCAGATGAGGATTTGTTCTCCCAAATAATAAAATTTGTACATCTAGAAGCTAGCTTGGCAGTGCTTATTCATGGTCCTGTGAATACTAAATAGGTAAGAAATCTAAGCACTCATCTTAATCTTTGGGATGTTTTATTTTTGAGTGCTTAATCTCTGCGGATCTAACTGCTATCAGAAAGGTTTTGCTTAAACTTTCGGGTTAAGACTGATTTATGTGGCTAAAATAAACCATATGCAACACATTCCTCCCAAATTATTATTCTTGTTTATAATTCATTGTGTATCATTTCTATACTGGAAATAATATACATATATATATTTGGAAGCAGATGCTATCCTTTAACTTCCAACTTGAACTCTATAGAAGTAAAACCAGCTTTAGTTTTATTATCTGAAATTATAAGACCATTTATGCTATTATCTTGGACCATTTGTTCATCTATTGGCCTTTTCCAAACCTAGGCACACCCTCTAAATATCGCTAAATCTGGTAGTGCTGTTTGTAATATGGATCCGGCCTGAAGGAGGCAAGTACAACCACGGACACAGACCCAGGTAACCAAGAGCCAGTTCCAGTGAAGATCTCCATTTCACACAGATTTCTGCTGATTGTCAGTGGCCAACTTCTCAGGAGTCACTCCACAATGATCGAACTCCATTCTGCCAAGTGTTCACCCCATCCCTGTCCCAACAATTTCTAGGGAGCAGAAATCACATAGGACATCACTAACCAGAGCAATTACGTTTCTCACTCATTCATCCTCGCTCCGATACACCAGAAATTGTTTTTAAATCCTGGCTTGAAGCTAAAATTGCATCATGAAATATAGAAGAGCTGGCAAGCTGCAGTTTGTTGTTCAGCACAACGAACTGGGAAATCATAACGCACTGGGTATTTCGCTTCCAAATGCAAGCAGTTCCATGAAGATCCCTTGGACTGACTAATTCTAGCTCTGAGCTAACAATGATGGAACTGCAATGATGGAACTGCAGGTCAACAAATACCTGAATGGTCATCATTGCCAGCTGTGTTGTTCAAAGCTGCACGTGGGTCTGGCTGAGAACTGCCAGGTGGGTACTATTTGTCCTGGCCACGGCTGAAATCTCAGATATTTGGTTCTGCAACTTCTCAAGTGTTCTTCTATAGCTGCTGATTGAAGACTCTATTTAATTCCTTGCCTATATGACTTTTAAATTGTTCTATGCATGAAACTTATCCATTTCAGAAGTTTCCTGTTTTTCTGTGACTGGCTTTTTAACCATTAAAGCCTAACATTACTAATAAACACACTACTGAGGTCTGTGTTAATTTTCTAAAGAATTTACATACATGTATGCACATGAGTGTACATATGTGTATATCTCTCTGTATACATAGATACATACATACACACATGCAGTAAGTGCATCAAATATCTCTGGGATGAAAGAAATTCACTCTCTCCTGTAAGTCTATTTTCCTGACTGAATTTCCAGGCAGCACCGTTTATTCTAAACTCAGTATTAAACTCACTGTATTTTACAGAGCAAATAAAAACCCTACCAGATGGCTGGCCAAGGCTATTACAGACTGCCATTACTTTCCACACCCACCTGTCCCTCCAGATTAGGAAATATGACTGAAGAGTTGGTTTTCCTCATATGCTTTCATTGCAGTGCTGCCAGCGAGCAGATGATGCCTCGCAGTTATCTCCAGCTCCCCCAGAGCACTCTGCTGCCACTCGGTATGCTTGCCTTGTTCTACTTTCTCTTTCCTCAGAGAAGGAAAAAGTGAATTATAAAGAAGTATGCCTGCTCAGAGCAAAATAGGATCCAGTTGGGAGTGTAATATTTCATCACGTGACCAGAATTTGGATATGGCAGAACTTGTAGGAAAAAAAATATGTTTGAGTCCAAAAACAGATGTGTGCCAGAGTCATCTCACTTCTGCAGTCAACTGCAGGTTTCATGTGATCTGAGCTGTGCTGCACTGTGTTCATTTACAAAATAGACACAGAGGCAGTTGCAATTGAATTCTCAGTAACTTCGCCCAGTTTCTCACAGACCACACACTTTCATTCTCATTACCAGTTCCTGCCCTCCCTCTACCTGTAGCTTTGCAGAACATTGATGCACAGCAGCACATCTCTTCCAGAACATGAAGGAAAGCCCCTAGTATTCTACATATGCTCACCATGCACATGCTTGGGACATTCCAAGCCATGATTAAGGCTGGAAAAGTCCTCTCAGAACCCCATGCCCAACCCTAGCCCACCCCACTATGCTCACTGCCCACGTCCCTCAGTGCCACATCTCCACAGCTCTGGAACACCTCAAGGGACAGTGACCCCACCACCTCCCTGAGCATCCTGTGCCACTGCATCAGTGCTGTTTGTGAAAAGAAATATTTCCTGATGTCCAACCTGAACATCCCCCAGCACAACTTAAGGCCATCTCACTTGACTCCTCATTTTATCACCCAAGATGATCAGCAAATTAATCTGCATCCAGCCCTTAGTTCAGCTAATTGCTATTAAAGTGGAGTGTGTGCTATTACCCTAAAGCAAATGGCAGCTGATGTGAGTTAGCATGTGTTGGTCTTCAATAAAAAGAGATCCATTTCAAATCACGTCACATTTGCTAGGGCTACGTTCCTGGGCAGTCAGTACAGATGTTGTCACCTTCTAACTCATCTTTTCATGAGAGTTTAGAAGCCTGCTTCATCTGTCTTATTTTCTGTCTATCTGCACAGATGTATACATGAAACATAATTTTGTCCTTCTTTTGCAAAGTACTCTAAATGCTATTCATTAATTTCAGACTGCACAGCTGGGTTGTAAGCCCTGTGAGTGTTAAAGTGCTTTACCTTAAATCTTGCTCCACAGAGCACACAAACACAGTCTACCAAGTCACAGTGCTACCAAGCAGCAAACATCAATTCAGCAGTTTTTGAGGAAGAATCTGGGGGAATTTGTGTACAGAAAAGCAATCAATTCCAACACACATAGTGGTTTAATTTCTATCATTCTGATGAGGATTTATGGACTTTCTGGGCAGGATGGAGCTTCTTGTACTGCCTGGGGAGTCCTGGAGTGGTTTCTGAGCTATGGAGAACATGGATGATGGTTAGCAGGTTCATTGATTTAATGCTTTGCTTGCAGGCAATAGCTGCAGAACACCCTCCAGGTTCCCTCTCCTCCCTGTATTTGTCTATTTAATCTTAAATTCAGACAGTCATGTCTAAGTTACTGCATCACTGTGTAGGTGTGGTGAAGGATAGGGCCCTTAAATTTTCTGAATGAATTATTTTATTATGTAATTTGAGCAGCCCTGAAGTGACCCCAAAAGCTGTTGTGATCACATGGGACTGTTTCACTTAGTGGAAAGGCAAAAACAGCTGCCAGGACAAAAAGATGTTTTAGCGGGCTCAGATGTGCAAATGGGCGATGGATAATTAAAGTAATCTCAGATATTTGTTGTGGCTTGGTTTATATCCCAACACTTCTCTAGCTGTTGAGTTTGTGTAATTGGAGGATTAAATTTAGCCTAAAAAGTAGGTTTTTCTTTTAAAGGACATGGTTAGATCCAAGGAAATACAACAGTGTGTTTAAATGCAACTTATTCTGCAGTAATTTATCTGAGGTTTTTTTTTTTCCACTTTTTCCTGCCTTCCCCATCTTGCTGTGCATTTGCATGCTAAAAGCACTGTGACCACAAGAGCCACTGAGAGCAACAGGTTACCCTATGGGCATTCAGCACACATTGAAGACTTTTAAGCTCTTCATGGGTTCTGGCCACAGAGTCTGGTTGAAATTCTCCTTTTAATTCTTTTTTGAAGGAGGGTTTTTTCATCATTACCATTTCTTTGGTAGCCATCCCAGGCAATTAAGACAACAGAGCTACAAATAATTCTGCTGTGTAAGCATCTACTCCCGCCCACCCTATGGATAAACCATTTTGTTTTCATTCATACTGATTAAAGACCTGAGAACTAATCACTGCAGGATATACACATCTATATCAGATGTTGATAGTGGTTTTTCACCATGAGGGCTAAGTACACGTGCAAACACTTGCAGAATTAACTTCCAGATAACTGAAGTCAATGTAGAAATCTGCATCCCAAGCCATGGATATACCTTTAAATCAGGGCTACAGTGGATACCTTTCATTTGTGTTTCTGACCTTTACTGTGTTCAGTGGCGTTGGGTCATAAGCAGTGAAGAATGTGGCTTAACTTCCACCTGTGCTGTTTGTAAGACAAGGAGTAGGGCAAAAGAAGATATTTTTTGTCCGTGAATTGAGTAGTTTCATCTGTGAAAATGACGGTGGTGAATAAATATGCAATTTCACATTGCCACTCTTAGAGTGACTTTTCAGAAGAGAACATCATACTTAGATTGAAAGTATCTCTGTCAAGTAATAAATATTAAAGAGTGTAATTTTACTTATAGTTCATTTGTTTTTATTTACTGTTTCTAGCTCCCTTAGAGAGTGCTGAGGAGCCAGCAGCCTGCTCTGGCATTCACTGAAGCTGTGGGATGGACTGTCATTGACTTTAATGGGGTAAAAGTGATCCCTTGAAAGGCATGTGTTATAAAACATTTAAATCTTTTTTTAAATTCCCTTTCTATTGAAAAAATTTCTTTTTCACATGTTTCCGTGAATCCAAATGTCTTAAAAACAATTATAATGTAGTCAGTGACATCTGAGTTTAGAGACAGATACTGCCTGAAAGCAATTAGAACCTTGAAGTTTGAGAGGAAATCTGACTGCCTTTCATGTTCAGAAGGTCACAAAAGTGAATTTGAAGTGAGTATGATAGAAATGAATGGCTTCTAAGTACGAACTTGACACAGAGCTAGTGGATTTTGACAGTGAGTGTCAAATAATTTCTGTAGAGCTCAAAATACTTCTGATTACTCAGGAAGAAAAGTATCATAAGAATATGGAAGTGCCTCTTCAAAGTTAGATGGGGGAATAAGCTTTAATATTTGGATTAAGCTCATCCATGCAATAAATACCAAGCAATTTTTACTGTGGAATTTCCAACCCAGCAGAAGAGGCAGTGCTATCTCGGTGTGCCAAAAAAATGCTTTTGATAATAGTAGTGACCTTTAAAGCTCTAAGGATACTGAAAAAGATAACATCAGCTTTTAGAAACTATTTGAATTCAAAGAAATTGCTATCACACAGAACTAAGAATTGGCATTACCATTCCTCTATCTTGCCCAACCAGGCAATTTAAAGCTGCTGCTGCTGCTGCTGCAGAGGGAGCCTTACTTCACAAAACCACAAAGCAATGTTCATAGTTTCCCAGTAAGGAGAAAAAAAAGTGCAAAAACATTACCATGGCAACAGAAAAAGCTGTAATCTAGAAGGCTTTACACAGGCTACACCTAATTCTGGGTCATCATCAACCATGAAAGGCCAATGACTGAAGGCTGAATCTAGTAGAGTTTTTTCTGCTCTCTCCCTCTCTTCCTCCATTTGCCCTCTCCTAGCCTTTGTCACAGACAGCAGTTCTTTTCACTTACCTGCGGGGTTTCTCTTTTTTCTGTCACCAAAAAGCAACATTGTCTTTTCTCATTCCTATTAGTCCAGCAGACAAGCAAAAGTTAGGTAGTAGTGGTGAGTCCCTTGACGGAAGAATGCAACATAGAACAGAGCAGGTAAGCAAGAAGGCTGCCTCCTGTTACAAGAAGAATTTGGTGGAATTTTATATCTTTACAGTTAGTTATTTGATGCTGCACTCTTTCTATTATTGGTGATACGTTTGGTATAAATAAACATAAAGCAACTTATATTCACTTAATATAAATAAACATGAATTAACATATACTGAAATTGAGTCATTAAACATTCAAATGGCTGTGAATTTGTCATTTTGCCACTTCAAATATTTTTGTTCTTTTCGTGTAATCTTGTAGTGCTTATCTTTCTTTAGAAGTAAATCTAACAGCAACAGACCACAGTTTCACACCTTCTCTCAGGCAGAAACAAATTGAATCTGCAACAAAAGGGTTCCTACCAGTGCATTCAGAGAATTACAGAAAATCATAAAACAGTGAATCATACAAAACAAGTTTGTAAGAAAGCTCAAGAGACAATTTAGTCCATATCCTACTTCACATCAGAGGAATTTACAGAATTAAGCATCTATAAATTGGTAAAAAAGTGGCCTAAACCGAATTTACTGAGAAAAAAAAAAACAGAGGAGCAGTTGTTCATGGAAGAATATGGAGGTGAAACCAGCTGTTATTGTGATTTAACATTTCCTGTCCAATACAACAGCATGCAAAGTTGATGAGAGCCCCAAATCCATGCTGTAGACATGAGACACTACACAATTTGATGTAGATCTGAGCTATCCTTCTCTAGCAATGCAATTTGCCTATATAAGAAAGTACAACATCAGCATCCATGTACCACGTAAAAGAGTCAATGTCTAGATTGGAAGAAACCTGATTCTTTTTCTCTTCTAACAATACTAAGTGATTACTTCACTCAAAAGCACAAAAGATTGCCTTACACTTGTCAAAATATACTCAACTTTAGGACACTTGTATCAGTTTCTAAAAGAATGTGAGCAAACAGGAGGAAAAAAAAAAATGACAGCAATTACAATAGCCCAGATTGTTAAATGGCACTTTAATGAATCAAAGCTTCTATGAGCATCGCTCTTGACTTCAGAGCTTTTAATTAGGTCTTGTTTAAAGTATATCAAAGAACAGATGATTGGCAACATTTATAGACAGCATGAAACCATTAAACATTAGTCATCTATTTCTGATCTGGTCTCTTTAGGAACTCCATGAGGAGACTTATCTGCCTTATGCTGATAAGGCTAGCCTAATATACCCAAGTGGACATGTCTCTGGATGTTTGTTTTCAGTCTGCACAAATGGCATCTAGGAATGTCTATAGAAGAACTGTTTGTATGTAATCGGATCTTTGACTTTTTCCATTCTGTGGCCATGCATACCCTCCCCTCCAAGTGTAACATATCTGAAATAAAATAAAAGCCAGTATCAATCGATTGTATGGAGCTCATTCTTTCTTTCAAAAGACAATATTAGGTAAAAGTCTTTGGAACAAACTACCTGAAGTAGAAAGCTTTAATTCCAGGGCAGTATTCTTAATCCATCTTCATTTGCATCAATGGAACAGATCCTTGAACGGATCCTTTAACTTGCTTCATTCCTTATCCACATGACTCAAGAAATCTCAGAAAAAAAAAACTGATTTGAAACATTTCTTCAGAATGAGAAGTTGCTCTTTGATTCTCCTTTCCTTATTAGCTATATACTCCATTGTTGAGCTCTACTAATGATCCTGTAGGTTTAATCCCTGTATTATCCAATAACTTAAGAGTTCTGCTTAAGTTTAATCATGTTTTGTATTTCCTTGGTTGAATTTTTTTACTTCCGGACTTTTTATTGGGCACTAAATTAAGCAGTACATAATAACAAAGTCCCTTTTCCCTTCGACATCCTATAGATCTTAATGAAGCTCTTCTTAGTACCAATAACTTTTCTACACGCTAATGGGAACTGGATGTGTCCTGGCACCAAAAAGATTCAATGCTCAGGAGTGAAAGATCTCACACTAAATGCTGAAGACTACATTTCTCCCTACCACTGCTGGATTTTTATCCTGTGATTCATCTGTGTCCCTGCAAATTACACAAATCATGTATTCCTACCTTCTGAAGTGAGGTGCACAGTGTACACATGTTCCATGCAGCTAGGGCCATGATGTCTCAACTTAATATTAATGCAAACACAGAAGAGCCATTCTGCAAAAGCTGTTCCTAGGGGCAGATCTGATGGAAAATGAAGTATCATCTTCACTGATGTGTGGGGCTACTTCTTTCAGCTTCTTATTCCTTTATTCCACCACAACACTGTGGAGATTCTTCCTCCTGCAGTAAGGGCTACCTGAGCCTCACTGGCACTAGAAGCAGCAAGATAGAGAAAGATACGATGAAATAGGATGAAAGAACAAAGTCTGTAGGGAGTATTGTCATGATAGCTCACTGTAAGAGTCAAATGTAGAGCTGTAGTTTTCATTGTTTCCAAATTGCAAAGAGGTAAATGGCCTTTATTTTTGTAATTGATTTTCAGTAAAAACAATAGGATTTAATTTGGCTTTATTCACATTATTATTATTAAATATACTTGGTTCTGCTATAATGATAAAAAAAGATTGGCTCTAGTTTTGGTCAGTTGTCTTGATAGGGAAAATTGGAGCAGGACTTGCTGTTTGTGTTCCAAGGTCACCTCTTACCCGAGCATGCTTGATCCATGGCAATATCTGGTAGAGAGTGCCCCAGCGTTCTGAGCAGCCTCTGTTCTTATTTCAGTCACAGCAGGGCTGGACACAAGCTTTCTTGTTTCCTTTTTCCTTTCTTCAGCCACTTGCTGCAGTTGCTCAGATCTGTTCGTGCTGTCAGTGGCCGAGTATGAGAAATGAAGCTCAACAGGTGGCAGGATTGCTACTGGCAGCCTATCTGTTATCATTAGCGAGTGGAAGGAAAACACTGCTCAATAGTTTTTCTAAAGAATAGCAACTGATGGGTCTCTAATCTCTGTGCATGGCGTGGGTCTTAAGCAAAGCCTTGTGTTAAATACACGTCAAATTTTTTGCCTGAAGAAATACATTCAGAGGATGGAATACATAGCTGAAGGTTTACTGAAATTGTACTTATTTGGTGCCTATTTAGAACGAAATACATTCATGTCAGTGTAAATCTGGTCATTGTGCCAGTGTAAATCAAGAGGAACACAGTGATTCCTACTGAGTTTCACCGGAAGAAGACTGAAGACATACAATAAACACATCAGGATTTAGCTAAAATCAGCTTGCTGATTTTTGATGAAATTTTGGTGGTGTTAACACAAGATATTGGACTTCTTGGAAATGCAGTATCACAACTTGAGCTCTAGATCCAACAGTGCAAGTGTAACTGGCCTTCTAGGACAGAATCTTACACTCTGACTGAAACAATTCAGGGGAAGCATAACCCCAAGTGTCTTACAGATTCATGAAAATAATAAAATCATCTACATAATGCAGTGCATTTATAAGCATTGTAACAAAATTAATTAGCTGCTGCCACTGGAGGAAATGGAAATATTGTGTTTTGCCATGTGAGACACTTGATACAAGTGGTATCACTTACCAAAAAAACAAAAGAACAATCTGACTGCAGAAGAATAATGAGACAGAATGTTGCCTTTATTTTCCTTCTGTTTTCAAATCTACTTTTTTGCAAATGAGCAAATACTTCATTCCAGTGCTGGATCTGCTTTTAGTTACTCACTGCAAATAACTTTCCCTTGTGATACTGTATGAAGGAAACATCAAACCCAGGTTGGAACATCCATGTGGAACAGCTCCTGGACTCATGTACGCAGAATTGCCCATAAATAAGCCACGGCGATGAGAAAATGGACCTATTTGAAGACTAAGAATCTGGCATGTAGTCACGTTCCTGTATTGACTTCAGAGCAATAAACTGAAGACTGGTTCCAGATGAGAAGCCATCCCTGTCTGCTTTAACTGTGTTATTTGTATAATAACCCATGCAATTGCAATAAAGTGAGCAGTAGCAGGAAACAAATCAAAACTATTTCGGGAGTGAGCCATTACTCTGTAATTTTCAAACTGAATCCCAAACCCTCGATGTCAAGATGCAAATTGCCAAAGTCACCTATGAATCTGGGCTGGCAGAGCAGCAGGCTGCTAATTCAGTTCTGCTTCCCTTGCTAAGACCACTGCAGCTGCAAATCTACTGCTGAAAACTTCTCCCCACTCCTATATTCATTAGTATGCTGCTCTGGTTTAAATGTCAGCAGCAGAACACGTAGTATATGATGAATTTAGAGAGAATTTCAGAGTAAACTAAAATGAGCCATCGCGGGTGTGCATTGCTCTGAGTGTGACAAACATTCATTATAGCAAATCACCAGTTCCCTAAATACCTCCCCCTCCAACTTTAATGACGCATGGGTACATCATCATAATCATCCAGGATTTTTTGCTATAACTGCTTCATTTTAACCTCATCTTATATCATATTGTCTGAGTTTGTGGTGGCTTCATAATTGCTCATGTTCGGGGGCTAGAGAATGCCTTCTTAGTATTGAAAATTTGACCCAAAGTCATAACACCTCTGAATATCTGTAGTGGGGTAACTGAGCTGCCAGAAGTTACTCCTGAAGGAAGAAGCCCTGCACTGACTTCCCCAGCTTTAGGCCTTTGTAGCCTGAAGAAGCAATTGGCATACAATTATGGAGCTGGTGTACAACTTAGCAGTCAACAATGTATCAGACACAAAAAAAGTCACAAAAAACCATTAAATATTATAACATCCAAACCAAACACAGATTATGCACTAGAGTAGGGATTTTTTGTGTTTTCTTGCAAGTAAGAGACCACTGACATCAGGGTGGCTGTTAGTAGAATACACATGGTTCTTACATGCAGTGTGAGCAGCCTGGCACACAAGAAGAGCACGATAGTTACATGAGCTCTGATTCTCCTCAGGATTCATAGAGCCACAGTCTGTAAAGCCAGAAAGGATTATCATAGCTTTGGTGTAAGCTGTAAGACTTCCCCAGTTTTAACAATACCTTTCTTCTACAGAGGACACCTGATCTGGACTTTCAGGCTGAGCTCGGTGAAAAATCTCCATCAATACTTAAATACAATTCCCGTGTTCAAAAATAACTTGTTAATACTGTGTCTCTGACTTCAGCCTGGCTTTGACTCTGACAGGCCAAATATTCTCATCCTCTTTCATCATTAAGCTTTGAGATGTAGTGCTGGATTCTATTCACAGGGTTTATCATTTACAGAGAACTTGCAGAAACAAACTTGGTATTAAATAGATTTTTGCAAATCAGAGCCCTCATTCTCCTTAGGAGAGGTGTTGAGTTAGCCCCAGGTCTGAAAGAGCTTCTTCCTTCGTGACCAGGGAACTCTTAAACCTCACCTGCTGTGAGAAGAAAATGGAGCAAGGAACAGTACTTCAATTTTCTGCCTCTCTGTGGAAATAGGAAAAAGTATCAGTAGATTCTAAGAATCAGTTACTGTCTGTATTGCTGCTCATAAAAATATGTTCTCAGTGGTCACATACTTTCAATAGCTCTGTCTTTAACAACTCTTCAGTATCCAGACACCAGTGGGTGTTTTTCTAACACAGCCGTAACCACTTTTAAGTTCTGCGAGTCTCTCCATGTATTGATTTTCCTAAGATTTAAAGGAAGCCCAGGGACACCCCACCTTTTGAAGGCGGGAATGGCAAAGCAAAGAGAAAAGAATTTACTTGTTTTACCTGAACTGCCCATGAGTTGCAGATTGACTCAAGGAGCTCTGTGGCCCAACATGGCACTGCTGAGGCCAAACTGAAGACCAGCATCCTTGTAGCATCTCCTGGCCAGGAGGTAATGTGCCCAGGCTGAGCTTAAATACAGCCCCCAACCCACCAAGATATTGTCTGAAAGTGGAATTTTTGCTTCTGTTTAACCAACATGACTGAAAAAGAAATTTTGGCTAAACTTTTCAGATCTCTATTTAGAAAGGAACTTGATAACAGTATAAAGTTATCTAATTCTTTCTTGCATACAAAGATTGGACTTCAAAAGTTTAGATTGTCAGTTCTGTCACAGCCACTGTGTATAGATGAGTTTATAGCTTTATGATTCAGCTGTGATGGGGAGATAATATGTTGTGCTAAGTGGTAATAGTAGAAACTGTGCTTTACTCATCAGTGTTAATGTATTTCAGTGACAATTTTTTCAATACAGTTTGAGAATTTTATCCTAATTCGTTAGTTATGCTCTAATGAGGTATTTTGAATGAAGCTCAACTTTCACGTGCATTAAGCTTGCTATCTTAATTAGACCAATTGCATTTATTTAATATAAAAGCTTTGGATTTAACTTTATACTTTTTTCAAGAATACATTCTAACTACTACATCCCAAGTCTCATGAAATAATAGAAATGCCACAATCTCATGTTCTGCATCAGGTATAAATAGAGCTGTCATGCAATATTCCATTTCTGACCAAAAGAAACCCAACAAACAAAAGAACAGACCAAGAAAAGAAAGAAAAAATGCAAAAAAACCCGAAGTGGTTACTGATGGGCAACACAACTGAGCTCAGATTGCCATGAATAATGTTAGTTACACGATGTGCCAAAAGACAGAGCTACCAAAGGGAATGATTTTATGATTAGATGTAAATTGCAATTATGGCTCGTATAGTTCTAGGAATTAAATGCTGCTAAGCATGGAAATGAAGAAAAAGGATAACCATTCTCATTTCAAACAGAGTTTTGTTTTTCTTGGCATCTTATTTTGTGGCAGCTTTCCTGCCTATAAATTATGGATTTTTATTTATTTTTTAATGGCAAGTCCAAAATCTCATTAAAAAAAAATCTACCTGTGCTGCTGATAATATTACACATTATTGAATCTGAAAGAATTTTTTAAAATCTCATTTACTCTTCAGTAATTTACCACTCACACAGTAGATGTACTGGAGAATAAAATTATCTGTGGTTACCTGGGATGTTATGTTTTAATGAGGTTTTGTAACACAAGGGGTGCTGAGAGAGGTCTGCAAGCAAAAGTTTAATTCGTTTCATTTCAACAAAATGAAAAAACAGTAGAAGAATTTAATCAATATTAGAGCCTGTGAAAATGTGTTCTACCCTCCCTCCCCCAAAACCCTAAATTATCTGAAATTAATAGAGGCAGCTGCGGTGCTTGAGAGAGAAAATCTCTGAAATCAGCTTTTAGTGGCAGACGTAACAGAAAAACTACCTTAGTCTTTCCAAGTGTAATGTAATAGCATCCAACACAAGCTGTGAATGGAAATGGAAATTCAACCTCAGGCCCAGTCCATGTAAACTCCTAGTAGGTCTTCAGGCATCAAGAAACCCATGGGATAGGCTTGGGCTTTAGTAAGTGTTGGGCAGTGCTATGGGTAGCACAGAGGATGTACAGGACAGCAGCCACCTCCCTGCTACGGGCTGCAGCCCAGTGTGATGAGATACATGCAGAAAACAGGGAGAGCTTTAATACCTAACACTTGGGACACCGTGGTGTCACGAAATATGAAGCTACTATAAATTATGGGCGATGTTATTCTGTGTGCTCAAAGGAGGGACTGCATAGCTTTCAAGTAGGCTGCTCGACTCTCTGCTTGTAGTTCCATATGGAATTAAAGCTACAGGACAACAATATGCCCATTTTAGGTTTCACATCTCACACACAAATGATCTCACTACAAGGTCAATTCTGCGTGCATTCTGCTCTCATGGATTGTCTGTGTTTGCTGGTAACTCATTCATTTACTGGTTCATCAGCTTTTGCTTCCAAGGGATTAAATGTCCCTCACATCTCATCAAGAAATATGACAGAGCATGAGTGCATCCGGATGAAAAGCATGAATGAATTGAATGGCTCTTACCTTTCCTTCTCTTATTTCCGTGTTTCCCAACAGGTACACAAAACAGCAACTAGCTGCCAGTGCAAATGGGCATGATGAGATCAGAACCAGCCCACTGGGAAATTCTGCTCTCCCAGAGTGTCTGAGGGCAGGTAGGTGCTGCTGCAAATTCAGTGGTTGCAGTAGAGCAAGATGTTATGTAGCATATTTCCCTGTGCAGGAGGAGATAGCATCCAGGATGATCCTGTACAGTTAGGTTCCTAATGTAGGCACAGGAAAGGTGAAAAACAGATGACTTTGTGTTAGAGTTTCACTGTTGCTCTTTCACATTAGGATTCTCTGACAGGCCTGGGCTTTGTGCCACGCTGAATTTTGTAAAGAATAACAGTTGTTCTCACACCCAGGCAGGACTTAGGGACATTCAGTTCTTTCTTTTGTAAACTGACTGTTCCAAGTGAAGAAGGGTAAAAACTTTTGGACAGAACTGGCTCTCCAACAGCATGGTAGGTCAGATCTGAAGTTCTGCCCAAGCACTGACAAACTCCTCAAGCACTTTGCCAGGAAAAAATAACTCCCGTCCAGTTGTCCTTCCATTTCTGATACCACTAATTATCACTTCGTGTGCTGCCTACCAGTCAGTGCTGGGCATGACAAGCAGCCATTCAAACACACTCAAAATAGACAGAACTACAACAGGTTCTCTGCTGTGTATTTGTGGACAATACACCCCAGTGCATTATACCACAGGGTCAGCAGGGCCCTAAGAGCTGCTGTTCCTTTGCAGAGGGAGCAGCAGGGCCATCAGGCTGTCCCCTGTCCCATCTCACAGGCATGGCTGTCTGCTTCCAGCAGCTAGAGTACAGCACGGGCAGGGCTGCGGAGGCTGCAGGTAGAGCCAGAGCAGGCTGCTGTTAGCATAAGTCCTGCTTTTCTGCCAAGAGGCAGTGAATGACAACACCCAGTACTTTGCCTGAGTACATAACTCAATGCAGAGCTGAGCTATGTGTAAGCTAATGCATGTTTTTGCACCAAGGTCTCCTTATTGGAGGGAAGGGTATCTCATGAACACACCCTGCTTGAGAATAAAGCGTTGTTATCTTTTATTAAGAATGCTATTTAGAATCAGCCTCTTGCCTATATTAATAGTGACACACTAATTGAATCTGGAAACTCATTGCTTAGAGGCAATGGATTCAGGGTTAATATCAGCATGGGGTTTGCTCCTGCTGTTGGCAGGTATTGTCTGAGCTCTACTGTTATGGCAGAAAGCTTCACCTCCATCCCTTAACTCACTGCAGTGCTAGAGGGGAAGGCCTACATAACCTGCCCTGAAATGTTTTAGCTAGAAAGAATTTTCAGAAATCCCTTTGTCTTTTCCTTTCTGAAGGAGTTCTTTCTTGGACAAAGATTGGGTGTGGATTTTGTTGTCCAAAAGTGCACATGAGAATAAGAAATGAAAAATTTACCATCTTTCTGTTCTAGGTTGCCACTGGTGCCTGGAGTCAATCACCAGGTAGTGGGGAAGGTGAGATGGGGACACTTTTTCACAAGCTAGCCCTTGTCAAAGTATTGGCAGCATATTTTTAAGCCAGACATGATTGTGTACCAAATGTTGCACAAGGCATGAAGAAGGCTGTGTCAAACCCGTTAGAGACTGTGCTGTTTGTGTTTGTCTTAGGAAGTTGTGGACATGACTCCTGTGCTTTAACAGACACTTGGACCACACTTTTCTTTTCCCTCTATAATCTAATGGGATTTTTCAGTGGTTCTGTTAGGTGCCTCAAAACAACTTCATCCAAAATCACCTCTTCACAGAAACCTCAAACGTCCACCTCGTCTTCACAGCTCTGGAGGCAGGAGCTCTCTAACATGTCTTGGCAGTAGGTTATGTGTTCATTGCATTTGAAACCTGGTGTGTTCCCAAAGGAGCTGCTCTCAAAGAAGGCAAGCCATCTGTCCCTTCTTCTGGTGCTTTTTCCACATCCATATTTTAAAATAGAAATAATGTTTCCAACTCAAAAGCCTAATTTGGTCTGTAAACTTCAGATTTGTAATGATTAAATCTAGTTTAAGCCAGACAGTGATGCTTTTTCCCTTACTGCTGATAGGAATTCCTTCTTCATGTGGTCAATGACCTGCACGTTGCTGCTCTGGCACTTGCAGTAGCATGGTATATTTTATCACCACCAGCTCTCAGATCTGGACTCCTGCTTTTCCCAGCCAGATCTGCCATCATTTCCAAGAGCCATTCTGCTGAATTGGCCTCTCACTCCCAGAGAAATTTCTATTACAATGAGCAAGATAAATGTGGGCAGCGTAAACAAAATGTTGCAAAATATTGTTTTGATTAGCAGAGTGCTGCAAGAATGCACTGGAGAGTCTGTTGTAGTGGGCAGCAGCAGTGAATAGCAGTAAAACAAAAACATTATTTTATTTCTCTACAGACACACTCTTTGTGGGCAGAGCCAAGGCCATGTTGCTGCCTGACTCTGTGACCAAGAAGAAATGAGCTCAGATGAGATGCTGCAGCTTCACACCTGGCAAGGCAAGCTCTATGAATAAGGCTTTTCTCACTGCAGAGTATGGGCATAAGAAGCCCAGAGCATACAGGAACTGCTGGGCACATTTGGCAGAAAGTGGGGCAGAGAGCATAGAGAACAGTCTGACTTTTACTTCTGACACCCTGAGGAATTAGCACATTTAGTGACAGCAGAAATACCTGTGGAGATGGGGTCCTCATGGCTGCAGTAGGTGGAGGGACAACGTGATGCTGGTAGCTGGCTGCCCAGCTCTCCCACTAAAGGTGTCTTCAAAGGAAGCCCCAAAAGCCCATCCATCAATGTTCATCCGTCCAAGAGCTGCTCAGGCAGAGGAGGAGGGTGAGGAAGGCCCTGCTGGCTGCAGGGACTGCCTTTCTCTGAGGGGTTCGAAAATTTTACCCCCAAATCCATTCTACATATTGATTTTCCATTTGCAGTCGATAAAGTTGTACAAATTTTTCTTTTTTATTTTCCCCATCAGCTTCAATTTCAAATGAATTTGGTGAACATCGTATTTCTGACATCTTGGCAGGCAGAAGCATTACATGCTTCTCCTTGGGACTCTGGCTGATGTAATTCCATTGTAATATCGTAGACATACAACATAATTCATTTCCATATATACATATTTAGGCTCAATGAACTGAATATATATGCATAGGCTCATTGAATTTATGCTGGTTTTGAAATACATTTGTCCTTCCTACCAACACTCAAAGCTTCACAGTTGGCCAAGCACATTCCTGCAGCGTTGTTAGCCTACAGATTATTTTAACTTGTACTTAGTTGAGCCATAATTGCTTTACCCTCATTGCTTCCACTACAGCATCTGATATGATTAGCTACGCCATTAATTATCTTGTACTTTAACTGTGAGCCTCCTGCTGAAAACCAAGGAAAGGTCAATGCACATATAGAGAGAATGCTGTCCAACAAGATGCATTTATCAGCAAATTAAGCATGTTACACACTCAGCACATGCATACAGTCCAAAGGATTTTACTGGTGTGCTAATGATACCTGTTGTTTTGCTAAGGATATCTGCTGCTGGATAACAGGATACTGTCTGGCTCAGATCTCCCACATGCTTCAGCATACAAAAATCCTTCATACTTCATAACAAGTAAATCCAATTAAACAGTGCAAAGGATATTTGGTACGTACCCCATTCAACACAGATACTCCTCAAGTGATGCTTGGATTTGTTGATGCATTGATTTGGTTTTTCACCCTTCCATTAGTTGTGCCCCGTGGTCCTCACACTTTAAGGAAGTTTAAGGAACAGTCTCATGCTGTGTCTCATAAATATTTTAATAAGTTTCATTTGCTTCATTTCAATGTAAATTGTCATCATCAACTTTTACTTCCATATGTATTTTCCACATGTTGACACAACTTCCTACTGCTCTGCCAACATCTGCATGATTTCAAACATGAGCAGCATGGCTGGAGGCGTGGAAACTGTTGTCTGAGTTTTCCCAAGTAGAGGCCACAGACTGAGAACACCTCACACTCTCTATCCACATCATCAAAAGAGAGAAAAGTGTTTTTTTCAGTGTATATTTATACACATCATACATAAGTATCTATACATGTATCTATACCTGTTAGCCCGTACAGTTGCTGTCTCTGTTCAGCTACCAATTTCTGTTCCCAGCCTTCTCTTTGCAGTGCTCTCTGAGCAGATTCTCTCCTTAGAGAACTTCCCAAATCATTCAACAGATATCATTATATTTCAATCAATACTGAAACCTGCATTGTGATCCCATTAGCAAAGGATCTTCCAGCAGCTTAAACCACATAAATGTGTACAAAGGACGGTCTGAAACTCATTATTGACAGGGCATAATACTCAAAAGCATCAAAGTCCCCTAAGAAATCATTTAGCCAAAATACCTTGCAGACAGTGCCACCCTCATTAAGGATTTTTTTAAGTTATTTTCTTTTACGCTATAGCTGAAACTTTAGTTTTGCACTCAGCAGAAACATCATTATTTTCTCCACATCTAACTCCACAGAGAAGCTAAGGGGAAAAAAAACAAGAGAGAGAAAGTATTTGTCATGACATGGCTGTGCTCCTTCTTCCCCGAGGCTGCAGAAATCCGAGATTTGTTCCTCCCTTAATTCCCCTCTACAACCTGCAACCCATCTCACTTGTGAGAACCTCCCTGGAGGCTTACGGGAAATTCAAAGCTGTACTCTTAATTCTTCACAAAGATGGAAAAAGTGGGGAAAGGACAAATACATCCAAACGCAGGCAGAGAAAATCATGAAGCTGCAAAGAGAAGAATAACCAAATGTTTCACAATGCCCAGAACAAGCTTAGCTTAGGAAAATGTGACTTCTGGCAAGAAGCTCACAAGCAGTGCCTGAATCAACCCTTTACCTACTCATGCACTCGGAGCAGTCTAGGGCAAAATTACTGCTCTGCTTGCATTTATGAGGCCATTTTAACAAGATGAAATTCCAAATTATTTGAAGATTTTCGTGACAAAAAGAGAAATACAAGGTCAACTGCTTTTTTTTTTTTTTTTTTTTCCTTCTTTCAGATCTTTGTTCTCTGTTATCATCCTTAAACAGATACACTTCACATTTGATTGCCTGAATTTGTATGGATCTGAAGCTATTTTACTGACATATGAACAACACTGCTTTTATAGCCTTCATACATAAAGGAAGTCTGGAGAGCTCCAGGTTTTGAAAGTCATCAGGCAGAAAGCACCATTCCTCATGACATGGAGAGCTGCACTTTAGCTTTAAGGTGCATCATATGGGGCTCTCACACCCTCCACACAGCTCAGCTGAAGTGATTCTGCAAGCAAAATTGTACCGATGAAGACATCTGTGCAGGTTATTGAACATTCTCACTTCTTTGGGCTTTGCAACAGCAAGGAAGGAAACCAAAAAGAAATAGAAGTTGATACTTTTCTGTGCACAAGTTGCTTTTAGAGTTACAAACTCCAAAAAGAAGTGCATATGATACAAGACAGAGTACTGACAAAGGGATTCTTGGGTTTTACTACAGCTTACAATGCAGTGAGAGCACAATGTTCACATAATTCCAATCTTACTGGTCATAACCTTGTGCACAGGGTCAAGGATGGCCTAAGCAGCTCCTGGTTTTGATTCACCAGATCCCAAGGAGCATTAGCAATGCTCAACTCTTCAGCCTCACTCCCTGCTCCAATTGGGAGGGAGCCAGGAGCTCAGTGGTACCCACAGCCCGGCTCCTGCTTTCCTTCCCCTCCTTCCTTTCACCATGGCAAACAGAGTTGTTCTTTGTCCATTCTTTAGAACAGACTGCTAGCAATCAAAGCAAACAAAAACCTCTCTACCTCTGTAGAAATGAAGAGTCTCAACAGGTGTGTTTGCAATTTTATTTACACTGGAGTAGATCCACTAGCTTTTAAGAAGCTAATCCTGATTTACAGTTAGGAAAATCAGATAGCAATCTAGAGCCAAGCTTGTATTTTATGCTAACAGGTGCTATTACAAGAGCCTGGAAACAACCAGCAGGCTGCTCTTACTACATCAAAGCAAACTGTCAATAACTTACATGATTTCAATTAAAAGCAGATATGCCAAGAATGTATTGGGTACTGAAGTCAGACCACATACCTGGAGCAATATTTCTCATTATTCATCAAGAATCCAGGGAATACCCCTACCTTTTTTGTTTAACATTTAGGGAACATATCCTAATTCAAAGTGCTGATAAAAAATAAATGCAAACTAAGAAGACTTGCTTGGTAAGAGCAATGCAGCACTTCAAAGGGTGGCTCCTGAGTGCTCACTCCTGTTAGGTTTAAACCCCAGCTCTCCACAGACTAACACTGTGTCACTGGCACCAAATGCTGAGAGTTATTAAGGAAAAATGAAGTGCAAGATTTTATTATTCATAACAAGAAACAAGATGACATACAGAGAGGAACTGGGGAAAACACTGTTAAGAAAGTATCACTGTAGACAGAACTTGTAGCACATTTGTCATACTGCAGACACAAAGTTATAAATATTAATTTAACATTCACTGGGAAAAAAAAAATAATATCAGGACAACTCCAGAAGCAGTTACTAAAGAATTTCAATACTATACAAAAGGTCACATGGCACAAGCACAATTTGACTACACTGCTTTTACAAACAGAAGTACTAGGAGAGGTTTCCAGAGGGAAGAAATGCTACAAGCACAGACAACAGCTCCTGAAGCAGAGGGGCAGAAGTCAGCCCTCTTTGCTTGAGTTAGGCAGAAGTATTTTCAAAATAATTCTGTTTTCAGTGAAAGATTCGATTTCCTTCAAATGGGAATCTGTTGGAAAAGCAGTGCATTTCTTAGAGAGGTTCTGATTATGTTTTTTTCCCCTTAGACTTCATTTATAAACATTTGCACATGAAAAAAAAAAAAAAGTCACAACCCTTTTTTTTTTTCCCCCTCTATTTTCTGATTATTTTTCTCACACTATGAGAGTTATTATTCTTCACACTATGTACTTTCTTTTGGTTTTTCATTTGTTGGCTTGTTTTAGTTTTGTGCTTTTAAAATGTATATATATTTTAATATATTTGGATTTACAGCACACTGCATGAAAGGAGATGTCTAGAAGAAAGCGTTCAGCCTTGAGAAGCCAACAGGAAAATCCCATTGTTGTCCTCAACTATCTCGTGAAAGGGTGCAGAGAGGACAGAGACAGACTGTCCTTGGAGATGCACAGAGAGGACAAAAGGCAACAGACAAGCTCTGCCTGGGAAATGTCAATAATATATTAGAAAAAAAATCTTAGTAATAGTAGTCAAACATAAGAATAGAGCCCAGACAGGTGATGGATCACCATCCTTGAATAAGACCCTAAGCCACATAATTTAAACTGACCCTGCTTTAAGCAGGGGAGTTGGACTAAACCTCTCCAAAGGCCCCTCCAACCTACTCTGTGATGAAATACAGATTTTTTGCTGTAAAGACCCATGGGAAGTATTTATAATTGTAATAACTAAAGTATTTACACAAGAATGTGTATTTTACATATACTTAGAAAAAAAAATACTGCATTTCAAAATGCATTTATTGCAACAGCAGAAGCAAACAGTCAGTAGTAAAGTTAAGTTATTAAGAAAAGCCACAATTTGCATGTAAGTTGAAGTTAGAAGAAAGCTACAGAAGCTCAGTATTCAGAGACACAAACTCATGATTTCATGCAACCCTACTCATCTCAACTTCATTAAGAGATGGACCGGGCTGCTAATCTGGATCTAGATTATTATCTAATGCCCATATGCTTCATATTCCTGTACTTCCACGAAGTATTTTGAGAGATTAAATTGCAACGTCAAGGTAAGTATTTCAGTTCTCACAAGTGCAGCCTAGTTTCACTAAACTGTATCAATCATTTGACCAAAATGTAGTTTTAAACTGCTCTCTTCCAGAGGTATGAACACTGAACAACCCATAACAAGCTTCTAACTTTTTTGAAATCAAAGTTTCATTTCTAATTAAAAAAAACAAAAAACCAAAACAAATTCATAGCAGAAACTTAAAAAGATCTTTATAAAATCTCCATAACACTTACAATAGTAAGGAAAATTATTCTTGTTGCTAGTTTTTCGTAAATAGGAACAGCTTTGTGTAATCTGTATTAAAGGTGGTTATAACTACAGTTCACGTTTTATTACTAAAAGGTGGACCAATAAACACGTCAAGAAAAGCAGATTATTGCTGTTTCTCAACAAGTCCTTTTTAACAAGGATGTGCTGCCTTAGTAGACAAAGCATGTTTGACAGTCAGCTGAGTTAGGAGGGAGAGAAGTAACGACTTGCATGCCAGAGAACTCCTCAGTGATCACTTTATATTTGGCAACCGTACAATTTAACTGATTTATAAGACCAAAATCGTGTCATTCCATTCATCTCTTGAATGACAGGGCTGATCTTTTCAGAACTAAGTTTGCTTGAAGCGACACAGAAAGGCAGAATCCAAGTGAGCTCTGGACTGCAGGAAAAATCAGATACTTATCCTGTCAGCTCTAACTATGCAAATAGCAGATGTCCTTTGAAGCAGCTTTCACCAGGTCTGTCAGACCAACAGGTATGGCTGTGCAGAGAAAGCAGAACATGTATATGAGGGAAATGTGAAATATATCAAGTTTTGTATTCCTGTAGTAGTACTAAGAAAATGAGATATGCCAACATTCAATTCCAGGAGGACTCAAAAAGATCTATAAAAATGCATCCTTTTTTCTGATCAGTTTCTAAACATAAAAACCTCATGAAATGTACTTGTTTTGAACACAAACAGGTAATTATAAAGAGAAAAGCTTACAACTGCTCATAGGATGTCATACACTGTACACTTTAATTAGCTACTAGATCGTTATGCTTGTAAGTTATCCTAACTGTATTCAGAGATACTAGTAAAGATACTTAGTTTGTATCTGAGCTTTTAATATGTTGATGCATTCCCCCAAAAGTGGGACATACGAAAGGAGTTATCACTTACTAAAAAGGAGAAGGTCATAGTGACTTAAATCTTCCAAGTTACACAGTGAAAGATACTCCTCTGAACATAAGAATAAACTTCTAGTGGTATCTATGCTTATTAAAAGAAGGACAACATTCTCATTTGCAAGAGAACTTCAAAAGCATCTCAGCATTTTCAACCAAATAATCAAAATAGATACAGGAAATGAAAACACTTCCACAAAAAATGTCTTCAGTTCACATATTAGAGTTATATCAAACATTTCTTTACAAATCTTACACAAAGCGTTTTATTACTGTTACAAGAAGAGCAGCTTAAAGATGACCTAGAAGTAAACCAAGTCACTCATACAAAAGATTTTTTTTTTAAATACCATTAGTATTATTTCAGTGAGTAGAAACAAACAAATCCTGGTAGCTACTCACTAATTGCTAGTGCAATTGATTCTTCTTGTACGTGAATTTAGCTCGGTTAACACTACTGACTCAGTAACTTACCAACAAAAACATCATAAGACAGAACACTACACAAACATACTGTAAGGCACTGCACCATAAATGAAACCTCATCATATCCAATATCATCAAGCTCTCCTACATTTCACTGAACATTCACTGAACAGCTGGACTAAGAAGAAATAACATTAAATAGAGACCACATTTCAGAGTTGTGCTGGCAATTATCACCTCACATCAAGAACTCTGACATAAAATAGCTTTTCAGAAGGGAAAAGAGAGCACTTAAAGATTTCTTCTTCATTTAAACATCTAGAAATGGTTTTTTCAGATGACACTTTGCAGCTACCTCCTTCATAATTTAAACTCCAGAGAAAAAACAGAAAGTAAGGAGATCTAAGCTGCAGCTGAGTTTGTTATAAATACGTGTTATCTTAGAATAAACTTACAAATCATGTATCTATGCATCAATGTTGTGGCTGCTCAGGATTGATATTCATAGTCCTGTATATTTCTTTGAGAAACAGCAGGGCAGTGTCTTCAGATTCCCTACAAAGTATTACAAAAAGAAAAAAGTTAATTTGGCATGGATCACATTCTAACCCATGTAAGGCACACTTCATCCCATCCTAGTTCATGCAGACTGTTTAGAGAATGATCACCCCAATCTCTATCTTTCGGGAATGTGGTCTTTCTTCAATCAACCTCCTTTTTGAGTCACAACTCTGCATCAGTTTTACATTCTCTCTGGAACAAGCCCCAGCCAACATGTTTACCTTTTACTGCTGCATTTTCCTTTCTGTGTTCTCCCTAACGCAGTTTGAAATCCCCTTCTTTATCCATTTCTTTGATGTTATTTATTTGGCTTAAATCTCCCCAGATAGCCTATCACTATCAGCAATATTCTATTTTTCTGCTAATTAGTTCATGCTTTCTTGTTCATAGGCTGTAACAAACATCCATAGCCATCTTCTGCACTTTATCTCCAAAGAAACAAAAGTATTTTTCACATCATTTAAAGACTAAGATAATTCAAGTAACATGTTTCAAAATTGTTTTACAAGCTCTTCTTAAAATCAAAGCTTCAGGCCATCTGAATTTAAATTCAAGAAAAAGAAGTGTCCATGTTATGTCTATAAAGTGTTATATAAGCACAAAAACCAATACCACTATAAGAGAGTAACAATCACTGGAGAAAAAAACAAACAAACAAAAAAACCAAACAACACAGTTCACCAGGCAAATTTAAACAAAGCTGCAGCAGTAGTTAGATAATGATAACACCTCATGCTTTAAAAGAAATTGGACATGGAGATAGCAAAGACTACTTAGACCGTCAGAACTGCAACCCTCCAAATGCAGAGAGCATCTTTTACAGAAAACCTGTACAGTGTTAAACATGCAAGCCAAGGATCTACAGACATTTTCAACAGTCTAGTATGGAGATAGCAACCACATTTCTTAGTGTTCTCTGCTATTGAACAAGCAAGCAAACAAGCAAGCAGAGAGATCTGCACCCTGCAACACAGACTGTTCTTTAAGGCATTTCCTCACCACCTCCTGAGGAAGAAACAAACAAAAAACTCACATATTTGGGTCACGAATGACCAAAAAACCCAGACATGGCTAGATATGCTTTTAAAATTCAGCAATGACCGGCTGCCACCTTGTGGAATAAAGCTCCTTTCCTTCAGCTCTACCTGCAAAACAGCAGTGCCACCGCTGGGTCACCAACTGCTTGGGAGCTCTGTTGGAGCAAACTAGTGCTTGGCTGCACTGCAGTTTTGATAAACCTTTCTGCAGGCAGTTACTGATCACTCACTATGCAAGTGATATGAGCTTTTCTAGGATCCTGCAAGTAATGCTTTCACATTCTGTACTTCACCCTCTGAAAAACTGCTCACTTCTCAACTTTTATCCATCAATAATAAAATCTTTAAAGTAGAAAACACAAAAGCATAGAGAACTGCTTGCTCCATTCCTGCTAAACTCAGAAAGAGAGACAAGTATTTTGGTTACTTAGAGACAGGAGAAGTCACACCCCTTTACTCAACAGCATTTTGCATAAGCCAGCAACTGATATCCCAGCTTGTTTTTTTTTTTTAACCTATGAAGTTGCTGTAGCATTGCCAGATACAGCTTACACACCCTCTGTTCTACAATTCCACAATCTGTGTATTTTCACATGTGCTTAATTATAACATCCTTCCTTTGAAACATAATCACTTAAAAAGAAGCAAGTTCAAATGCAGACATGGCAACAGCATAGTGCAGGTCTACATGATGCCAAAATCTGCTCCTTTTCTACAAGTTGTTCTGTATATGAGCAACCACTGTCTACATGTGGTAAATCACAGTCATCCTAATGTACAGGAAAATCTGCTAATCTGCTATGCCTTTTTCTTCCTTTGCTTTGTTGAGCTTTAGCAGCACAGCATCAATATCTGATACTTCCACTTGAACACAAAGAGGTAATTAAGTTTTACTATATATTGAAGTCTAATACAGTTACTTCACAAATAGTCTTATTTGAAAAGCTACAGATGGCAAAATGCTCACTATGCTCTCCTTTTAAAAAAGATTGTACTAGAGGTATGTGCTTTGACTTTCAAAGTTCAATAGACCAATATGCAATGTCCTGATGGCAAACAGGACTATAGATTTGTTTACACTGTGCAAATGCACACTATTTTACAATGAAACTAGCTAACAGGGAAATCCAGGTAGGACATCTTGAGAATGACATTCCTGAGTAATTATATATACTGTCTGCCTTCACATTTGACTTGTCTCAATTATTTTATCATCCTGAAAATAACAGCTTTAACTTCACAATATAGCCTGAGTGGGAAAAAAACATCTTTCCAAATGGGAGACCATTTCAGAGTTAAATGATGAGGACCTCTTACCAGTAGCACAAATGACTCTGTAAAGCAAAAAGGTATTCATTGAAGCTTTCTATTGGTTTTTCTTGTAGAACATAATCGATGCGTCGTCCTCCATTCAGCATTCCAACCTTCACTGTAAAATCCTCATCTTTTGGAAGGTCTGGACTTTCAGTGATCTTTTCAGCTACAATTAAAGATTTTAAGATTTTAACTATTTTCAAGCACAGCTTGACTATTGACTATAATTAAGGATAATCACTCATTTTCCCTGCTACAATTTTCAAGCACTTGCAATTACACAATTATAGCAGTCTCAACTGACTAGGATGGCATTGCATAAACCAGAAAATCAACAGCAAGTGCTAGAATACTCAAGCTTCTATTAACTGGAGAGCAATAAATAATAAAACAAAAAAAAATGCGTCCACATACCTTCTACCACTTGCTTTTCCTCTTCCTCTTTAATTTGGTTAGCAACTTTCTCCAGTTCTGCTTGTAGCTGAGTTGAAGATGTATGAGCACGTGCAAATTCATTAAGGGTCTGCCATGCACTCTTCAAAGAGCTGATAAAACCCTGTTTCAGATCAGATCCCATCCGAGACAGAGAGTCTTTCAATTCTAGAACGAACATCATAGCAAAAGTATTTAAAATATTCAACTAAAACCAGAATTATTAAGCCCCATTCAACAAACATTTCAATTGTTATGAGAAACAGGCCTGTAATACCATAACCATGTGTTTCTTGCACCTGTACTCTATTTAAAAGGATGATATACAATTAGTGCACCATTATTTCTCACTAAATGGGTTAATGAATTAACACAGTAAATGTGCTAACAGCAACTAAGCTGTTAAGTACTGATGGCAAACACTGAACAAAAAAGAGAGCTCTCCCCAGTAGCTCCTCTAACACTCAAGTGGTTGATGGCTAAATGGTTAGATTCACATTGCTCTGTTACATCAGGAATCAGAGCTTTCCATGGAACGTTCACCCAGATCTAAGAAAAATCAGTCTTTCTTGTAAAGAGATACAGTCCATATTTTTTTTCCTTTATTACATACACTTTAAGAGTTGTAACCTAAAACACTCCTAAGCAAGTACCTCGTCTAGCCTAGGAAAATAGACTGATTCTAACATACCATTCCAAAGCATAGATACTACTGAATTTCTTTATCCAAGACCCTGAATGAAGATGGACTTTCAAAAGGGCCCTGAAATGTTGCACTGTTAACTGAACAGTAAAGCTGACATTCTTTAAGTATGCAAGATTTAAGTCACTTTAGTCCAATTTATATTCCTGAGCAATAAAATTCCAACCCCTGCGCCGGGGAAAAAAACTTGCACTTTTTCCTGAACATTTCCAATACTAAAAAGACTGGTTAAACATCTAATGGAGGTCATCTGGGACAAGGTAAAAAAAAAAAAAAAAAAAAAAAAAAAAACAACAATAAAAACCATCTAACAACACAAAGACAGGTACCTGGACACACAGTCTCCTGAAACTATATGATATTCTATTGCTTCAAACAAGTAAGTTAGGAGTTTGATCCATAATTTACATAAGTTTACTTTTTACCTAGATGAAGTCTTTTTCTGCCTTTGTGGTGTGGAATAAGAACTGGTTTTAAACTCAAGTCTTCAATGATCATTGGTTCTATCCTGTAAGCTACTGGATCAAGCTGTTAAGAAATAACAAAGTGATGTTAGTTATCAACCAACCTGTCACTGTTTAATTGCTATTCAAGACAGGACAGAAAAAGACAAACACACTGCATTTACAACACCTGTCAGAATTTTTTTTTTTTAAGTTTCCCAGAATCTATCTGGAAACTAAAAAAAGCCTTGTGAATAGCTCAAATAAAAAAAACATTTTTACAAAAACACATCCTGAAAGGTTTGAAATTAATGAAGAAAAATACCCAAAAACTTTGGTTAAGCTCTAAAAATGAAGTGGACAAATATTATCAAGCTGTATATAGGCATGGAACCTGTAACGCCAACTCTAGTTTTTTTGTAGTAAATATCATAGGTATCTAGAATATTTATTCCAAATGGGTTATTCTGTTTTTTTTTTTTTTTTTTTTTTTTTTTTTTTTTTTTTTTTTTTTTTTTTTTTTAAAGTGTACCTAGGGGGAAATGAGGTGTAATGCTTTGAGTTAAAAAAAACTTAGTATTCTGTATTGTGGTTTGCATCAGCTAAAATCAAAACCCAGAAGTACTGCTTACTCACTGGATGATAGATATTGAAGAAACCCTTGCAAGTAGGAAGCCTGTAGTTCTCATCAATCTTTTCCAGTCCTCGTACAGTTAGGAACACACCAATAGGAGAACCAAGAGCAAAGAATGTATCTGGTTCAAAGTCCAGTGCATTGTAAACTACTGAAACCTATCAGACAAAAGGCAGAAAAATAATCTCTCAGCACTGCCAGCTAATTAATATAATGCTTAACTAGAAAGGAAACACAAGACATGTATTAAATCAAACACATGCTGACAAGTACCTCCGAGACGTTTCAGCTGCACTGTTCCATTCCATACTAATACTGTAGTATTGTATATGTGTATTACTATAATGTGATTTTTATTTTTTTTTTTAAACTTTACATTATAGGTAGATACAGAAAAATTAAAAATTGATATTTATTTGAATAGGAAGCACTCAAAGCTTGTTTCTTGAATTAAGATTGAGGTACAACTTAAATATAACAGCACACATGGACTAATTTAGGCCATTCAGTACCACAGCATTCTTACCATTCTGATTTCGGAACAGGACACTTTTTAAAACTCACTCACTGGTGAAAGTACAATTGTAATTGTACTGGTGTCCTCACCATAATAGTGTTTTTCAGTAATCTGATCCACTCTGCCAGCACTCACTCTCACCAAAAGTTATGTTTACAAACATAACATCTGCACAACAACCAAGAGATGTAACTCATAGTCATCACCGTTGAATGAGTGAAATAATACACAAAAACAAGCAAAAGGATAACACTGTTCCAGATGGTTGTTTAAATTTATGTAGTCTCACCTGACCAGTTCCAACTTCAAAATACTCATAGTCAACATTCACAGAAGAAACAGATGCACCAACTGGAAGCTTCCTCTTTGAGTGCTGCTGACCAGACTCTGAAGGTGAGACAGAAGTAACTGTTTCTTTTGCTTTCTGGGAAGCTTCCTGTGTTTGGAGCATGGCAGCCAATGCTGCTTTCTTCTCTGCTGCAGCTTTCTTTTGTTCCTTTTGAGACAGGTTTCAAGACCAGAAAAAAATAAATATTTTTTCCACATTTATCAAAATTCTTCTAATATATTCATGTTGTTAACAAGTGTGTTAAAGAACAGAAGTTACTTAATAACAAGAAAGTCACTTACACTTGCTTAACAACTCTTTATTTCACTCCTGAAAAAGTGTATTTACCTGCTTGGCTGCTCTGTCTTTTACAAAATTGGATATTTTCTTTCTTGGTCCAAGAGGTATCCCCATTTCCTTCAAGTCATCAATTGTACACATCAGCTTAAAAACAAAACACAAATATATACAAAGTACACTTAATAACTTTTCTAGTAACATGTATCATTTCTTACTGGCAAATGAAATAATTAAAAGACATTTTACAAAGCTACAGAAATCACAAAAATGTAAGAATACAAAACATAGTGACATAATATAATTGAAAAAAATAACTCCAAATCATATAATATATAGTCTTCATGTCTAGCATTATGTTACTTTCATGACTACTTTCATGCCTGACAGTATACTGAGGCAAAAGAAGAAAACAGCAAACAAACAAGAACAAATCCAACACCTACACCCTGGTATAACCCCCATGATCCAACTGAACATTATCATACCAGAGATTCCATGTCAATTCGCTCCTTTTCAAATGTGTTTGCATACTCTGATAAACTCAGCATCTCCAGAGTCTTCTGCAAAGTTGGAACATCATCATCTACTTCAGGCTCACAGAGGTCATCACCAGAAGTAGTAATTGAGGAGCCCAAGGAACTGGTATCTTCAGTCATCTTAAAAGGACAGCACAGAGAGTCACAACAGACAGTAACAAGTCAATACACAGCAAATAAATACAAATTCTGTTACTTGCTCTTAGAAGCACTCATATTTATATAAGCTTTGTTAATCTAAGCTCATTTTTAGTAAAATACTGTACAGATTTTCTGCTAATAACAGAAATTATACATTTAAAAATTACTGAAAGAAGAGAAAGACTTCTTGAGCTTTCGAGCACTTAAAAATGTATTTCCATTATCAATCAAACAGATGGACACTGCATCAAGCTTGACAACAAATAGATTCATTCTTTCTCTCTTGGAAATCTCTCTATCACTCAGATTCTACAAAGACAAGTTATGCATCCACAAGACCAAAGATAATGCTCATTATCAAATACCAGGACTGCTCTATTTGGAACTTCAAGAAAAGGCATATAGTTTGTACTGAGATTTGACAATGTTTACGAAATGGCACATTACCATTAACATGTCAAAACATACCATCAAAACATGCAGCACTGTTTCAGTCAGTAAACTCTGGCCACTAGAGAAAAAGTTGCTGAAATTATCAGATCTACTTGCCTGGGAAGATTAATACGCAAGTTACCTGTTTATCTTGAACAGATGTATCCTTTTCAGTCCCATTAACACCAGAAAAAGGTTCAGTATTTACTGATGAAGCCAAGTCTTTCTGGTTAGATAATATGTCAAACAGAATTAAGGAACCTGGAAACAGAAATTAAAGTTGCTTTAAGAAAAGTTTTAGATACTTCTGTGCCAAAGTAATAAGCAAGAATTAGATATAGCAGTTATAGCAACATATAAATTGATCAAAAAAATTGCTGAACTTAAATACACACATTGACATAGCAGTAAAATGCAAACAAGATTTTTTTCGTCTTTTTCTGTTCAAGTGGAATGCTGTTGCTAATATTAAACTACCTTTTAACCATCTTAGACGGAAGATGGATAGATCTTACCAAACTGAAGGAAAAATCCCAGCCCAAACCAAAGTAAAATAACTTTTATAAAGTTGTATGTTGCGTTCCAAAAAATGACCTTAGTTTTACTAAGTGGGTTACCTGTCTAAGATGACACTAGATAACCAATTAACTTTTAAACTCAGATTAGATATTAAGTCCTCATGAGGAAAATTAAGACAGGTCAAACATACACGTATCCAGGAGTTACAAACTTTCTTGCAAATCTTTATAAATGCAGCTATTGAGAAGGGGTTTATTTTTAGTCTGAAAGACAGGTATGAACTATCAGCTAAGTTCAGCCTTCTGCTTCACAAAGGTTCCACTTTCCTTCATGTAGGAATGCTGGTTTTATTTTAAATTAGCGCCTTAAATAATCACCTAAACTGTGTCCAGCCACAGAGACTCCTCCTTTGAAATCTGGATTGCGACTCATGAAAAGTGCATACAAACGGTTCATTTCCATCCCTACTTTATCCACAATCGTCTGACAGTAGGTGGGGCTGTTGTAAAACAGGATGTCAAGGAGGGTTTCGTTGGTGAAGTGGCGCAGGCGTCCAATCGATGGCAAAGTGATTTTTTTGATGTTCCTAGTTAGAACAGAGAATCGTTAGAAGTAGTAGATAAGTAGTTTGTTAACTTCTGAAACAACAGATGGCAGAGCTGCAATCTAAATACTACAGATAGGGTTTTAGAGATATTTTCAATAGCATATAATTTTCTGGCCTCATTGCAAATTCACGTTAGTGCTCAAGAAATGGGCAAAAAGGACTTAACGCCTTCCTCAGAAAGAGGACCCTGATATCTCCTATAGTCAGGCTTGAGACTGCAAGAAGGCACAGGAGAGACGACTATCCACTGAGAGTGGAACACACCTGTTGCTGTACTACACATTCACTCTCATAAGTGCTTCATGTATCAATTGCATTAGCCACTCCCATGAAAACGCTGTACCAAATGTACAGTATGTATGTATAGATACAAATCCTGTTACTCAGCATCATGAAAAATAATACAAAATATTCCACATCTTTCCAACTTTCCCTACACTGTACAACAAAGTGATAATTACAAAAAAATGCAGTATTTTTTGTAACACACTCTGACATTTGTTCATCTAGCCTAACAAGCACATTAATTTCTCTAGTTGTTTCTAGGAAAAAAAAAAAGATAAACATATACTCACTCACCTGTCTACACCTGTTGCATCTCCATGCAGAGAGCTATGCCAGTGAACTGGAAGGAACTCCACCCTGCTCACTTTCCCTTCCTCTAAAGATTTCTTAAAGTGAGTCTGCAGCAACTTCAGAGAAACAGTTCTAAAATCATCAACTGTAGAGAAGCAGAGTAATGAAAACCTGACAGTAAAGATATTCAAGTAATACACAATTACAAACATTCTTTTTTTCCCCTCAACTGCAACAGACATAATCAAAATACAAATTAAGGAAACTGCAAAGTGGAAAAACCTTTCCAAGAATTACTCGATTTTTCTTTTTTTAAAGTGCCTTTCTTGTAAGCTTCTCTTTTTCTCACAACAGTGCATTTTTACTCTAAGATCAGTCCACACACAGCCTTCTTAACTCACTCAACTGTCTTAAATAAATAAATAAACCCAAAGAAATCCACACACAACCAAACACAACCCAACATCCACTAAAAATCTTTTCAATTTTTTTTTTTTTTTAAAGACATACTTATCTGAAAGATAAGCTATCTACAGTTAACAGTTAAGAATAAAACTGCAATTAAACAAGGAAAAACTTACCACATTCAACAATGCTTCTAAATCTCAAGTCACAAACAGGACCGATGCCATGAACCATAAACACCAAATGGTCAACTTGGGCCATTTCTCCTGTAGAAAAAGGAAAAAATCAGAGTACCAATATTTACTACACTAGTGAAGTTTAGAGTCAAGCATTCTTAACCTGCTTCAAAAAGCCCATTACATACTGTGGTTCAAGATATCACACAGTCCACAAGACTGCTTTGATTAGAAAACCACATCAATGAATTACAGCTTAGATTATGGAGCAATTTTAATCTTTAGACTCTAAACACGAACAGCGTTTTGCTGCTCCACTCACTATCATCCAACTTCTGCACTGAACCAAAGCTACTGCTCAAGATGCAGCCCCACATACACTAACCACATACCATCAGGTATTTCATCATGGTCATCATCAATTCCACGTTTTACTACCCTTGGTCTTGCCTGACCATCTTGAGAGGTGCCCCATTCATCAGATGTGGCAGAAGGCTGGAACTGAACTATAACCTGAGAAAGAATACATTTACCAATTATAACTACAAAACCAAACAAAATCAACAAAAAACACAACCTTTTAAAACCTTCTCCACAGTTTTCCTTAAATGAGACTCTAGACCCTGAAGTAACACAGATAATTCTCTTTAGTCTGAGAAGCAACCAGATGACTTACTAAAGTAACCACTAGCTGAAAATGCTGGCTTGCTCTGCAATTCTTAACAATTTCAATTCCTCAGTCCAGTATTATTCAAGCACCTCTTTCCTGGATCCCAGTGCCCACTCTTCCTTATCAGCTGACTATTTTTTGTGAAGAAATTGACTGTTTCCCCTCTTTACAATTATTCTAATTTAAGGCAAAAAAAATTGATCAGTCCTCATCAGAGAAAGGAAAACATTTGAAGGAGCATAAAGACCGTAGAAAACAATTAATTCACTAGCATGACTGTTTATAGTCACTAGCACAACAGTGTCACGTCATATTTATGACACTAAGAGTTTTAAGTGCTTCTTCTCTAGGGTTTTTCCTGGATGAAACTTCTTAACCTACATTAGTATGTGGTAAATATAGGAGTAACTGTGATTCTGATATATATGTATTTTTTAAATTCATGTATTATTGCATCTGTGATAAGAGAACAGTTAACAACACTGTTCAATAAGTCTGAAGTCCACAGTTAAATCACAAGACACTGCTAGCAGAGCATTTACAGTACAAAAAAGATTTAGTTAGAAATTCTACTTCCTCGTGGCCTAGAAATAGCTGCAGTGGAAGACTTTGTGGCTTAAATATTCAAGCTAATTTTTAGTTTGATTAATGCTCTTCTTCACATGAAAGCTTAGCTTTAATTAACCTCAGACAGTCTTTAGCAACTGGAAAGTAATTAAAATTGCCTCCTGCTCGCTGCCAGTTACACTTAGCGAATATTTCAGCCATTTAACCCTTATTCTTTCAAAGTACCAGGATGCACTGTATTTTAGTCAGGTCATAGCACATTGAAACAAGAAGATTTTAGTTTCTATAAGCATTTTTATCTTAAACGCACACATACTCAAAACAATTAACAAGTCAATTTCAAGCAAAATTAACATTGCATTATTTTTATACTCATTCAGCCCAAATGTGTTCTGCAAGAACCAGTTGCCAGAACCTATTACCTTGGGATTATGCATAACAATTGTCTCCCCATTTGGGAATTCAAGTCGACGATGCCATTGATTTGTAGTTACAGCCCTTTTATATTCTGCCTGAAACAGTAAACAAGTTAAATTGAGAAGGCATTTTCATTTCATGTCTTTTTTGGTCATACACATTATCTGTAATGTTAATGTTAGAAGTTATATAGTTTTATCTACACGATGAGTGACATGGCTCAGTACACATGGTGGGGATGATATGAGGATTGGACTAGATGATATTAGTGGCCTCTTCCAACCTTAGCAATTCAAAGCATCACAGATGAAGCACTATACAGGTTGACTTAAGGCCACAGCAGGACAGGACCACTGCATGAGCAATTAACTATTCTGGCCGTTCCACTTTCCAGAATTTGCTTAATTACATTCCAGAAATTACACTTGGGGAATCATTTTAATGAAACAAAAGGAAGTAATTCTACAATCATAAATAAAAAGTACTTCCAAGTTCTTCATGAAGCTTATGTAAAAAGTAATACCTACCTCTAGCTTATCACTAAAATCCTCAGTGTAAGGAATAAAGCGGCTATCCTTCTCTCCCTTATAGAACCACATGCATCGTCTCACTTCTGAAGGCTCTTCTTCCCAGTAAACAGCCTTCCTCATTCTGTCATACAGGTACACATCATAGCGTCCGCCGTCAGTGCTCAGAACCACACTCTCAGGATCAGGCTGGACTGTGACATAAAAGTTACCCTCAGATACAATACAAACGTGTGCATTCTTTTTTCCTCTCTCATTCCAAGGCCCCAGTCATTACTGTGACTGACACTAAGTCATTAAGACAGATATTTATATCATGGAAGAGAAGTTTAATATTTTCCATCTAGTTCCTTCTGCTCACCTCTGAAGAAGATACGATTAAAATCTTTGTAACTTACCAGAATTATAGACTTCCTCTAGTTTTGCAGAATCCAGAATGCTGAATGGCATCCATATTTGCTTGTCCTCCACCTCTTTACAGTAGAACCAGTGTGGCTGAACTGGCTCATATTGGTTCTGTGGCAGAACAGGAGGTGCTTGGACCAGTGGACCTGCAGGTCTGGGAGCTCGCAGTTGTGACTGAGACTGAGGAAACTAAAAATACATATCTCTCAATTTTACAGGCTTTTTTTTTTTTTTTTATAGAACTAATTCATCCTTCGCAATAAAGAGCACTCTGACCCTTTATTTTGTTTTCTAAGAACATTCTCTTTCAATCAGAAAATAGTATAGACAAATTGCCTGTTGCTTACATTTTTGAAAACTTGCATGTTCCCAATTACAGGATAGATCTTTAAGGTAAAATATGCAATTCAAAAAGGAATAGAGTCTTAAATTGTTAAATTCTGGTAGCACCACATCAGCAACAATTTACTTACCTGTGTCAATGGCCCTGGAGGTGTCTGATACATCTGGACAGGTGGGACAGAGGATGGTGGGTGAACAGGTGGGGTTGATGCATGACTCTGCTGTAGTTGTGGCGGAGTAAGGTATGGGTTGGCTCTGCTGCTCAGGGTGGTGTGGCGGTAAGGGTTATACCCCTGCTGAGATGGAAGAGCAGAAGCATTTGCAGGTGGGGGACAGCTCTGTTGAGGAGTCTGATAACCTGTGATTCCCACTTGTGAAGTAGGTGGAGGACCAGAAGAGGACTGTGACTTGGGAAGCTGTGGAGAAAAGGCATTTTGCCCATCCTGTGACCCAGTCACAAGTGGAAGTGAAGTTGGAGGCCTGGAGAAGGCTACTGCTCCAACAGGTGGTGCAGAAGATGTTAAGGGCAGCTGCCCAATGCTTCCAAATGGGTCACTGCTACTGGGCACTTGAGAGAAATAGTTGAAAGTCTGTGGAGGATTAGGGCTGGCAGAAGTCTGACCCAAGAAGCTGTCCTCTTCGCCAACATCTGCAGAATCATCTGCAAAGACAAACAACACAAAAAGATGTCCAGAGAGGTTCAAACAAATCAGCATATGTAGACAAAATGTTCTGTAATGTTATGAGCTATTTCTAAAACCCTACTGGACTATCTGAAACCAAAAGTATTATAAATCTTACGTATCCTTGAAGATTAAATGTGCCATAAAGTTAAACAAAGGATGCCAAGTCTTCAAGAACATCTAAAACAGACCACAAAAGTCATTCTGTGTTCATAGATAAAGCAACAAAAACTAAAAGTTTAAGTAAGAGGCCAAAGTATGACTTAAATTAGGACCTTTCCAAGCCACCTTGTCAAAGAAACATGCTTCCGTGGCACTAAAACCCCTTCAATCTCCCTTATGCCTACCAAATACAAGAGCAGCTTTGCTTTATTTCCTCTCACTACAAAAACAGACACTAAGAATAGAACCTTACTCTCTAATGCTTAGGCTTCCAAGATCTCACTTAAAAGTAGGGATTAAGGACATTCCCAAGCAGACTGTGCCTACCGGTGATGGCTCTTAGTGGCTTAAGGTCATTCCTCACCTGACCCATCAGCAACACCCTCTCTCAGTTTCCCACTTTACTTGCAAGGTGGCCAAAATTCATCACTCCAGTTTATCTGATAAGCAAAATTCATCACAAGAAAGAGTTAGTCCGGTTCTGTCTAAGAACCTTACTCTAGGTTTGTGCAAGAGGAGAATCTCTGGTACAGGAAAATAAGTCCCCATCCTGTGTAATTGCAGGAGAGGGCTTAAAATCCTGTCATGTCTGTCTATTTGCATTGTGAGAATACAAACCAGCTCCTGGTCAGTTGCAGCTTTCTGCTTTGCACTGATCCAGTAGAAATTGGAAAACCAAACAGTTTGACCTGAGTCCAGCAATAAATTCAGCTGAGTGTTGAATTGTCTGAGCATCACTGCCTGCCTGCTGAGGGAACAGAACCTTCCAAGCACCCAAAGCAATTTACTGGAAGTCATAAGAGCATTGTTGTCTGCTCTGGCAGTCAAATAATCCCCAGACAGCGGGGATGAATCCCCCATTACTGCTTCTCTGCTGCTTCTCAGTCCCTAGGCAATGAGAGACCAGCAGCTTATTACCAGCAGTATTCCTCTCACGTTCAATGACTGTGAGACAGCCTCCTGTGCATCCCTCACAGGTAATACCTTGTCACTCACAGACTGCCACCTGACAACCCCAAGTGACAGAAGTCCAAGTCCTCATTGGGATCACTCTACCTACAGTAAGGATGTTACTTCATCTCAACCAGAGAACACATTTTCTGTCTTCAAACTGTATGGCACAAAACTCTTACTGCTACTCACTCTTCAAAATGCAACAGATGCATGCATGCACACAGCTTCCAAATGTCAGCTTTCACATGGATGTCAAACAATTCCTGACGTAGATTCCCATAACAATTCAGGATTCAAACTCAAGGACCCATCCTTTCCTGCTTTAGACTGTGATTCAAGATGCAAACTGCTCTATGCATCCAGGTCCTTGTGACAGCTGGGTAGTCAAGGTGAATGGAAGCGATGACAGAAGTAGAATATAACAGGATGCCCCTCCCTTCAACGTGGCATAACCTCAGTAGATCTCTAGCAATTAATTTCACTCCAGCTGCAAAACTATAACCTTCATCCAATCCAAAATTCAGCAAAAAGGAGAGCGCACAACTAATCACATCTTACTACTGAAATCCCATCGACAGATTCCCTCCCTTGCCAGGAAGCTGCCACGTGAGAGCCACTCACATAATGCTAATTTCCAGACCTGCACTTAAAAACTGTAGGGATTGCACAAGCTCAGTTAGTACACGTGTCAGCTACCTATCTTAGCTAAGTAGGAATGATATTTTAATGCTCTTATTCCCTCTCTCTCCCCCTGAAAACGTGGAACATCTAAAAAACATTCTGAAGCCGCACTTGCCAAGGATGTTTTTAAGCCCACAGGGATGTACTGCATTCATTTCCCTAGCTAAGGCATGTCAGCGTTGAAATCAAGCTTTGGATTTTGAACTGAGTGTGGAACCACAGACTCATTAAGGTTGGAAACGACCACCAAGATCATCCAGCCCCCCCAGCAGCCCCTCCCCACATCCCTCAGCGCCCCAACCCACAGCTCTGTACACCACGGACTTGGTGACCCCCCTCTCCCCGTGCAGCTGTGCCTTCAAACACCCCACCTCAACCTTCCCTGGTGCCAAATTAACACGGAAATCTCCAGTTCCCGCTTAGCACGCTATATCCGCGCGGGGAAAAGGAAAGACGACGCGGGATGGGCGCACGCTCAGGGAAGATGAGGGCCACACTGAGGCAGGAGCTGCTGCCGAAGGGAAGCGCGGCACGGAGCCCCGAGCACAGCGGGACAGGAGCGGCCCCTCAGCCCCGCACGCCGTAGCGCCCGCCCCTCGCAGCGCCCCATACCCGCCGCGAGCAGAGCGGGGCCCGGCGGCGCGGCCGGCGCCTGGCTGACCGGGATGAAGGGCACGGTGAAGTTGAATTCCGTAGCGGAGGAAGCGAAGAGAAGGTTGGTGCCGGCACCAGGCTTCGCCGCCGCCATGGCTGCGCCCCGTCCACGTCTCTTCCCGGCGGCGGCCCGGCCCCTTCCGCCCTCATCCCGCCGCCTTTAAGATGGCGGCCCCGCGGGCGGGCGCGGCGGGAGGAGGAGAAGGGAGGGGCGGGAGGAAAAGGCGGGTTCGGATCGCGCCGTCATTGCTGCGGCCGCTCTGAGAGGAAGAGGAGGGGGAGAAGGCGGAGGGCGGAAGTCCGCGGTCCCCGCGCTGGGCTGGCGAGCGGGAGTCGGCGGTTGCGGGGCGCTGGGGAGGCGGCGGTGGCGGCAGCCTTCGCCCGCTTCGCTCCCGCCATGCCGTGCGTGGCCGACTGGCTCAACAACCCCTTCAGCATCGTGCAGGGCATCTTCGGTGAGCGCGGGGCCGGGCGGGGCCGGGAGCGAGCTGGCGGGAGGGCCGCGGGGCCGGTGCCTCCTTCCCGCCGGGAGCGGCGCGGGGCCGAGGCGCGGTGCTGCCGTGTGCTGCGGGGCGGCGGCCGGCCTGCTTGTGCCGGGGCTGCGCGGGGCTGTCCCGGCTGGGCGAACCGCTTCGGAACTTGGCGTAGAGCGAACCCACGTGTGTTTTTCGGGGTAGCGGTGCTGCTGCCGTGCGCTTGTCTGGCAGGAAGAAGGGCTGGAAGCGAGACCCGAGCGCGTGGGTTTGGAGCTGGGGGCAACGCTTAGAACGAGGGCTCTTCTTGTGGAGAACGAGGGCTGCTCTTATGGCCTCGGCCGTGGGGTTTGCAGCTCGCTGTACCCCGTGAACGCTGCCGGTGCCACAGCTGAGGCTCGGCGCTAGGCTTGATCTGAGCTAAAAGCTCCCTGAAATTAAGAAAACTTCCTCACGCAGCAGAAAGCGCTGCCTCGGCTCCTCCAGCCGCACCTACCCGCGGGTGTTGCTGTGTTTCAGAGCCCTTCTGCGCTGCCCAGCCTGTGTGGTGTTGTCTCAGATCGCCCGAGGGGCGTGGGATGGGGAGCTGGGCACAATGTAACATTCATAAAGTCGTCTAGAACTCAGCTGTTTGCCCAGAACGGGGATAAATGTTTGAATTGCTTACTGTGTTAGCACGGTGCTGAATAGGAGCCTGTTGTGTGATGCAAATGTTCATGGAAGCGTGCCTTGTTTTGTAGCCCAACATACTCCAAATTCCGACTGGGAGAAGAAGGTAACTGACTACTTCAGAGAGAAATTAAAGGAAAACAATGCTACTAATTGGGTAAGACTGTTATTCTCTTCGAGTTACACAATTCTGACGTTAGACTCCTGTATCTCTGAATCCTTGCAGTGATATCTTCTTAAGAAGCTTTTCCTTTTCGTGATATGCACCTCTGAACGTTAGGCCTTTGTAATGCTTATTTACATTTCAGTTGCTTTAATCTGTGCTTAAAACCAAGATGCAAATTCCTGACTGTTACTGCAGCAGCCCCAGTCCTTAGCTCCAGAGTGCTGGTTTGCCTTGGGCCCCACCTGCTGAGTGCTGCCTGCTGGTGCTGGGATCCAGTAGGTGGCAGGAGCTGACAAACACTGTCATATTTGGAGGCCAGCCCTGCTGGTTTGCAATAAATGTACACAGGAAGTGTTCAAACTGTTCTTCTTTCACGTCCTTCTATCATAATGCTGCAAAATTCAGGTGGATTGAAGAAATATCTGCTTGGATGTTCACGTTTGAGGAAGAAAAGCATCTGCTAAAACTTTTAGAAGTCCAGCAAGGGAAAACCATGCTTTAGATTTAAAAATAAAACATACACACTTGAGTTCAAATGATGCTTTAGTGTGAAAGGCTGACAAAAATGGCATCCTGGAGCACTGTTAATTGGATTAGAAACAACGCTTCAAGGTTTGAGCCAAGCAAGTTGGCAGTGGGATATATAAGATGATAAGAAAGGGGCGGTGGCAGCTTTTGCAACTTTTTTTTTTTGCTTACTTCACGGTGATACTTAATGCTTATATGGTAGTTGTTTAGGAAAAGCTTTCTTTTACAGGTCCCATCGCTGAATGATGTTCCTGTACATTACCTGAAGCCCAACAGTTTAGTGAAATTTCGCTGTATGGTTCAAGATATGTTTGATCCTGAGTTTTATATGGGTGTATATGAAACAGTTGACCCAAACACAAATGCACGTGTAAGTGAAATACTGACTTATTACTTCTGTAAATGCTTAACATTTTCTTCTTCCTAGTCATCGCATTTCTCGTGTTACAGAGCTAAAGCTATGGAGTCTGGCACTGTCTGGTGGTAGCTTATTATATAGCATCAGTAACATAACAGTATTTATAATTCTCTTGGGGAATTTAGGGAATAATACTGCTTTAAAAATATATCTTTTTGAAGGACTTACATGCAATAATTTAGATGTAAATCATATTCAAGCTGCTGGCACACAGGGAATGATTGCATTGTTTTTTCTTCTTGACAGGTTTTGCATTTTGGTAAATACAGAGATGTGGCAGAATGTGGGGTAAGTTACACAAGTTATATGCATTTTGGGATGCAGTATTAGTTGGAAAGATATGATTTATAAGCGCAGTGTAATTTGGTGCTCACAGTGGGCTCCTGGAGATAAGTTTCTTAAAACTGAAAGTTAATCTCAGACTGGGACAGCAGAGTATTCCTAATTGCTTGTCTGCTTTCCAAGTTCAGCAAAGTTCAAGTCAATTCTGTTTTAATTAACATTTGTTTTACTGGGTGGGGTGGGAGAGAAAGCACTCCAGACTGTTTAGATTCACTGTTTCATGAGATGTAATCAGGCATCTTGTGAGTTCTGACTAAGTAGCTGAATATGTGAATATTTAGTTTTAAACAGAAAAGACACTAATCAGGTTTTTAACGTTTTTATTTCCATTGGCATTCTAGCCACAGCAGGAAATTGATATGAACTCCTCACAAACAGTCACCTTGGAAAGACAGACGTTCTACTGCGTTCCAGTGCCTGGTGAATCAGCATGGGTGAAAGAAATATCTTTTTTCTCTGAGCTAGTGCTGTGCTATGCAAACATTATCATCAATTAATTCATTAGCTGTAAGGAGACAAATTTATGTAATGTTTCTCAGTTTTGGGGTTGTTTTGTTTTTCACTTTAAGTGAATCAGGACAAGTAATGACTGGAAGCTCTTGAAAATTTCTGATATTTGTGCATCTTTAGAAAATGGGAGACTTAATGTGAGCTCCGGGCATTCATTGATGTTTTCTGGTGAAACCAAGACATTGCTACATAGTAACAGTCTGACAAAAGCACCTGTAGAAACACTTGCAGCATGTTAGACGGTAATTCTTGGAGTGGATATGTTGCATTTTGTAAAGTGATGCGAATTTGATGGTTAATCTGATGACTTGATAATTCACATTTTGAATTCAGAATTTAAGAAAACTACTTATCATTGGCACAGAATGCCAATAGCACTTGAATATGGTGGGTTTTTTGGTGAATAAGTGATTGCTAGGAATTAATTTGCGGGAAATGCTCATGTCAAAATCTTGCAGCAATGGAAATCTCAGGTGAACCTGACTAGTGTGAAAATGCCTGAAAATCATTTCAACATCTGTACATCGCATGCTAATGAAAACACCAGTATATTAGATGTTGCAAAACTCATTTATACCTGCAGCACAGCTGGCATCTTACAAGTACGTCAGCATTTTCTATGTATTTCTTTCCTAAGTAGTCCAAATAACTGTATCAGGTAGTCTTGCTTTGACAACCAGCATGTTTCCTGGGCCTGAAGAAACTTCTAATACTTTGTTCAAAACAGGAGATGACATCAGGTTAGCAGAGCTTACTTTCCCTGAATTTTTCTTAGCTGAGTGTGGTGTTGTCCTTAATCCTCAATTTTACGCGTATATCAGTGCCAGCCAAGCTCGAGTTAGTCCTTCAACATCCTACACACCAAGTCGCCACAAGAGGAGCTATGAGGAAGATGAGGATATGGAGCAACATCCATCTAAACAGAAAGAGCAACACATGGGTAATGGTCATTACTGATGACTAGATGTTAAGGCATTTTGTCAGGCTTTGTGGAAATTCAACTTTAGAAATTGAAGTATTTGCAATTGTTTGAATCAGCAGTGTTAATGCAGCCTCTCGTAACCAATTTGGTGTTTTTGTAGACATCGTCAGTGGCTTAAATAGTGTGGGAGGGCTTATGCTGTTGGGCACTGTATATTCTATGACTTGTTGGTTTTATGACCTAGAGTTAATAATTCCTAAAATAAATATTTTGTTCGTCAGCATTTGTATGCTGCCTTTTCCAGGAGTTCTCTCTTAATTTCTAACTGTAGAGCATGTTTTGTGGTAAGCTGGAGAAAATTAGTTTCTTTTCTCTCTTGGTTTGGATGTTACTGTTTAAATTGAGGCCAAACTGCATCTTAATTGGGTGCTGCTTTGCTCCAAAGAATACTGTATTTCTAAAGAATACCCCTCTAGCCTCACCTTTTTCTTTTGTGAGACTTACAAATTCAGTTTCATAAGGGAGGCAGATTAATACCAGATGCTTTGTAGCATGCTGAAAAAGGCTGTTAGACCTCCTCAGAAGATGATATTTTCAAACAGTCAGTGTTAGGATGGTGTGCACTGCTTACTGATTTTGTGAACTATTTGTTCCATTGCTGTTCTGTGGAGACACCACTTAAACTGGCATAGGGGTCTCCTGAACATTTTGACATGTTCTCTTTTGAACAAGAGAAAATGGTTAGTTCAAAATGATGAATCCCATTACAAGAAAAATAAATAAAAATCTATCTTTTGGTGTTACATGGTCATGTCATTCACTTGCTGCATTTTAGGTTTTTGTATTTAGACGGATGAATTCCAGAGTAGGTTTTCATAATGTTTCTTTATTGTTGAAAATCTAAAGATGATTAATGCGACCTGCTTTGTTGATGTATATTCTCCCCTCTGATTATCTGTTTTTTAAACTTGATATGCAGAAATATATTGCCTTTGCAGACCTGTACAATTTAGAAGCATTTAGTTGTGGTGGTTGAAGCATCTCATGTTGAAACTGAGGTGGTTTGGTCATGTTTGGAGTTTTTTAAGACATGCAGATTTTACTTACTCTCCTGTTTATCTTGGTAATGTAAAATGTTTGTGATACTTTGCTATTTTGAGTCAGAATATCCTTTGACAAATATGCTCTTTTTTTGTTTGGCTTCTTGTTAAATTAGTGTAATTCTATGTTGCTTGATGCAGTGAGTTGTTTACTTTGCTTTTCTATTAAGGAGTGTATGAATCCTTTGCTTTCAGGCAGTGGAGGTGATAGCCATGGATGTGGGGAGCCAAAAAGATTAGAAACTGAAGCTTCTGCAGGTCATCATCTCATTTCTCCCAACTGTTCACCTCCTCTTGACTTAAATTTTCCATTGCCAGGGGAGAAAGGACCAGCATGTCTTGTAAAGGTAAGAAAAGGTGATGAGCACAGTTATGAGGCAGACAATCTGAAGTGGCAGGGGGAAGAGTCTGTTAGTAACTGCTCAAATGTCTAGCAGAAACTGGCTTCTGGATACTTGCTTTTAGGATTTGCCCTCTTAAGCAGGAATTTGTGATGGGAAAAATTAAAAGTAACACAGCAGATATCTGTATTGTGCTTGAGCTGGTCTTTGATTCTATGCTGTCTATGAAACTTTTAACACTACTTCCTTGTCTCGGGCAGGTATATGAGAACTGGGATACCTTCAAAGTCAATGATGTTCTGGAGGTGTATGGTATTTTGTCTGTGGATCCAGTGCTGAGTATAGTGAATAATGAAGAGAGGTAAGGCTTGGGTGGTACGTGGTTCTGAAGTGAAGTACACTTATGTTAATATGGCAGTTATTTTTGTTTGTCCCTTTAATACAGACAGGGGAGCGTGTGAATACATAATATTCACCTCTTCAGTTGTTACTTAAAAGCTTGATGGGGAAAGCATTGGATTCACAGTCCTGTAAACTAAAGCCCATTATACTCTGAAGCATCCATGGCCTTGGATTCATGATGCTTGTTTTCCTATGTTGTTACACAGTCTGTAAAGCAGAAAGAATTTCTGTAGCTAAGTGTTGTGTGCACTTTCATACCTATTAAAATATCAGTGGCTGAATGGATAGTGAATAAATAGGGAACAGTTTTTGAGTAGGCTTTAAAATGATAAAATATAGTTAATACTCTTGTGAACTGTAGAATACAAAATATAAATACAAAATGTAGAATACAAATACAAAATTTGTGTCTTCGTAGAAGGTGGAAGTGACTAAAATGATTGTAAATAGGGTTGTTTTTTTTTCTGCTAATTAAAGTGTATTATCATATCATACTGCTGAAGTTTCTGGTTTCACCTTCTGTTCTCTGATTACTTGAAAAAATGCAGTTATAAACAAATCAATTTTAAAAAATAATCTTAATGACTGATCTAACACAGATACTACTAATGCCTTGAGCAGTTGTGCTTCAAATAAATTATTTGGGTTAGTAACTTTGTTTATCCTTTTAATAAATCCAATATCAAGAGTGCAGTAGGAGTCCTTTATAATGCCAGCTTCTTAAAAGTAACTCAGCCTGGTCAGCTGCTTTTGGCTATCATCTGTCTGACAGAAAGCTAATCCTGCACTGACAGATCAGTTGGTGTCATACAGTTATTTATTTGTTTTCTGCATGTCATTCTATCACAAATAAACAACGTGGTGGCATTTAGCAACATCTTGAATGCAAAGAGTCTAAACAAAAGATTTTTTTTTTATAGAAAGAGACAGTAATCTCAGAGGGTTGCTGGAGAGGCCTTGAAGTAATGAAGCCTTTCAGCTGTTAAGGCTAGTGAAAGTTCATCAGATTTGTACCAATCCTTGCCATCATATTATACAGTCACCTTTAGATTTTAGTTTCTACATAACAAATGAAAATGGCCTAAAAGGGATTTTGTAAGGCACCATTGAGAAGACCAAATCTTGTATAACTGAACTCTAAATTAAGAGGTAACACATGCAAGCTACAGTTGATGTACGCTCAGATTTTTTTTTCTCAGCCACCAACACACCTGTTATGGGACTGCCTTGAAGCTCTCATTGGCGGTGCCTAGAACCAGTCAGAAAACAACAAAGAAGTAATACATATTTCAGAAAAAGTTGCTGGATATATATATCATTCATATTTGCTGGATAGAACAGTGTGTAGCACTTCATGTGAAGTTGCATCTTATTAAGTGGTGCAGCAAATAATAAATGCAGTCTGTTTTGGGTGGTTTTTTCCACCCAAAAAAAGAATCCATTATCTTTCTGACACTAATAGAATACAACTTCCTTTATCAAGTATGCTTTGGTGTTTCTATGTCATTGGTTATAAATTGTGATTTTGTATTTGATGTTTATAAAAACCCTGAGGACAGCTCCTATAGTTTGAATACAGAACTTACCAAGTGTTGGGAACAGACATGCTGTGTTCACGCCGTGGTTCCAATGGCTTGTGCTCAGGTGGAGAAAAATGTTTGGAGCATTTTCAAATCTGCTTGTGCCCTTGCCTAGGGATAGCTCAACCCTCGATCCTATGGAGTGCATGGACACGGCAGAAGAACAGAGAGTACACAGTCCTCCATCCTCATTAGTCCCCAGAATCCATGTGATTTTGGCACATAAATTGCAACATCTTAATCCATTACTGCCTGCTTGCCTTAATGAAGAAGAGAGTAAAACCTGTGAGTACACTTCACTCTACATACTTGTAAATGTGCAGTTTGCAGGTACCTATGGACAAGTATTCCTTTGCTCAGAGACAAATGCATCAGTGTAACATTTGTATTTAAATTTTGTGAAAGTAGAAGAGCCATTCAATGCCACAGACGGCTCAAAACACGAAAGTTTGTATTTATGTGATGCTTACATATTGCTTCTTCTGAACTAAATGTGAGTTACATGAAGCATACTTAGCATCTACAAGCTTAAAGACTTTACCAAGCTGTTCAGCTGTAAGATTTCATTTGCTTTCAAATGCAGTAGTGAATTGCTGGAAAACTATATTTCCAAATTAATACTGCAGTGTAAGTAAACATGTGCAACATAAGGAATCATAATGCTGTGAGAACAAGAAAAAACAGTTCTGGTTTTTAAGTAACTGTCATTCTTTGTGGCTGATATAAGTATTAGTTTTCTTGTTAATTATTGCACGTAAACATCTAATTGATGCCCTTCATCCCTTCCTTGCATACGTTGTATTGGTTGTTTTGAGCTCTGTTGTAAGGGGATTTTTTTGTTTCTAATTTGGTATGACTATGCTATATATCTCAGAAATTTGACTCCAAGCATTATAGACTTGCATTTATAACATTAATTAATTTTAAAAAAAGTATTTCAAAGGAAATGCTGTGCAACTGAAGTTACCCAAAGCCAGTAATTGCTTTGTGGGTAAACAAATGAATGTTTATTTTTCTGTCTTGGAGTAACCACTTTTCTCCATCTGATTGTAATGGAAAACAAGCTTTATGTAAAGAAAAGGGGAGGGGGGGGTGCCCATTTTCTGACATTGTTGTCTTCTGCTCTTTTATCAGTTGTGTCTAATTTCATGTCTGAGCTGTCACCAGTTAGAGCAGAGTTACTTGGGTTCCTCACACATGCCCTCTTGGGAGACAGTTTAGCTGCTGAGTACCTTATATTGCATCTCATCTCTACAGTGTAAGTATTTAGAGGTTTTTTGAGAATTTAAGTGTTCGTCTTTTAAAAGACATCTCTTTTTTGGGTTTCTTCACCATTCTGTAAATGAACAGCAGAAACTACTTATTCCAGCAGTACTTAGTCCAGATAGTTGTCCTGTCGTAGTAGGCAGTATTAGCAGACTTCATTCTCTGGAATACCAGAAGGTTTTGTTCAAAGCCCAGTTTCATCCTTTCAGTGTTGCTTTGAGAGCTGGAAAAAAAAAATCTCCTAGATAAAAGTTTAAACAGAGGTACAATATCAGTACAGTTGTATGTACGCACTGTTCTTTCTGGCTGTGAACGCTCTGATACTTGGATCGCAAGCTATTTTTTTCCTCTTATCACAAAAAAAATTTGAAATTTGTCAAGAACTGGCAGAAGATGTACAGTAAGAAAAGGGAGAGGAAAGCTGAGGGCAGGTAAAGGAAATGAACAAGCATAGTAAGTAGGGAAATTGAGCAATAAGAAAGAGAAAGCACGGAGTATTTGCAGCAGAGCAGAAGGAGAACAGAACATATTACAAGCACTATTAACATACTGCTTTTGTGCAATGCTGCAAAGCCTTCCAAAGCAGAGTTCAGCCTATTTTAGCTCCATGGACATTGGAGAAGGAGCAAAAATGAGACTATTATTTATGTATTTATGTATATATCAATACTGAAATCCTGCTAGCTATCAGAGATTGATCACAGATATTGCTCAGTTTGAGTGATATCTCTGATCACTCTGTTAATCAGATACTTCCCTAACCATGTTTCTTTTTGATTTTAGTTATGCGAGACGAGATGTGCTTCCTCTGGGAAAATTCACAGTCAACTTGAGTGGATGTCCAAGGAACAGCATCTTCACAGAGCACATCTACCGCATCATTCAGCAGCTCGTCCCAGCTGTAAGAATAACATCACAGTGTTGCAGTGTTTTTAGTCATAAATGTTGGGGTAATTGGCCAAAAGAAATAGACTGTAACTTATTTAATAAAGTTGCTGATCTCCATCTAAGGGGCAGGCAAAAGTGGAGATATGGCTCTCTTCCAGATAAAGCCTGTATTATCATAGTTGTATAAGATGAATATGGAAACAGGTCCTATCTTCGTATGTATTAAACTGTCAGATGCATCTATCTTTTCAACATTTCTTAAGCCTTTAGTATTTGGATGTTTGGAATAAAATGTGTTCTGTATTATGGCAGCAGGTTTTATTTTACTTCCTGTGGAGATTCACAGTTGCAGCTCCTGCTAAAGAAAAAATTACTTACTAGAGAGGTGAGAGGAGATGTGCAATGAGTTTCTTTTCTCCTTGCAGTCCTATCGCCTACAAATGACGATTGAAAATATGAACCATTCACGATTTATCCCACGCAAAGACTACACAGCTAATCGCTTAGTCAGTGGAATACTGCAGCTCGCCAGCAACACTTCCCTTGTCATAGATGAGACTCAGCTTGAGCAAGGACAGCTTGACACAAAAGGTAATTTTTTTTATATATGTATATATTTAAAGACAGTGGTGCTAATTGTGTCCCAGTGACAAGTTTCTGTTAGAAAACAGTTGGTGGCTCCCATATTCTATTTCATTGCTTGACCTAGCATGCTGCTAGTTCTGCTGCCTTCTCAGACAATTTAATGCATGATCTTTTGGTTTTGCTTACTGGAAGTTTCTGCTGTTTTGCTCAGAAGTGCTTGTATTGAGTCAGAACGAGTAGCTCTACAATGAAAAGTCCTACATCTATTATTTTTTTCCACAAGAGTCCCTTTATTAAGGAGTACTATCTGTCCCAGACCTCAAGTGACCTGTAGTGAAACAAAATGGTATCTCATTTGGTATGATTGTGTCATAGAGTGCTCTGGGCAGCATGTCTGATGCTTGATGGAAGAGGCTGCTGGTTTGAATGAGTCTTCAGACCACACTACCTCTGAACCATTACAATGGTTTGGCTTTTCTGTGAGGCAAAGAAAGTGGGGAGAGCATACACTGCCTTATGCTTTATACATTTACTGTATATATGAAAACCATCCCTTGAAACCCAACTTAAATGTGAGGCATACAAAATTAGCTATTGTTTCATAGAAAAAAATGGATGGTTTTGTCACGTAAGCTGATGTAGCGTTGCAAAATGTGCTTTCTACAGAGCTTTAAGTAATAGCCTACATAAAAGAGGAATTGTGGTACCTTCTAGAAGCTCAATAACTGGAGAATGTATAGTATGGCTATATATGATGTTTTGAGGAAAGACTAATGTCACTGGAAGTGACTATTTTAAAAGAACAATGCTACCTTTACGAGTCTGAACTGTGTGATGCTGCAGGACTGCTGGGCCTCCTTAATGAGTGGTTGGTGCTCTGTCCCATTGCAGCTCAAGGTTTGGCAGAATTAGCCAGGCTGAGATTTCAGGTTGATACTATTGAAAAACATAACTTCTTTTTAAATTATTACTACTGGAAGTTAGTTATTTGCTTCTGAGCCTTTGCATGTATTTTTTGGGGGGGGAAGGCTGTTAATCTGGCTTTACTCAAGCGACAAAACTTTGAAGAAAATATTTAAACTAATAAAATTCATCTTCTTATTAGTTTCCAAACAAAATCAAAACAACAAACCACAGCATCTAACAATTAAATGCTGCTCATTTAAAAACATTGGGGGGGGGGAAATCAGTTTGAAAAAATGGTCAAACTCAAAGCTGTCAGAATTTTTCTTGCTCTTCTAGGTGTGCACAATGTGAAAGCGTTGGGTAATCTGATAACTTGGCAGAAAGTGGATTATGACTTCAGTTACCACCAGATGGAATTCCCATGCAATATTAACGTTCTTATCACCTCGGAGGGCCGATCGCTCCTACCGGTATGGAGAGATCTTTTTGAATTTGGGGAATAATTACTGTTAGTTGCTACTTAAAAACACTGAGCACACTGTTCCAGGGACAAGCGAAGATACAAGTGAAGACAGGAAGACTATCTTATGAGCAGTGATGTGTGTAAGAGAGTCACCTTTCTTGCTTCTTGGTTGAATACTGATGGCAAGATAGTGACTGAAGTTATCAATGTGCATTACAACACTGGGCAGAGCCTGCAGATAGACCATTACTCTCAAAGCTTTATTGTAAAACAGCTTCAAGAGGGGTTGGTGTATGAATAAAGAGCAGTTTGTCTGGCATTGCCCCTTGAAAAACAGAGTAGCCTAATGTTACGTCTCTGACCACTTGCATTCCAGCTTTATAAACTGAGAAACTGTGCACTTGTCTCAAAGGGAAACTGACTTATTGAATAAAAACTTCATGCTGGATTTCAAAAAGGGAATAGTTAAGTATTTAAAGAAGGAATTGTCTTGCCTAAATTCTGAGACTTTTGCCTTGGAGGTTGAATCTTGGAGTAGAAAAAACATGAAAAGGGATGATGTGTAATTTTATTTTTCAGTCAGATTGCCAAGTCCAGTTACAACCACAGATAATTCCACCAAACATGGAGGAGTACGTGAACAGCCTCCAAACTGCAGTGCTCCCTTCTGTGTTGAACAAATTTCGAATTTACCTAAGTTTACTGAGACTGCTGGATTACAGTATATCTGATGAAGTGACGAAGGTATGGAAAACTTCACTAGTTGATTTTCAACTCCATCTTCAGATAGAAAGTGCCTTAATATGTTACTGTACTTGCTCATTTCTCTCCCAGGCAGCGATTGTTGAAAGTTCTTTTAAAAAAAAAAAAGAAGCATTTTATTGTCATGGATGTGTGTGTCTTCAAGGATTTGTACTCACGAGTGCTTCGGTGTATAGAGTTCATACACATCCTGCTTGCTAAAATCATTTTGAAAATAATTATATTCAAAGATGAGCAAGCCTATTTTTATTCAAGCTGATTTTCTGACATTTCTCCTGTAATCTAAGGATAGTTATGGTGTTTGAATACTGAAGCTCCTTTATTGCCACTTAGTTGTTTGCTGTACTGTTTATAGGCTGTTGAAGAAGACTTTGTAGAAATGCGCAAGAATGACCCCGAGAGCATAACTGCTGATGACCTGCACAGAACTCTGCTTGTAGCAAGGTAGGTAGTGCTGTTAGTTTGAACTGAAAACTTTGTAGCAAGCGGGAGCCAAACTCATTTAATGCTGACAATTTAAGGCAGGTGTGTGAGGAATCTTCTTCCTCTGTTTCTGTCAGTTTCTTAACGAGGCAGAGTTCATCCTCTGCTTTCCAGTTTCTAAGATGCTGACAATTGTTTTTAAGCTGCATTAGGTTACCAAGTGTGAAACAAGTTCTTCATTAACTGCTCTTTCTGCTCGTCCAGGTTCCTGTCTCTCAGCGCGGGGCAGACGACACTGTCAAGAGAGAGGTGGCTGAGAGCAAAACAACTGGAGGCGCTGCGTAAAGCCAGACTTCAGCAGCAAAAGTGTGTTAATGGAAATGAACTTTAATGTTTTGTGGATGTCATGATAAAAATTTGTCTAATCCTAGATGGAACCCATACTAAGATTGGGATATTGTTTATACCAGTTTTTTTGTAGATAATTTATACCAAGATATTATGGATATTTACCCTTGCAATCTGAACACACTATCTCTGTTCAGCCAGCTAAACATATTTTATGAAATTTTTTTGGAGCCTGTTTTGTAATTGAGAATTGGTAACACTGAGCAAATGATTTGATATTAAAGTTTAATACTGAATTCGTGTAAATTCATTTCCTTTAACAATAGGAAAATGTAACCTGTTGCCCTTTATAGCAGGGGTAGAGTCTGTTTGGGAATAAAAGGCTGCTGCTGAGCAGTTTCTGTAAGTTTAACTTTGGACTTTAGGCAGCCAGGGCTCTGCAAGGTGTGTTGTTGCCCTCTGAGCAGCAGAATAATACTGATTACAGTGCAGTATGAAGAATCAATTTAAAATTATCTAAGATTCCAGTATGAAATTCATCCTTATTGTACTTAAAGACAACTCTCACTAACAAGTCCCTCTAATGAGCTTTACATTTCAAGCTATTTCAGAATAATAGGGACAACTGATACTTATGTACTCATATAAGCCACATCTTACTATCTACATAATTAGATATGGTTTGTATGAATAATATCAATTAAGTATTAAGAATAGTCTCTATCTTATACTGTACAGTTTGCACTGATGGTCACAAGAATCTCCCTGCCCTAATATGATTTGCAGAACTGGTGGAACAAGAGTGGTTTGAATGAAGTAAATACTGAACTAATGTGGAGTAATCCATAAAGATGGTACAAGGGTAGGGCTTCTGTTCCCATGGAGAACTTAAAGTATATGAAGCAGTGCTAGAGTTAATTCTAGATGAGACTAAATATTCAATTCTTTTGTGAACTTTATACGCATCCTGTACAAACCTCAGCCACCTTACTTTTTAAGTGAGACAGTGTTAGCAGGAAGCTGCTAGTTAATTGCATTTTCTGTTCCAAGCACAATAGTAGCTGCACAGCAGAAGCAACTTGAAATTGATTTTTTTGTCTGCAACTTAATGGTACTCAATTATAAAAAAAAAAAAAAAATTATACACTTCTGACTTCAGCCAATATTGTTTTTTCAGCTTAAAAGATGTGTTTATCTAAAACCTGGCTCCACTCTGTGGAAAAATACAAAACTACAGCCTGTAAATGTTTTCTTAATGATGATTTTGTTATGGTACTGTCTCTTCAAGAAAATAAGACATCTTATAGAAAGAAGTGAGCTCCAGTGTGTAGTGTCACACACCTGCTTCCTATATTTTCTGAAGCTGCTAGATAACCTTGACAACAGCAACAAGGGCTGAAATTTTAAGGGTGGGTGTATGGTATGTGCACTTAAAAGAGTGCTGCTCTCTCCATGGTGAAATGTATGGAGGGAGCATAGAGAAACCCTGTTTTGTCTGCATGCTTGCAATGAGATGTTTTGTAGCTTCCTTTTCCTGTTAGCAAAGCATTTAAAAGACTAGCCAAGATGAGGTGAGTTAGTCTTATCACTTTCAGACATGCTCTTACCTCTGCCTTAAGTTCAGGCCTCCTTGAAACTGAAAGCTATTTCAAGCATTAAGAGTATGTTAATGTTTATCACACACTAATTGACAGATTCTGAAAGTGGTCAAGGCCAGGTTGGATGGTTGGTGGCAACCAGCCCAGAGTAAGGGTGGAGGAAGTAGATGAGCTTTAAGGTCCTCCCCAAGACCCTTTGTGCTTGTATGAATGCAAGTATTTGTATAGGTCAGTTTCTCTTTCCTACCAAAATCATGACAAAATTTCTTCCAGCTACTACAACTGTGTGGGAATTCTCCCTCCCCCAGAAGCTATGCAAGTAACATGTCTTGTCTTCAACAGTTTTTTAGGAGCATCTTCATCTTCATGGATGTATGTATGTCTCTTTCCCGTCAGGCTGATGTTCCAGCACTGCAACTCCAGGAGAAAATGATAGAAGGTCTCTGCCAGATAAAGGGTCAAAGCAACCTATCCCCTCCTTTGAAACTTAAAATTCCAGACTTATATAGTAGCATGTACCTTGACAACATGCCAGGAAGCATCTTTTGGTTCTATTTTTTTATTAAAATATTTCATATATTGTTTACATTAAAATACAGCAGTAGTTTAATTTTAAATAGAGCCACAAGTATAGACACTCAAAAAATCCCAAACCCACATCACTTCAGTAAAACAAATAAATAAAGTTTCAGACAATTAGGTTTAGATGAAGATTAGACAATGATCTCAAATAAACAAGTCCTAAGACACTGTACTAGCCTACCCATGACACTATTTTTAAAAACACCACGTGCAGCCTATCTACAGTACATGTACTAGAACAGAGAGGCACTGGCTCTATAACAGTGGTTAGAGTAGGTAGAGTTAGAGTAGGTAGAGTTAGAAACCACAGCATAGCAACATCTGCTTTTGAATAATGTCCTACACTAGAATGGCAGTGCAAGGCATTTCTGGAAGAGAATTATCTTTTGACACGTACGTGTGCTGTTTGGTTTTTTTTCCAAAACCTGGTTCCCAGCATGAGTGGAAAGTTAGCCTTATTCTGCAAGTATGCAAAGCTTGAGCTGGTAATGAATTTGGTTTTGATTAGATAAAAACAACTATGCTCTGATGTCAACATTGACTTTATGAAACACTTGCCTTCTGTTTTAGAAGTTAGTTAGGTCTTTCCATCTGGACAGTTAGAATATACTAGAAAAGTGACAGCATGGGGAGGTCACAGTGCTTGAAGTTCAGGTATCTGGCTGATCTTGTGATACACTAACTCAAAATTTGAGCATATTGCCACTATCTAGAATTTGGATAAAGGGTATAGAGCAGCTTTAATCTAGGAGAAAAAAAAAGAGCATTTGCCTTACTTTCCTTCACTTCAAATCTAAAAGATAAATTTGCACTGCAGGATTGTGGATATTTCAGACTGTAGCAGGATATCATATCTTTACTGAAAGTGTCCCAGGCAGTGTGGAAAGAAAAGAACAGCAAGAAGTCTTAATTGCTGTTTAATGTAATTAAATACAAAAAAAGCACATTTCTCATTGTAGAGGCACAATTCATAGAAAACTGCATCTAAAACTTCAATGAAAACAAGTAAAAATACTAGTCCAAAAATAAATAACATGTAATCTACTATTAAGAAGTTATTTTGCTGGTGCAGTGCAAGGTAAGTAAGGTCATAGAAGTGCAGTATAATAACCATTTTAGTGTAAATATTCTCTACATAAGTCAGAAGAGCTACAAAATTAATCCCAAAAAAACACCTGTGCAACAGATTTAAGATAAACAGCATGCTTACTGAGTCCCAGTGTCTAAACTACCTGTTCAAACATGATTTACCCTTCTTTTGTCTCAGCTGCCTAAGGGAATTCTGAAGCCAGAACCAAATTCATTTGCATCTCTTGCACTTACTGTAAACAAGTAATCCATATTTTTGATCCCATTATTCATTAGCAGTTAATGCTACAGTGAACTCCAATATAGGGTTCTTGGGTTTTTGTTAGTCTTTTTTAGAGGTTTTTTTTTTAAGTATTGGTATATTCAAAGCCACAACAAGAAGAACACTCCATTAACAACTAAATTTGAATTATTCGTGTCTGGCATTGTGTAAACATTTCTTTCAGTTCTTTTTGTTTGATTTCATTTAGAGCTTCTGATTCTGCAGGGCTCTTCTGGACCTTTGCCACAGCATAATTAATTCCTTGAGTCAATCCTGCTTGTGTGATGTTAGCAACCTGGACCATGGAACTGCGAATTTTAGCAAAAGGAGATACAGCTCTGCTGCTGCTACTGTCAGCTGGAGAAGGAGTTGTGTGGAGTCCTGTCTCAGGGATACCAGAAGCAGATCCTGGGCTTCTGTGAGATTTAGTAAAGTCAGTCCCATCAACTGCTAAGAGCTGAGGATTTGGCTCAGAAGATTGTACATCCAGCTTGGATGGCCTGGAAGGAATGCCTGTGATTGTTTCAGTCTTGTTTTCTGCTTTCTTACACATATTATTGCTGGTTTCATTTATTATGTGATGTGGCTCTTGAGAGCAAGTCTCTGCCTCCAAAGCATCTGACATCTTATTTTGAGCATCCTGTACAAACCTCTGGCAGTACACATCAATAGGTTTAGCAAATTCCATCTCTGCATTGTCAGCAGAAGGTACAGGTACATCTTCACAGTCAGACTGGTTAGCTTGAGTGACATGAATCTCAGATGGAACATGAATGCTGATGTTCATATCAGTGCTGCTTACAGACTGGGACCGACTGCCCAGCCGTGGAGCTGAGGCAATGATACCACAACTAGGCAGCACATAATCTATCTGCCCTATGTTCTCTAGAGAGTCAGTTAACTGGTTGTCCTCATCAGATTTAGAATTTGTCAGAAAATCATCTGAGTGGAAAGAATCATTATCTGACATTTCTGTATCAGATTCAGCATGGACTTTAGTATCTACTGCTGGATTCTCTAAAGTTTCAAGGCTACTGTCTGATTTCCAAAGATTAACTTTCAAATTCGGTTTTAAAAAATTAACTTTCACTTCAGGTTTGGTGAAGCTGCCTAACTTCCGAAGATTGCTGATGTTTACATTGGATTTGGTTTGTTTCACTTTTTGATTGAGAGATGAAAACTTGCTGAGTAAGTAATTCTTGCCTTGTGCCAGGGACCCTCTGTTCTGAGAGCGAATGCCAATGATGTCTTCGTGAGGTTTGCTGCTCTTCCTGGAAGAAAAACCAATCTCTAGTGCCCAACTAAGAGAATTTCATCTATAACACCAAGTATTCACCATTTTCCAGTCTATTTCCATAGAGATTGGCACTTTAGAAAATGCATTCTTTTCCATACATAAACTGTACCCATATAAGCTCATCAAATTAAAAACAACAAAAACAAAGGTGTGACAGAATGGCATCCAAACAAGGCAAAAATATGCAAATACTTGTAGTTTCAGATTAAACTGATTTGATGTCTGTGTGTCCTTACAATTCCTACTCTGTTTATGATGCCATCTATATTGAGATTTAGGAGAAAAAAAATCAGTATTTAGGGCCTTTAAGCAAAATTTTCTTGCTTCTTTTTCCAGCTGAGCAGAAATTGAAATGATAGCCCAGTAATCAGACGCATAAGAAGGTTAATGAGATGCATGCTCTGATTGTTGTGCAGCACAACACAAAACTGTCAAGCAAAAAACATTTTCTAGTTCATGTACTTCGAACTGGAATGAACTAGAATGTAGAATGTGTTAAATATCAGTTAGCCATCCTCTTATTTCTACTCCACTGTTCTTTTTAAATGATTTCTAACACCTCACCAATATTTGGAGATACTAATTACTTTTAAGTTGATTATATCTCGTTAGACAAATTATCTGAAAGAAGTACTTTAGAACTATTCTCTCAGTGAGATTGGAAAAATGAAAACTTACGTGCCATTCTGATTAATACACAGGTGTTCATTAGTTCAGATTCCAGCCATCTCAGAAAACAAGCTATTAACTCAGGCACAAGTCTGTATTTCTTGGGAAGTACATTCTTCATTTTTGTTTTTAAAACTTCATACCACAGTTCTTGCATTTATCTGTTTCTAGACCATACATTTAAGAAGCTTTATTTCTTGTAAGAACAAAAATAAAGCTTTGGACACTTCACATTTACTCAGACTAAGTATTTGCATCACTACATTCTGGTGTACAAGATATTAGCAATTTTTTTTCTTTTCCATTTCTGGTTTATAAAGAAATATAAATTCTAAAAACACCAACTCTGCACTGAGAAACTCTGTCCACTAATCTAAGACATTCTTAAGAGTTAGATCTTCTCATCTTCTATCAACATTCTTCACACAAGACCCAAAATACTATCTGGGTTTGTTTAACATTTCAGATGAATTAATCTAAAAATTTTTCTTTCCCCTCACTGCAGAACTAGTAAAACAGACATCAAAATTCAGCTAGAAATTAAAATTCAGACTAATAATGAAGTATCCAATTTGCAGCATGTTACTTACGTTTGATAGCAAATATTCTACGTAGTCATAAACGTACAAAATAGTATTCTTGTTTGTACCCTTAAGAAAGCATCTGTAGATAGCGACCACTGAAAGCACCGTAACAAATTAATATCTAGCACAATTGCTAGAAGCAAGATTGTTTCTTTTAGGTATCACACATTTTACTTTTGTAATCTTAGCCCCTGAGAAGACAGCAAAACTGGGACAAAGATTTGCATGATTAAAGTACTCACCTCTCCAGCTTTTTCTCAATAATAGGCACATCTAATCCCATTGCTTGTTTTGTGATTCGCAGCATTTCTGCAATGCACTGAAGAGTGTCTGAAATCCAATTAGCAGCTTGTCAGATTTAAAAACTTGACATCTCCACATCCCAAGATCTAAAATTAGACTTTTTTTTGGTAACTTAATTAAGGTTAGGTTTTTTCCCCCCCCCCATTCCATAGAGTAGTTACACTCAAGTTGCAACTGATTAAAAGCTTACAAATAAGTTTAAGGAAACAATAGACTCTCCTTAAGCACTAGATACTGGGCATTGGATGTAAATGAATCACTGCCATGACACATTTGCAGAAGGAACACATACAATTACACTTAGTCTAAATCCTTCCTAAATTCAGTGCTCCAGGTAAAGAGTGATGGTTTTCCCTATTAGCATTTCTTTTATTTAGTCAAACAAGAAGCAAGAACGTTTCTAGATGTTGCTTTCACACCAATTTCTTATGCTCATTAGGAGCCAATATGAAGTCTGTTTTATCCTCATGTCTACATCTTCATTACTCCAAAATTGCATGCCTTCATTCTAAATGGAAGTATTGCTTTAAAACCATATCTGAAGCTTATTTTTCTCTGTTAAAACAGTAACAGCTGTATGTCCTGTGTACACTGAACTTTCTTCCCCTTCTCCCAGTAGAAGAGTTAGTTATATTAAAATAACTTATGGTGGATAACTTAACAGCTATGGAAAAGGTTTTCTTAAGGAAAGCTGGTATAATTAGTACTCTTTCACATATAAAGCTTTTACACAAGAAACAAACCTTTTCCATCTTCATCTGGGTTGCGTACCACAGCTCGAAGGGTGTGAAAATATCCACTTGTGTCCTTATACTTGTAGTGCAGCCTCATGCATGAGAACTTGGGTTTGCCAAAGAGAGTAGGCTCAGGCCCTGAGAAAAAACAAAGTTAGAAATATCCTTGAATGGAATAATGAAAAAGATATTGTGGAGACTATACCTAAACAAGCAAAAAGACAGCTTCACGTTTTCTTTAAATAGTATAGGCATTTTAAATGAAAGGTTTTCCACAGTAACTGAGTTATCAATTACTTTCAAAGAGCAACTGGACTTCACACACATTGTTATAATCCTGCCAGTTTATTATAGACCATCCTCTCAGATAGCAGAAAAATTCTGCATCTATTCCATCCTATGTCCTAGGAAATGTTTCTGAGAAGATTAAAGAGAGAAAGTTATGTATTCACCATTAACATAAGTTTCACAATTTAAATCAAGTACTTCAACTTTTCAATGCCCTTCAAAAGGTACCTATATTCACTGAACAGCAGGAGGTGTTATGTGTTTTTAGTATTTGATCTTGCTGTTTCAACTTTAGTTGGTAAATCAAGGTGTTTCCTGTATTGTGGAAATCCACAGGTGAAACAGATTTTTCCAAAGAGTTCTTAGTAATTATACATGCACAGTGAGAGTTACAGTAAGGAGGTGATAAAATCCTGAGGCATTCTGTACTGGATGATTTAACTTCATTAATAGAGGAAGGGGAGCAACAATGGAAGTTAATCAACATAAAACAATTCCAAAATAGCATGTTCCTTATCAGACCTTACTAAAAAAGAAAAAACTTTAAAAAGCTATGAAACAGACCTAAAACACAACTGAGAAACAACTGCTGTATTTGGATCAAATAAAGAAGTCCACCAAATACACATACCTGTAACTGATTACAGAATTTGATTAATCTGTTACTGACATTTGAGAGATTCATTTTAGTTTGATGAATTGATGGTGTTGGTTTTGGTGCTTTGGTATTTTTTGGAAGAGTGTGAGTGAGCATTTTTGTTGTTGCTTTAGAGCCCTACCAGTGATCAAAGCTTCCATTACAAACAGGACCAGAAGACAAGATTGTGAAAGAACTCTGGTGTCTTATCAGCAAGAGAGCAAATGTCTAGGATGCACTGCACAGGATGCAACACATGGAGGCTTGCTGTTTCTATTCAAAGCAGACTACAGATGCATTAAATCAAGTACTTCAGCTTTTCAATGCCCTTCAAAGGTACCTATATTCACTGAACAGCAGGAGGTGTTATATATAGGGAGAGCTGTTGTTAAGTGCATTCAAGAAACACAAGCATTATGTATTCTTACCTATTTCTATTTTTTCCAGTGCTTCAAGGCTTAGCCTTTGGTACTGATTCACCTTGTCAATTTCATCATCGTAACTAGAAAAAGAATCAGAGTTTAAAACTTACTAATCTGAAACAAAGCTAGTAAAAGTAAACTACACAAAGTAAGAGAAGCTGGTAACTTACTAGGCCACGTAGTAGGCAGAATTAGAAAGCAACAGCAGAACATCCACATCTTTATGAGTGGCATCAATGAGACTGAGGGAGGAGAAAAAGAAAAATAGATAGTTTTCCTTTCACAACTGTAATGAATCCACAGCATATTTTAGGAACTTTCTTTTACAATGACCCCTTGTACCTGGAAGTATATACTAGCTCAAATAGGTCAGTATCAGGTCCAAAAAAATCAACTCTCACAAGCACTTAAGATGCTAACAGATTAAGAGAAAAAGATTTCAGGCAATCCAAGTGATGAGTCTATTTTAGATGTTAAAGTTTAACCTGCAGAAGATCTAACCATTGTTTATCTATTATACATTAGTATACTCTGAATTTGATAAGGAGACATCAATGAAATTAGAATTTATGCTCACTATTATCATGAAGATCCACCTAGGATTTCCTACTACTCATCTATTACACAAGAATTTAACGTGATCCAGTATGGCTTTGAAGTCAAGTTATTCTTCCTCTACAAAGCAATAAGGAAATACAGACCAAAAAGCCTCTTCTGGAACTCAGGAGAGTTAAAAGTCCTGCCTACCACATTTTCTACATATAGCCAGATGATTTTTCAAAAAAACTCAAGCACCCACCATTTTTATGGCATCTGAGATAAAACACAATGTTTGTAAGACCTTTACTCTTACAACTACTCAACTGTAGTTCACAGCATAACATCTGTATTTGTTTAACATACCAGTTATCAAAGTTATATAACTTGTCAGAAGTAATTAACAGAAGATGTGATAGCAGCTGGTCAGTTACGATTGATCAGTTTATTCAACAAACCTTGGGTCACAATCAATAAGTGCCCATCCTCCATGGAATTTTTCATCATCTGGTAAAAGCAGTTTCATGTAGCTCTGCAAGAGCTGACTAATCAATTCCTGATGGCTTCTCAGATTCTCTTTGTGCAGGGCTTCATGCTCCTTCTCTTTTGTAAATATGGAGTAGAGATCCTCTGTTACAGGGATACCCTGCATCAAGTCTAGATTTAAAAACACAATATATCAATAAGAAGCTGCCAACAGTTCAGCAGTATACAACAGTAGCCTGTGAATTGCTTTGTCGATTCCTCAAGTAGTTCATAAAATAGTGAGCTGTAACCTTTTTTGCTGACAGAAGACAAAATTATACCTACAGAGTTCTCAATTCAGGCAACATTCTGTTCAGAAAGATTAACTAACTATTTTTCAAGTACCTACAATTATGAAAGCTTTCCTATATAAATTTGAACTTTCCTTTGTCTAAGAGATGTCACAAGAGAATTAATACTAAAATTAAGTTAGGAACAAATTCTATAGTGATTTATCCTACATATGATTCCACTGAGTTGAGTTTAAATGTCCAAATGCTTGTTTCATTTGGTGTACACTGCACAGAAATGAATGTTATATATTTACATACACACACCAGGGGCACATAGAAAAAGCAGTCAAAGATAAAGCCAAGAGGATTCTGAGCGGAGTTAAATACAATAATCTAGCTTAACTGAATTTTCATCCTTACCTATGACTGCTTGCCTATAAGCATCCCTGAAACGATTCAGGTAATATCTGTTTGCAGAATTTACTCCATCCTTCATTACTCCTGCCAGCTTTCTTTCACCAGTCCTTGTGAAGTCACCCTGTTACAAGAACATGCAAGTCATGCACACACACAGCTTAGAAGCAGCAGACTTAGCTCAAAAGCTTTGGCATCCTGATACTCCAGATTGAACAAACGACAACTCAGCAGTAATTTTCAAATAACTATTTCCATAGACAAGTTGAAAATAAATGTTCTTAGAAAAGGAAATTATTTCTTATGGCATCATTTGACTCTTCAGAGAATCTTACATTTTTGACAGAAAATCATAATCATAATGAAAAGCTGATCAGATAAATGACACCTAACATTCAAGCCAAATGTTCAATAGCTCAGTTTGGGATGCTCAAACACCTCAAAAAAAATTGTCGTCCTTTATCAAACAAATAAACATTATTGAAACAACGGAGCTCACTGAGAATGGTTTGCATCTTTTTTTTGCCTCTGCTACTAAAGCAAGCTCAGTTCAACATACTGAAGGAAAACAGTACATATCCACACTGCCTCAGAAACAAATTTCTATGCCTTCTTATGCCTTCTGTAAACTAGAAGGTGAGTAAGAAACAGTTTTAGTAATCACACTTCATTAGAGGATTCTGATTATTTTCAGAGAATTTGAGAACTGGTACAGAGTAGTTCTAAAAATCCTGATAAGTACTATTATGAACATCAAGTATATTTCACCTTTAAGTTGAAAGAAATCTCACAATCAAAATGTTAACCCCAATAGTGAGTAGAGATATCCAGCAAGAAGATGATCTCAAGCAGAAGAGCTAAAAATTTATGCCTGTAAATCAAGTTCTATTCAGTTAAAGCCAAATACTAGTAATAAGACAAGAGTGTTGTGCAGTTTTTGATTGCATTGAAAAGACCAGTGTAACAAATAAAGTTTAGTAGAGAGATTTAAAAACAGATCTAAGTGTAAAGCATTCCTCCTGCATAGATTTTCTCCAGTACCAGACAGCAGGAATTGTTCCAATGGAACACACAGGAAGTAGCTTCAATTCTACGTCTATGGTTTTTCAAAGACTACTAAAAGCACAAGGAGTGAACAGGAAGGGACTTCATGCCTGATTCTTATCTTGTTAGATTGTACTACAACTAATTAAGTAAACTTATGGAACAATAACTAAATTATTATCATCCTACTATCTACATAGCCTGATATTAAGTCCCTCAGAGTACTTTTGAAGTACCTCAGCTGTGCTTAAAAGTACTCTAACTCTGCTTACATAGAAATAATGCATATTATAAATCTTAAAACTCCTAGCTCACCTAAAAGCAATGCATCTAGACATGAAACTAACAGAATAAAGTTATCTAGAGCCAGCAGTTCCACAAGACACCTGCACACTCAGGTCTTCCTCAGTTTTAGTACAAAATGTTCTTCTGTTAAAAGGCCACAATATCCACCAGGAAAACAGAGTAGGTGGATAATTCTTCTTCTGTAAGACAGCTTTTCCATTGGAGGTAAAAACTACAATGTAGCACACTGCTCCATAACAAAACAGGTACACTTGACCCTTTACCTTCAAGGCTGCTGTGCCAGCGTACTGCCGGCTTATGGCATCTCCGTTGTTTGCCCATATTATCTGGTAGATTCTATTGCATTTCACCGGCAAAGGCTGTTCTGGAGGCATCACACCCAGTTTTTTGAGCTGGAATTTGACATACTTGTTAATATAAATCCTTCTTATGAAAGATGTCAAGAGAACATGACCTGTTATCCATGTTAAAATTCTAAAAGGTTAAACAAGCTAATTACTTTTATTGCTAAGGTACTCATAAAGTCAAAGGTTTGAAAATAGAGTGGAATCTCTAGTTGCAAGAAAAGAAGCATGCCATGAAGATTTTTCTTGTAGACACTGAAGCCAGTATAGTCGCTCCATCTTCAGACTCACTCCTTCCCCAAAAGAAAACTTTAATAGGAACTTGATATGTTGTGTTTATAATAAAGGCTTGCGTGCTCTTCAGAACACCCAGTACTTTCAGGTTATCCCAGTTAAGTCTCAGGTATAATAACAACTGAAGTCTCTTTCTCCACATACTAAATTGGTAAAGCTGTAGAGTTTCCCATTCTGAAATTAATACTATTATATGTAACTGCAGGAGACACTAAATGTTAGTCCTACTGTAGTGATACCTGGACAAACCTCAATTTGCAACCTAGAATTAAAAATGCTCAAGTATGTTTGCAACATAGGTTAAAATTGATACAAGGCTATTCATTTACTTTGCAAACCCTATTAAGATCCCAACTGACATAAAGCTAATCCTACTGTTCCTAGAAGACACAAAGGAAAGATGCATGTAATTGTAAATATTCCACTTCATGTCAATCAACTCCCAATGTTTTCTCAGTTATGAATTGATTCTGAAGTGCTCTGGCTATAATTTGAGCAGGACAGAGCACATCATAGCTAATATTACAATAATTATTAAAAAAGGCCTCTCCATGTTCTGTGCAATCATCTATTTAGAAAGATGGCTTTTGAATTTACATTGGTAATGGGAATAGAAACCTGTTTATTAACTGTAAACAAACAGCAACTACCAGATAAAAGGGTTAGAGCAATTCAATCTTTGTCTTTATGGAAGGCCCACCCTATTTTCTATCCCTTGCTTTAAGTACAGCCAGATTTCTTCATTTTAGGAGCTTCAGTTATTCCCCCAACCTATGCTACATTTACAAGTACTATTACATACTGGAGAGGGCAGATGATCAAACTGTCTGAGACACCAACTTTATGTTATTGCACATTTTAAACTGAAATGACTAAATCCAAACAAAAGAATGATCAAGATGTGAACAGACAGTCCCTTCTTCTCTGAAGAGAAAGACTAGGCATCACTGTTTTAAAATGATTTTGAGTTATGTTAGCAGCTTCATGGCTCTCCAAGCAGTTTGCAAAGACCCTTTCCAGCAGATGTTAATTTAGCATTATTCAGTAACAAAAACTTCACTGAGCTGCAGGGGTTGGAAGGGACCTCAAGAAATCAAGTCCATCCCCCCTGCTAAAGCAAGTACCATGGAATAGGTCACACAGGTAGGTGTGTTTCCCTGTGAAAAATAACAAAACTTTGAGGAACTCAATACTTAAAAAATGACATTGGTTATACATGCCTGCTGTTCCATGACCACTCTTGCAATAGCTGCCTGCACTACATTGGTTCGATCCAGACAGTCCATGCAGTTAACTCGAAAAATTCCTTCCTGTTTACAAATCACACCAGCTTGATCAACCCTTTCAAGATAAAAAAAAAAAATTGAGTGAAAGCATTGTAGTTTATCAGCCCCTACAGCCACAGAAAGTTTTACTTTAGTTTGATTTCACTCATCATCACACCATGTGATGCTCAGTGTTAACTACCATTCTCCTCAGTTATTCGAGAAAACATTGTTTTTAACAGTAGAGCTGTAGCTCTAGGTTTTATGGGTTGAGTATAGAGCATTTCCCATAAAAGTAAGAAACCTTAAAAATGTTAAAGTCAGTAAATCTCAAGGAGAAAACAGAACCTGAGAATTTTTGCTGCTAGGTGTATAGAAAAGTAATGCTTCTGAACACTGAAGCACTGAAACACAGTGATGCACAAGTTTGGCACCACAAAATATATAGTTACAAAAAATTCAAGGCCTCTGAATAGGCACTTTTTTCCTCTGACACTACTTAACACAAACCTGTAAACAATTAAGTACCTACCAGCACCACTTCATGTCAAGAATAATGTCATGAATGGCATCAGTCAGTGTTTGAACATTTTCAAACTTCATTCCTCGGCTAAAATAGAGAATTTCATAGCAGTTAGTTTGAACTGAAGTAGTGATTTTCTTTGGCATTGCAAGGAACAGAAAATAAATGATGTTAAGGATTTAGCTAAGTGGGAGAGGTAGGCAATCTGACAAACTTTAAAAGCAATCAAAATTCAGAACACTTTGAACTGTTCAATAACAAAACTTAAGGCAAGACATTTAGATATTTAAGTTCCACACAATCAGCATTCAGGAATGCTGATTCTATAAGGAAAAAAATCAAGTGTGCAGCTATTCAGGCATGTGTCCCATTCTGTAATATTTATGGCAGTCAACAAAAAAGGATTTGAAGTTGGGATAGCCTGCCCTGCTTTTCCAGCCATCCTGTAATAGTAACACCTGCAGACACACCCTCTGACAACCTCTGCCAAGAATTGTGTACTGTACCCTATTCACTTATGCCATGTGAAAAACAGTACTCATTACTACAGTTCTTGGAAGAAAAGCAAGCAAACAGAAATGAAAGCTCATTGCTAAGTATCAGTTCAGGATGTTCTACAGAGAAAGATGTGACCTTAAGGACCTTAAATACTTTCCCTTTTCTCCACTTTCAGATAATATCTTGTAGTGACAGCTAGGTCAATAATAATTTTCCATCCTTTATATTAAGTTCGGAAGAAAAGAGTAAAGTTTTTTTTAAGATAATATATTTGTCCACAACTGCAGCCTGCTTGAGAAAAGCAGGGAAAATACATGATCTGTCACACAAGCACATGCTTGGGCAGGCCACACAGCACTAGATCATGCCAACATCAGAGCAGAGTCATGAAAACAGCAGCTATTTATACTGCATTAAAGTAAAATCTTATGTATTTTATTAAAAAACTTCATTAGAATTCTCTAAATACGTGATGGGTTCTTCTGGAAGAAAAACACCTTGTAGCAATAAATTACATACAGAATGCTCAATTGTTAGAAAAGCAGGTCAGCCACCAATTCACACTCATTGCATGTAAAGAAACCTTTGCTTAATAAAGCAAAACAACTTCAAGTTTCACGTAATAACAGTGGATATTTAACAAAGATCAGTGACAAAAATCTACAAAAAGCAGTGCTTGTTAATCCCAACTTGAACTTTTTATATTGCATTACAAAAGATATTCTTCCTATTCAAAAGGAAGTGTTTCATGCAGAAGACAGAAATAATGGCTTTTCTCCTCCCTTTTGCTCTTTGTTAAATGAAAAATGCAAAGCAATCTTTTAAATATGTTTCTTACCAGTGCTCATGGAAGTCAAATGAAACATAGGTCAAATTTGCATTATTGTACAGAAGAACTTGTTTAAGGTAAGCATCTCCAATAATCTTCTCTCTGCCTGTCTGATCCACCAGATTAATAATGACCTGTTCAGAAATGTAGATTTAACACTTGTTTACCCTCCGCAATGTGACTCATGTAATATAGTAAGTAGTACAAGAGTCAAAAAAGATTTGTAGGTCACCTTGTATAAGTTATTGTCTTTGATAAGTTGTACTTGAGATCAAATAAGTTCTAGATGTTAGCTGAATGTTAGCACAAGAGCTATAAAATGCTAAGAACAGGTATACAAAAGCAGGCTTAAACATCTTCGCAAGTTACTACACTTCTCAGGTAACTCTAAACTGAGATAAGATTCTATTTATGTAGCATCATTCCAATAATCACAAAAAGCATGCAAAAAATTTTTGTGAGCTGACTATTTCACCATGTAATACCCACCTGCTTTTTGTAATTTTTCAACTGTTCTTCAAAATGTGCACGAAAACAGGACACTGTTTCATTTTCACCTACAAGGCAGAGCAGTGTTAGACAAAAACAGTCTGTTCAGCAGTAAGTTCTCTTTGAAGTATTAATTCATACTCAAATCAATACTCAAAGATAGCCTTGCTTAAAAACAGCACAATACATTCTACAGAATTACTTTTACGGTCTGTCATGAGTTCTATCAGCTCCAACACTGTTGTTCTACTACTACATTTTATTTGAAAAAAAATCATTCTTCAAGGTTGCTTTCTTTTGCCTTTGAGTTAAGAGCAGGGTGGTGTGGAAGAAATTCTGATCTTGAAATATTCCACTTAAAAACTCACTCTTGTCCAGACGGGGCCGTGGGTTATATCTATATCCAACTTGGCTCCAGAAAACAGGCACAGAGCCTCTCGTTTGTACAAATGAAAGAGTATGATTATGAACATGAATCAGTTGCTCTGTCTCAACATAATTTGCCACATTTCCATTTTTATCAACACCTCGCCGCTTATACCGCATTCCTAGGAAGAACAAGAATAACGATCAATTCACATTTTAAGTATTGAAATGGCTAAATCCTACATTACTGTTTTTTTTTTCCTTCCCATCCTAACTCTATAAATAAAAATAAAGGAACTCCAGTCAAAGCCAATGATCAGTGGTAAGAGTTTCTCTTGTAAGTTTCAAATTTAAGTGTTCTTTATCAAGATGGAAATTCTCAAAACTATCACTCCCAAGGATACATTTGATGCACAATAGAGACTTCTGAAGCTTAGTTTCAGTAACTGCTCTCCTATAAGTAGAGAGAGGGTACATCTCTTTACCAGCTCTGTGCCGACTCCGTCGTGAAATAAGCACCACGAGGAACGTTGGATGAACATCGTCTACACAAGTTGATTCCTGAGGTGGCGTTTCAGGACTGCTCTTCTCATCATCAGAAGATTCACTATAGTTGACTACAAGTTCTTCAATTTGCACAAATCCTTGTATGATGGGCATAATCCAGAAGTCCACTTCAGTATTCTGAAGATTACCAAAAAAAAAATCACATTACATTCCTCTTTGTTCTACATTGTCATCTCCATTATTTCTCCCATTTCTCATTTATAAACAGCTGCTTCACATTCCCTTCAAGTTTTAAAGTAGGTTTTGTCATATCTTTGTCTTATTTCTGTAAAAGGTATCAGCATTTTTCCCTGTTAGTTGGAGGACTTTCAAACTAGGAATAAGATAAAGAAAACAGCTTAAGATTTTTTTTTTCCTCCTGTGGAAATGAAGCAAGATAGAACAAGGCTAAGCAGAAATTTATTACTAAACGAAGACAGATACAAGACACACAGTAAAGTGTCTGCTATCATCTTTAAAAGGACCTATTACTTGGCCTAACCTCAAATGGACATAGTAGTTACAGTTCACTTTATCCAGGAGACCACATGCTGAAAAAAAAGAAATAAGTATAGAATCCTAGTATCACAAGGTTGGAAAGGACCTACAAGATCATCCAGTCCAACCATAAGTAGTTACTGTATCTCTTCAATTCTGTTCATTAGTCAGGAAGCCTCATTCACTTTATCTACTCTGAAAAGAAGTTCAAAATAACTTGTTCCACACTACTATTTATGCTGATCAGCTATTCTTTTCAAGGATAAAAGCAGTATTCTGCACTTCAGAAGATAAAAATTATTCCATCACTTAAATAAGAAAAACTTTAGAATAGATCTGAAGTTTACATTCACAAATCAGCACAAACTGGCATATCTCAGCTTATTCTGCATTGTTTTATTAAAATAAGCCACCTAAGGTGAGTTTATTTGTTAACTAGCAGGGAACATAGGCTAACTGAAACTTTGGCTGGGGGAAGAAGGGAGCATCACTTGCCTGGTAAGTCAGTTGCAGAAGGTGCAGCCATGATCATGACCTGTCTAAACATGTTTTTAAGTCAACTTCTATGTGGCCTTAAATAAACATTGTAACTGAAATTCTTTTTAAAAGTAGTACTTATAAAACACAGCTTTTGTTAGAAAGAACTCACATTAGTGATGATAAGATCTTCGATCATGTGTTTGTTCCAGAAAAATCTGTCATCAACCTGTTTAAAACAAAGAGCCATTTTTTTGCAACAGAAGTATTCAGAAATGCTCCTAGCAAAGACACCAACGTTATTGACTACAACTGCACATACAAGTTCAGCATTCACTACTTTTGAATGTAACAGCTCAATTTAAAGCATGCTGCTGGAAACTTTTACTTCATTCTCATGCACTGAATCCAGTAGTAGGGCAAGATCTTCAGTTACAGTAGACTGTACTACCAGAGGGTGTGATGAATCAAGTTTTGACCAGGAATTTTTCCATTATGTGTGCAGTTCATGATGTAGAACACTTACTTTTCGCCAGAGTGGCAAGTCCGTTTTCTCACATGCACTCTGTCTCTGCACAGAATTTGTTAGATCATAGGTAAGGCTGTAGTAAAAAGAATCTGAATCCATGAACATTTTGAATAATTCTTCCAATAACCTCTTCTCCAACCTCTCTTTCTCTTTGCTTTCTTTAATCTGAAAGGAAAGTAATGGCTTTATGTCTTATCAAAAGAAGATTCTAGCCACATTTGAAAAATATCAGTTCTAAATTTGTGAAACATTTTCTCATTCTCTGTTCTAATCTTAGTATTCTTTAGATTTTTCAAATCCAACCCACAGTGTCAGAAGTGTTTAGTTTGTTGGGTCTTTTTTTTCTTCAAGATGGTATGAGGTTCTCTGAGAAATGGTGTGCCAAAGTTTGTCTAGCTTTATGATAGTAGATGTACATGCAGAGCAACTTGCAGAAGTTTAGAAACCCACTAGAAACAAGTCTTAGTAAGATGACATTTCATTAGAAAATGCTCAGCAATTATATAGTTACAAAATATAAAAATAGAAGAGCAACAGTGAAGTAATAAAAAATGAAATCAAACTTTAGACAAGGTAGATATACATTCTAGTCCTACTGGTTCTCTTTCCAGATCTTACTACTACTTACTACTTGATTACCCATCCATCATAAGCTCTGAGTTACCAAATAAGCATTTTGGAAGGAAGGAAAAAAAAAAAAAAAAAAAAAAAAAATCAGTAAAAAGCCTTACCTTCTTTTTATTTGGAGCAGATACATTTGATTTAATTTGTGTAAGAGTCTTCAGCAGAAATTTTGAGTCATCTGGGGACTGCGTAATCTTTTCTGGCTTGTTTATTCCAAAGTGGTGCTTTTTACAAAGCTAAGTAATAATGATATTGAATTAAAATCAATATATAAATACTCTGAATAAAATCCAAGGAAATTTTAATTAAAGTCTACAAAGTCCATAGACTTGGGGAAGAAGCTCTGTGACACAGAAGGAACGTACAGATTTCCATCTATAGCATAATTCTCTTCCTCCTTTTTAAAAAGCTGTTTTCCCCTGTGATTGTTTGTCTGCTTCCATTTTACATGAGCTGAATATCCAGATGCACCTCAACTTATTACCAAGCCTTTAAAGTGAATTAAGTATTATTTACTTGAATGCTTTTCCTTTAAAATGTTCACTTTTTGGAAAGAAAAAAAAAAAAACTTACACAATGTTTAAAGCAAGGGTTTCCCCTGAAGCCAAGTTATGGAATTAATAACCCAGAATAAGATGGAAACAAGAACATTCATGAAAAAGTATATGCTCTCCTGATTCAGAAAAGAAAAAACATCTCCTTGCAAAAGACAAACACCTGAATATCCATAGGATTTCATATGATCTGGGGAGTAACTGAGTTGAAGGCACACTGGAGTGGGTAGTGCAGATCTGAATGTTTATACAAGTTTCTATATAAAAAACATCTAGAGAATGCATACAGCCAATGTGCATCACTATAAAGTGATGGGCTTTACTGAAGAATGAAGGTGGCAGGATTTTCAGAGGTGGTCAGAAGAACTTGTTTGTTTTTTTTTTAAGAAGAAAAAAAAGGAAAGTCATAGTTTATTGAAGATATTCATACCTCCAATTCCAGATCCTGAGGCTCTGTTTCAGAAAGTGGAATCACTGCGACCTTTGTTATTTTGTATACCTCGTGATCTCCTGGAAGTTTGCCAATCAGTGCTTTCTGACGAATTAAAAGTAGCCACCATGGTAAATCTGGAGAAAGATTAATAAAGGCTTACTGTAAAGTTATTTACTTCAACTAATCTGTCAAGTTTTTCCTCACAGTGTACAACTCCCTGCCAGGAGTTAATTGACCAGAAGAATCCAGTGAATGATGATTTGCTGCTGCCACATTTTGCCACTACACATCACAAGAACAAATCATTACCTGGAAAAGATTATTTATTCTAACAAAGAGGTAGCATAGTTGCTATCAGTGAAACAGAGAGGCATTTCCAATACACATCTATCAAAGGTAAAATGACCTCTAGGATGATGGGCATTCCCAACATCCCAAGTGGCAGCACAACTTGAAATGAGCAGTTGGATCTCACCTAAAAAACCTAGAGCTGCTTTACAGATAGCAGCAAGCTATGGTTTTCCCTTCATACCTTCTCTTGCGCAGAAAAACAGAAGACAGACTACTTCTCCCACCTGAGTGGAGCATTAAAAGCTTGCTGCCATGGACCAGTATGCTTCCACAATTGACAGTTAATGGTACTATGCTTTGAAAAAATATCTATATTCTATATGCTTTATCTAGTCTATTTGCCTTGCACAGTAAATTCTAAATCCAGTTTAAGCCTCTGAGTTCTTTAGGAAAAAAAAAACAAAACATGAAAATGTGTTAAGTTACAGTAAACTCGGAGTTCTCAATGTACTTTCAGCTTAGAATCAAAGCTTCAAAGTTAAAAGCATCTTTCCAATAAGAGCAGTTCAATCTTTAATGTTTCTGCCCAAAGCAGATGATGTGTTTCAGCAACTGTTTGTTCATCTAAAGAAAATAAACATTGTAAAGGCACTATCATGCATTGTGACAACCCACTGTTTCAATTGTGTATCACTATCTTTGGAATAATATCAGTCTGTAATATAAGGAGCCAAAGTACATATGTGCTCTGACAATCAGGGAAGGAGGATATGAAGTCATGCACTGATTGTTCAGTTATGCCAACTTCCAAGAGCGTTTCTGCACTACTTCCTGAGCACAGAATCAAAACCATAACCTCTGGAGTCAGAGGTGGTTCAGGTTGGGAGGGAAGTCAGGATGTCATCCTGCTCAAACAGGGGAAGCTATGAGGTTAGACCACTTTTTTCCACATTGTCACATAAGCACAGGCTCCAAAAAAAATGAGTTAACTGTACTATTGATGGTCAATGGATAAAAGATAAGGACGTGAGAATGAGAGTAGACACCAGCAAAATGGTTATCCTTACTGACAGCAGGTGCTGAAAGAGCTGTTTAGTATACATACAAGCAACATGACTGACAACAACCACCCTTGCCTCCAGCTTGACACCTCATAACCATAAGGGATAAGGTGAAAGTAATAAATGTAAGTTTTTTATACTTTTATCTGTAAAGTAGCTCTAGGTTTTTTAGATTGTTTTCTAGTGGGCAGAACAATCAGATTTCTGCAAATCCAGTTCAGTCCAAGCTTAACACAGGGGTAGAAAACACAGCATCCAGACATTCTCACTGAACACTATACTCTCATTTATTCCCCCTTATGGAGGTTTAACCACACAATTCAAACTTAAGAAGAGATCAGTATGTCAACAAATAAAACAGATTTTTAAAGAAAGGATACCATCTAAATCTCAAGCAAAATAATGAGAATGACACCATCACAAAAAAATAACAAAAAAAAGGTATCTCATATTGCCCTAATAGCAGCAAACAAGAACTCAACACAGCCAAGTGAGTTCTGTTACCTTTGAGTGCATTTTTAAAAAAGGACATGGTTATCTTGGCATTCATTTCAAAACTCCATTTATATTACAGCCACAGCCAAAGGAAGTTAAAAAAAAAAAAAAAAAAAAAAAAAAAACAGGAGTTCCCTGGCAGACCAAAAGAAAACAGAGAACAGCAAGGTATGCAGATAAAAAATGCCCCCAATTAAAAGCTACAGTAACAGCCACAGAAGCTCAGTGTAATTGCCAATAATGTCTAGATAAGAGCAGTGCTTCTACAGTTTAAAAAGATAATTATGTAAAACTTGTTCAGTAAGAACAGAAGAATGCTATAGCTACGTGTCCTTCCCTAAGCTGCACGTGTTAGGTCATCCACCAAGATCCCATGGTTTGGTTTTGTTGCTTTTCTTCTTAAAACCATATTATGAACTATGGCAGAGCTGGCAGCAACAACTGATGTAAAGCACTGTATCTAAAGTAGGCTATCACCTCTCATTCCTCACTGAAAGAGGAATTTAGCTCTGCTTTTGCTTTACTGCCAGCACACCACTGCTGTGTAATTTATTTTCTAACGTTTCTCAAACAGCCTAGCATTTCATTTCCCCAAGTGCCTTTTAGCAATAATTAGTCTTAAATTCTGCATAAATTTACTACAAATGACACTTCTTGCAAGTATTTTGATTCTAACAAAAAAATACTATGGTATCACTTTCTATTTGCTAGTTAAAGAAGATGAGATGAAAGCCAAGAAAACGTTTTAAGTTGTTGATTGGATTAAGTTAGAGACAGCAGCAGTTGCACTTCAGTGAAGATATTTCAGATGCTGAACCACAGGTCTCAGTGGCATGGCAACAAAAGAGCTTTCCCCTCCTGGAGATAGGGAGGGAAGTATTTCACTTCCTTTTTGCTTACAGAGTCTAAGGAAACTTGACAATAATGTTTTACTCAGGTCTTAATCAACCCACATAAGAAAACCAAACTGATAAGAGCACATACATTAAACTGCATCTTAACTACAAGACAGAGAAATGTTTGATTGCAGCGTGGAGTTATATAGAATTTGGCTGGCACTAAGAAGTCCAGCACTGGTTATAGTTCAATATATGCCATTAACTCTGAGCATATTCTAACCAATGTTTGATTAACTAGTCTCTAATCAAAACTGATTAGAACTTTTACATGAGATGTTCCACCACTAAAAAAAATACACCTGGACTAGCATACAACAGTACTAGTAGTAACTTCAGTGGTCAGAAGCCAAAGTTATACTAACAAAGTGAAGGAAATCAAAATTGCTAAAGCAGATCAGTGAATCTCAACTAAGAATTTGATTCCAGGCTACCATTACCACGTCAGTGGTAAAAGTATCTACTTTCATTCTAACAAGGAATACATTCTAATCATGTATTGAAATTGCTGCTAAAGGAATGTGAATGGTTATATTTTGTACATACATAAATAAACTGGATGACAAAACATTATTAATATTCTGTAATTGATAGCATGTCTATGCAATAAATGTTCTTCCTAAATAGAGGCAAGCACATGCACATACTATTCTAATGATGTATACCAAGAAAATGTGCAATGTTACATTTCACACATTATCTTCATACTATATTCTGAATTCCTTCCCATTTGTATTCTTATTTTCAATCCATATTTTCTCATAAGTCATCTTGGGATATGCCAACAGAGGGTAAGAGACCACATCCCAGTATTCAGATATTCATTCAGTTTTTTTTCCTAAAAAAAAAAGTCTTATTGTTTAAGGAACTTCAGTACTGGGAAGAAGCAAAATATAGCTTAAGTAGATTTTATCTTAAATGAGAACACAATTATGTCTACTTGTACAATCGATTCTCTCAAGTAAAAAAATTCTTCAAAGAATTAAAAAGGACAACCACACAATATTGGCTGGTTTCTCACCAGATTGCTTCCCTGCCAAGAAAGCTTTCCTACACATTCTCCTGTGCTAGGCCAGCAATAAAGGCAGAAGATTTAGAGTAAATTAAATCTCATCCCTAGTTACAGCAATTTGGCAGTTTCCAATGCTAAATTAAGAATGTCCCTGTAGTCAGTTTTAGGTTATTTCAAGGTCACTTTAGCACTACTCCAGCATTCTTGCATTAAGTGGATCTTATGAGAACATGGAAGGATCTAAGTCCAACACCAAGGGAATATGGGCTTTGGGCTTACTGACAGCTTAATAGCATACTGGCAGCAACTTTAATTCTTAAGAAAGTATTTAAAGTTTACAGTATTAGTCAATAGGACGCTGAGCAGGACAATCCCATAAAGGATTCTAATTATCCAGGAGTTCAAAATAAGTTTTCTGATTTTTCTCGTCCAGGTGGAAGAGATAGGGAAAGAAAAAGGGAAGAAATCAGAGCAACAGGTCCTCCTGATCCTGCTGACACAAATGAGGTTTGGAAGAAAAGCATTTCATTCAGCTTGCACTGCCCAATACTCTTACCACATATGGAAATAACGGTCCAGCACTTAAATATTTATACAATTCTTACTGATAAAGTTTCCAGGTGACAAAGATTGATACACGAATAAGTAATGAAGACAGTTACTGTTACAGTGTTAGATGACTCAGCTGGAGGACTACATAGAACTATACCTGAACATAATCAAGTGACAGTTCATTGACAATAACTGGCTTAAAAAGACCTACTTAGGCCATTTCAGTCAGCTCTCTTATATTGACTAAAGTGCAATGAGGACTCTCTCTTAGTGGCTGTCCACTAGACAGCTACATCATTAAAGGCCTCAACATGCACAAGAACAGCCCATAAGCACTTTGTGTGTTGTTTAAAAAAAGGCAAAGAAGAAACAAAATGCTAGCACTTGCCTAAGCAACAACTGGATGGAGTGCCTGGATGGGCATAATCAATACAGTAGCTGTAAAAAACATATGGAAAGATATCAGGCTTATTACCTGATAACCTTAATTTAGCTGACAACAGCAAGCTGGCACTTTAACAAATGTCACATGCTGGGGATAGTTTCAACGCAGCTTTCATAAGCAGAAGTGTCTCACAATAAGCATACATGCAAGAATATTCAGTTGCCATGACACAGGAGAACTTTCAGAAAGCATGTATCAGGGTCTCTCCCTTGAAAGGCTTTTATATGAGAATCCCTAAAGAGAAGGGGGAGGCCTTTGTGTAGGAGAATACTTTATTAACAAACACAAACATGTCAAAAGCAAGCATGAAGCATTTTCCCACAGCAGGAAATAAAGGTTATTACTGGAGTTCAGCAGTCATTCATCTGTTTATTATGGACAGCACACACTGCCTGGATGAGATGAGAGCGTCAGAAAAAGGCAGTCTGAACCACCTCGTATCATCAGATCAGAAAGAACTGCTGAACAGACTGGCAGAAGGAGGACAGAAAAATATCAGGTGAAAGTCAAAGATCAAGCGATGCAACTGGAAAGAGGAAATGGCCAAAAGCTGTATGAAAAGAGAGAGGCTCTGTTCTCTCAGAAATGAGACCTAGTGGTTACAGTAACTATGGAGCCTGCCACTTCCCAGAACTAAATCCATCATACCCTCACAGCCTGTTTTCTTTCTTCCTCTACTGTTAGTGGGCCTCTGCTCTCTTGACTCAGCTGTTCCTGTGTGACAAACATCTGATCCATTTCAGCACTTAATCCATCCTGGTATCCTGGAACACACTTGAAACTTGACCTGCATTTACCTGCATCTATTCAAGAATGACATGAGATGCGTGGTTTACAAAAAGGACAGCACACAGTAAATGAAGTAGAGTTTATGGCTAGCTTTTCTATTTGACAGTAAGTAGACATTCAGAGCTCTACTGGTAGAAGATCCTTTCTAGTTAACACTGGTTTATTAAATCAGAAACAAGTTTCCAAATGTTTCTTTTACTTTTACATAGGTTTAAGTAGTAACCACTCTCACTGCACTTAACTGACAAAAATCATATTTTCAGATATTGAAAAAGCCTATTGTTCATTAAAAGAATGCTTTGCAGCATTATTAATAAAAGTGTGCAAAAATTAAATGAGTGTATCTCACAGGGAGCTTCAGGTGGAACTTCAGGTAATGACTTCTGTTCTTCGTGGATGCAGTCCTCTATTTGTACAAGACAATAAAAAAAGAAAATCCATGCACCAGAAAGAGGAATTTGCATACCACAACTAAAATATAAATGTTTTGATGAGTTCCCAACATAGTTGGGAAGTACTGCACCATTGCAGAGAATACTTCATAATCCACTTGAGTTATACAGTTCTATTTACATTATCAGCGCCTTTAAAACAAATTGAATTAGCAGTATAAAATAAAATGCCATATACCTGTATGAAGCTGGACTTTACCAATGACTCCTTCTACCAGGCCCAGGCAAATAGGATTCCATGCCAAAAGAAGATCAGTAGCTGAAAAATAATAATAATAATAATTCATATTTTGTATTAAACTGATCTGGACAACCAAGCCAGCACATCATTCTTTCTGCTTTCCCCACTCAGATGATAGAAAATATGCTTTGACTCCCACAACAAGAGTAAGATACATAAGCTGTTCAATTTTTGCTTGCTAATAAGTAGCTATTTTAATTAATTGACCAGATGATTCCTCCTGTTTATAGTTCTACTCCTTATCCTTCCTGGTTATTTCAGAAAAAACTACAAGAGTGTTTTCAGCTACATAATTCAATCTAACGGATGTTTTGTTCTCCTAATATCCACTGGAATTCATAGCTTAATTGAAACTTTACATGGTCACAGTGAAATTAAATACAGGTCATTAAGCTGCTAATGTAGCCCCAAGAAGACCAAGCAGATGTTAACACTCAGCCCCAGCTCTGTCATATTTATCCAGCTACTATTCATTCCACAACTTTTTTCTATATATATATAGATGCACTTCTTCTTTTGAAATAACACTTAAGTATATAAGGCTTCATGGTTTCTAAGAAACCATATTAAGAAGTGTCAGTGAACCACAGAGGAAGTAGAAAAGCAAACAGGAAGGCAATGCTACCAGCTCCATCATTTGCAAAAGGTGCTCATCTCAACATGCATTCAAACTATTGCTAGATGGAAGTCACTAAGACAGTACCAGTGTGAAAAGCATTTGATGGTAACAAGATGCTGATGTTCATTTAGAGTTTATAACAGCAGTGTAATACCTGTAAAGTTTAATAATGTGGCAAAAGAAATTTCAGAATTATAGCTTAAGTCATTAAAAACAAGGTCCGTGTGGGAAATCTGAGGTTTTTCTATTCCAACAATTTGCTATTAGCTCAAGGGAGGAAATTTCTCCAGTTTACATGTAGGCAAGTTACATATCTTAGATCCCAGGGTAAATATGCAAACATTTTCAAGAGCAGACTGACATAACATCCCAAGATAAAGAGAACAATCATCCACCCACACCTTACTCACAAGAACTGAGTTCCTCCTTTAAATTCTAAAATCTGCAGATAACAACCAATGGTATTTTATTATTTTTAAACACAGTTATTTTTAAACACTATATTCTCCTTGAAACTTATTCACTACTCAGACTGCTGTTCCAAGAATGCAGATTTATTCCTAGCTTTCAGTTTAACACATTTCATAGTAAACCAGACTGCGTTAGTTTAATCACAAAATACAAGCATTTACATGAGACACAGAAGTCAGCGTAGATCTAAACTGAACTCATTTAAAAGGAGTTTGCTGCACCGTGCTTTCACAAAGAAAAGCAGGAACTAAGTGCATTGGTTATCAAGATTTCAAGATGTTTGCAGAAGGCAGTACAAAGTTATGGTTAATATATGCAACAGGCTGTGCCATTTAATGGTAGATACCTGCAGAAAAACACCTGATTGCTCCTGTTTTGCTGTGAGAGCACCAGAGGCAGTTAATTGATACAGGAGCCAGTACAAGAAAAATGAATCATGCCATAATTTAAGTTCCTAAGGAGACTAAAATAGATGAGCACACGAAACTATGCAGAAGTGTGAACAGGGATTTATGCTCAAGCCTCTCTGAAGTACTTCTAACTCATCATGTTTCTGTATACTGAATATTTTTTGCTTATACAAAACATGTTCAAGTATCACCTGAGCTCTTCATCTCAGAGTTTCAGCTCAAATAACGCACAGGAGCATCTTTGTGCTGAGTAGATATGAGCTTACAGGAAAGAAGCACAAGGAGCCATTCCTGCTCTCAAGTTTTTCACCACCTTCCCAAGCTCACCAACACATCCTGAGTTTCACCTTCGCCTCAAGAATCCTCAAACTTAATCTACTTTCTGCTATCTTGGACGCTTGCAATTTACTTCATTCATGTGCCAATGAGAGATAAAAAACAGACACAAGCAGATAAAAAAAATAATGTCAGGCACATACAGGAGTACTGGTAGCAATTTAAAGGATTCAGATCACTTCATATTTACCATAGCTACTACAGAAATAAAAATCTGAATACTATCCAGGTCTCTTTAAGCCATTTGTTTCCTGCTATGACAAGATATACTAAGAACGGAATCATTAAGGTTGGAAAAGACCATTATGATCACCTGATCCACCAACAACCCGACCTGGCCATGCCCTCTAACCACATTCCTCAGTACCATATATTTATGTTGCTCGTAAACTCTCAGGGATGGTGACTCCACCACTTCCCTGGGCAGCCTGTTCCAATACCTCATTACTCTTCTTGAGCCAAAAATTTTTCCTACCTATTAGTGGGAAAGCTCTCAATAGTGAGTTTGTTCTAATAATGCACAAAAAAGACCACAAAAGGTAGCAAATACGGATCCACAAGCTGGGAAGCAATGATTTGAAATAAATGTGATTATCAAACTACCATCAGTGAAGGCATGAAAGCCAACTGTTCCCAGGAAGTTGTGACACGGTGGGAGGAAAAGCCACGTATTTAGCAATATTTGAGGAGACTGACGTGTTTCCCCCAGCATCCAGCAAAGTTTAGCTATAAAGAACTCTTACAGAAGAAACGCCTGTAGGCTATGGAAAAAATATCAACTGTGGAATCACACTGTTTGGTGACAGTATCACAAGATTTTTTTTTTTTTTTTTAAATAAAAAACACATTTCTAGAAAAAGAACCTTCCAAAGTAGCCATTGTCCACTGAACTAAAAAGTTAGCTGTACAGAAAAGTCCATAACAGCAGTGAGCTAAGCCAGGTGGAACATCTTCCCCTGCTCAGGGAGTTTGTGGTGCCCTCAGTCAGTTCAATTTAAAGCCCTGTCAGGTTTGATAAGCACATGCACTTAATACTTTGGGACAGAAAGCTGGTACACAGATGCATACCTTTAAGTACAGAATTTCCCATTCTTTCCCTTACCCCAAATAAATTCAAGCTATCAGAAAAAAAGAAAAACTGGCTCTTTTTGCTGATTGCCATCTGAGATTAGTGATCACCAAGCATACATTTTCTCTCCACAGTGACTGCATCAGCATTGTAATCACAGCACAATAGGACTTCCACCACAAACACAGAACAAAACCAGCTCTGATGTGATTATTTCCACATCAGCTCTCTGAACTTACCAGCAGCAATGCAAAGGCAAAAACATCAGATAAAGCTTCTTGAACTGTTTGTGTTTATACAAACATAACCCTGGGAAAGGCAACATAAAAGCAACTTGGAAGACAGTCAAAAGCCAAAAGTGCTTTCCAGCTCTTTCCCCATTCTACGCCCAGCAGATTCTATCCAAGGTCAGGCAAGAGCTCTGACAAGGAAACAGACCACTGCTCTGGGACAAGGCACTACTCAGCACCAAATGACTACTGCCCAGTCTGACGGGGAGGCAGTCAGCCTCCCTTAGGCAGAAGGCAGGAAATTAAAAAAAAAGATTTCATTTAGAATCCCTTGGATCCAGCCCTTACCACTGAGCTGCTGTCAGGTTCAATCCATCAGATAAGCTACAGCCATTTATCTTCCAATTTCACTGGAAATCAGGGGGATACTTCATAAACACTGGGGAATTTCAAGGAATGGACCTCAGCTAGGAAGTGTTCTGCCAGTGTACTCAGTATGAAAACCAAGTGGCACTGAACTTTAAGCTCAATTTATACATGCTTATAGGAGCTCCATGTTTTTATAAATAAGCATGAACTATAACTAGACAAACATACAAACATATTCAAAAATTCCTTCCATAGCCTGGCAGGGTAGCAATTCTCAGAGCCACTTTCAGCATTCAATAAAAGCAGTAGAGATTTATATATGAAAAGAAGGAGCTCAGAAGCAACCTATTGTAAATATTCAAAGTAAGTTTTCCAGCTCTGCTAATACAGCACCAGACATCTGAGGAGTTAATTTTATTAAAATAACCTCAGTTTTTCCCTCAGAGTTGAAGGGTTTTTCCTCCAGTTTTGGCTGCTTCAGATCAAAGGCAACAAGCACCACCAGATCCTTAGGGCTTTTCAAAAGAACCTATTTTCAAGTTCCAGTCAACTTTGAGTAGTGTTCTGAAATATTAGCCAGGATTAAAAGATTACAAGTTAACTGGGAAGACTTAAGAGTATAAAGCATTTCCTAGAAAAGAAGGGCCTCGAGTACTACTTCAGCAAGCAAACTGCAGCTAAGTTCTTACTGGCAGATTCCTAAATTCATGTTTAATCTACCCTAAGTGCAGAAAGATGGAAGAGCATTAAGACATTTATTCTTACAAGGACCAACAACTAATGGTCACGAAGCATTAGCTATATTGATTTGGTTATTTCCCATTTCAAACTTGAAACAAATTATCTCTTCAGCTAATAACTCATTTAAATCATCTTCAATTTGCCATTTAGACTGCTTGCTCAGCCCGTTGCAGACTTGAGCCCTCAGCCTCTTAGAATTGAAATGCTCCCCCTTAGCAGAGGAACCAAAGCACCACCATTCATCACCCCACTGTAAAAGCCCACAGCTATAGCCTCTTCTAGGAGGATATACTTTTTTCTTCTATTTTAAATCCCAGCAAGTCTTACAGCTTTCTTTACACCAGTTCATTCCCCAGTCCCTAACTATGAGAAGTATACCATCCAAGCAAGTATTCAATGCATGGCTCAACCTTAAGAGCAGAGACTGCAGAGCACACATCCATCCAGCTTGTTTTTAAGAAAATGAAGCAGTTCAATATCCTTGAACATATCCTTGAACTTTATGTGTTTCAAAATTGGACCAGTTGAACAGGAACAAGTTCACATACCATTCAGGTTGGATAGTGACAGATTTAAAATGAGGGATGTAACAACACAATTTTTATCTTACTGCAGCAAAACATTTTTTTAAAAAGAGTAAGCAGGATATTAAGCCCAGGAGAAAGTATGTCATGAAAATGAATCCTTACTACGTGTAAGGATAAAGAACACTTCTTTGTATTTTGCTGCAGCTATAAAATTCTGAGTCACCAAGCACTGCTTGGGAAACCATAAAAACATAAGGAAAAAAACATTCATTTGCCTTGAAACACACAATATTACAAGTAATTCCAGTAGGAACTCCTAAGCTACGAGCAGTAACAAACTGCCATTCTCATTGTTCCAATGCCATGTTCTAAGGCATACAAAGCTGATGGGAGCTGCAATTAAATCCAGAAGTATTCCAATTGGTAATTATAAAATTATAGGGACAAATCGAAGAGGCTTTTCTAGTTGCACATCCCCCATACATTCATTACTCAAATACAAAATTATTACCTGACAGTCCACTAGTCTGCCCTAAAAAGCCATTCAGCACACACACAATCCCTATGTCAGCTCATTAAACATAAGCTGAACTTTACATTCACTGAATTCAACCGGCAGCGTCCTTTCACCTTGGAAGGATTTGCTTTGTTCCTCCTTAAGTTGCTCATGAACACCAAATATGAGGAGCATGTAGCCATCCCCATTCAATCCCAGAAAAGATTTTGTCATTTGAGAATGCAGGCTCCCCTCCCAACCATAAAGAAAGCATCACCTCAATTCATTCCTCACCTGTAAAGTCTCTTGACCCCTCAAAAAGCCCGAGGAGGAAGCAGCTTAGAATAAGATAGCAGACTGTGCTCCAGTGGCTAAGAACCCTTGACTCTTAAAGTTACCTCTAGCCAGAGGCATCTACTCCTGTTCAAACCTCTTTCCTTGATTTTCTCAACCAGAATGTTTTGCGCAGAAAGCACATTTCTGCATCAGAATATAAGCATTTCAGATAATCATACAGCTGCTAGAAAAGCTTGAATTCCTGCAAAGCAGAGTGTTTCAGGAAGTAACTCTAGCAGTATCACGTACTCCATAACAATTACTCAAATGTCTCCTAACGTTGTAGCATACAGAGTTTGGAAGAGATTCTCAACTTTATCTTCATACCTTCATTTAACAAGCCTTCAGGATTGCAAGATGCTCAAGCATTAAAATAATATCTAAAATACTGAAAGAATACAGTTAGAAAAGCACCAAAATAGAAAAGCGTAGCTCAAACGCTTACAGCTGGCCATAAGTGAATGAGCTGAGGCCTTGAGAGACCATACATGATGAGATTGCTTCAAGTCATGAATGACCACAACCTCCGTGCAACAGCACTCCATTCAAATGTATTCAGTCCTGCCCAAGAACAATTAGGATATTTTACAATTACGAAAGGCAACTGCAAGGGATACTGCAGGAAAAGCTACTTCCGTATAATCTGCAGTCCTTAATTCATGTATTTAAATAGAAAGTAAAGAATTTGATGCCATACCAGGTAGTTTTGTTACTGTTTAACAGACTGCTGGGGACAAAGTGACTATTTAGTCACATGACAACAAGCAATACATCCCTTAAATATTCCTAGAACACATTTCAGCACAAGGAAATGCCTACAAGTTTGTGGGAATGTTGCTTTACTTGAAGCAGATGAATAGACATGGCAAAAAAACAACAACAATAGAAAGTTAAAAATTAAATGATAGCTGCAAAATGTAAGTGGTCAGCAGGGACTCCCTCCTGGGCAATGCCACATACTTCTAAATTTGATTTGAATGCTGATTCTTCTTTAAATCACCGCTGTCATGTTTTATGCCATCTTCTTCAGAATGTTCATAAGATCTTCCTGAGTGCCCCAGCATATTATCAGCAATTAAGGCTTACTGCACTACTCAACAAGAGAACAAAGTTTCAAGCGAAGTATTTTCAAGTTGCTTGTTTTCAGTTTCACAGACACAATGAACATTGTTCCAGGGCTTCCACTGATGTAAGATTACTCTTCCTTAAAAGGAAGAGTAAAGTTTTCAAGTGGAATTATATTAATTTCAGTCCAACTTTTCAGAAAATAATTCCTGGTTTCATTTTTCAGGGAGTTGGATTGGAACAAGAATATGCAACTAGTGTTAATATGCATTTATTAAAACAGAGCTTTCGTGAAGGAAGTTAATACATTATTTCCAAATTTCTCCTTTAGATATATATCCAACTGTTTCTCATCTCTTCTTGATACGTGCTCCTATTATTGATTGCCCACGAAGACGTAAGTGCAGCAATTCTGACAACTGAAAGATAAGGATACAGTTAGAATATGACCAGCTGATAGAGCTGAAGACCACCAGCTGGAAGCATTAATCCCACTGTCAGGAATTAAGGCACTGCACAGATTTACAGAGAGGTAAAAAAATCCTGCATGCATCCATCCACATTCCCACCCCTCCCCCCACGTGGGCTCTTTGTTTTCATATTCTCATAGTAGCAGTTTCTTGGTTAAGTTTTTTTTCCCCCCCCAACTGATATTTAGAACGATAAATAATATTGCCAAATTGTCACTGAAAATAAACTGGTAAAAGCTTTATCTAAAATGGTGGAAAAGTCACTTAATAATCTCTGATCAAATTAGATTACTGCATCAGGATGCTGGGTTTTCAAGGAAAAAAGGCTGTTAGTTGCAAGTGGGGATTTCCTCAGTCAGAATTTCCACAAGCATTTTTATACCAAAATACAGAACATTCAACGAAGTCAGAAGTTTATAGCAAATTTAACTCTTATGAATTGAGCTACCAAATTTGTATCTTGTTCTCTCAAAACCACTATATTAAGAAACCACGTTTGTTATAATATTAAACATTAATCATGAAACCTCCAGACTCTGACAGAAGTGTTTATCCGCAGCTTCAAATCTTTGACATATTTGAGGGAAAAATTACAGTCTGACAAACTCCGGGCCTGAAGTCTCAACATACAGCTTTAACAATGAGTTTCTGCAACACACTCAGTATTTAATTAAGCTACACTTGAGAGCTGTTTGATATTACACTGTAGAATTTGCCTCTAAAAGGAAACTTTACACTACTATCCAAGAAGTCTTGCAGTTCTAGGGAACTGTTCAGTGGAAGTGCCTTGACGCTGCAGGACTCCAGCTGTGGTTGGCATGCAATACAATTTCAAACAGATGCAAAAGAATGTTTTCGTGCTGTTGGTCCCACTCACGTTACAAGGAAATGCTCAAGTGCCCACCAAATTACTTCCTCATGGCACCCAAAGCCTTCAGAAAAGCATCTTAAGTCTCTCAATTTAAGATGATACAGCTACAATCATTCTTTCATAAGGATAATTTCATCATAAAACACCTTATTTTTCAACAGAAAAAAAGCCAAGTGTTTTCATCCTGCCCACTGACACCTGTGCCAGCAACAGCCCCACGTCTCAGTCAAGGACAGGGTAGATATTGCATGAGTCAAAACAAAGATTTACCTCTAAACACACACTGCAGTGTTGTAATAATGTAACTCTGGCATCTTGAGGTCTCTTCTGTACACTTAACAGTATCAAAGATAATAATAATAAAAAAGAATTACTTTGAAGGAGCACAAGTAGCATATTGTAACATTGGTACTCAGACTGAAAAGCTTGTTGTATGGATGCAGACCCCTCTTAAATGAAGGGATGCTTCCTAACAGTGTCTACAGTTTTAAATATTTTCACTGCAATTAATTCTGCAATTTCCTCTTCACCATTATTTAGTTAATTCTAACCTATAGAGATCAAAGATAACTGATTTTTGCTATCAAACAAGCCTAAAATACGTCTGAATTACAGATTCATTTTAAGTGTGGCAAAAAACAAAATCTTTACTCCCCCTGTATAAGCTAACAATTGTCAGCTCACAAGAAACAGCATATGAAGCTTAACAGCTTTTTATTTATTTAAAACCAAAGTCATTCCAGGGAGGGCAGGAACTCAGGATACCTCTGCATTTGGTCTGGGACAGATTTGACAGTTCCAGACCTCTACATATAAGAAGAAGAAAGGAGAAGACAGGAACAGCCTTGTTATATTCAGCTTCTCCTCTGCCACTAAGATTCAAAAGGAAGCTAAACAAGCAACTTGGCACCTTGAGATGTATTTGTTTGCCACCAGGTCAACACATAGCAGGCATCTTTAAGTCTTATATCCAAGTTGACTACATTCCATTACAGAAAGTGGATAAAGTAGATCTTACTTAAGCAAAATAGAAAAATACTCCCGTACTGAAGGTCTCACCTCACAGTCAGAAAGTACAAAACTGATGTTTCATATATAAAATAATCAGAGTAGATGAAGAATATGCAGCAGCTTACCCCTGCCCTCATCCTGTTTCCCTTTGTTAGAAGAAGCAAGCAGCAGCAGCAAATTAACCGCTCAGTATTCAAGCCCTATTTCTGGTGGGTTGCATTTAATATGTATCAGTTTGACATCTGGTTTGTCGCATATGCCACAAGGTACGTTGTGCTGTCAGCTAAGGGCACTGAAAGGAAGGAACAGAATGTGCAGGCGTAAGTGAGAAACAGCCCAGTAACCACTGCAGCTAAAACAAGGTATCAAGAAAACAGCTCAAGGTCCCTAAGGAAGTAACTCGTAATAAAGAACTTTCCCAAAGCTGCAGCTCTCTCGTGGAATATATTCCATAACACAGGCAATTTCTAAGACATACCACCTCAGGAAGCCTATTTTGCATCAAGATCTAATTCAATAGCACAAGCTAGCACACACATCATCCCTCTACTGTATTCAGAATGGCTCTGCAACCTTCAAGCAACTGAAGCATCGACCAGCATCAGCAGCATCACTCCTTACATGAAGTCAAGCATGGCCTCCTGCTTCACTAAGGCCTCTTTGAGCATTTATAGGCACTGGACTTCACATAAAGGAATCTTTCCTCACAGCATTTGACTAGAAGAGAAGAATATCAGAAATTCTAACTAGTAATTTTCCTCATGAGCTCAGTAACACCTTTGAGGTGACATAGTGTGACATAGCTGTGACATAGCTACAGAGTTAGATGGCATTATGATCTGTGAGTCGGTTCAGATTTCATGCTCTCAGAAAGACACTTAACCTGAAATCTCTTCCCTGATACTCAGAAAAAACACTGTTTGGTAATAAGCTTCTCATTAGAAAAGAAATATATTTAAAGAGGTATTGCTTCAGTTGATGATTCACAACCATTTTCAACAGATGAAAAACAATACTGTAGCACTAATTTCCTGAATCACTTAATAATACATGAACGCTCATTTGCCTCTAGTTAAGCTCCAGAGGTGAGGCGCATCTTATCAGCACCTTCCACTTACAAGCAGGTCATGGAATCTGAGCATGCAGTGCCCAGAAGTTGGCTCTGAATAACACCACTTGAATGTCACTCCCACTTCTGGTAGTTGATTCTCTTGCAGGGTGGAGAGGACAGCATCACCGCCCCAGTTTAGGCAGCAATTACTTCTGGCCATGCTCAGTCTGGCACCACTGCCCAAAGCATCAAAGCCAACACTGCAAGAATTAGAAGTTTTCACCCACTGAGAGTCTCTTGTTCCCTTTTCTACTGATAGTGAGGAATTCAGCATCTTTAAGCATCTTACATAATTCATATCCACGACAGCAATAAAACTACGCTGCAAAATATACACTATACTGTGCTGCCAGAAGTAACCAAGCAAAGCATAAACAAGGTAAGCTGGAAGTAAACAGCAGATCAAAATCTGAGTGCAAGGCATTTAAAGCAGAGCTGAACAACATATTTTGTCACCACACTGAAAAATAGTAACTGAGGACAGCAAGACACCTAACATAGACTGCAATGCCAAATGATTCAGCTTTCCTGCAGGTGACTCAATTACTGCTTTCACTTCACATAAACACCACCAACAGAGATGTCTTCATATGTTTACAAGATATCTTTTAACCTTGGGCCAGCCTCAGACTTTGCTTATAGCAAACATTTATCAGTTTACAGGTGTTTTGTTTGGTTGTGCTTTTTCGTTTTGGGTTTTTGTTGGTTGGTTGGTTTTTGTTTTAATTCAAGTTCTCTCCATGATTTGAAGAGGTCAGAAATAGAGCTTTCAAGAGCAGCAAGTTTTTGAACGTGCCTTTATGCTTGAGGGATGAGAACACTATAAAGCTCAGCTTCAGCCCTTTAGACTTCAACCCATCCTATAAAACAGTACTTCGCAGGGTTTGCCAGTATTATCTGTTTCAATCCATAAGTGTGCAATGATTGATTTGAACAGCCTTCTGGGGACAGAGTAAAGCCAGTTTCCAAAAATTAGCAGAGACATATACTTAGGTGATAGCCTTTTCCTGGACTATTCAACATGCCAATGAACACAAGTTACAGCTTGTTTTTTTTTTTTAGTATGGCAGTGACTCATCACACGTTAATCTATTTACTCATTGCCACTCAGTGGCCTTGATTATAAACGGTCAAATGGCCTGCTCTAAGGGTCCCCAGCTTTGTCTTAATACAATCAAGTTACTGATCCAAGAAATTCTTCTGTTACAGAATTATTTCCTTCTCACGTTTACTTTCAATGTACCAAGTAAAGCACCTCAATTCAGAGCACTAGAATATACTGAGATCAACCAGAGCCACAGCACTGGAAAAACAAAACTGAAAATGCAGCCAAATAGGAAAGCATGACTAACAAGTGTCAAGCAGACTAGGAGACTTAACTATCACATTACTCTTCATTAATTGGTGGATCACACACAATAGGGATCACATTCATAGTGACTGAAAATTTAAAGTCACACTGCAGACAGAACCCTGGTGAGTTGCATACAGACTGCGGAGCACTGGCAGAGCCCCCATGAAGCTGATGGGCTCCAGGAAATCACAGCAACAGCTGCATGACAACAAGTCTGAAAGCTTGGGTTTACGTCAATCACAACAGCCTCCAGAATTACAGTTTTACACATTTATGTTTTTATTACTCCGGGTAAAGCAAGAGCTTTTATGACAATACACAAGATGATAATTATAGCAATCTGAGTTTCTGTGAAAACATGCATTCATCGACTAGCAGTTTGCTAGCTTAACATCACCAAGTATTTTGTAACGTGATTTATAAATTTAAGTTCTGCCAGACCTTCCATCTGAACAGAAGAGCAGTCGGCCACGCTACACCGAGACAGACCTCAGTATTATCTCAGAGATGCAAACAACCAGCGCTGGCCAGATAAAAGCACCGCACAGCTGGAGTGTGAAGACATAACACAAGACAGACCGGTACAAAAAAGCAGCTCTGTTGATAAAACACATACAAACATCCAATCCTGCCGTTAATCTAAGTCAATTCCAGCCCTGTGAAAGCTCATTAAGCGCACCATACCCAGCCAGCTGCGGCCATATACGTGCCTATGTGACTTTTTCAGCCTAGTTGCAGAGAGCTGTGAGTAACGCTTGGTGGAATACGCAGCGACCGGGGGCTACTTCCAGCCTTAAGCAGGAGATGCAGGGAACCGTAGGTCACATCAGCTTCGCGTGTCCCCCAAACCAAGCGCACTCCTCGCTTCGCACCCTGTCGGTGAGCACGAGGTACCGCTGCCAGCACTGCCGCAGCACCTCAGCCGACACAACTCCGTGCCCACAACTTCTGCCTCCCCGCAGCCCGAGCCCAACCGCGGCCGGGTTACGCGGTCGCTAGCAACGTTCGCGAGCCATTCACGCAAGCGGCTGCACTCGTCCAGTTTCTCCTAGAAGAGAAAAGTGCAGAACACCCCTGCGAGCACCGGCAGGCACCGCTTACATAAGGCTGACGCCAACGCAAGATGGCCATTGGCTCCAGTGATGCTCCGGAGGCACCTCAGCACCAGGTTAAGCGAGCGGAGCGCGGAGCCGCGCGGACAGGAGCTCGGCTCCCCTCGGCGCCGCCACCAGCCCGGCCCCGCGCCGCCATTCCCAGCGCTCCCCTCAGCGACCCCCCCCCCGCCCTCCGCTGCCATCTTCCCTCACCGCCCCCGACCGCCGGCACGCAGCCAGCCGCCCAGCCGCCCGGCTCCTCGCGCGCTGCCCCGCGCCGCACCCACCGGCTCTCAGCTGCAGGCTGCCGTCCCTCCGGCTGCACCACAGCGCCCGCTCCCCGCTCTGCAGGATGTAGTGGTCCTTGGCTTGGAACAGCTCCATCCTCGCGCCGCCGCCGCCCTCCTTCACCGTCCCCGCGGATGGGGAGCAGAGGGAGAAGCGCGCTCCCGAGCCGGGCACGCGCGCCGCCCCTCACAGAGCCCGGCGGGTCGCGACGCTCCGCTCCGGCTCGGGGCGCTTCCTCAGGCGGCCGCGAGCGCGGGTTCCGGCCCCGGCGCCGCACGTGACCGTGCCCAGCAGCGCCGCCCCGCGCTCTTAAAGCTGCAGCGCGATGCCCGCCCGCCGTGGGGTTTTCGCGCGCGACGGGGGACGCGGCCCCGTGAGGGGCTTCGGGGTGGAGGGGCTGCCTTCAGCGGAGCGGACTTTTCGACGCCAACGCCGAACTTGAGTAACCTGTAGAGCTGAGGGAACCCGGCCCCGGTGCGAGCGCTGAGCGAGGGGCGCTGAGCGGGAGAGCCCGGTACGATGCCTGAGGGGCGGGGTGTCCCGCGCTCGGTGACAGCGCCTGAGGGCAGAGACGCCGAGCCCCGGGGCTGTCAACTTTCCCTAATCGAGCCGTTGGTTGGAGATGGGCAGGAGTTGGTGGGGCTGTCAGTGCCACGGCAAGGCTTCCTTGTGGTGCTGAGCGCTTTAGGTCGGCGTTACACCAGGGTAACCGTGCGCCTTTCTCCCTCCAGGCAGCACTGATTGCTGTGTGCTGATGCCTGAAGCCCTCAGCAGAAACCCACAGAGGTGGGCTGGAGCCCTGCTCCCCGTAACAGCGCTGCCAAGAGCATCCCACCGTGCGTGCAGCCTTTAGGAGCAGCTGGGTGCGTTGAAAGACCATCTTCAAGGTGTCTTGAAAACTAATGGTGCGTGTAAGTAGCTTCACACAGTGCTAGAAAGCCAATTTTCTCATCTTGTTATTTATCTCTGTCTACCCTTCTTTCTTAAGAGAGTGATATCTTCTAAGTTCCTAGAAAGATTTCCTGTCCAATTTTGTGTTCAGTCTAAGACTTTTCTTATAAACATGATGTCAGACCTGTGATTTGTTTTGTTTTGCTTTTTAAGCATACATAATGAATACGGGAGTGGTATGAAGGAGCCAAACTCCATTTGATTTGGTAATGGATGCCCCTATCTATCAGTGTTCTCCCCAGGGCAAGGATGCAGAACAACACACTCTCCTTTCTTGACTACAGATCCTGGTGCTGGAAATGCTGTGCGAGTGCCCTGCAGCTCCCATTGTGTCCTGTCACATTCCTGCATGTAGCAGTCAATGTCAGTGGCAGAGTTATGCCAGTAATTCAGGTCACTCCTGCAGGTGCTACGCAAGAGAAGAGCTTAAATGGCTTCTCAGCATTTTAATGTATCTCTTTCGAATTGTTTTATTCTCAGTGTTCCCATAAGCACAGTGTCATGTACTTGCAAAAGCATATCAAACGTACACAGAAAGGCAGTAAAGGGATGGATTGCCCTATGGATCTAATACTGAAAGATTTCCTTTGAGGAATTATGTTTAAAACTGTGCATTTAAGTAAGCACAGGCAATCAGAGCTTCCTCTTAGCATTGCCATACATGCATGTATCCACAGGGACTGATTATTCAGCTTTCAAATGCAGATTGCTGCACTACTTTCCTCTTATTTCATTAAATTCTAACAGTATAGTGGAAAAGAAGCTACTTTGTGCAGAAAGTAATATATTTTACTTGCACTAGTGTAATTTTTACATGGGATTCAATATTGTTCAGATTAATTGTTCTGTGAGGAGGTAAAGCTTTCTGAAATAACTTTTAGATGCAGACTCACATTCCAACAGACATATAAAAATTAGATCTATGTTTTATGTCCTACAAGGAAGGCAAATGAGAGTAGTCAAGCTCATTAGCTTGTTTCATCATTGTAGGCAATAGAAAGTTGCTGGGAGGAAAAGATGGCCTTCTTTTAAGCTCCAGAAAAAAAAAAAAAAAAAGAGCTGATGTCATGTTTAGAATTACTTCAACTTTTGAATATTCATTTATAAATAAGCCAGCATTGGAAAAAGTCCTATCAAGAAGGATCACAGAAATGTAGGAGTTGGAAGGAAACTCTGGAGTCCAACTCTCTCCTAAAGCAGGTTCCCTTCAGTAGGTTACATAGGATACTCAAGTAATTCTTACAGTACTTTTAAAATTGCTTCATAGAAAGCACAGAATGTATAGTGAGAAAAACAATGTGTAGTATTTCTGTGAAGAAAAATTATTTTTTCATTTAAATATGAATATTTTTTCCTGTAGTTCACATTGGTGTTCTTACAACTGTTGGTGTTTTTTTCCTACAAAACAGTCTCAGCAGTAGCAGTCCAACCTCACTATTGCTCTGTGAGAACAGCTTGAGAGTTGCAAATGATTTCAACAGTACTGGTCAAATTGACTTCTGCTTTACACGGTATCTACAGATCTTGTTTCTACACTCATGTTTCACTGACTTCTAGAAAATGAAGCCACAATGCAGAAATAATAGAATAACATGTGGGAAGCAGATAGTTTTGGCAGTGGATAGCACTGACAACCTAGAATTCAGTTTTGACCTGACCACAATGCATTAAAGTTAATAAAGCCTACCATGCAAGTTAAAATAGGCAAAACAGAGCTTACAGGTGGCATCAGGCTCATAGATCAAAAATGTTTCTGTATAAAGTGGGAAAGAGCCTCACTTTAAACCTCTTCTTAGGGTCAACAGAAATGATATATATTCAAAAAAGTTTAAGGCTTAATGTTACACTGGGATTCTTCCTCCAGCCCACTACCATTTCCTCTGTTCTTTCCTATGCACTTCTCTTTTTCTCCTGTGCTCACCTTATTTAATAAGTACTCTAATTTCTTAACATTACACACAATACTGAAATGTTTTATACAAACATTATATACGGTTACAGTTTTCTGCCCTACTTTCTTAATTCTTTTCATTTTTTCTGACTTCATCCTTTTCCCCTCCTTTTGCCCCTCATTCTTCTCTCTCATTTGCCAGAAGAATCTGCATTAATGGAGTAATTCCTACCTTAGTTTCTTTCCATTCTTTCTTTTCTTGCAAAATCTTGAGCAGATTTGGGAGAGCAGAAAAAGCATATCTGATGCTGGAACACTTTTGGCAGCAGGAGGTGTTTATGTTGTTACCAAATCTTCTTCTATAGTAAATGTCAAGGGAGTTGGAGTTTCAAAAGTAAAATTGCACCTCATTTTCTGTAGCTATTCTGATATAAGCCTTTACACAGTGGATGCTGAAACTTGCATCTCCAGGCCATCATATTATGAACATGGGCTTCAAGTACAGTCTTCTCAGCCTGTTGTGCATTTCTATTGTGAAACACTTATTAAAGTCATGGGAGAAGGCAAAAGCTGATGAAAAAAGCAAGCTCTTCTGATTTTCTGCAGGCAGTCTTTAACCTGACCAGTGATTTCCAGGATCTGCCTGAATAATGCAAGTGGGCAGAGTTTAGGAAACAATAATGGTTTTGTACAACATTGCTTTAAAAATAAATGCTGCCTTCAGACAGGAAAAACTGGGATAACAATTGGAAAAAAGAATGGCTAAGTGTAGCAAAATCTGCACTGAATCAGAGTACAGAAAGAAAGAAGGTTGTAAGTATCAGCATGCCTTTTTATTTGTTGATTAGGACTGAAATTACATCAAGTATATAAATAGGAAAATGATTAGGAAGTGGAGGAAGGCAAGCAGACAGAAAGGCTCGTAGAAACAGAGGATGCAGACAGCTTTCCTAGCAGAACACCATAGTGCTGTTTTGGTTTTTTTTTAATTGCAAGTGATATACTTCATAGTGCAGTAAAACAAAGCCTCACCCAAGAAAAGAAGGTATTGTAAAACTTCGAGCTGAATGAATAGATTGAAGAGCTAACTCGCTTGGAGACACAATATATGTCCAAATGCAAAGTTCCTTGTCTGCCAAGAAAGCTGCTTCTTTCAGCTTTAGCTACATAAAGAGGAAAAGGAGAGGAGCTGCAATGCCCTCTGGTTCTCCAAATGCTCTGCTCAGAATCCTTTTTGCAGCTTCTCCTACAGAGAAGTCACCCCGTGACCCTGCAGAGAGGGACAGCACTTCAATTAGATAATGAGTCACAGGCAGCAGGCATCTTAGTGGCAATAGCTGCAGCATTCCCAGCATTCTGTTTCACTGAGAAATGTGTGATGCCTTAAGGAAGAAAAAAAAGATTTGAGAGTGATTTGGAGCTGAGATTCGCTCAGATGAATGATGAGGCAGATGTGTTAGAATTTAACTCTCGGTAGAAGGCTCTCTTCAAGCTGTCAGCTGTACACAGCTGCCTACCTGAAATATTTTGTTGTTCTTTTCTACACAGTGCAAGTAGATTTCATATTGAATTTTACCGTTCCTTCCTTTCATTGTGTAAATATAAACATTTCAGTTTTGCATATACTTTGAATTAATTTTCTGGTAAACCTGTGAAGACTTTCAACTAAGATGATTACTATTGCTCTGTGAGAACAACTGATAATCAGTTTTAAAGTGACGGGAAGAAATATATCCTGCACCCTGCTGTGGACTCCACTCCATCAGTTAAGGAGTGGCTCCCTGAGCAGTTGTTTTGGTGTTTGTCACACCAGAAAAGAGTGGGACTCTCCATCTGAGGCATGGGACCTGCAGCTGAGGGCAGAGCTTTCCAGAATGAGTCTGTTCTGTCAGTGGCAGATCCATTTCAGGAGTTTCCCTCTCCTGCTAGAGATTTCTACTTGCCCTTTGTCATGCCAAATCAAGCATTCAGTCTGGATATGCTCTAGCTTGGAGGAAAGAAGCCTCTGCTGACAGTGGGGGTGGACCACTGGGGAGGTTAGCCTCTTCAGCTCACAAATGAAGAGATATACCAATTATTGTTAAGCTACCAAGCATTAAACAGCATTATTTTAAAACCATGCTTTTAAATGATTGTTTTCTCTATGACACAACATTTCTCCATTAGTGTTTTACTCATGAATGTTTATTAGTTAATCTAAAAACATGTGACATTCAGAAATGAGAAATCTCCTTATTAAATATCAACATTCAAGACCCAGGCAAGCGCTTGATTTTGAAGGGCACTGAACATCCAGTTTCAAAAAGCATTTAGTTCATGCTTGACTTCGTATGTATAAATGAAATATTTTTCATGAGACAGTAGCAGCTTTTGAGGTGAGCACTGTATTCAGAACTTTTGTGGTTTAAAACTAGGAACTAAATACCTCAAAGGGTCAAAAGATAATCTTTTACCTTCATTGCCCCCGCTTCCTGAACAGTCTGCACCATCATTTGATATACATTTATCATTGCCATTTACAACAGCATCTCCATTCTGCACGCATTTTCTGAGTAAATTGGTGTTGTAGTGCAATGCATAGGTTAAAATAATTCAGAGCTCCTTGCAGAAACTTAAGGACAGACTTTGCTTTGCCCTTGTTCACCATTTGATTAGGGCATTTTTTTCCCCTTGGGAGTTTTTTTACATTCAGTGTGTTTTCCTGAAATTCATAGAAGGGCAATGTTTTCATAAGCCTCAGTTAGCAAGAATGAAAAAAAGGAAAGGAACTTTTCATTTGCATTTTTACAGTTCATTGACAATAGCTAATGGGAAGGAAATGTGTAGGCTGGCAATTAGTTATGCACTCTCGCTCTCAATATTACCTGATTGCCCGCAGTTTGGTTTCAAGTTTAAACGTTGATTAATGAGAAGTGATCTGATTTGGCAACAGTCCATATTTGAAAGTACAACTGACTGAATAGCTTATATAAACGCACAACTCCTGCTGAGATGAATGGCATCAGTTTTTGAAACAACGCAACAGAGTGTAACATGAGGATTTTTATTTATAAATCCCCGTGATTGAGTAGTGGTGGAACATTTCTGTGTGTTAGGAGAGACATGCTCCTGGTGGCTTCCAGGTAAGCAGAGAAGTCACCTTCAACAGGCACTATGCCAATAATAGTATTTGAAGCATTCCTATTTACCTGTGTTGTCATATTCAGCTCATGCTTTTTTGCTATCAGAGATATCAGTTCATAGGTGAAATTGGTGGAAGTTATATAGTAAGCATTTACTGCACTGCTTTGGAATGACAAGTTGAGCTGTCACTTATTTAACTATCTGGCAATACATGGAAGTAATTTTTTGCTACTCTATTATTTATTTAAGATATATTCCATCTAGTTATTTACAGAACTGTCAAGTGCTGTGATAAGTTCACTATTAGACACGTAAGCATGAAAGGCCTCAAAGCAGATCCTCAGAAAAGGCCTCAGCCTTTTCTGTGTCATCATAGAGTTGCAGACCTCTTAGCAGTGAGTTCACTTTTTGCTTTGGTCATCTTTTTGATGCCAAAATAGTTAAATAGCCTTTCTTATTTCACTTCATACACTTTGCCACTTTTTAATCTAATGGCGTTTTGTTCTTCCTATTTTCATCCTTGTGTGCCCAGGCAATGCATCTGTAGTCCATATGCAGTTAGGTTTTCCATATGCTCCCTTTTTGCATTAGAGGCTGGTTACGTGTTCTCCATTCAGTCTAGCTGACCTCCTGTTACACCTCCTGGTTTTCTTGCAAGATAGTTATTTACAGACAAGACAAACTGGTTCGTCAGTTTCTTTGACACATTCCTTTCAATAGAGGAGTATGAATAATAAATCCATGCTGCTGTGCTCTTACTATCTTCAATCACATCCATGGATGAGGACTTCTGCAGTATTGCAATCATATTCTTTCATTTGCCTAATTCTTCATCACATGTTGACTAACTTGATATGGCAGCTCCCAGCTATGTGAGATGGTTAAGGGACTGTGATGCAAGAAGGTGACTTCCTGATTCAGAAATATATTTGAAATGGTTTTTCTGTACTTTTTAGATAGGTTTACTCTGCTTTGAGATGAAACTGCCTTAGAGCAACAGTAACACAGTAGGCACTTCTGATTGGCAACTTACAGCAGATAAAAATAGGTTTGTGATAGCCAACAATTGGCACCAGAACACTTCAGAAGTACCTACAGACATTATATTAGTACTAAATATTCTGGGGAAAAAAAACTTCATTTTTATTATGACAGAAAATTACAAAACCACTGTTAAAATATTAACTTCTTGCAACAAAATGAAAATTCCTCCAAGAATTCCCCTCCAGGGAAAGAAGTTCAGCATAAGGATTTTTGTTTGCATTTATTTTTAACTGACACATTTTCCATATGGCAGTTGTAGTTATCTCTACAGAGAGAAGGATTCTGGCATTTCCTCCTTCCCCATAGAAGTGACTTATTTACCAGTGGGAATATTTCCACCGAGCCTCACTCAGCACACAGGAAAACAATGAAATTCTCCTTTCAAAACTATGTGTGTGTAATGTGGTTAACATCTGCAATATATTGCATATGGCTTATGGATAATATATTGAGTTCCCTCTTGCAATTACTGTTAAGATCAAATCAGTGAGATTGTGTGCAAAAAATAAGGGGAATTTCTTTAGTGCCTATGATTATTTTTTTTTTATTTCATTCTATAATTGCAAATTCCACTTGTGGTCTACCAAGCAAGTGTAATCATCCATGAAAGGATTCCTTATATTATTGTTGGTCCACTTCAGTAAGTTATTATTTATAGTATATCAAGACCATATTTAATTCATAACTTTTTTGAAGTTAAATGACAGGTCACTCTTTGCCACCACCATAACAAGATCCACAGCTTGATTACAGCCAATTCTGCTTGTTTTTCCCGATCTCATACATAGATGTACTACTTTGCTGCTAGCTTTGCAAGTGTACTGAGTAGGCTATTTCAGACACAAGAAGTGCTTCACTAAATAGATTCTATGTTCTACTGCACAGCCCTATGATAGTCTTTCCATTTATTAAGGGCTGACTGAGCATTAATCCCATCATCCAGATGCATCAAGGAAGTCTGCACAACACCCTGTCTAGACCTACTTATACCAGTGCTTTGGCAAAAGGAGCTTTCAGTGTAGGTGCTTCTGAAATGTGCTTCCTCATGACCATATGGGTTTTTATTAAGGTGACAGGGAGTCAGAATTTAGGCTTCTGTGGGGTTTCAAAGACAGCATTGTCCTGCTCACGCTTCTATTTGTGAAACAGTGTTCAACTCAGTGTCTTGGAAGAAGGGTAAAGTGAATTTAATAAAAGGCAGGATGGAAGTCTACTGGCACTTGTTAAGAGATTTTCAGTAAAATAAAATTTTAAAATATTCTGAAAGCAAATTAGAAGCTTTACTCCTTTTGGAAGAGCTTACCTTCATTTTTATTTTTAAATTTGTGTTGCTTTTTTTTTTTAAAAAGGCAAAATAGTTCATGTTTTTAAAAAAGTAGACAAGATTTTGCTTCTAGTAAGGACAAAAAGCTAAGTTATGGGACAAAGGAACTTAGTCTTTTAATAAGAAAACAAAATAAAACCAGGAGAAGTCCAGAAGAACTTCTCAGAGTTTTGACACATTTGTGACATTCACTAACAATAGTGCTAAAGCCAGCTTAAATAATCATTTCCTCCTTTCCAGCTGTATGTTTCTATTCTTGTACCATGCCTGCATTGTACAGCCACAAGCATTTGTGCAGCATACTGTGAACTGAATTCAGGGAACTATTGCAACTGCTGAATAGCCTACTAAAGTAGTGTTTATGAAACCAGGCTCCAGATGATCTTAACTAGAGTAGCAGTAAACTCAGAGGGCCCATACTGAACAGAAATAGATTTACTTTAGCATCACTCATTTGCTTGTGAATTGTCAAGAAACACAAAAATCAGATTATATCTATAATATAAATACACTGATACCAAACACGCCTATTTCAGCAAGCAGTGTAGTAAAATAGGAGAGGATCTGGAGAACAAAACAGCTGGCGCTGCAAAACCAGCTTCTGCACTACGCACATTCCAAAGCTTTATGTGACATCAACCTGGCTTTGCCCTACAGACCTGTAATGCTATAATGTGATGGAAAGCACAGCAATGATAGCAGGGTAGCAAAGTCCTAGGCTGCACCAAGCAAGGAGTAGTCCACAGCAGCTGTGGATACATAAACAAAGGAAAGAACCTGCTTACCCTTTAAAAAGCCTCAGGTATGCAGAGATCTCCAACAAGATCCCCTCACCTCCACTGCCAACCCTTAAACGAGGGCTGGAAAGGGGTGGATCCTGGTTCCATCCCTTCCGGTCACTCAGCTGCATTGCATGCACCTGAGCTCCCCTGGGTTGGCCCTGCCTTCCCACCAGGTGCTCAATCACTGCTTCAAGCTGTGACAGCATTTCTGCTGCAAGAGCCCTTAGAAACCAGGACACATTAGAGGCAGTCCTGAAGTGCAACTCTTGGTTTTGTTTCAACTTTTAAGCAATGTAGTTCATGTGCTCTTCCATACTTAGAGCAGTAGAGCCCTGTATTGAGACACAAAGAATGCCATCCAAAGGAGCTTTTCCACTGACATAATTACGTCACCTTTCTAAATGACATGAGCTGGAAAAGTAAAAGAGGTCTTCTGTGAGTCTTCCTATATCTAAACCAGATTTAGCATAGCTATGCTGCAGAAGTGGTGCTTACTTCTAACACTGCTAATATAATTACTCTAGCAGACATGTAAAACCACCATAAATCTCTCAACTTGCCTTATCGCACAAACCCAGTGTTCTCCAGTAGAACCCATGTTTACAGAACCTTGACCTCTACGTAGAGCTGCATTTATATTGCAGAGAAGCCCATCTGCATGTAAGAAAGGAATAGGGATATGTGAAGTTCTAAGAATGACACTGAATCCTTTTTCTGTGAGAGCAGAATCTCTTGCAGCTAGGCGGTAATTTAGGTCAAAAATGCTATCAACTTTTCCTTCATCTGTGGCTTGTGGATATAAAAAGGCATGTATGGAATTTGCAGTGCTCAAGTACTTGCTGCACAGTAAAGTACCATACTGGTAATTACAATTCTTACGACTCTCTAAGGGCTAAACCAGAAGATTAAAAGAACTTTATTTTCCTGAGAGATTAAATGTTCTATACTTAAATAACTGGGATAGTTGATTATTGCTATAAAGAGGCTGATAGTGTTTATTGCTGGCTTTGCATTTCCTGTGCAATGATATATAGGTCATTGTAAAACCTAAGGAAGATAGACATGAGACTGAAAAAGAGGGCTGAAAATCAGGAAGTCTGAATCCTTGCTGAGCCTTGGATAAAAAACTTCTCTTACTTTTACATACATAACTAAAGATAATAGTTCTATAATGTACAGTGGTGCTATATATGATTATTCTGATATGTGTAACATGTTTTAATATGTTGGTGTGGAAGAGATTACAGCCACACTAATATGCATATAAATGAAAGCTCTGTGTTTTATGAAAATAATAAGAGAAGGGAAAAAAGATGTAAGACTACTTTAGACAAACGTGGGAAGCTGTGTATTGCCATTGCAGTCAGCTGAGTTTTGCATTTTTGAAGAGAAATGGCAATGAGAATCCAAGGTGAAATCAGAGCCTCATGTAACACCTGGCAATTACTAATATATTTTTCACTTTGTTTGACATTTTAGTTATGTTTCAACATATGTATTTGTGCAATATATATATATATACACACTGTGTATCTATAATAGCTTTACACTCTAATTCTGTGACTACATGTGATAAATCAGAGAGCTATACTGCTGTGATTGATATGTAGCTATACATATGACTCAGCTTTACCAGAAGATGTTTCTGAGAAAAGTCTAAAGCCATTCCTGAAAACTGTTCTATGTCCTAGAAGCTATTTATAAATAATGACTTACGTCTTTGGGGGGGAAAAAGAGATTCAAATAATTGCAAGGCATTCTTTCATTTATGAAGGCACCATAGGCCTGCTATACTCACTGCAGGAAGAAATAGAACTGTCTCTAAGCAATTATTGAAGGGAAAAATTACAAGTGTGTGTTGTAATTGCAGGAGTCTACATTATGTCATCAGTCTGGTAGGATGGGATGGAGACATGACAGCCTTGGAATGGTAAGTACTGACCTTTGAACACTGACAGAGGATGAGCAAGGCTCCATAAAGCAGGGAATGTATTTGGACTTCTAAATTACCATGATTTTCCAATATTTCAAAGATCAATGGAAGGTTATAACTTTATGTATAACACTGAATCTGTCCACCGTAAGACTTAAAAAAAAAAAAAAAAGGCAAAGAAGACTTTAAGAATTTTAGATCAAATTGCCTCATTCGTTAAATGAAAAAAATAGAAGGAAAACAATCAAAATATCTGCTCTCAGATACTTGCAAGATAACAAAGTGTAATGAAACAGTTAACATAATAATGTTGAATCAATACCCTTCTGACAGTCCAGCAGTTCTGGGCAGATAGAGTGAATCTCAACTTAACATGACCTGTGATCATGCCTCTTGTGCTTTTCCCACAATTACCCAAGGAAATGCAGTCCAGTCAGGACACCTTCACAGCCCCAAACAGTTGGGAAGTTTCTCCTGTAGAGTGGTTCCTAATGGCTGACACCCGATACTATGGAGGACAGGCATCCTTGGCAGAATGAGAACTGGCCACAGGGTTGTGGTTATAATTAGAGACTTGTTATTACAAATTTAGTTATCAACATAGCTTATAATCTACAATTTGTAGGGCCTAACATGGTTTGCAGTTGCACAGAATTTCTAGAATTCTCAGTTATGTACACTTTCCAGTTACCTACATCCTCTGTAGGTCTGGTCAAATTCTTAACAACCAGCGTGTGATACAATAATCACAACCCAGACTCAGACTTTAAGTAGAAGATCACGAGTCAAAGGCTCAATCAGTCCTCAGAGGAATACCACAGAGGTGCTCCTGGCCTCTGAAGGATCCCAGGTTTTGCTGTCCAGCTGTGGCACCAATCAAAGTCCCGCTCAGGGTTTGCTGCTGATTCATTTTATAGAGAGTGTTCTCTGTACTTTCCTGTTCCATGATGGGTGTCACCACGTTCTGGCAGCTCAGCACCTGGGGCTTGATAATGCTTGTGGCCTTCTCATCCTATTAAAGGTTGTCCCTCCATGCTGGCACTGGAGAGGAGGAGAGAGAAGGGGGGAAAGTAATACATGACAAGCCTCTTTATGGATGTTTACTTTATTGTTGTTTATGCTGGCTGTTACCAAGGTGTACTAGTACTAAACTCACAAGTTTGGTACTATTCTGTATCTTTACTGATGGCCCAAATCATGAAATGGCCAATATGTTTGGTAAATGATCAGGCTAGGAGGGCTTGAAAGCCCACTAGGTATCAGGATTCTGTTATGATATTCTTGTGCCAAGCCAAAGAAATGATCTCAAATGCATGAAATGGCAGGCAAGAGAAAATGTCTCTGGCTATAAATACAAGCTGAAGAACAGCTGGTTAATCAGGAGTTTTGGGGTAATCCTAGATCACAAACTGATGAACCAACCAGTAGGAAAAAGGAAAAAAAATCCAGTTACGCTAAGATGAATACACAGGAGCATTACACATGAGATCTATGCAGTAATCCTTCTGCTCCACTGCTAGTAAGTGAGAATACTATGTTGTTTCATGCTATTGTTTCAATAATTACATGAATTCACTGAAAATAGGCCAAAGTGTTATCCAAACTTTAGAAGATGTGATTTATGATTTGAAGAATTGCAGTCCTTTGGAGTTGTATGGGAAAGAGGAAAACTGTCTTGAAATACACAAATAATGCTGGAAAGATAACAAGAATAGCTGTTTTCTTTGTCCTCTGTCACTGAGTCAGACAGTGTCTGAGGCTGAAAGGCCTTGGTGGCCCAACCCTCTGCTCAGAGCAGGGTCAGCTACAGCAGGCTGCCCAGGAGCGTGTCCTGTGGAGCTCTGAGTATCTCCAAAAATGGGAACTCCACAACCTGCCTTGGCAAGCTGGGCCGGTTTTTGTGCACTTTCACAATGAAAAGGGTTTTTCTTTATGTAGAATTTCTTGTATTTCAGTTTATGCCCTCTTGTCACTGGGTACCAATGAGAAGAGTCTGGCTCAGTCTTCTTTTCTCCCTCCCACCAGTCACATAAACAGTCACATAAAATTGATAAGGTCATCCTTGAGCCATTTTTTTGTTTTTGTTTCTGTGGGTTTTTTTGTTGTTTGAGGTAAACAATCCCATCTTTTATCCAGATAAGAAATAACGACTAGAATTGCAGGAAAAATGAGTTAGAAGGTCAGAGTCTGGATAAATAAGTAGGGGAATAGACTGCTCACTGAAATGAGCTGTGCTTGCACACACCACTACTGGTTTTTAAGAACAGCCAAAATGAGTTGAGAAATGAGATTTCTGAGCTGCATTATGCATGCAGCTGTTCTGCTGGCTGATTTGATTTGCCTCGAGCCTCTACGTTAATTATAACGATAAAGATAAAACTTGCCAGCAATCTTAAAAATAGATGCTACTACCCTACCTTTAATCAAACACAGCATCCACAGCCAAATGCCATTTAACAACACCAACCGTGGCCACGGCTTTGATTCTTAGAGCAGCCATTTATCCTTTGGTTTTGTTCTGTTTGGATTCAGCTTAGTAAAGACAGAATAGAAAGCACTCATTCCTGTTGCAAAAGGCTTCCGAAAGGACTGGGCTGAAAATGTTTGCATGCCGTAAGAAGGCACGCAAGGCTTTCAAGCAAACCGGATTTCGTTCCGCTCCGTTCCGTTCCGCGCTCTCCCGTGGCTCTCAGTCGCCCCCTGCCGGCCGCCGGCGGCCGCTCGCTTCCCGGAGCGGCGTCACGCTGCTGGTGGCGTCATGCATAGCATAGAGCTGCGGCGGCCGCCGGATGGAACGAGCGGAGTCCGTGTTTTCCAAGTGCAGTAATGCAGCTGGTTCAGCTGGTCGTAAGGAAGATAATTCTGCGTTTAGTAATAGTGCCGCAATAGCGCATTTTCTTGACGTAACTCTTGGCTGTACGGTGAGTGTTAAATTCTCGTTCCTTCACATCGTGAGTTTCTTCCACTGACTGCATTTTGCTGGGAGTAAGGTTGGTGGGAAACTTATTTCTTGACTCAAGCCCAAATAACTTCAGCTTTTAAATTTGGAAGTTTCTTAGAGCCTGGATTTGCCAAGAGTGCCTGCTGCACAGAGCCCCCACTCCTATCGTGTGCTGATGTGACCAGATGAGCTAACACAGAACTTGGGCCTTTCTTCCTCTATCGTTTACACAAATATACTCACTTCTGTTCCAACTCCTCACAACTTCGGCTATGCAATCCTTGAGACAGAAAGTACAACAAGGAAGATCCTAAGCACAAAAAAATCCTTGGCTTTCCTGCCCCCGAGGGAGAGGAACATTACAGGAAAGAATGCATCAGGAGTGGACGACTAGTGAATGAGGCTCTGCTTGGATCCCATCTGGAAATGGCTATCTGTATTATATGGAGCTTGAAATGTATCGTGTGCAAGTAGGGTTCTAAAAGCTTCATTTGGAACCCAAATCTGAAAGCATCCTGGTGGTCTTTTTTGGTTTTTTTTTTGTTTTGGTTTGGTTTTTTTTTTTTTGTTTTTAATGCTGAATGTTTCTAAGTTGTTTGTTTTAATTGGAACTGCAAAAACCCGAGACTTCCAATTGCACGCAAACCTGCCCTAACCTGACACCTTTTATGAGCTTAAAAAAAAATATCAGAGGAATGTAGGCTTCTACCAGAGCCTGCCACCAAAGCGTGGAAACATCCTGCCAACATGTTTACTCACTGGTGTAATGAACACATGCAAGATTAGAAAGTTTGTTTAGGTATTACTGGAAACCTTTTTCCATCACAATCCTTTCAGCTGTTTCACAAGGACTGAGCAGGAAATTCGGCCTTTAGGCTCATGCATAAGGTACGTGTAGTGGTGAGAGAAGACTTAGCAGTGCCAAGCTGTAACCCAGGGAGCTGCCTAGTGAGTGCACTGTGGGTCACTAGCAGACTAAGGTACAGGAACTTGCAATGACATGAACAACAGAGGGAATTAAGAGTCACAGCCTAAATTGGCTCTTTTGTCAGTGTCATGTAATGTGCTTGGGATAGTTTGCCTGCGTATGGCACAACTGCTATATAATTGCAAACATCAAGAAATGAGTATGTAGACTTAGGTGGGTTGGGATGGTTGTAACATAAATCTGAGGCAGGGAAGGAGCTGCAGCCCAGCGATGCAGAGAGTGAATTTCTCTGCTCTATAAAACACATCCTGTGATTTCCTATTCGTGTATTGCTTCTTAGTGTAGTCAAGCACAAACTATTTAAGGCAGGGATTCACTGTGCGTGCAATTGTATGTTATGTAATAATGATGATGTGTCTAATTGCTATTGTAAAAAAAAAGTATAATAATAATAATGGCTATGATTTCTGCCTTCCAAAGTAGTGCGTATTTTCTTTGTAGTAATCAGGGACTTGTTGCTAGGCAGTTAATATTTAAGGTACCTTAAATATTTTAATGCGTCTATGCCTGCTGTTTCTAGGCACCAATATTTGTTTATGTTATCATTATACAACCCTTTCTACCTTATATCCTTTGTTCAGTCTAATCTAATGGATCCACACAATGAAATTTCAATCACACTTTTTTTTTTTCACAGATAGCAGATTTACTTTACTGTTGAGAATGATAAAATTCCTCTGACGCAGATTTGTTCTTTGTCAGGATGTTTTGCACTAATACCATTTACTCTTTCTTTGCACAGTCCTCCTCCCAGGTGAGTTCTGTCTTTGTGATGGCTTGGTGTGCAGGCATGTAGTAATTTTAAAGGTTTGAATTTAATGGTTGAGAATCAAGATTCAAGATCACCTTTAATTGTAGTAAACTAGGAGTTGAAATACAGACTTTTTTTGACCAAGCTCTAAATTTTTAAGAAAAGTCTTCACATGTAATCTCTGATAAGACAATGGGCTTACAGAAAGATTTTATGGTAGCTGGAAGGCAATCGAAGAGAGCGGTGGTGAGGTATAAGATCTCATCAGAAATTACAGCTTTGAGGGAAGATTCTGGGGAAACAAGTAAGCACTAACAACGACTGAAATACATAACTAGGGGAATGTGCTGCCACTACCTCAATCCTTCGGAAGAATCATAGAATCACAAGGTTGGAAAGGACCTACAAGATCATCTAGTCCAACCATCCTCCCATTACCATTGCTACCACGAGCTACTAAACCATATCTCGTAGCTCCTCATCCAGACAGAAGTAAGAATATCAAATCTTTTTGGCAGCTCTGCATCACTGCTTTAGATTTTCCTTGGTTTCATCTCAATTTTATTCAAATAAAATAGAAAAATTCCTGCTGGGTAAAGTGTTCTTACATACGAAACTTAAGCTGCAAGCTGTGCATTTGGAGAGCCATGAGACACTGTTGTCTCTTTGTATTCTTTGCCTCAGATCTATATGGGCTGCAGAAAATATCCATTATCTGCTTGCCAACCCCATGGGGAATACACCAAAAGAATTATTCCAAACCTTGCTCATTTCTGAAAAGGAGCTGAGCTTTCCTGAAAGAATAGAAATGAATGAGAACTCAACGTTCACCAGATGATGAGAGGCAAAAAAGCAAGGCCTAAAGTAATTCATGTGATGATTTTGCAGACAAGTCTGTTCATTACCAGATATCACAGAAAGTTCCACACCACTTTGTTGCTAAATTCAGCATATTTGTCCCGCTGTTTTAAAACTAAGATACCCCCCCATGCACACACTCCTTTATTTGTAATGGATTTAAAATTTGTGAATGCAGCTTAACAGCCCTGCAGACAGATCCTCTATGCACTGATGTGTGTAATTAAAGTAATAGCACATCAAAGTTCATTACATTCTCCTGTCAGCTTACCTCATTTCCTAAAAAAAGTACCATTTCTCCTTGGGAGAAACTACTTATTTTCATGTCTCTTCAATGTGAAGGGGTTTTTTTGCTGAGACTTTTAATGATGTCATCAGTTAGTGCAAATTCTAACAGTGATTTCTGAGTTTGCTGTGGAACACACATTGCAGATACTGTACAGTCCTTGTATAGATGTCTGATGTAAAGGACTGCTGATGAAGACCTCCGTATTCCATGTTTAATTCTGAGAAGTGAAGGATGTTTTTGCAGACGAGTGCCCTTTGGCATTCTTTTCAATGATATGCATGGCAAGTGCACTTTTTTTTTTTTTTTTTTTTTTTTTTGTAAACTGAAGTTTAATATGAAATTTTCTACTTCTGGTTGGCTGCTGCAAGGATGCTGAAGGCTGAACCTCTTCTTTTTTTTTGAGCAGACTTTCAACTTCCAGTGGAAGCAGTGGAAATTCTAGTGGGTAATAACTGAAATACCCTCTAATTTCTACCCTTTTTTAAAAAGTTGCCTGTTTATAAATTCTGGAAGCATATTTGACAGAGAGTTGGTACATGTTCCTCCACTTTGTAACCAGGTTCCTGCCCATCTTAAAATAACTCTTGCTTTGGAATCCACTGGCTGACATACATTTGTATCTAGTATTACAAAGGGCAGACAGACCATTACACAGTGCTTCACGGAACTGCAGGCTGATGCCACCCACAATACTATGAATGTGGATTTTGTACAGAGCTAGGAAATCCAGATCATCCAGTATGCAAGGGTCATTCTTTGTGCAGCAAGGCTAATGTGTCTTAGTGTCACCCAGTTATTGTTAAGCAAATTATTTGTTTTGAGTAAAATAAACAGACAAGTTTGTTTGGATCTCTTACACCACTGTGAGATGCTTCTCATAAAAGGTGAAAGTGCCAATAAAATCATTTTATTGATGCTAAGATTATTCTATTCAAACTTCATTAATGACAGTATTATGTGTCTGAAGGAACATTTGGATTTTAAATTTAATGTTTATGTTAGACAGAAGAAATCATATTTTTAAGAATGAGCCCAGTGCTTCTACATGTATTCTACAGCCTGCACGACTGAGCTCAGATTAGCTTTTTCTAAAAGAAAAATCTTTGCACCCAAGTGAGCCAAATTGCTATTGACCAATACTACCTTTTGTAACAGAACCAAATATTGATCCAGTATTCAATATTTACAGCCAATAATTTGAAATATAGTTTCATTAGATAGCTGCATTTTGTTACTTGGACAAAAAAAAAAAAGAGGATCAAAAAGCACAGAAGTCACATCTTAAACTGACCTTTGTCCAATTCAGTAGATACATTCCAGCTACCAGAAGCTTTTTATTATTTCAACTATAATTTTTAAAAGAACATCCTGACCCCAACACGATATCCTCGCTAAGGATACTGAGCCAGCCTTCATAGGCTGGTTTACATTGCTGCTAGAGCACGGGGGAATGACCTGCCTCTATAAACTGTGTTGCCTCCCCACCACGTGGGTTAGTGTTTTGCTTCTACTCTTTTCCTTCCTCAACTCGTCTGCAAACAGAGCTGACCTAACCTGAAGTTGGAAGTAAAACACATCCCAGATAAGGGACTTGCACCTCCCGCCAAAGGAAAGGAATTTGACACCAAAGAGTGCCATATTTCTGCTCTTGAGGGCTTCTTCCTCCAGGTATGCTATGATTTGGCCATGTGTAAATAGTCAAAATGCTATTTTTATAGGAAACACAATGCCTTCTGCTGTGATAGTTTAAATATAGAGAACAGACCACTGCTGGCATTTGAAATACCACTGGACAAGATAATGCAATCAGAAAATAGCCTAAGCTTTTATCATGATTCTGTGTACAGGTTTCTCAAATCCTTCTCGCTACTTTTAAATGAGCTGAAGCAGTGTCTTTCACTGGCTACTGGATTATTTGCATACTGAATAAATTAGATGATTGACATTGACTCAAAGTGAGTAATAGGCAGCTTCATTTTTTGGTATTGAAAATCTTTGGGTTATTTTCGTTTCTGAAATGGCTATCACAAATGCAGTATGTGTATTTGAAAACCATGTTTCACAGCACATTTTTTTGCCACACTTGAAATGCAATGTCATGCAGTGTAACTCAGTCATTAGCATTAAAACCTTAATTGCTCTCTGCCTAGGTTTCAAAGCCAAGTTTCCACACCTAGTCACTCGGGGCAACTCATAAACCAGGTCGTACCCTAGTGCAGAAATGCAAATTTACAAAGGATTCTTTTCCTCTCTGCTAACTAACCACATCATTGGCACCAATGCAAGGATGCAAGCAAGTTCTGCAAAGACAAAGAGCGGGTCAGAAACTTACAGGGAGCAGGTGGGAGTCCTCACTTTACCCGTTTCCTCTCTATTCCCTCATCCTAGCCTGTATGCAAAACGTGCACACTGATGTGTCAAGACAGACATGCTGGACTGCCTGTAGTTTACTCTTGAGCAACGGAGGAAACAAAGAAAGGCTATGACTCAGAGCAACAGTCTTCCAACTAGGCGGCTCCAGGGCAGCCAGATGTACTTTCCCTTATTAGGACAGATCATGAAACCTTTCTTCATTTTGAATGGTACCTAATTCTGCAGTAGTATTGCTGACTTTAAGAATCATCTTTTAAAGAACTGCCAGCAGAAAGTAGCTGTAGTTCTAGCTTTGCTTCTTAAAAAAAGTGTTAATTTAGTCTGACTTCACCTACTCTGACCAACTTGAATAGTATAACATGAATCAGGCTCCATTAGCAGCAGATAACGTGTTTTAAAAGGACAGCACCTGTTCAACTTCCTGTAAATAGCATGTTTTTATGACTGTAATCTAAATTTCCACATTCTCATCTCATCTAATGAGGTGGTTTTGATCTAAATTACTTTATTGAGCTACTAAGGAAAACCAGACTTTTGTCTGCCACAGACTTTGCTTGTATGTGTGAGAACGATAGCTGATTTTCTTCAATTTAGGTATTTTTGTTGTATGATGTCAGAGACATGTGTCCTCAGCTGAAATGTAATCCTGCAGGAGGAATGTGTCACTGAAGTGAGTTCATACACGAATTATGCAGGCGGATGAACTTTCACACCTCTTCTGCTGGAATGCCTGCAACACTGCTTGCTCCAAAAGTTAGAGCAGCCAAATGGTTACAAGACATTGTGTATTTTTACATGGTGTTGACTATCAAAATGAAACTAAAAGAAGCATCAGTGCTCTGCCTCAATTAAGCAGGCACCTCACAGTCTATTTGTTATTCAAGAACACTTATTGTTCTGTTAAAATAAAAAGCAGCAATTTTAGATGATTTGTCCTATCCTATCCCTTAAAGCCAAGTGTTCAGATGGGCTCAATATTAATTTCCAGTTGAACTCCACGATTCAGACTATAATTGTTTTAAGCATCTATATAAAAGTTTTCTTCATATACTGTTAGGATAAGCTGCCATGTAAAAAGATTTGTTCTTTTTACAAATGAAAGTCAAGATAATTTCTGGAGTTTGGTTCAGGCTCCTGCCTCACTTGCAGTCATTCTGCTTTCATTTTTCATGGATGAAATCTGAAGTATGTTTTATGTTCCTTGATTAACTGCATGTTGCTAATCAATTAAACCAGCCACCAAGTACTGCTTCAACTCTCATGAAGTGAGAGGACTGCCTCTCAATCATGCTGTGAATACGAAATGTCTTTAGCTGGAAATGAACGCTAAGTGTTCCACAAAACAAAGTGTGTTTGGCTGGAAATCCAGAAGTAGTGCTAGTAAAAGGCTAACAACTTCACAGAACAAGTTAAAATACTCTGAAGTAAGTTACTATAAGTCACCAGCAAATTACTTTTGACTTTTAACTCCCAGGAAAGAGGGAGAACAGGAGATTTTTAAAAAGCCAAATTCTTTACTCAATCCACACACCCAGTAGAACAGAGAAACTTTAAAGGAAGCGACTGAATGGAGAAAGGCACATTTCATGAGAAAGCAGCTCTCAGACTTCAGCTATAATGGTGTACAAACAGAAATCAGTCTGCTTAGAAGAGTGCATTTGAAACCGATTGCAGCTCTTACATTTCCAGCTCATAAAATCACAAGACTAAATTAGGCTTCTATATTATTTTATTTCCCTCTTAAAATATAGCATTGAAGTCCTGCACACATAAAAATATCCCTACAGTTTCTTACACACTTTCTATCCACCATTGCTTAAAGTGCCCAACTGTGAACATTAAAAATAAAAACACTGTTGTTACATGAGTGGCTACACTTAAAGAAGGACCAGTATTCCAACAATGCAGGCCTTTGATTGTACAAAAATCACCTGCAGAAGAATGCATCCTAAACAACACACATCAACATTAACCCAAACGTTGCTCCTTTTCATTATTTTTTTTTCCACTCAGCAGATCTAAAAGAGATTAATGTACAGAGTTTGTTTTTGAGAACATGTCTTTACACAGTGTAAGAATAAAGGATAAATGCATTACTTTCTTTCTAACTCCCTCCTTCCCCACAAGTGTTTACTGCGTCCCAAGCTGCTATGTTGATTAAAAACCAGTTGAAAAGAGCTCTGGAAATGCATGCAACTTAAAATTCACTTAAACACACTTTAAGTTACGAAGTCTGAGAGATTTTAATTTCAGCACATAGTTATGGCTCGGTTGGATTATTAGATGTGTTTGTTGTGGTGGTCAGATTGGTAAACACTTCCTCCTTAGTTTCAGGCTGATGTCTTTCCATTTTGGTTTCCTCTTTAGCATCTTTATTACTGGTATCTCCCTTGCTCTTGATTACCACAGGTTCAATCTCCATGATTTCCTGTGGTGACTTAGGCTCTGCCAAGGTTGGCTGAAGTCCATCAACTTGAACTGGTTCTGGGACATCTTCTGCTTTCTGTTCAAGTCTTTCCAAAATGTTCTGGACCTTCCTTACACCATCTCTCCTGGCCTGACGCACATCCGCACGACCCTCGGGGTCCACCGAGTCTAGGGCTAGCAATTCTTTGGTCAAATACTCTTCAATCATCAAGTACTTTTTGTCAGTTTTCTTGCCTTCAAAGGAGTCGACTGCCTGCTCAAGCATTTGTACGTTCTCCAGAATTGCCTCCACTTTCAAAACACCTGGATGCTTTTGAGGTTCTGCTGTTTCCATCGTCTTCGATGTCACAGTTTCTTCAGGAGCAGGCCTTTCCTGCAGAGGAATGGCGTTAGCTGAACAGGGAACCTGTTTATCAGCTTTCTCTGCCATGGTTGGAGGCTTCTGAGGTGGTAGTTTAGAATCTGGTTCTCGGTAGGTGACCGAAATTGGAATATATGTTGCAGGCACCTCAGTTTCAGGTGGTTGGATTGTCTTGGTTTCAGTTTTGATTTCAGGTGGTGGAGATGGTCTTGGTGGCTCTGGAGGTGGAACTTGTTGCTGAGAAACCTGGTGAGGAAGACAAGCTTGTGTTGAAACACAGTCAACAATGCTCCTTATTTCTTTTTAAAAACAGGTAATAAAATCACAAATCAAAAGCTTAGCCCAAGATTTTTTAGGAAGGGTTCCTAACTGCAGGTACTCAAATTGAAATCTAGAAAAACACCCTGATTTTCAGGAGTTGTCAGTTTCTTTTCTTCTGAAATCGAGGCCATTCAAGCTATCTCAAATTGAAGTACCCATAAAAGCCACCAGATGCTCTTAAAAATCAAGGACTTTATGCTTAAAATAGAAGAAGTACATTAGAGGTTGTTGCCAGGCATTTGGCAAAAGTGCTCCCAAGCTTCATTTCCCCATTGCCTTATGTCTTAGGGTGGTCCAGTAAGAGCAAGAGGAGTGAGAGAGCTAAAAATAGGAATGAGTGCAGATGGAACACAGGTGGGATAGTTTCCCCATTTTCCTTTTTCTGTTACCACCTCTATTTTTGCCCATCCAACTTTCAGCTGTGGCAGATGTAAGCAAGCTGTGAGCCTCCCCTTTTTCTCCCTAAAGCACCATCCACATCACAAGGACTTAAGCAGAGCTACAAAGCCTTCAAGCCCAACAGGGGTCTTGTTTCACACTGCTCTTGTTATCCTCAATTAGCTATGAATTTTTGTTACATACTCTTTCCTGTGTAGTGCTGAACTTGAGGTTTCTAAATCACAAAAAGCTCTGTGCTCAAGAGATCATAGGTACTGCTTTTAAACTATTGCAGTGAGTACCAACACCAATTCTCAAATACTAAACTACAACCCACTAAACTCTGCTCATGCCTACTAAAATCAGCCCTACAAGCAGTTTTATAAGATTGGACTTAACAGCAAAGCCCTAGCCTGACTGAAATAAGATTTCAGCAGCTGTCTTCAACATCATCATCATTTCACTGTTAGTGTGTCAGTATTTCTTGAAAAGCTAGCAGTACTTTGCTAGGTTTTAAGCTCATCTGGGGCTATTCTCATTTCATTTTCCTACTTTCAAGATATTATTTTTGTTAGTGCTTATTTTTAGTGATTCCATCTTCTCAGTTTTATATGCAAAGGTTACTGTGTCAATCTTATTATGCCATATTTACTGGAGACAATCAGTATGATTGCTAGAGATACAACAGCCATCAAGTCAGAAACTTCTTAAAACTGATAGGAGTGTTGAAATCTTACTGGAAAAATGGAATTTGTGAGATTTGTTTTGCCACCTCCTTGACTTACCCACTGTGTTTCTACACGATTTTTGGGAAGGTGGTAGATTCAGCTCTCATGGATTTAGATAAAGTAACATACCCACATTTATATTCAAGCTATATATATTGGCCTGCACTGACACTGTTTTACCCATTAAATATTAGATTTATTCAGAGAGCTCAAATTCTCACCCTTTAAAGATAAACTAACATTATAAGCTATATGTCATTAATGATGAAATCTTCATTATTTTGTCCTAACACCTGGCTTTCAAGAATACTCAACTAATTCTGCTCCTGTCATTCTCTGTGTGGAATCTCTGAAGAGAAGGAATCCAGGGTTGTTTTTAATGTCACCCCTTCCCCTTCCATGCTAGGGAAGACAACCTGAATAATGTTGAATTCTTGACTCAAAGGACTTCTAACTGTAGTTTGAGCAAGAATTTTTTTGTTCAACATAAAAATATATGCCAGAAAGGGCAGCAACCGGCATCAAGTATTATTCCAAAAGAAGAAGATTTACAACTTACACTTCTCAAAAGTTTCTTTATTTACAATTTGAATCAAAATTGAGTCCTCCCTGCTGCTATGGGGTCTATTTCCTAATAGCATATTGCTGGAAGATGAAGGGTGTGTAGCTTCAGTCTTTTTTCCTGATTTTTTTTCCCCCCCCTCAGGTTAAAAAGTATTCTCAGTTGACGAGCCTGCAGGAACCTTATAGGATCCGTTTCAACAAATCAATTGGCATTTTAAAAATCTAAACGAGTTTTTAAATCTCTGAACTGGGAACACCAAATATTATTTACCTGCAATATGGAATGCTAGAAATTGGCACTTAGTGGTAGAGGTAGGGAAGAGGAAGCAGGAGTCATACTTACTGTGACAAGTATTAGTTCATTATATATATGGATGAAGAGTTATTTGAAATGCCAGCATAACATACACACGTCAGTCAAGTATAAGCCTAGTCCTCAATTACTTAGAAAATCATTAAGCAGGTAGAACTTTCCTATTCTGAAGAAGTTAGAAAATTGTTCCAGAATATTTAGCTATGAACACGTAGAAGGAATAAGAAGCTAGGATTAAGCTTCGCTGATTCTCTTTCTCCATAACTGAAATTACTCTGTGCATTTGATGCTCTCCTGAGTGGTTCTGAGACATCAGTAGGGTGTATTTACAGATGCCACAAATCCCGTGGACTTGATTGGCTTCTCAGTACCATAATGCAATATCACTGACCTCAGAGTAATTACACAAAATTATATTCCAAGGAAAATCAAATCATGTACTAGAAGTGATTTGCTTAATGTATTTCAGCAATCCAAAGACTTCAAAATCCTGATAGGTGGAAAGATGGCTTGATGCAAGCTTATCTCAGGATCTCAGCAAGTTTAAGACATGCTTTATGTGCTTTCATGTATATGTGGGTATGAGCCACTGTTTCAGCTCTGGCTCAGCATGGCTAGCAGAGATAAGTGGAAGGTAATAACCCTCCCCGCTGTACATACCTGAGGTCTGTCTACAACTGTCTGCACTGTGATGGGAGTTGAGGGCTGTACCTGCTGGGTGATAACTCTGGCAGGTGAACTTTCACGGCTTGATGCACCTCTCTGAGAGGTTCTGAATGGAGACTGTGCTCGTGCTGTCTTAGGCTCCCTGTCATCTGGTTGAATTCTGGGAAATACTGGTTGGTGGGCTTGGTATTCACTCTGCTGGGCAGGGTAGTGTGTCTTCTGGGCCTGATGGTAGCCTTGTGGTGGTTGCCTTTGGATATTTTCATGGATCACAGGAATTGAAATATAGCCACGAGGAAGCTGGTGGCTTCCTGAATTGGATCTGCCAGACGACTGAGGGGAAACCGTTGGAGAATCAGAAGCTCCAGGAGATTGAGGCTGCCATGAAAACAAAATCCATTATTAAATTAACCATTTCAGCTCATAGCACTTTTCATTTTTAAAGAGAAATGGAAACTGAACCTGTGTTCCCACATGCAAAAGATCTACTTCCTTGGTTTGGGTTTGTGCTGGTTTTTTGGGTTTTTTTTTTTGTGCCTCACTAGACAGACCACAGAAGTTGTGAGAGAGCATCATTATAACAAGTAGTAACCTGAGCTACAGCATTCCCAGCCCTCAAGTAAGCAGGGAGTGGATTCTCAGTCAGAACGTTTGCTGTTTTTACACGGTTACTCCTGTCTAAACCTGTTAAATGTGAGGCAAACTAAAGTTAAGCAAACAAATTATGTACTGCAGACAAAAAACAAACTACTCAGAGGCACACAAAGTTCAGACTTCTGATCCCACTCGTGATAACAAACTTATTTACTTTTTTAAGCATGTAATTTAAGGCACTGCCAAAGCCTGCTACATGTGGCTAATGCCCCTTCACCCCTCACTCCCAGAATCACAGAATCTCCCCCATGAGACCTTCCAGAATATCAGCCCTGTTGGCACCAGGAGTAATAGCTGCACTAGCGTAGATTTGCTGTAAGCAGAAGCAAGAGCTGGGGATGCTGCATGATCCAGCTCCTGATATTTCATTTTATGGTTCTGCAGCATCTGGGAAAAGGCAGTTTATTTGCTCACAGCTCACTCCCTCCCTCCCTCCTCCTGCTGTGCTAGTCCATCAGCTCACCTACTTTGCACCAACTTCAGAAGCTGATGGACTATTCTCTATTCTTTAACCCACGAAGGAGAGAAAAAAAAATATTTCCTGACAGGTTTATTCCATAGCTCAGTGAAAAGCCAGGAAAGAATAGAGTTAGCACAGAAGCGAGAGCAAGACAACAGGGCTGGAAGCAATAAGTAGGCAGGCAAGGTGGGAGAGGATAGGGTGGTAGTCTTTTGTGCTAGTCAACTGCTCACCTCTGCTGCCTATGAAGCTATAAATAAGTGCTGCTTTTTCTTATTGTACATATCACCAGCACTACTGTGTCAGTGCCCTGGTCAGTTAGTGCCCATGCCACCTAAGTTTGTGACAGCAACTTCTCCAGTCCTAAGTAGTTATCTCAGAGCACATGAGATGTAGAAGACTCTTCTGAAGCAATTCTGCATGTAATACAGAAGTATATTCCCAACTGTATTAAGATGAGAGAAGGAAGAACTATGCCTCCCATCCTTGCACTGGATAAAGCAGCAACAGCTGAGACCACCAGGAAAACTGCAAACAGAATTTTAATTGTGTTGTTCAGACACAAAAACAGGTTTTAGAGGAATATCTGCCACTGCTGACATGAGAATTTAGTGATGTATTTTCAGACTGATAGAGGCTCAATTTCCTACTTATTTTACTTTGAATAGAAGAGATTAGTGCTTTGGTGTACTACGAGGTACCACTTCTGCTAATTCTGAAGAGATAACAGACCATCCAAAATCCTGTCTTTTGAAAAGCAAAGCGAGGAGGGTGACTCTTTTTAAAGCAGTTAATGTATTTTAACACACAACTGAAAGACAAAGATATTACACAGTTCACTTTTAAAGCTGTGTATGCAAGTCGATATACTTAATAAAACCCGAGTATTAAACTGGAAAGCAGAATAGCCCCATTTCTGAAGTGGCTCAAACTGTCACTAACTGGCCACTTGTATTTTTGTGTCTCTCCCCTTGCTCACCTTTGTTTCCCACAGTACAGAATGCAAGAGACTTACCTGTGTTCCCAGCTTGCAGATTAACCATTCTAAGCCCTACAACAACCCTCACCTGATGCAGGAGCACCTGCAGCACTCAGGCTCATTTACAGAGAATATTTTCACGCGTTTGTTTCCGCAGAAATCACTTGATAACAAAAGCTGGCAACGCCAGAAAAACGTGAAATATTTCTGCTAAAGTGACTGAGCACTTTTGTATTTCAATGCTCTGGAAGCATTGGGAAAATGTAATCCTGTGGCAGGTTTGGCTTTCCAAAGGATAAAGTACTCGTGTGACATTCAGGTCATACATGGCTGCAAAGACCAAGGCAAACACACCCCAGCAGTACTGACGAGTTACCTCAGGTCCGTGTGGCGCTGGAGCTGGCGCTGCTGCAGCTGCTGTTGTCTGTCCACATTGTTTATCTGCCTGGGAAGCCTCAGTTGGTCCCCTATGAGGGGACTCAGGGCTGGCATAGGCCCCTCTCAGTGGCGGCTGTGCCTGCGCTGCGGTGGGCACGGCTTCTGCTTTGTATCGCTGTACGCCGGGCTGCACAGCGGCAAAGTATGGGTGCTGTCTGCTGTCGATGCCCTCGTGGATGACTGGGATAGGGATGTAGCCAGCCCGGAGCTTAGGGTACACCACGTTTCCTTCCCGTGCCGGCAGCTGCCTGGGACTATCTTGAGATGGGCCATTTGCTGATGACTGGCCATCCTAGAAATTAAAAACATCACATAGCATTTGCTGGTAGCTCAGCTCAACGTACCACATAAGAAAGCTGCCATAAAGGTCTGTCTAAAAGCAGCATCAGCCAGGCATGAGAAGCTCAGCTCCTCAGGTCTGTGCCAGGTCAGCAGGCAGGAGAAAGGAAGCTGAACACCGATTAGCTATGAGCCTTTCACCCCCACTGCTGATAAATACTAGCTGAGGCACTAAAACACCACATTACAACAGGGATTTTCTGTAGCACTCACTACTTGCACACAGCCATGAGTTCAGCTGCCTCAGGTGGTACCACGCTAATTAAAAGAGAGCTTGAGGGACCACAGATGTTTCCTCAGCTCCCCTTCAAATCCGCCCAGTGTTATAGATAACAGCAGAAAAGAAACGTACAGGATTTATCTCATCAGAAGAGCAGTATTTGTTGGTATTGTACTTCCTACTGCCTATCTAGAACTACTGCTGCTTCATGCTGAAGACACTCACAGCCAAGAGAGGATCCACTTCAGTAGATACCGACAGGATAGCATAATGAAGAGGAAAATGCTGGAAGGTTAGATAATATTAATTCCTGTGCTGCCCAAGTGCTCTCACTGGACAATGTCAAAGCTCTGGCAAGAGGGATAGTGCTTTGTACCAAGATCCCTCACAAGTCCTCTATTAAGTTCTTCCTGCATCGGTCATTCTATTTTGAGGCCCAGCTAGGGCCAAGTTCCAGATGTATCTCTAAGTCAGATCATGTAACAAGCACCTCTGTCATTCAGAGGGTAATGTCATTATTCAGTAAGAGGAGAATTTAATAAGGGGACATATGGTACAAGTGCTAGAAACCCTATTTTTAAAGGGGTGTTTTAGCAGCAAAAATATTTAGTTTATGTAGCTTCTGCACATTTAATGAGTCTGTATAGTAAGTTAACTATTTTACCAGTAAGATTGAATATTCCCCCTCTTTTACAGTATCTCTTTAGAACCAGTTTCTGAAAAAACTGCAGAGAATGAATGCTATTATTCAGGTACATTTATAAAATAAAGATAAATACAGAAAGGAAGAAATTTAAAGTCAGAAGCTCTTGCTTTTGCTGATTAGAAATCCCCCACAAGCAAAGAAAAATTCTGAAGGAGGTACAAAGGAGAGGCCTAGAAAGTTCGCAGCGCAGGAACGTGGCTGGCTTTTCCAGTTACAGCACAAGGATGATCTCATGCCCAGCTCTGCACCAGGAGCCACCATGGCCGGATGAGTCATTTTCAATTCACTCCCCAGGAAGCTGCTGAACGCAGACTGCTCTGGTGCCTCAGGACACCAAGGACTGGCAATTATCTGCCAGTTCCACCTCATCAGTGATGCCCCCAACGCAGCCCTGAACACGCTGTGCTGCCAGCACACTCTGCATCTGCAGGGACACGTGGCTATGCCAGAAAGTAAGTTTGAGAGACACTCAGCGAGTGACAACACAGGGCCATGTCAGGGCTACATGTCCACCGAGCACAGAACCACGCAAGCTGCCTTGCAGTGAGGGAAACTGATGATTCCAGCGGAAGAAGCACCTTGCTCCCTGCTGCTGACTCAATGCATTCTGCACATGCTCACACCAGCTGCTCAGCACAGGCTCTGTAGTGGTGGGAGCAGGCTGGGTGTAACCAGAGAGCTGCAGCCCACCTTTAGGCACAGCTCCCACAGCTATAAAAAGAAGTTGCACTTGCAGTGTGCATTGTCAGGCGCCCTGCAGGAAGGGTCAGTGCTGGGAGGAGAGGTAGAGGGGCTGGATAGGCCTAGCAAGAGAAGGGTGTGCAGTGTTCTGAGCTGCTGCACCTGGGGACAATCCCTTCAGTCTTCTGAAGTCATGCTAAGTAACAAATAATCACAATATTCAGAGTCCCACTCCCCCTGCTGTCATGAAGCCCTTTCTAGGAGCCTGGCTCCCTCCCCTTTATCTGCATTTTCAGCCCTTCTACACTGACCTCACTCTGAGCTATCTCAGCACCCTGACAGATCTGCTTCTGTAAGCTCAGCACTGATAAAGAAAGCAAAACAAGCAGCCCAAAACCAAAGAAAAAAAAAATCAAGTTGAACTATTTTTTAAAATTTCAGTTTATGTCCAAAGTGAACTTTTGCAAGTTTAGCACTTTTTCTTTTTTTCCCCAAGTGGAAGCACAGGCTCCTCTTTAAGAGCCACAGCATAAGCTATGCTTTTTAATTCATCATTCATTCTTACAGCTTCAGACAGCCTATGCTTCTTCCTGTGGAAAGTTAGCTTTTAGAGCTGGTTCTTTGTTCCAGGCTTTTTTCCCCTGTAGTCAGGAGGTTTGGGAGTTTTCTGTTGTTGCTGAACAGTACAGTCAGAAGGAGCAGTCTTCAGCTAAGGAAGAAATGCCATTTTTCCCTTTCTTCCACCACCAGTAGCTCTGAGGCACACAGATCACAGTTTTGGTAGAGGTGTTTTTGTCACAATTGTTCTTCCAGCCCCACACTGCTCCCCTCAACAAATAATTAAGATTTAACTCCATCAACAGCTGCTGACATTGGCCAGTTTGTATCACCACATTCTCAGCCCAGTTTCACAGGTCGATGAACATGCAAAATTAGTGTTTTGAAACACCCCACGCTGAGGAATGCCACTGTAACACAGTGTCTGAAGACTAAAAAAGCTCTTGGTTCAGTCAGATGGCTGCAAAGGTTCAGGCTCATTTTTAAACCAGGATCCACTCCAACACCTTGTGCATAGATATCCCCCAAAGCAAGGCTTTCAGCAAAAGAAAAAGGTTCTATTTTGTGCAGGGGAGATGAGCCTTTCTAGCCCTGACAAACTGGTTCTGGAAGATTGAAGGAGAAACTGGGGTGTGTCTGGGGATAGTGTGACAAAGGGGAGTGGAGCCAGGCTCTGGAAACCTCCCCAGGTAACACCAAGAGAAGGGACATGCGAGTTCTCCGAATGCTTTAATTCTTGAGTTTCACAGCACAGCCAGGTCAGGGAGCTAAAGTGTCCTTTTTTGGTCTCTACTTGCCCTTTAACAAATATGGCTTTTGCTTAATAGGTTAACAAGTGTTATCTATACAAGTCCAGAGTTAACACAATTTATTGGTCACATTTTTATTTGCATTAAAAACCTTCATTGTAGGTTAAATAAAAAGATACATACAGGAATATAACTCCTATTGCTGTATGAAAAGCTGAAATTTCCTCTCCCCTTATTCAGGGAAATGAGAAGCATTTTATGCTGAACTTGAGAATAATTCTAAGCACTAGAATTATGAAGTCCCCCTGAACTGGCAGTCAGCATTACAGGAGTGCAGGCTGTGGTCATACACCATATCTAAGGGACAGAATCCCCCCAAGAGAAGGAAGTACAGAAATACCAGAACTCCCCCCAGAAAGTCTAAAGATGTGAACAGCCCTGGCCTGCCCTGCAGGTAGCTTGCAACAACACCAGGAACTCAGATGCAATCCACTATTTCAAGCACCAATGTCAAAACCAACGGGGAGCCCTCTTAGCCACTCAGGGGAGAGCAGGTGCACACACTGCTTTGTGTGCAAGTGTGGGGCTGCTGGAAGACCGCAGCAATCACACCTCCTGGGAAGGGGACATGTGCTTCTGTTGTGAGGTCATCGCCACGATAAATAAAGGTGCAGCCAGCACGAGTTGTGCAACTGGAAAAAACACTTCATAGCCCGCATCCCACACTTGGCTTCCCATAGGAAGGGCACGGCCAGGAGTGACAATAAAATCCTCGAACTCGAGCAGACTGTAAGCTCCAGCACTGTGTGCCATTGGGAAAAAACGCAGACTGAGACAACTTGCAACAAAGTCCCCTGAACAGCTGTACCATCTGTGGGAGCAGACAATGACCTGAAGTGCCTCAATGACTGTTCAAGTGTTGTTCCTGAAACACAAAGACCTGCAGTTCATTCACTGCTTAAGCTAGCAAGTGCCACTGAAGGCATCTAGATGGCTGTACCAGTGTAACAAAACTGGTCACAATATTCTATACACAAATAGGTTACTGGAAAACCTGGAACAAATGTGGAATCTTCCTTTTTGAAACTGCCTGTTAAATGTTTTTCATTCCTCAAATGCTACAACGTGCTACAGAAAAAGTTTAAAAACAAGTTCCCATCATTCACAAGCACTTCTTAAACCATACAGACATTATTCGTAACACAGTAGATCTAGTTCTCTAAAGCATATTATACACAAAGCACCTTCACAGCTGTTGCAGAGCAACAGTACAAATGTTTAGGTTTTTTACTTGTTTTGTAAATATCATCTAGCAAAGGAACAGAAGCGTTGCAAACATTACCAAGAGAATGAACATGTCTCTTTCTATATGCAAGCAGAAAGTCTACCAGCTTCAGTATAGTTCTGAGCTTTGAAGCTGCTGCCTTGAAGAGTATCATGCACATAAGAGTATCCTGATTGCTCCAGTGACCGAGAAAGTGCCAGAACCTGACAAAACCTGATATGACAGCAAGTGTCCTGTGATGTCATGCCCAGATTTCAGGAAGCAGGGAGTACTACAATTTTGCTCTTTCTGAACAGAACTCAACAATATAATGAAAGTAAGAGACTGAAATATGACAAGTTCCCATTCCACATATACTCCAATCTACTTTTAAATCAGAAACAGCCACTGAATAAGCACTGAATAAGCCACTGAACAGTTTCCTACATTCAAATCTAAGAATGGCTTACCAGTTTTATTTACAATTTTAAGAAGTTTCATGGAAAGGCAAATCATTCACTATTACAACTGGATTCCCTATCTACCTGTGTTTCACTTCTAGCCACACCATTTCCCCCCCTTCTCTGTTGTATTAACAAGATAAACCAAAATTACACTAACCTTGCTACTGATGGAAGTCAGCAAGTCCATGTATTTGTTGTAACCTGATCTAAGTACTAAGGAGTGCTTTATACTTAGCACAATGTTATCAGGAAGTGCTTTTCATTAATACTTCTTGGGGAATTAGACACACAGCATGGGAGAGTGTCATTGGCTCCCAGCAGTGACCTGTAGCTTCCCACTGCCATTTCAGGCACTGAAGGTTTTTACATTCATATTCCGCTGAGCAAAAATTGCGCTCAAATCATAGAACCACTGAGGTTGGAAAAGACTCCTAAGACCACCTAGTCAACTGTCAGCCTATGACCAATATTGCCCACTAAACCATGCTTCTTAGTAGCACATCTACACATTTTCTGAACATCTCCAGAGGTGATGACTTCGCCAGCTTCCTGGCAGCCCATTCCAGTGCCTGACCACTCTTTCAGAAAAGAAGTTTTACCTAATATCCAGCCTGAATATAGATGCACTGAGCACATCAGTATTTGAGCAAGATATCATTAGCTGATGACCGAAGGAAACCATGAATAAGCTGAGGCTCATGAGCTGTCTCAGTAGACCTTCGTGTCAGTCACAACATGTAACCTATTTATACAACAAGCTGCTTTTGATGTTGTATTTGCTGAATGCTGCCTTTTATTTCATAACATCCACATGCGTAGGCAAATAGGCCTTTTGTTCTCTCTCGTATAATACAAGATGATTGTATGATAATTACAGGTATTACATTAATGTATGCTTTGACTGATGGAGCACAATGATGTCATTAGAAACAAATAATCACTACTAAAAATTGAAGAGGACTTCTAAACCTAAGCTCTTCAGAACTGAGAGCCTTACTGGAGCAAACATGTTGGCCATCCTGAAGACAATCTACCTTGTTTCTGGAATTAAAACTGCTCTTTTCCGATCACTAAAGCCAATTCTTTCTTGGGCTAAAATGCCATTTTGGCATAAGGTGATGACGCTTGCCCTCTCTGCCCATAAGTAGAAGCTGGCCCGCTCACAGGAAGCCTTGGGTGGGCCAAACTGAACACGCCCCAAGAAAGCAAGTGCTGATACACGGAGCAAAGAGTTCTGAGAAGGGGAGTTGCTTCACCCATCCTTCTGGCTTCTACACAGGAAAGAAAGCCCATTAAGGCACTAGAAAGTTCCTCATCAAGAATCATGAGCCTCATTTACCTATGTGATTGCTCCCTGCTTACCTAGGAGGCAGGCAGCCAACCTATTGATTTCCCAATTAGCTGGAAGCCAGAAATTTGAAACACAGAAGGGAGTACAAGCCAAACAGTGTCACAGAAAAAATAAATAGCTAACAACCAAAGAGTCAGTTTTGAATTCTATAGGTTATAGAAAAGGTCTACATTTTCATCTAGAATTCATTTGATAGGCAAGTTTTCAGACCTCACTTCTTTAAGCAACAGCTTCCCAGCACTATAAAAGCACTTGCTACCCTGCACCCTGTCTATCAATTATAAGACTGCCATCAGCCATGAAAACATGTTTTCATGCTACCTGACCCAGTGGGTGATGTCACACAAGTTGCTTCACCATCCTGTGGCTCATTTTCCTGCCTATAACAAAAAACAAACCAACAAAACTAAACAAGTATTAAAAACAGTTTCTGCAAGGTGATTTGAAGATACCTGAAGAAACAGAGCGTTTCATATCTGTAATTAAATAATGTAATTTGCGTGAGCAAGCCATTTCTTGTATTTTATGTCTAGCTTGGCTTAATTGAGAGGGCGCAGCTGCCAGAGGAAAAAGATGAAGCTTACTTAGAGAGGGATATTGTCTGTACACCACAGAGCGTATCAGATTGTTATCTGCTTTATCATGGTTCATGGTGAACAATTCTATTTTTGGTACAGAAAAGCCATGCCTGTGTATAGGTTAAGTGTTAAAAATATGATTCTTGGCTAAAAATGCTGGAACAACTATTCTTTCTTGTTAGATGAAAGGTATACTGTACTTGAACAGAACCAGGAAATTAATATCTTCCTTACATCTCCTGGTACATGACTTCCCAGGCATGTTACTTGTAGCTAGATCTTTGATCCATGCCTCATTTTGAAAATAATTGGTGTATCTGTATATTATTTCCCTGTTTATCATGCTCTACTGAGTGGGGCTTTAAATAACTACATAAAGCAGCTTCATGGAACTTGGAAGGCTCTGTACTGGCTTTGTCCAAAAATCCCCTACTGACCAGCTTGCAGCTTCTACATATACAGCATATAGAAAGTATAATATCTCAAATCCAATGACTGATTTATTAAGAAATGGGCAAACCACAAGCCTGACTATGACAGAATACTTATGGCATAAATAATGTAGAAAGCACTGCAGGTAGAAGATCCAAGTATAACATGTTGTTATATCCTTCCACTACTGTGAACCACTGTGAGACACAGAGTTCACAGAGGCCACACTGAGATTTCAGTGCAATTTCTAATTTGGTCTACCAAGCCTTTCAGTCAATGTGAATGTGAGAAGTCAGCGCTCAAAAATAAGTTCACTCCTAAAGAGATGGGAACTGAGTGACTTATGTCTTATTTGGAGAAGCAGACAGAAGAGTCATGACTTACCCGCAAGGGTGAGGATAGATACAGTTAGCTGTTCCTCAAATAACACAGAATCCACCAGTAATAGATTCAGATAGCTTTCCCTCCCCTTTGGTTTAGGCCTCTGCATTGTTGCAACCAATAAATGCACCACTTTTATAACTGCTCTCAGACTTAAAGCTGTGCTGGCCACAGTCTCAGACCTGAGGCATTAGTGAGCTATCGATCTCCACAGTGTGAGCTCAGTGAAGCTCAGCACAGTCAATTCCTTTGGTCTATTTTTAGTGGCAGCATTTCCCATTGGGTTTACTGCACGTAGAAACAACATATGGAAGGGGCATCAGTAAATACTTACACAAGCTTTGCTACTTGTTTTTTTCTTTAAACATCATCTATTTTTATCAACACTTTGGGGAATACCAAGTAAACAATTTATCATCATATGACAACCCTGCAGAAAGTATGCTGAACTACAACAGCTCGAGTTAACACAGGAAAACAGATGAGCATACAAAAATCAACAATCCCAGCAAAGAAATATGAAGAACAGTGACACTGCTAGTAAATACTCTCCTGGTAAAATTATGCATACGTATGCTTTATGATATTGATTGTACTTTTTTTTTTTTTAAGTGACTTGCTATTAACTAAATAGACACTTAAAAAAAATCATTAGTTTACCAGAAGGCTTTGATGTTTCCATTAGTAAATATTTCTCAGCTGTCTGCAGGCTTGTTTCTCACTGGATGTAATGAGAGGTTTTCTGTTCCTCCTCAGTAAGGTCCCCCTAGTCCAGCCTGATACCACAGTGACCCCATACAAATAACTGGGAGCAGTTAATAAATGTGCAAAGGAAGGATATGTTATTCTGTGAAGATTAAAACAGGCCAAATTGAATAAGAAAAATAAGAAAAAGCAACTTGAATCAGTGAATACATTGAGCTGTGTCATTCAGTGCAAAAAAAAAATCAAGGTGTGGTTCCATTCACTTTTAACAACTCTGTCATGGATTCACGCTTGACAAGAGCCAGTTCTCTTTTTGCCTGATTATACAGGTACAGTTACTGCAGTCAGCATAGTTACACTGATGGCAAATCTAAAGTAGGAAGACCAAGATCAGCTGTTGGGGAAATGCAGCACCTTACAGCCACAGCCAGCTCGCTCAGCTAAAAGATTTGGACCTGTGCTCCACTCACTGCCCAGCTACAGGCAACAGCTCACTTTTCTCTGTAAAGATGGAATATTTGGAGAGAGAAGGATTCAAAGACTATCATAAAAGGAATCAACAAAAATAGCTGGTTTCACTGGGTAACATCAATATTTAATCCAGAAAGCAGTGTAACAGTAGAGTCAGTACAAGTTTTGGCTGTACTACCATCCTTGATAAGACATGGTCTGATACATGAAGTCAGCTTCTGCAGTTCCAGATCATTCCTGAAACCCCTAAGCTCTCTCTGAAGGCAGACTAAGAACAATGGAACAGAGAAGCTGTCAATGCCTTGTTTTTCTGCCTATATTTGAAAGCAAAAAGACTTCAGAAACCATCCATTAATTCAACCACGTACTCTGAATTCTGGGCTCCAACAAACGGCCCCACCAGGTCAGTTACCTTCTGCTTCCACCACCACAAGCTTTTTGTTTCCCTTAATGCAACAGTATGTCAAAAGACCCAGAAATCAACCTTCCAATACTATCTTTGTAAGTATTTCTCTCTGTGACCAGTCCCAAAGCATACATGTGTCTGTCTGTGGTGAGCAGTGACAGTGTTGCTGTTTGGAAAAAAGTGAATTCCACAGAAAAAGACTTGAAAAGCAGGCATAACTTTGTCTCTCTGTAATAATACTCACAAGTTGGCAGGAGAGGAGGCACTTTTCGTTACCACAGATTTAACATCAGATAAGGATGAAAATTTGTTTTGTTTCAGTACCCACTCAAAACCAGCACTGATCCATTAGAGCACTTCAAATCCTGTTTTTATACAATTATCAAATGCAGCTTAAATGTGATTTCTCTCTTAAATGGGTTACTTTCAAGTGCCATTTCCATAACAAAAGCCTTGAATAAATAGAATGCTCTTTGACTTGAGCATACTTTATGGTAAAAGCATATTTTTATGGCTGTAATAGCCAATGTTAGCAGGTGCCTCACTACCACTAGGCAGACAGCATCCAGAAATGAGTTAAAGCACTTTTCCCTATTCCACTCCCAGTATTCACATTGCCAAATTAGATTTAAAAAGATCTTCTTCTACCATTACTACCAGAATTACACGCTCAATAACTGAGTTGAAAATGGGGGTGAAAGGCTATATTGCAGCAATTACAATGCATTTCCTCAATTCCAAACAGCACTTTGTGAGTGTAACTGCACAACGTTACTGCTGGAGCTGTGGGAGAACAGAAAAGCACAGCCCATTCACTTCTGTATGATCCTCATCTGCTTCCACACTGAGCTTCCTCTTATGGTCTGCACTCATAAAATGGGCAATTAAATGTAAGAACTTAATGTTTCCTCAAACCACTCTTTCATGTTTTATTCCTCATTTTCTATGAGAGACTCTTGGGGGTGGGGGAGGAAGTTGTACCAGTTACATTGAAGACACATTTTGGAGTTACTAAGTATCTTCCAACGGCGCTGCCTTAGCTGCGTGCCACACAAGAGGCTTTTTCCCCCACAGAAGAGGTTCTGCCTAAGATGGCAGCCCAGGCAGCACTGATCTCTCCCCCCACTAAGCAGGCTGACGGCTCTCCCCGACAGGACGGGGCAGCGAAGCAATGGTCGCAGCCAGCGCTCATTTGGCCGCGTCACCGTGATCAAAGCACTTGGCTGCTGTGCAGCAGGCTGCCAGCTCCACGCGCACCACGTCCAGGGAGCAGCTGGGCTCTTCCAGCTGACTTCCAGCAGGCCGGAGCCGGGCCTGGCAGCTGAGAGCCGGCGCTGGGCTGGGGGCCAGCCGTGGCTCCGCGCAGTCCGAGGCAATCTCTTCCAGCACCGCTCCAAGCAGCACCGGCCGGGGTCCAGCGCGGAGCGATCCTGGGCCTCGTCCTGACAGCAGCGATGGGCGACATTTTAGGTCGCGAGGACGGGCAGAGATCCTCCACCGGCGCTGCGATATTATGCTTCATCATCGCCCATTTTATGGGGTTGCAGAACTAAAGGCGAGGCCGTGCGGTTGGCCGTACCCGGGATGAGAGCAGCGTTGCTCGCACAGAAATGCAAGAAAACCCCACAGGATTTGTTTTTCCACCACTCTGGCAACTTGCAATGCGGCTCAAGTTTCCAGCACTTTCTGTTCAGTCACCGCGTTAATACTAACGCGGGTCACACGGCCGCAACTTCTGAAGGTTCAGAGTTTGGCTCCGAAAAGCCACTTTGCGGGTCCCGCTGCCCGCAGCCACGGACACATTAGGACCGAGATGCAGCTTTTCTCTGAGCGCACTCACAGACAGAAGACAGCGAAATGACAGACTTTGTAACCAGACCAAAAACAACCAAAAGAAAAAAAAAGCCCTAAAACTCCTGACAAGTCTGAGTCGCGTCGCTTTGAAGCGCTGTACGTCGCCTCGGCTCATTCGCAGCCGAAAAAAAAAAAAAGCCAGCTGAGCCTTCCCCGGGCAGGCCGGGTGCACTTCACCAACTTTAAATAAACACCCCGGAGCCGAGGTATCGGATGATTTAATGCACAAAAAAGGGACTGCAGTGCGTCAGAGACAAAAGGCAGCTCCTGGCCTCACTGCATTGCCACGCGCTGAGCCGCAGCCCGGCCCCGGCAGCCCCCAGCCCAGCGCCGGGCTCCCACCTCCCACCTTCCTCCTACCCACCCATCCACCCACCGCCCCATAGCGCAGCCCCCCAACCCGCCGTACTTTGGCCGCGTCGCCCCGCAGGCGCGGGTCGCTCCAGGTGGTGGTTCTGCTGTTGTGGTCCACGAAGAAAGGCCAGCCCGTCTGCGGGTCTACCTTGATCTCCCAGCCGGGCGGCAGCGGCTCGGAGCCGCTCTCCGTTTGGAGCAGCGGGGAGTGCGTGGCAGCGCTCATGCCGGAGCCGGGCCATGCGCCGAGTGCGGGGCGGGGAGGCCGGACCCGGCCGCTTTATCCGCCGCGGGGAGCGGGGGGGCGGAGGCGCGGGGCTGGAAGTGTCTGGAAATCGGCGCCGGCCGGCGGAGGAGGGGAAAGGGGAGGGACGGGGAGGAGGGAGGCGGCCGAGCCCGGCACGGCTGGAAACTTCTGGTGGCCTCCAGTACGGCGCGGGGCTGCGGGCGGGGAGACCCGGCTGGGAGAGACGTGCTGGGTGCGGGCTGGGGAGCAGCGCTGCGGTCCTGAATGTTACCGTTCTGACAGCTGCTGCTGCGAGCCTGTGATTCCTTATTCTGGTGCAACGGAACAAGAAGCCACGAGCGTCGTCTTTGCCGATGGCTGACTGGTTAAGGTTGTGTGTGTCCAGCCCTGGCGAATAGCACAAACAATGCTTGTTTCAAAGTTGCAGTGTGGACAGGCATTGTACTCTTTGATCGTTCTCAGTGCGTCTCAGCCTTTGGATTCACTGACACTGAGCAACATCCGAAGGCAGTGTGTGTGTCTGCTCCCAAACCCATCTGTCACCCAGCTCGGTGTGCTGGCTGTGGGTCACAGCACTTCACAGCGACCACCTGCAGCCATCTGACGGACATGCGTGGCCCCAGGTGCCTATTGACAGTTAGTTACTCTGCTGAGTAAATGCTGAGCCCCTGAAGTGCAGACATTCTCTGCAGCAAAGCTGCTCCGAGGAGGTAGAGGTGTGCATTCCTCCAAGCAGATGTTTATTACCCACGTGCCTCACTTCAGAGGAGCTGCCTGTGCACACCCCGGGGACAGTCAGGGCCTTGTCAGCTCAGGGCAGGGTCACAGATTGGCCTGACGCTGATTGACACTGACACTCATCCATCCTCTGACAGTGAGGTCTGTTTATCACACCGCTGTCCGCGATAATTGCTCGGCCTTGTTCCTTCCTTAGAATCATAGAATATCTCATATTGGAAGGAATCCCTGTCAGGAGCCGTGGGCTGTCATGAGTGCAGCCCTCAGCCTGCTCTGCTCCGGGCCCAACAGACCCATGGAGCTCAGCACTCCTCACACATCTCTTGCCCTCCAGACCCTTCACCATCTTTGCAACCCTCCTTTGGACGCTCTCGAGCAGTTTGATGTCCTTTTTGTACTGTGGCACCCAAACTGCACAGAGTACTCGAGGTGAGGCTACAGCAACGCAGTGCAGGGCAGGACAACCCCTTCCCTCAACCAGTCAGCAGTGCTGGGCCTGATGAACCCCAGGTACGGCTGCCCTTCCCACAGCCCTCCCATCTTTGCCTTCACAACATTTGTCTCAAGAATCTCAATATCAGAGACCTGTTCTGCTTCTTTATCTGTAAATTCTGCGGAGGAATTTCACTCCTCGTCTCAAAACAGAAAGAGGCACACTTAGACCATATGTTCTTGGTAGCATATGGCAGAGTCCTTCCCAAGTCAACAAAAGCAGCTGATTCAGATGTGGGGGACGCAGATGTTAAGAGGTCTTGCAGGAAAATTACTTGTGTATTCTGAGGAAGTAGTACAGATGGGTTCTGTATCTGATGGAGTGTAAACAGAGAAGTGAATGGGTTGCTTTGTTTTGCTGCAGCTGATAGTTAGCCACATACTTAGCAGAGTTAATAAAAAAGGTCAGCCAGTAGGTGAAAATAAAAGGAAAATTCAGGGGAGTAGCTAAGAGTTGTAAGCTAAATGTGGCTGTGAGTTTGTGCCTTGCTAAGAAAGAGTTCAGGACATTTCATCAAAATTATCATGGGCTGATAGGTCAGAATCTGCCTGAGCTTCTCCTGCAGGAGCAAAACCCGTGGTTGCAGCATCTGGCTGCAGAGATGAGCATGGACTGAGAAGGGAAAGCATCTGAGTGATTGATTTGACTTGGCTGGATATTGTGCTTTTCCTCTTAATTAAATTCTTGTCCATGCTAGGTAGATTTTAGTCTCTTACAGCTGTAAGGATTGCTGGGTAGGTGGGTTATTTGGCACAGCTGTGCTGGGATTCAGGTTTTGTTGCTACACAGTGCTGTGCTATGGCTGCAACCCTGAGGCAATACAGCTCATAACTTATATGGTTCTTAGCCATGTTTCAGACCAGAGTGGTTTGTGGAAAAGTTCAAATAAGGAATACTGCTCAGCAAAAATCTTAATAAGCTCTACAGGGTCTTTGCTCGCTTCTTTGTCTTCAAAATTGGCCGATTCAAGACCAAACAGAAGATTATTAGGTGGATCAGCAAATGTTGGTGGAGGTGATCTGCTTTGTCCGCTCTTCACATGAGGACGCTGGTAACAGCTTTCTCCAAGATTACAGAATCATAGAATATCCTGAATTGGAAGGGAGCCATCAGGATCATTGAGTCCAACATGTGATGAGCAGTGTGCTCGTGTGGGCTGTCCCCAGGCTGCAGAGCTGCCTCCTCACCATGCTGCAGGGCTAGCTGGGGTTATTCGAAGCAGCACTGCTGTAGGGATGTCATTGTTACTCACTGTATAAACAAGTAGATACCTCTGGTGTATCAGGAAATAACATGTCTTGTGGTAAGCTTTAAATTGGCTTTTCAATTTATTTTCTGAGCAACCCTCACAATTTAGCAGATCACTTGAACAGAAAAGATTTATGAGCTGAAATGTTTGTTCTGGATGAGGTATTCCAGAACAGGAATAAGGCTGTTTCTGATGAACCTGTGGATAGCAATCTGTATGGCACGTGTCTAGAGCTGTATTTCTAAGCAGGAGTCAGTCCAAGTTCTCTGCTGGAGTCATTTCAGATTGAGTCATAAGAAATCTCTGTCAGTAAGTGCAGCAGGCACATGGAGTCCCTCAATCTTCCAATTTGAGATAGATTATGAATTAATCTACCCCCATGATTTCCATAGTTTGATGTTTCACCCCAAAGCAGAGTGCTAGGACTGATCTGAATGTCTGAATATCTGAATGTCCTGTTCCAGGTGCACAAAACACTTCAGATAAAAGCAAAAAGGCCACAGGTGAGGATTCTCAAGTAAGGACTCTGCAAATTACAGCCACAGGCATGGATGGAGGTGTTTGGTTTTATGGTTTGCTCAGAATGGTGGATTTTGTTTTATCAACAGCACACCAGAAAAAAAAAAAGAGCTGCTAATACAATTGGGTGCCACATTCAGAAGAAAGCATCACATATCAATGCACAAACAGTCTGATCTCATGCTGACTGCTATATTGGTGCAGGAATTATACGGTGTGTACAGCTCAGCCACATCGTCTGTTCACCAGAGATATAAGAGTAACATGGGAATTATTTGACATATAAATATAGATCTTGTGAACTTTAATAGAAAGTACAAAGCATTAATAAGAAAACAGATGGCTCAGTTTGCACGCTAAATGGAGAAAAGCTTTTTAAACTTGCATGTTGAAATCACAGTGCAGTCACAAGGCACATACTCAGATTTCCAAATTTCAGATTTTTTAAATCTGAAGGAGGCCCTACCAGCTGATTTCAGTGCAGTTTTGTTTTTCCTTTATTTTTCCATATGGGATGTAACCCTGCCTTAGGTCAGGGAGTGACTCCGGCTGTGAACACAGCAAAACCACTTTAATGTCTGTGATCTATATGCAGAGAAAAGAAAATTGCAATATAGAACAAAGGCAACAGAAAAGATCTGGGATTTTTAGAACTAAGTACTTTCTTAATATATTTTGAATGTGTCAGCTAAGTGATGATATACAAAGTAGGCTTTTTTGGTTGAACATTCCCTGTTGTTCCTGAGGCAGTTAAGCAAGCCCTAAGTGACAGCTCTCTGATGGAAGATCTAGCTCGGTCTGTCCACAGAGCAACATACCCTTGCCGTACTTCATTAGAAATCAGGAGAATGAATTACAGTCTATCACAGCATTTTTTTTAATTGCTGCAGTGGTCATCATTCATTAGTATCTACAGGCCTCCACCTAGTGGATGAACTGCTGCTCTGTACTCGAGGCCGCAATGCCCCGAATGCCTAGAAATCTGTTTACTGCGCAAGGTTTGCTAGCAAATCTCAGTCAAGAAATTAAAAAAAGAAAGAAGAAAAGCACTGCCAGAATGCAGTGCTGGAGCAGCATCTGCTGGGAGTGTGAGGCGGCTCCAACAGGGAGAGCAAGGGCAGCGTTAGAAGTGCTAGCATTTTTTAGCCATACAAAGAGCTCCCTGGGACTGTGCCAGGAATGCATTCCCCCCACTTCAAGAGTTTAGCTGGCTGCTCAAGGCCAGCTTGCTGATAAGAGCAGTTGCAAAGAGAGAACTGGAAGAAATGAATCCGTCATTCAGGGTTTCAGTTGCAAGGCAGTGGGTTGCACTGGCAGGACGGGCAGATGTGGGATGGAGAGTTTTGGAGAGTGTTAATAGTATCATCTGCTATCTGATCAATGTTGGCATGCACATATTTGCACAATGCTTCAGGGAAATATCCCATCTGTAGCAGAAGCTCTGACTCACGTTCACATGTGAATTTGGATAGGACAGCTGAAGTGATCACTGCTCATACCTCCCAACTTTGCCTCCTGCAGCATCCTACCCCCGCTCCAGGGATACAGAGTAAAACCTCTCCACCACGCTGCAGACCTCAGCCTGCAGGCTGATGAACTAATTTCCTTTTAAAGTCAGAACAGTGGACTGCAATCTGTAACTTGATTTGATATTATCTTCTTCAGCCATCCTGCTGTAGGATCAATAATGCCTGATAAGGCAGAGAGGAAACCTGGGACTTCTGCTCAAGGGTCTGAGTCAGAGCTGCGTCTCCAATGTTTCTGAAGAAGACTGAACTCTGGATAATGCATAGAATCTGTTGTTCATTGTAGCACCAGGGCAATAATTCCTTCCCAAAGTAATCAGTTTTCTGAAACACAAGATGAGATTACGCTTCTCTGAGCTCACAGAACTGCTGTTACTCTAACTGATGGTAGCAGTCTAATTTCCCCCTAAATCCTGGACTCCAATAGCTAAAAAGATCGTTTCGAATCTTTAACTTACTTTAACTACAACAAGACTGTTTACTTTTCCCACTGTTTATGTTTAAGTAGATTTTTGTCTCTAAGTGCGTATTACACATTTTCTCATCTCCTTCTGTATTCTCATATTTTATTTTATTTTAGGCTGATCATCTGTTCTCTATACTTTAGCAGTTTAAATGTCACATCTACTAAACAAATTACAGACAGTGCAAAGCAGAAATCCAATGGATCTGATTTCTGGAGGGCTACACTGGCATGGAAAGATTCTTGCTAAGCATTCAGACAGCAAAGCCCCCCCCCTTCTGTTCCCCAGTGCTAGAACAGATCACTGCCAGTCTTTAGCAGCTTGTGAGCTGCCAAGAGGCAGCTTTGGCGAGGGGAGCGCGCTGGAGGCACAGCACAGCTAGGACCCTTCCTGCTCCTTCCATCCCACAAAACCTTTCAAGATTTCTTATCTGTTGGTGATCTTCACTGAGAAGGAATTTTTTACTATTTCTGTATAAAATTGAGTATTGTCCTGGAATAATCCCGTGCTTAGGGCAGGCACTGGGAATGTGCTTCCTGTCTCTTAGCTGCTACACAGATTAGAGACAACCTTTATCTCTAGCAGAGCAGTTGAGCTCCATACCATGAGATAACTGCATGTGCATTTTCTGTGTCTTCTCTCTTGGCTGAGAATTTTCCTATAGAAATAGTTTCAAGAAGAGTTTGGTTTCAAGAATCCTGCAGGTTCTGCTGGGAGAATATTTTCCTGTAACCTCCCTGGGCCCTTTCAATAGCTGCTTTGCAGCTTTAGCCCAGTTCTGGAGAAAAGTGCCTGTCTCTGCTGCTTGCCAGTCACTGCTGAGAGGCTTCGATTCTGTGGTCACTCTCACTAAAATGTGAGCAAAAGGAGAGTTTCAAAAGCAATTGCATCCCTATGCACTCCTTGAAAATCAACAGCTGGGCATAAGCCTGCAGGAACATCACCCAAAGGACAGATGAGCAGAAGGCAGCTGCAGAACAGCTGATTGCTGGTGATCAGCATGGGCACAGCCCTGCCTTGATATAAGGTGGTTTTGCCCAGTGAAGATGTGAACAGCAGTTTGGGAGAGATTGGAAATGACCACATAATCTCCTCATATTAAGAAGCACATGAGAAGCACAGGCATATTTTTAATGTCAATGATGTTTATGAGGTTATAAGCTTATAAGGTTGTATAGGAAGCTAAGCACGCTATGTGTGTATACTTGCTGAGTTTATTTTCAGGACATCAAAACATATTGATGAATAGATGTGCAAAAGGCTTGCTTCAAATTTGCTTACTTAAGTCTATCCTGAATTAGATACAAATTTTTGCTTTTGAAAATTATTATTTTTTTGAAAATTATTATTTTTTTGAAAATTATTAAGCCTTAGCCCTCCAGTGCTTTAATCAGTGGGAGCAGAAAGTTCTGCGACTGAAGTTCTACACATTTTCTAGCTCCACGTCTTCACTGGGAGTGGTGCCAACTCCAAACATCCACGAAGAACTTACAAGAGAGGGAACTGAGTACACAGGGTTGGCGGTTATACCCAGCAGGCAGCGAGACCTGATACTGCATGGCACTGGGCATTTCAGATCCCAGCAGAGCAACAAACAGCTCAAAAATCTGTTCTCGCATGACTGAGCCTTGCTGGGCCCAGGTTTCCTTGTGCTGAGCACACGATGTGGGATGCTGTAAGCAAGTGGTGAATAGCCAAGTGTATGTTGTGTAATTTTCTTTCTTCTCTGACATGAAAGCAGATAGATTTCCCAAGAGAAAATACATTTGGAGAATTTCAGGTTGCAGGATTGCATACACCTGCTCCTTAAAGACTATCCAGGTGAATTTTAAACAGAATCCCTCTTATGCTTTGATAACACACAATTGCCTATGCATGTAGTTCCTCCTTTTGCCTGTTCCAGGAGTGAAATCTCAGAAATAAAACCTGTTTAAGAGTTTAAGATGCAAAGTTGATGAGAGCACAGCCCCGTTGTACCTTCAGTTTTGTTTTAACTGCATGACCAATGGGAGCACAGAGCAGACACAGGAACCTAACTCAGTATCTTGTTCATCATCATTTACGATGATTAACCAAAATGTTGAATGGTTATGAAATATGCATAGTGGAAAAATACATTTAAAAAATGAATCAAGTCTTATTTCAGCAGTTTGAAATAAGTCTTTTTGTTCTGAATGGGCAAATAAAGGCCTATGTTATACAGCTCTGCATTGTGAAAATAACTTGTCTTTTGGTTCTGAACAGGCAAAAAAAAAAAGGCCTATCTTATATAGCTCTGCATTGTGTGATTGCTACAATACTCTCTTGAATTGCATGAAAAGCTTAGGGTGATTTTGCTAAGCAGATTCAAGAAAATCATTATGTACCCAGGTAGTGGGGAATCTTCAGCAGACTGAAGTTGCAGCAGCTGTGTGTTTTATGGTTTGCTTTGCAAACATAATGTAACAGTTGTAAGTAGGTCTACAAGAATCTGTTGGAATCGGAGTCCTGTGACCTCACGTTCAGAGTCATCCAGAGCTAAAACGTGCGTTGGAACTGACTCATCTTGTTAAGATTCTTATAGCTACACAGGAGTGAAAGGGATGTTGGGATCTTGTCCGTCTTTCATTCATACACACCAGGCAGATGGCTTCTGGGGAGATGGCCCGGCAATTGTATTCTCTCAAATAGTTTTTGCTCAGTGTAACACCAAAACCCTAGGAACACAGGGATTGGAAGCAACTCCAATTAAGACAAAGCTACAGTCTTCAAAGTTCCTTTTTGTTAGCTTCAGGAAAGCAGAACTACATCAGTCTATTTATGTATTTAGCTCGCTGGTTTTGTCAGATCACATTTTGCTCCTGTTAGCCCTGTGGGATCACATCCAATGTTTTTTCGGGGTTTAGACTATGATCAAACAGGAACAGTGTGGCATGACAGAAGGTTTTATTTTATTTTAGGATATGTGTGTGTTTTCTTATTGCAAACTAAGAGTTGACAAATAGATGACAAATTCTGGTTGGCATTTGAACTAAACTTCCATTAAGCTGGCAGCATCTTTATGTTTATTTTTGGTGGAATGACCTTTAGATGTGTAAAGGCTCTAGATGCTTCCTGATTAAGTTATATGTACACATAAGAAACACTTTCAGCTCTCAGGAATGACGTGGGGATGTTTGATTAAGGTATCTTCTGCCTTCTCACAGCTCCTGCTCAGTCCATGAGATCAGTGGGGATAGAGGGCAGCATTTATATAAAACATAAGGCTGAAATGCAGTTGGCTTTCTCTTACTCGCCACTCCTACTTCTGGCTGTCATTGCAACCAGGTGTTTCAGAGCAGCACGCTGGGCCGATGCACTACAAGAAAAGCAAGGTTGACTCTTCTGGTTTTGGCCTACAGATAAGATTTTTTCTTCCAGGAGTAGCTGGTCTCAAAATAAAAGAGCATTTCAGTGCAGCTAAATAAAAGAGCATTTCAATGCAGCAAACTGAGTCTTCTTTGTGTTTTTTTTTTTCTTTAATTTTAGATCATTTAACTGTTCCCTTTCAATGTACTTATGCCCCACTGTTAATCAGTTTGCATTATGCAGCTCCCATCCTGACTTGGCTCTGATGTCCTGCTATGACATGCTTCTGTGTATGCTTATACGTGAGTGCCCATCAGCTGCAAAATTCACAGATCTCGAACTGTTAGCCTTGTATCCTTGTACATACAAGTTCTCAACCTCTAAGCTAAGACAGATAAAACCTAAATACATTTCATTTACATTTCATTCATGCAGCATGGAATTTTGAGTGAGGAAAAAAAAAAAAGAGAGAGAGACCAGGAGTGGAAAGCACGTTCTCAGAATATGTCCATACTTTTTCCTGGTTTTACTCCCTAACTGTGATAAATTAGGGGTCTGCCTGAAGTCAGCAGTCATGAGGAGACCTCAGAATTTTGTTTCTGGTGTTTCTAATGTACATCTGGAGCTTCTGTATTTGTAACTGTTTTGAGTGTCACTGCACCTGCTGTTGTTTGGAAGGATAATTTAATCAGTAGAAGATGACAAAGCAAACCAACTAGATTCAAAAGAGCTTGGATTACTTCCTAAGACCAACCCACCTGCTGTTGAAGTGAGAGAGAGAAAAGATTGAATTAAGCCTTGTTTGCTCCTTGTGATTCTCAGCAGGCTCTGGGTGGGTTGACCCATGTCTCACAGCACTGCTCCACACTGTGTAAAACATGCCAGCTCCGCAGAGGGGCTCTCACTGCTTGCACCAAGCCAGTTGCCCTCCCAGGGCAGCTTTTCCCAGCATGCAGGTAGCAACAATGGTTTAAGCTAATGATTAGGAGCTTGGAAACCTGCTGTGCCTTCATTTCCTCCATACATCTGTAAAATGACATTCTGTGGAACTAGAAAAGAAAGGTTTTGATTTTAGAGATGAGATGAGAACAAATTAGCAAACCATCTCTGCAAGATTTCACTGCCACCATACAACTCCCAGACTTGCTGTATGCAGTTAAGAGTAAGGTTTACAAGCTAACAAGATCTATTCGGATAAGCTGTACTTACAAAGAGATAAATGAAGAGACAAGTCCAAAAACAAATCCTTGCTCCAGTTTATAGTCAGTAAAAACTGTTTGCAGGGAATGTTCTTGTACCATTGGCTGTCCACTGGAACAAGCAGAGATAACAGAGATAACTGAGTGACCACAGATTAAAAATGTTGCCTTGATTTCTCATTTAGCTCTCTTGTAATCTGATAGCTTTTTCATTCCATTCCAAACAATTTATGCCTTTTTCTCAGTCATAGGTTTGCTGAAAGAGAGGAATGTTGACTTGGAGCATCCTCGAGATGTTGTGTGTTAGCAGTTTGAGGTAAGAATTGCTACATCTTGTTTGAAAATATCATGATGGATCATATAGCATTAGGTCCATCAGCCAGATATTAGCTGTAAATAAATTAGCAAAAAGGCCAGATAGGATCCAGTGCCTAAGAAGTAGCTATATGGAAAATGAGTCAATCTCTAGACTTTATTTAATGTTTTGGTCAATAAAAATAACTCCAGATGCAAAAAGGGCCATTGTACTTAATAATGATTGTCTTCACACAACATTAAATGACATTCTGCTTAGTAAATTAAAGCCATGTAAAGGCATCAAGGTACATATCTAACAGATTAAGATATGCTCATTAACTAAACTCAAAAAGTAATCGTTAATAGGAAAATATAATTAAATAATGAGGTTTCCACAGAAGTGCTGTTGGGCTCAGTGCTGTCCAGTGTTTCAAATCCTGTGTCGCTCTTCACACCTACTGGAAGAACTTGGTTTTCAGTGTGTACTTTGAGAATACAACTAAGTCAGCTCCTTATTGCCCATAACGTGCTTCTGTCCTTGAATGTGGATGGCATTAAGTCCCACTTGTTGTCCACAAGTTGCCAGGACCTTACATGTCTCTGACAGTGAAAGGACGATGTTACCAAAACACATGTATATAAAATGGCCAAACACTGGTGGAAAGATAGAGAGCAAACTTTGAGAGTCATTTTTTCCAGATTAAAATGTTTGATCTGGCACAAATATATCACTGAGGCAAGCTTCAGTTAAAGTCAGTTCTACTATCTTTTTATGTGCCTCTTATAGCCTCTGAATAAATCTTACATCCTTCTTCACAGAGCAGTATTCAAATACTCCTGTTCTGAGGTCTCTGCCAGCCTAGTATGAACTTGGAAGCTGAAAAATAATTTTTCCTAATTTAAAAAAAAAAAAAAGAATTATTTTTATTGCTGCATTAAGCAATAATGCTTATGCTGTCAGGGACTTGGCAGTTGTGATGGGGATGCACATTATCGATGTTGGTTGGTAATGGGCAATCCAAGGCCATTTTTGTGTCTTGCAGCAACTCATCTGTCCTGCTGCATCGTTTCATGTAGCAATAAACACTGCAAACTCTCATAACGTTCAGAGAACGCCAATGATTTATGGTTTATAGCCCAAATAACCAAATGCAGAAATAAATAATTCCACTTTTCAGTCAGGATATATTTCTATAACTCTATGTATTGCCTGCATACCCAGACCTGTATAACTTCTGGCATGACCTTTTTCGTGTTGCTTTTTAAAAAGCTTCTGTAGCTGAAAAAATGGGCAATGTTGGGAGGAAAAAAAAAAAAAAACACAGAGGAAAAACAAGGTTTGTAAGGCAAGAAATGAGGACAGTTTGTGTAAAATTTTATTTATGTGGGATATTTTTAAGGGGAGAAGGGAACAACATTGGTTTTGAAGATAGCTGGTCATTTTCTTGCATGTGGTAGAATATTTAAATATTTTGGTAATACAGTCTTTACAAAACATCATGAAGATTCCTATTTTGCTGTAAATGAAGTGGCTGTTCTCAGATAAGGGGATGAGATCATGTTTATTGATGTCTATTCCAGTTTCATTCACCTGTTAGCCCACAGACTTTACTACGAGGCACTGCTGATCTGCATATACTGTGACAAGGTTTCAGAATATTGGGGTGGATCACGCGGATGTAGTGCCTTATCTCCTGCAGCATGCTTGTTCATTTGCAGCTCCCATGCAGACACAACACTGGAATTTTCCTCTGCCAGTGGTGTCCAGCAGCTCTGCCTGCAGACAGCTGTGGTTCTGCATATGCAGGCTCTTTGCATGCGAATCTTTGGCTATGGAAAACCCACAGCAGTACTATTCCAGTAGCTTCTTATGTATTCTACCTTCTGTGTTTCCAATACATTGTAAAGAGCTGCTTAAAGCCCCTGTCCCACGTACTCTCCTAAGACATACACTGCCAGAGCTGCTTCTGCCAGAAAGACGTGCCTGGCAACAGCCTTGCGTGTTTAAGTTAAAGATGGGAAAACATCACAGTGCGAGCAGCAGGCATGAAGATATATCGTCTGATAACTATATAGGCAGTTTTCTTCACAGTGTTACTATTTTGGAAGAGGGAGAGCATTCAGTAGTACTTGAATGTTCAATGTGTACACAAACTGAATTTCTTCCAAAGTGCAATGATCATTCTGCCTGTGAGGAACCCATACTCTGCCCAAACAGAGCTATTCTGATCCATTTCCTCATTAACAATTCCTAATGTAGCAAGTCTAGCTAAATTAGCTAAAGACTTGTTTAAAGACTTGTTTAAAGTTTAAACTAACTACAGAAAAATGAAAGTTACCATGAAGATTCTATCATTAAGCTCTTTTTTTTTTCTTTTTTTTTTCTTTTTTTTATGAGAACACTTCACTGGTGTGAGCTTGGATTTTTTGTTTGATGTCAGAGACCTTTTCCACAGAAGTTTTCTGGGAATAACAGAAAAGTAATGCAGTGAGCTGAAAACTGATTTCAGCATACTAAAACTTCCGTGCATGTGACAGCAGTTTGTTAGCTGTCTGTGTGCTCACCTTGAGAAGAATGCACTTCAGTGCACCATCAGAGAAACATGGGATCACAGAGTCAGGGCATCACAGAATCATGGGATCACAGAGTCCTACGCTGTTTTTGCCCAGCTTAACTTGTTTTCCTCTGTCAGTGTGAATTTTGTGTTGGGTGACAGCACTGCTGGCTCTGGGAAGTTCTCCTGTGGCCTTCACCACAGGCCGCAGTATGGAGATTGCATCCCCAGCATCTCCCAGGAAGGAAGCACTTCCACATCACCCCAAAGACCTCGACTTGCTGCTGGGATTGCTGAAGAGCAGTGCTAATATTCAGTTATCTGCCCTGGGAGCTCAGCTGAGGCCCCTCAGCAGCCTGTGTGTGCAGCAGCCTGTGGCACCGCAGCGAGGGACGGGTGGAGGGGTTGGCAGTGCTGGGTTGGCAGCAGGACATGATGGCCTTATAGGTCTCTCCCAACCTAAATGATTACATGATTCTATGATTTCTGTGATCACCAGGCCCAGCGAGCCCCCTGAGCATGACACATTCAATAGCAACTGTATCTTTACAAGCTGACATTGGACTGGTAGATGTCTGACACGACTGGTGGATGGTGACACGACCCACAAATGCTTAAATCTTTCCAGAAGAAATTAAATGAAGTGAAACCAACAACTTGACATAAATCAGAACCTGCTTTATATGACGTTTTAATGGTATTTGCACTTTTATCTTTTTCCTCCCTTGGTTTTCAGCGACAGTTTAAAAAGCCCCAGAAGCTGTAATGCTGCTGTCCCCGACCTCCTTCCTCCAGTGACACGGAGCGGGCCGGGAGTCCTGCACAGCACCCAGCCTGAAGTGGAATCTCCAACCTCCAGGAATTACTCATTTAAAGCAACAATAACACACAGCACTGATTGTTTCGGGGTTCTGAGTAAATGAAGGACCGTGGACACTTCGAATATATATTTTTATATATGGACTTGATCTTGAAGGTCTTTTCCAACCTGAGCAATTCTACGATTCTGTGTTTACATTCGCATCGCACGCGCAGCCGCTGCGCGCTCCCGCCGCGCTGGCGGGAGCCGGGACCGCGCACAACAGCCCCCTCCCGCGCTCCCCGCCGCCAACCCGCGGAGCGAGGTATCGCGCAGCGCCCCGCCCGCGGTGCATGCTGGGAGATGTAGTTCCCTCCCCGCTCTCCACCCTTCGCTGCGCGCCGCCGAAGGACTACAACACCCAGCAGGCCTCCGCGGCTCTCCCGCCGGCCCGTCGCGCTCTCTCCGTCAGTGACTACGATCCCCAGAGCGCTCCGCGGCGCGGCGGAGGGGACCGGGAAGGAGAACCCGGGCCGAGAGGGAGCGGGCCGGCGGGGCGCGGCTGCGCGGAGCGCGGCTTCCTGAGTGTCTGGTGGCGGCGGCCATTTTGTGCTGGTTCTTCCCTCTCCCGTTCGGGCTGCGGTGTCGGGACCTGGAGAGGGGGCGAGACGGAGCGGGGGCAGCCGGGGCCCTCAGCCTCACCTTCCCTTCGCCTCCCCGCGCGGCGGAGCCCCCCCCTCCGGCGCTGCCCCCGGCCGCGAGCGGAGCTCACGCACCATTATGGAAGACGACGGGCAGCCCCGGACCCTGTGAGCGGGGAGGGGGCCGGCGGGGACCGCGGTGCCGGGCGGGGCGGTGCGGGGCCGGGCCGCGGGGGCGGGGAGGCGCGGGCAGCGAGCGGCGGGGCCGGCGGGCGGCGTGTGAGGGAGGGACGGCGAGCGGGAGCCGTGCGGGGAGGGAGGGAGGGAAGCAAGGAGGGAGGGAGGGATGGAGGGAGGCTCCGGCGGGCGGGCGGGCTCTGAGGGAGCGCGGCGGTGCTGAGGGCCCCGGCCCCGCCAACTTCTTTGTTCGGCCCCGGCGGGACGGGCAGCGCTCCGTGGGCCTGGCAGGAGAAATAACTGCGCTGGCCGTGCCTCTCCACGCAGCGTCTGCTAACTCCGTCCGCGTCCCGTCCAAAAATATAACGGCGAGGTTCTGTTGTTGAGTTCTTTTCAACTCTGCAGGTATGGCTTTTCTTGCGCGCGTGCTGTCCTCTTAGGCTGAGCGCTGTCTGTAACGCGAGGCGATGCGGAGCGGATCGTTCCCCATCGCTCCGTTCGCTGGCAGCTGTGCGGCTGGCGGGGTGCGAGGCAGTGCGGGCTGTCCCGGCACGGCGCCTTGGAAGCTTTGTCTGCGCGGGCCGAGATGGCAGCGCTCCGAAAGGCTTCCAGGTGCTTTAAGAAGAAAGACTGAAACAGAGCAGAATATCTCAGAGTTGCTCTGTTTTGTCTCTAGTACCGAAATGATGACTTGGCATTTAAGGCTTTTCCAGACAATTTGCGGTGCGTTGTTTTATTTTTTTTTTTTTCCCCTCCACTCTCTCTGACGTCTGCCAAAGTTCTCTTAACTTGCTTGCGGTGTCATGTGATACCTGCTTAGTCCTTGGGTTAGATAGAATAAATCTATCTGTAGTGCTTTCTGTGTTGACGTCCCGAGTGGTCCGAGGGTGTTTGGCCCTGACAGTGGGAGTAGTTTCCAGAGTGCTTCTTTAGAATGAGCAGAGGGAAAAGGGCAAAGGTGCACCGTGTTTTACTCCAGGTCTGTTTCCTTTGCTGATTGGTTCCTCCTCTTTTTTTTTTTTTCCCTTTTCTTTTTAAATAAGTGCTATACTCAGCCAAAGTTTCAAAATCTCCTTTTACTCCTGTCTAACAGCAATTGAAGCGAGCTCTTCTCACTGCACCCAGCTGTGACTGAAGTTGGCCCATAGTCACTGGTGAAGGAAAAATTATTTTTGTGCTAAAGTGTCTGAAATGCCATCGCTGCAGCTGCCAGAGATGTGGTATTGCATGAATGTGACTCTCTACTTAACTCGTCACAGTAATGAACAGCACATATGTGCATTTCCTAGTAGCTTTCTAGTGATCAGACACGTAGGGTTACTTTTCTCTTATCCTTTTAGGGCAGTTTTCATAAAGTACAAACATTTTTGCTTTTTTTTTTTTTCTGAAATATCTTCAAATTTATATCTGCAAGTCCTTATTTTAAGATTGTTATGCTGGCTGATACTTCTTATACATAAAGTAGTTGTGATCTTGCATATACGTGAAAGGCTCACTGCAAGAGAACAAGAACAACTAATAATGTCATTTGAGCTCTTTAGTTTGTTTTTACAGGAGAAAGCCTAATGAAGAATAAATTGTTCATATGGCTATTTGACCAGAAGCGCTTGGCTGATAAATTAAGGGCAGCTTCATAGATGGCTTTTGTATTTCGTTTATTCCTTCAGTAAGGAAAAACCAAAAGGGTTTGCTTTGTTGTTTTCAATCATGGTTGGTTGTGAACCTCAAAGAATTTAAGATATCTTCTGAGGCTTAGGATAGAAGATAGATGCCAGTTACATTTTCTTTGTCTTCACAGTTCTCCTCACTAGTAGGCCTTAATGGAAATGTCTTCTGCTCAAAACTCTTCCTTACTGTTTGAACAAGGTGGAGCTAATCTGAGAGGGTAGGCTTTCTGTGGCATTTTTCACAGCAGCATCTAGATTTTGGTCAGCACTCCTCAAAGCAGATGCAGTGCAGAACGTTCTGTGGGTGCTGTTGGATCTCTTTCCATCATGAGCCATATTAAAGTTCAGTTTGTACCTTAAGGTGGAAACTATCCCATCAGACATTAACATTTTTGTGTTGGTGTTTTTAGCTGCCCCTTACAACAGGAAGAAAAAGTTGTTGATTTTCATGTTCTTATTAATGGCCTTAGAAAAAAAAATTAAGACCAGTCATTATATACACGAGTTGTTCTATCGTTAGCCTTGCCACGCTGTATGGTAAGTACTGTGGGCTTCAGGTAGGATGCAGAAGTACAGCTCTTCAGCTGTGAATATTGAATTGGATTTGCTTATGTTTTGTGCCTTGTTTTGGTTCAGTCCTCACGCAGAGCAAGATTCTTTTGGTAGAGTTCTGCTTTTTCATGTTATTTTCTATAGCTCGCTAGCACCCTTAGAGAGATGCTGCTAAGGTTTCTAGGCAGTTTTCACTCCATCAGTTACCTTACTTCTTATCATACTTTCTGCAGTAGTATGCCACTTTTTGCATTATGTTTGTATGAGTGTGGAAGGCATTTGTTCTGGTTTTCATTCACACAGTGTGTAGGGGAGCTTTCCTGGACCTGAAAATAATGGCTGTAAACATCCCTTTCTTCCTCAACTGTCTGAAGTGAATGAAAACCCATTTACCTCCACAAAGAGGATCTTTTTGTTCAAGCCTAAGATTTCAATTCTGAAACTAATTGCTAATGTGTGTCTTTCATTCTTCATGCAATTTTGCAAGATCTCAGAATTTCAAACAATACAATTTCAATACAGTTTCTTGTTTGTGTTGTCAGCCACTTTATTGAAACTTGTATCAGGCTATATAGTATATGGTTAGGTTTGTTGTATGTGCTTATTAATTAGTATTTAAGTGCTTCAAACTTGCAGAAGAGAGCAAACACAATTGCCTGCATGCAAAAAGCCAAAACTTCACTGCCCTATTACGTTAACCAAGCTAACAGCATATATGAGTGTAGGAAGTGCTTCTTTGTTGAGCTTTATGATGATTTTTAAGTTTGAACGATATATTCCATAGGATGTAACAAAACAGAAAGATTGATATACTGTAGAATAGCTTTTTGAAAGCCATATGTTTTCTTTGAGTGTGTTCCTGCTCATTTTGGCTTCATAAAGTGGAATAGGAAGCATTGTGTTCTATCGTGTAAGTTGAGGTTAAGAAGTGGTGCCCCAGTTGTCTGGCAGTGTGTGATTAGCATCAGCTGAGAAGCCTTGCGTTTCCAAGAGGCAAGGTTTCTGCTCCAAATGTGTAGAGTGTGTTTGTTTCCTTAGTATACAGTATTCATAGAATTACAGTATATCCTGATCTGGAAGGGTCTCATGAGGATTGTGGAGCCCAGCAAGCATTCAGACATAGCATACTGAAGCTGTTTGCTTGTATGGTGCTTCTTTTTCCAAGTCTGAATGTACTAACTTACAAGTGTACAAGAAACCATCAGGCCCCCATCTTTAATGTATTGTTTCAAAAACACCTAGTGGTTTGTATTCACTTATTTTACATGCACTTCCAGAGGTTTGGGTCTGTGTGTGTGCTGTCTTTGTTACATGAATCTCTCCTGATGAAGCAGTCTCAGGGTGTGTATTCAAGTTTGAGAGCGTTAGCAGCTTGTGAAAGGTAATAATGGGTTCTGATTGCAGTAATGTTAGACATCAAAGCAGTATTTATCATAAACATAGAGAATTAATTGATGGACCATGAGGAGTTTACAGCCCTTCTGAATCTATCCATCAGGCGGTCCCAAATTACACTGCTGATTTATTATCTTTTTTTTGTGAAGAAGCGGCCTGTTTTGTGGCTGAAATTTACAGTGTCACGTTCTCACAGCTGCCTGGAAGGAGATGCAGTGGTATTGAACACCAGCTGGTAGTTAACTTCTGAAAGTTGGCCTGACTTATCTTAATTGGACAGATTTTGAAGCAACAGATTTCCTGGCTTTTTTGGTCAGACCAAAAAGAATTCTTCAAACTGCTTTTCAGATTTCTTGCATTTCTGAAATAAATATTAATATTATGCAGAAGATACTGACACTTTGGCTTCCTGTATTGACTTCACAGTAGGACTGAAGTTAAAAGGACATCACTGTATTTTCCTTCATGTCAGTGCTACAGAACAGGTGCTTACTTCCGTGTGCTGTTAGCTAATACAGCTTGAGAAGATACAAGGAGAACAAGTACTGGTAATAAGCTCATGTCAGTGCAGATGTTTTATGTGGGAACTCCTACTAGGAATCATATTTTCCATTGGATTTTAGGAATACCTGCTGTGGTTAGTATTTCCACTTCAGACTGCAAATCACTGGCAGTTTTAACTTGGTGAATGATTAACGAATGGAGTTAAGGTTTCAAATATAAGATCTGAATGTTTAACTGCTGAATTTTTGGGCATTGAAAAGTCAGTGAGATAGACCCCGTTATAAGGCATATTGCTGCCTTAAATTTGTCAAGTGTTTACTTACTGAAATACAGGATACAAATGCAGCTTCCATTAGCAATGTCTGCTAATTCCTGCATATTTAGTTAGGAATAAAGAGTGGATGAATACTTGTAATGGATGTGCCTGTGTTTGGGTTGTATCACATGAAATAGTCGCTCTGGATCTTGTGTAGCATTTACCTGCAAGCAGAGAGCACAGAGCTCTTGGGTAGCTGTTGAAAGAGTATCAGCATAAAGGAAAATGTATCCATTTCTTTGTGTGGGGTTCAAATAAAAACAAGTAGTGTCAGTTTTAATCTTGCTCAATCCAAATGAAAGTCCAGCTGTTCCAGCTGTCAAACACAGACAGAGCTTTTGCAGATTTTACTTGGATACGAGAGAAGTGCATGCTTAAATTGCTGCTCTGACAAGAGCTTTGCTTGTGCATCGACTAAGTACGTGTTCAAGTTTCTCTCACTGAGGTGTATCAACAACTTGGACAGATTTGTTTGCTGTAGTATGAAAATCTGTAGTAGATTACAGCATAATGACTAAAATGTGCATTTTTTCAACAGCTAAATTGCAGATTTACATTTGTGCACCTTATATTTGGACTGAATTGTTTTTAGAAATGACGAACGCACCTCTGCTAGTGATTTTGAGTTGTTGATATGAGGAGCCCTTCTCTTGACTGATCACTTTGATGATAAATAGAGTGTGATTCCAGTTTGGTCATGCTTTTTCTTTTTTAGCATTCGATGTGTTCGACTTTTTCTCAGCCACCTCTGTGACCTGGCTTTAATTTTTCAGTGTTATGCTCTAATGGACTACTTAGGAGTGGCTTCTGAACTGCTATTGGATTTTATCTCTGTGGGTCTCTATTGTCTCTATTTTTTCGTAAAAATAGTTCCATGTTCTGAAATTTCTGTGACTTCTTAGGTAAAGTCTGTAAGTATGGGTGATATTAAAGTAAAACTGCCAATCTGGGGGGAGTTATTACAGAGGTGGTAGCTGTTGAGGTAGATAATGTGTGTGGAGCATTCCTGGGGTGTATGCTGTGTGGCTGGGCTGCTTTTCCAATTCAGGAAAACAGAAAAATGGACTTGGTCCTTCGAAGGCAGCGTAGCCTACATTCAGTAGCTGCTACTGAAATAACAAGAGTTTGGTATGAGCTTTGTACCCTAGTGGAAAGTAGGCATTGTTTAGATGCTCAGTGGGAAGTGAAACTTCAACCTACTGGGCAAAGATGTTTTTTCTCTCCAGCATCCTTGAGCAGTGCTGTCCAGCTTCTGACATTTCTCTGCCAAAGGAAGGTTTGGTGCTAGGTGTCGATGGTGGTATTATGGCTGCTCCAGGCACTGTGTTCCCACTTGTGTTGCCAGCTTTAGAACTTAAAGACCATGTGGATGGTCTTTATGGCTGCATTATAGCCATAATGTGAAATCATTTGTGAATTACATCTTTCAGATGAAGATGCCCAGGATTTTAAATAGTTATTTAAGGTTTTAAAATGATTACGTTTTAAAAAATGAAAATTCCTATTTTAATGTCTTTTTTTTTATTTCCTTGTGTAGCTATGTAGGAAACCTCTCCAGAGATGTGACTGAAGTCCTTATACTTCAGTTATTCAGCCAGATTGGACCATGCAAAAGCTGTAAAATGATAACAGAGGTAAGACCTTTCACTTCCAGAGGAGTAGCAAATATAATTTTATCCGAAATTATCAAAAATAAACGGAGTTGGGGGCATATTTTGGTGTTACTGATAATGGTACATTGATTTTTTGTCTGTGTTTTTGGGTAACTTTTTGCTGAAGAGACCTTTTGTTGAGCACAGTCCTGTGCTCTTGCTGGTAGCCCTGCCACGTCTGTTTTATCAGCTGATGATGAGATTCCACTTTAATGTAAAGGATTGCTACCCCTCTGTGTTCAGAACCGTATTGTTCTGATGATCAAAAACTTTGTTGTTTCCAATGTTAGTCATGGCTGTTTTTTCTGCTTTTGACTTAATTTACACACGAGTTTCAGTAATTCTTTTCCCTTTTTCTTCACTATGGATGTGCAGTCAAAAATCTTTCAAAGTATGTTTTGCTATTCCTGAGCCCTTTTTTTTTTTTTGGTCAATCCAAATAGCTCTTGCCTGCACCTGCCTGTTCTTACATTATTTTTTTCTTGGAATAAAGCAACAGTTTCCATAGTATTCCCAATAAAGTTTTTTAGTACTATGTGTTGGTAAGTACTAATAGTATCTTCTTTCACTTGTAGATTCTCTGATACATTTAGTGTTGGTAGCCATTTCTGTAGTCTTCCTGACATATCTCAGCAATTTCTTGCTGCCTTATGGTCTTCCTTCTTTCTTCATTTATAACTGATGAGCTTCTGGCAGGCAAGGACTAATTAGAACTTATACTCAGTTTTATTTTTGGTTCTAAAATTGTATTTTTCTTTATGCTTTTATTGCTATTTCTGGTGGTGCCTACTAACTTGTTACAGATTTCCTTAGTGCAGTCACCTAAGTTTTCTTGTCAGGATCGTTAATGAAATATTAATAAGGCCTGATCGCAAGACTCATCATTCTAGGAATGCTGCTTGTAATTCTTCTGTGATCTTCTTTTCCTTTCAAAATGACAGATTGTTTTAGTTTTTTTTTTTAATTGTTTTGGCTGCACATTAACTACCTGATACTTGTTTAATCCTTCTCATCTCATGGCACTTTTATTAGAATTTTCTAGTGAAAGTAAAAGGAGTTCTGCCACGTTCTCTGCAAGGTTATTGGGGAAAGATGAGCAGAACAAAATGGAATGTGTTACAGAGCACAGCTATTGGTTTTTTCTCTGAAGAAATAGTGGTTGTCATACTGTTCAGAATGCTGCCACTCCAACCGTTGGCTGATTGAGAGGTGGCAGCGTCAGTTTGATTCCCTAAGAACCAGATAAGAAATTCCTCTGCTTATTTTATTTTAATATAACCACAGAAATAACAAGCGAGACATCTTTATGAAATAAGAATGTAAACAAAGCTACTTGCAGCTATATTCAGTCATGGAAGTGAATGTACTCAGCTGACCTTAGCACCTGTCACCAGGCAGTCTATCAGGAGGGAAATTCTGTGATATTCCACTGCCCATTTACTCTGTGTGCTGTCCACCTTGGCTGCCCTGAAGTCATCTGGCAGACTTCACAAAGAAGGGGGGAGGAGGGGAGGGTGAAAGGATCTTAATGAGAAGGGAATTAATACTTGAAGATAAAGGGCAGTAGCTTTCACCTTTGGAGCACCTGGGAATGGTGTTCTGTTACATCCTTGCAGGTATACATGTGTATTTGAGATCTGCTGTAGTTTTTGTATTAATATGGATCAATTTGCTGAAGTTACTTTTCAGAGAGTTAATTTAAGGGGAAGGAAGAGAGGACAGCATCTTTTTTTAAGGTAAAATTGCAAGCCTGCTACAGTAACAACTGTAAACAGTGTGGACTGCAGACATTAGCAGTGCCTTCACCTGTGTATTTTGCAGGTTTTTAACATTTTTATATAACGTGGAAGTGGTTCAGTAATTAATAAAAAAACTAAAACAAAAAGAAAAAATCCTGAAAGGTCATATAGAAATAATATGCTTATACCTTGAAATTAAGTACCCAGTTAACTTCAAGTGGTTGGATTCTATGCTAGAATTAGCAGCTACCATGCTTTTAATGGCCAAAGTATTTGTGGTTATTGACCATCCTTCTGAATGCTGTAATTTTCATAGCCACTGCTATGTGCTATGTTTAAGTAGTTCTTATCTGCCCATTGTTGCTATCTCAGTCAGTCAAATTTATACCTGAATATTTTCCATTTGTGTTTTCTTTTTTTTTTTTTTAATTTTTAACCAGTTCGTAGAAGGTGTGGCGTGACCAGATTAAGTGGCTAGAGATTTCAGGTGTTTATTTTGGGAGCATGTCATACTCAGAGAAGTGCTGAAGCTAATGTTTACAGGTTATCTTGAACATGTAAAGAGCTGGACATCTATAAAAGAGACTGCTCTTTCTGTTCAGACAGATTCAGTGCAAAAGGTGACCTCCTCACAGTGTGAAAGTAACACATAATATGCTTCAGCTGAGGTGTAAACTGCACTAAATCTGTTAAGGCCTTAAGTGGGTTTCACAGATCTTGTTTTCAGTGCAGTAGGGATGTCATATGGAAAAAGGGCTGAGTTTAGGCTTGCTGTTTCAGTGCATCTGAGGCAAACATGCTTTCAGAGCACTTCATGGCTCTTGTGACTTAAACTTCTTGTTACAATCTCAGATATGTCGTCTCACTGTCTGTTATTTTGCATGGTAGAAACACCTAGTAATAATAATAATCATACTGGAAGTATTTAGGTGGAAGGCCCAGACTGCTTTATTGTTTTAGCTGTATAAAGGCCTTGTGATCAGTTTGGCTTTCAGATTTTCATAGCTTCCATTGTTTAGATTTAGACAGAACTATGTTTGAAAATGTACAATTGAGTTTTATAGGGCAAAATTAGGATTTCTTTATTTATATATGCTTGAATGAACATTCAGAAGTTAAATAGTAAAACCAATAAAGGCTTATTCTTTCAGTTAGTGCTGTGCTTTTCCTGGCAATGGCAAAAGTTAATGTGGGAGAGTATTGATGTCAGAGCAGTTTTTAGATCCTTCCTTGCCCATGTAAGAAATAATTTTAGTTTCTTTTTATACCTGTTGTCTTGTGGTCCATGGACAGGTGGCATAGGTAATGAAGATATTTTAGTGTGAGGCTGTAGCTTTTGTACTTGTGACATTTTTTAGGGAGATTAAAAGAATTTAAGTTAGGATTCTCATAATGACTTCTCCTTGATCAGCTTTCCTGAAGACTTTTGTATTTGTTGCACTTCCTACTCTGGTGCATTTAATAGCTTAGGGAGCTTTGTTTTTAAGTCAGCGTACAGTAAGAGGTGTTGCCCAGGATAAAAGATTGAGTAGTATCTTCTCCCTTGATCTTCAACTATTTTCAGACCTTTTAAGGGGCATTTCCCAGTCACTTGGTGTAACGTTTCCCATTGGAGGCCAAGAGTATGCAATCTCTGGGTTGCTGTCTGTGGACGGTTTTCAGGCAAATAAAATGAGAGACATTTTAAGTAGCAGGAGTGTGAAAATTGGTGAAAAAGAATGTGGGAAACAAACCTTTCAAGCTTTGAGTATCTACTAGAGGCAGCAAATTGTCTTCGTTCCTTCTGCACCTCCGCTCCTCCTGTTTTTCCCTCCTCTCCATCCAGTCTTCAGATCACTTTTCTGGTAGTGGAATTATTCTTAGTTCGGTAGAAGTATTGAGACCTCATAAAAAGTAAACTGTACTTCAGAAATTGCTAGACCTTTAATGAAAAGTCCATCTTAAAAATTTCTTACATTTAAGTGTAATTTCAAAGGCTATTTCATAAATCTAATGCAAGTAATTCTTAAAGTTTCTAGCTATAAGTAATATATTTTCCTGGATTTTCTTCTCAGCAACCCGATAGCAGAAGGGTCAACTCTTCTGTTGGATTTTCTGTTTTGCAGCATACAAGCAATGACCCTTATTGCTTTGTGGAATTTTATGAACACAGAGATGCAGCTGCTGCATTAGCTGCTATGAATGGGAGAAAAATTTTGGGAAAGGTAAGTTGTTTATGTTGTAATCTTAGTCCTAAGGATACTGTCTTTGTAAAAAGTGCATATATGTGTTAGTAAAACTGTGGGACGTTTATTTCTTAGGAATGTTTACCAAAGTTAAATATTATTAAAGTTCAATGGAAAATGAAAATGGTATTTAGAAAACATTCTTTGTGATAATTTTTTTTTAAGTGCTGTAATCCTTTATATTGAAGGATGATTTGGTAACATTGAGAATTGTGACCAGCCCTTGAATGACCTTATAACATGTAAGAATTTTATGAATTTATACTAAATCTTGTACTTATTTTCAGGAGGTCAAAGTAAACTGGGCAACAACACCAAGTAGCCAGAAAAAAGATACATCCAGTAAGTAAAGTAATGGCACAGTATTACTTCTACACAAATACTTCATAGCACGTGGTAGTAATTGCCATAAATACATTCAAACATAACTTTTCTCCTTCTCATCTCGTGTTTGATAGAATTTTGCAGACTAATTCTTCTGTTTCTGTCTTGCAACTGGGGAAACTGGAGTGAACAGACTTAATTGCTGCTGCTCATCAAGTGGAATCCTGACTGTTCCTGGTTCCCAGTGCTGTGCACAGAGCGTCACTTTTTCAGGAGCTAAAACTTTAGATAGCAGTTAAATATTTGATTAGCAAATTATTTATTTTCAGATCACTTCCATGTGTTCGTTGGGGATTTAAGTCCAGAAATAACAACAGAAGATATCAAGTCAGCGTTTGCTCCTTTTGGTAAAATATCGTAAGTATCATAATAAACATTGCCAATATCGGTTAGAAAATGTGACAGTGAACATTTTGTGCTGATTTGAAATGTTATTTCTTATCTTTTAAATGATTTTGCTAATGTTAATTTCTTTGTTGGGTGGGCAGTGAAGAGGGATTATTATTATTTCGTGTCTGTATCTATATCTGTTATCACATGTTTGTAAATCCAGTAATGTAATTGTGCTCCAGTTTTGCTGAAAGCAGTATGCTTTTAAGTTATACCCTAATATGTTTCAACTTCTTAGTAAAATTTGATGACTGTTTCTAAGTGTGACTTTTTATTGTTCAGAATGTGTACAGAATAGTGAGTTTACAATTACAAACATTGCATCTTCAGTGTATTTTGTTCATGCTGCGTTCTATAGGCAATATAGAAAGCCACTCAATTATAATACAAATTTATGAAGCAACTAGTTGTATAGCTTATGAAAATTTTCCAAAAGTTAATATTTATTAGAATAAATAACTTTTTCAGATAACAGCTAAGATTGTAGTAATCAGACATTGATGTCAAAATTATATGTGCACACTTCTGTTAGTTAAGAGAGAGTTCAAACTTCTCTCAGAAAACCCAGGTGAAAACAAATGATCTTAAGTTTGAATTGACCATATTGGGCATTACAAGAATGTTTGTAAGTTCTAAAGTATGTATGTAAGAGTACTGCTACAAAAAAAGTCTGTTATCTGTTATTGGCTTATCTTTATGGAAATCCTTTAAAGTTGCACATGAACGTTTTTGTGCTGCCTCATGAGAGTATATTTCTAAGAACAGAATTCTTGGTTTTCTCTTGTTCTGTACGCATATTTTTAATTGAATCATAAATCTTATTTCTTACCTCTGCTGTTTTGTGTACTTTTTGTCTCTTAATGTGGTAAGTAGTACTGTTTGAAAATCTATATAAGAGAATAATTCAGGTTTCTGTTTCTCGATCTATATTTATACCTGAGACCTGCAGTTTTTCTAAAGTCCAAGTCACAATTAAAAGTAATAGCATTCTGGTTATTTTGCAGAATTGCTCATAAGAATGGACAGGATCTTGAAGGCTAACTGCAAGGAACTGTGCACACTGGAACTCAGTTGTAGATTTTTTCTCATTTCTATTTATTCTTATTATACATTATTTATTATATACATATTTTAGTATTTACATTTTAACATTCTATATTCAGTGCAGTTCTATATTTCCAATCATTTTAACTTACTCACTAAAATTTCTGTGTAAATTTGTTGTTTTCGTACTGGTGTGCTTAGCATTGTTGTTAGTTTTATTCTCCTTTCTTAAATTTCTGAAAATGTCAATTTTTCAAAATTTACAGCTGCCCAAACTCCAAAATGATGGTAGAGAATTGACCAAGAAAAATAAAGAAATCTGTTAACAGGCCATGTATGCCTTTTAATTCCTATTTTTTCCTCTTTTTCGATTTTTTAATATTTCATATATTTTGTATCACTAGGCAGAAGACATTTAACTATTTAGAAAATGCATGGTAAATTAGATAGAATTGTTACAGTAATTTATAGAACAGTAAACTTTAGAGGACCCTAGCCAATAGAATTTTAGAAAAGGCAATTTTGTTTCTCTTATAGTTCAAATCTGACCATTCTAGTTATAGCCAGTATAGGTTATGTGGATAGGTTGCATGTCTATTACATGTTATTTTTTTTGTCCTACTGCTTTTTTCTAACAGGTAAAGAAACGATAGGGAGAGTTCAGGAATGATTAGTTTTAGGGCTAACTGAATTTATAAGAAAAATTATGCTCACAATACAGTGTGTGTGGTTCCTTTTAGTTTTTATTTTGCAAGTTATTAATTCTACCCTCATATAGCTGTGCTTCTTTCCACAGGGATGCACGGGTAGTTAAAGATATGGCAACTGGAAAATCAAAAGGCTATGGTTTTGTATCTTTTTATAACAAACTGGTAAGTAATAACAACACTGATTTAAAATAATTGCGGATTTTCATTTGTTGCTTTTCCTCTGTTCTGTATTCACTGTATCAGTATCAAGCTTTCCCAAGTGAAGTACATGTGAATCTGGAAGACAAAGTTGTTGTAAAAAAAAAAAAAAAAAAAAAGTCTGATATGTTTAGAAAGGGTTGAAACAATGCAGATGATTGCAGTGCTGCAAGAACGTGGTGTTGTTTATCTTTGTCCATTGAGCCACTTCTGCAGTGTGTGGAGTGATCAGAGCTTTGGAATGCTTTGGGTCTGTTAGCTGAGGAGTTGCAGCAGTCCAGTGTGGGTTTGTATGTGAAGATAGAAGCTCCCACAGAATGCATCCTGGAGCCCTCATCTCTAAGGAGTGGGGCTGTGGCAGTACACAGCTGGGTTGGGTGTTGGACAGGTTTAGGTTCATGCCAAAGCTCAGCCTTCCTGAGGACCTAATGCTGCTTGCTGTGTGTATTGTATGTTAAAGTAGGGTTGATTTCATTTGTCTGCTTCTCATTAAAGGAGCCCTTGGTTGGTCCTTTGCTTTTGAATTTTTACAGCATTTTGAAATCTCTTTGCATGGAGCAATTAATTTACAGCTAGATTTGATTCTGTGCTTCAAGTGTTTTGCTTGGTTTTGTGTTGAGTGTTATTACAGAAAGGATAACTTTATGTATGCTTATGAAATAATGCTTCAAACAAGTGATTGGTGCCCCTTTCTGATTGAGGTATTGTAGATGTTAGCTGTAGAATTTAGTCAGTGTATCACTGATTAACAAATAGTGTATTGTCCTACTGTTAATAGTAATGCAACTGCCTCAAGTAATTCTTTGTAATTTTTGAAGTTAATTTTTAAGGAAAAGTGAGCTGCATTTTGTTTTGAGATGCATTTAGGACAGCATGGGAAGTTGTGTGAAGTTTTCCCTAAACATTTTAGGGGTTAATGCACGCTACAGTAATAAGAAAACTGAATTGTTGCATTGGAGTGAAACAATTATGGCAGCATGGGCTCAGTTCCATTTTTGCCACAGTTAGGATCATCAAGACTGGCAGTGAGGATCATTTGAGCTAGGTTGTTTTCCTAGTCAGTTTTCAATTTATTTTAAGGAGCACAGGTGGAAGGGTTTTTTTTCCTTATTGGTCCTCTCTCATAAAGTCCTCATTATGTATATATGTTGTCTTCATAACGATCAGTGTGTATAATTACATGGGATCGAGGTCCTGGGTCATTTGTGTCTGAGATTGAGTGTTCTTGTAACTGAAAGTCTCCGGTGTGCAGCAGGAAGATGCTGGTCACTCACCTTTGAATTGTCCATGTGCTCCCTTTGTCTCTTGTGCTTTATATTTTCTTTCTTAAACTTGGTCCCCCTGGAGGAATGTTTTAAACATACGTACTATTTGCTCTGCCTCTCTTATTTCAAAAGAGCTGGCAAAGGGGACAAATTGCTTCATGCACAATTAGCAAACCTTTCCTTTGCTTACAGTGTGAACCTAGAGGTTGTCTTTTAGTTTATGTTCAAGATAAGATGTTAAGCCATGTGGGCCATGACTGTTTGGTTTTGTGTACATATGCGTACATGCAACGCCTTTAAGATTTACAGAACTTAAAATGTAGTCTATGCTCAGACATAAATTGCATTCCTCCAAAAAGTAGAAGAGAGGATGAGGTGGGGGTGGAGGGATGGATGGCAGGAAGCTGCATGCTCAATGTATTTTTACCTTGGCAGTAGAGGTTTTTTATTAGCTAGCATTCAGCCCTCCAGAACTTGAAAATTTTCTACCTAAACGGGGTCTGGTATGTTGGGTACAAATGAAGATTCTAGAAGGCTGCATCTGAATCCTTTATGTAACATCTTTTGTAACACGAACTGCATGGTATAAACTTGAGTTGGATTACAGCTGAGAAATTTGCCAGTCAGATTTTGATGATTAAAAAGTCTTCCCTCACCTTTCATGTGTTACTGTCAATTATGTTCTTGTATATTACGTTTTCTATACAGTCAGCTGGCAAAATCCTTTGATTTTCTGCAGTTACAATTGTTTCATTTCAATAATCACTTCTGGCATCTCTGACTTTTATACTGTTTGGGGCAACCATCAAATACTCTTATACAGATACACTACCTTGACAAAATGAGTATGTATGACTGCATGTGCAGGGAGGGGGAGGGCTTTACCAAATCATTTGTGAGAGCCTTCTGTGTGACAGATTGTCTTAATGGTAATTGATTTTGGCTGTTTGCTATGTGGCTTTACTGAATTTCATGTGCTTTTAAAGCAGTTATCTGTTTCATGAGTGGAATTACCTGACAACTAAATCTTGTAGATCTGTACGTGTTTCTTGTTTGCATGTGTTAGTGGTCTTTATTTTGATCTCTTTAGGATGCAGAAAATGCTATTGTACACATGGGAGGCCAGTGGCTAGGAGGCCGTCAGATCAGAACCAACTGGGCAACACGGAAACCACCAGCCCCCAAAAGTACACAAGAAAGTAAGGCCTTGTAAAGCTGTATTGTTTGATTTCTTGCATGGCACTGCTAAGTGGAGAAGAGTAACAGTGTTGCCAAAGTCTTGTCACTTCTCAATTCAATATCTAGCTCAACTTCCAGATCTTAAAAAATAGACTTGTTTTTTTTTTCTTGTGTGTTATGTAACATAGTTGTGGCACTACTGGATATTGGATGTTTGTTAAATCTATAATTTCTGTATCTGCATGAGGTAAGTATCTGGGACTCTGGGATTGCTGTTAGGCTGATGCTTAAAACCAGTCTCTTCTCTTTCTAGATAATACAAAACAATTAAGATTTGAAGATGTAGTAAATCAGTCAAGTCCAAAAAATTGTACTGTGTACTGTGGAGGAATTGCTTCTGGGCTAACAGGTATGATTTGTTTTATTGATCCTTTTATTACCACAAATTTCTGGGCATCAAGATGGCTACTAATTCAGAAATGTTGTCTGTTGTAGATCAACTTATGAGACAGACTTTTTCACCATTTGGACAAATAATGGAAATAAGAGTGTTTCCAGAAAAAGGTTACTCATTTGTCAGGTATGGATGAAGAAAAAGAAAATCTGTGATTTTGTTAATATACTGATGTTTAATCTTTCGTGGATTGCATTTGAATGAACTTCTACTGATGTCTTAAAATCTGTTACAATCTGTTCTAAGAACATGTGTTCTTAGAAAAATTTGCAGCTTTTAAAAGTAGCCACCAGTCTTTTTACTATAAAGAGTAACGTTAGTTTGTTTTTACATTCTTTAGATTTTCAACTCATGAAAGTGCAGCACATGCTATTGTTTCAGTTAACGGAACCACAATTGAAGGACATGTTGTTAAATGTTATTGGGGTAAAGAATCTCCTGATATGACTAAAAACTTCCAGCAGGTAACTGCGTTTTATCCTTTTCATTGTGTGTTCTTGTATTTGTTTCACAAAAGCAACCAATTATCCACCTGCAATGCTTCCCATTTATAACAGCTAAATGTAGTAGTTCTTATGAAATCCCATGTTCTGTCTCAGTTATGTTCCAGTTGTTCATCAAATTGGGCTAGTGATTTTGGTGGAATATCTGTCTTCTGGATATGATTCAAGATAGGGAGAAACTTGGAGGTAATTCTGATTCTTGCTAGCATTCTTACTGCAGACTAGCTGACTGTCCTTCCAAATATCCCTTGGTATTTAAAGCGTGTGTGCTCACACACTTTCAGTACAAGGATCTAATTAGGTTGCGGTGCTGTTTCACTTATTATTCTGATTTCACTATGGCTCAGTAGTTGTAGACAGTGCAACTGAAAAGAGTCAAAAATGTTACCTTTAGCACCTTGGAAGGAATGCAGTTCACCTTTAGACCTTGAAATATTAAGAATTATTCTCTCCTTAGGTGGATTACAGTCAGTGGGGTCAATGGAGCCAAGTATATGGAAATCCACAACAGTATGGGCAATATATGGCTAATGGATGGCAAGTACCGTCATATGGAATGTATGGCCAAGCATGGAATCAACAGGGTTTTGGAGTAGAGTGAGTAATTGTACTTAATTTTAAACATTTCAAGAATGTTGTATCTGGGCTTCAGGCTTATTTGATTGGAGGATTGCACAAGGTTTCAAGCCTTGTAATGTGCTAAAGCTTATGTTTAATGATTACCGTGGACCATATAGCGGAGTGAGTCACTCTGGCATGTTCATGGTAAGATGTTTTGTGCATATGAGTGTCTTGAGACTCAGGGTAAACAAAGACTGCTTTTATGTTAGTTTGAGATGTCCAATAGCTAAAAAGTCATGATGTCTACTTGTGAATACTGGAGACATCTGAACCTAGGAGCCCCAGTATTCACCTAAAGAGCTTTTTAATTGTGGAGAAAATAACCCACATTTCTTCAGGCCTTTCTAAAACTTTGCAATCTGGAGTTTGGCTGGACTTTTAATATTTGGTATCTTCCTGAAGTGTTCGCCACATTTGTTTGTTTTAAAACAAAAATAGCTTCTTTGCTTTCTTAATTACTTATTGCCTCTTGCCAGTTAAGCATATTAAGCTCTGGTAAAAACCTATCAGTGGTATTCATGCCAAATAAAGACTGGGGACTTCCTGTGTTTCTGCATCACTGGTGTTGAATTACAGGCACATGCCTATAGGACAGCTGCCTCCAAAGGCGTGTATGTGTGACTAGAATCCAAGGTTTGTGGAACTCTTTTTTTTTTTGCCCCTAAAAAAGATTATGGTATTTTGAGAAACCACATGTTGTAACATTTAACCTGGTATAAAAAGCTTCTGAATTACTCACAGAAGAATAAGTTGTTCTATTTTGGTATAAATGGTAGTGTAGGAAGTGTTTCATGTTCCTTTAGCCTGCTATCTTGTAAATAACTGACTAGCTTGCATGATTTTTTTCTTTTTATTTTTTTTTCCTTTCCTGTTCCTTTTTAAGCCAATCTCCATCTGCTGCCTGGATGGGTGGATTTGGTGCTCAGCCTGCCCAGGGACAAGGTGCTCCAGTAATACCTAACCAAGCTGGATATGGTATGGCAAGCTACCAAACGCAGTGAGCTGGGACTCTGTTTAAAAGTGTGTATTTCATGATAGGCTGCAGTTTCCAGTGACACTCTGAAGACTGGAATGTAGACAATGAAAAAAAAAGAAAATATTTATTTTAAAAATGGAAATGTTTGGAACCTTTAGCACAGCTTTGCTTTGGTGAAGGACACAAATGTCTTCTAGTTCTGCCTTTTTAAGTTTTTGTTCATGATGGATATGAACATGTTTTTCTTTGTGTACAAAAATTAAAAATAAAGTCAATAAAGACAATTCTGACTACAAATTTTGATATAGTAGGAGAAATGGCTAATGAATTTGATCCTTAGGTTACCATTCCATTTTTTTGTTCTGTCTTCAGTGTTTTATATCACTGTGCTTTTTAAGAGAAATGACACTGAGAAACAGCAAGTTGCTTTTAGTTGAACACACATCCTGAAATAAACTGTGGACCAATCATTACAACCTGCTAGACAGTATTGATTTTTCAAGGAGCCTATGGACATCGCCCTGAAAGCATACGTAGGTCTTGGAATAATTTTTTAAGAAAATATTTAATTTTTCTACGTGCTTAAAGAAAACAGTGTGATAGAAAGAATAGTTCAGTGTGAAATGAAAAACAGTACTGTCTGAGTTACTTCACTTTTATTGTCCACATTCAGGCACATGTTATAACTTCAGAGCTGGTTTGCTTATTAAGACTTTGGGATTTGCATTTAATTTTGAGAAGTAAAAATGTTTTTGCAAGTATGTTGTTTGTATTCAAATCGAACAGTCATACTTGTGCTTTTACATAAGGTTTGAAGGCTACACATTGTAAATATTTCATAATTACAGTGTTTCAAAAGCATGCTCAAACATAGAAGTAGCAATGTAATTATTCAAAGTAATACTTAATATACTCTACTGCTTTAAATGCAGTAGGTTGACAAGAATGTGCAAGACTGACATTTCCAAAGTTGGCTATTATGTAAAGTTACATAAAGAACTATAACAAAGAGCCTTAATTTTAATTTCGTAAATCTTTAATGCATCACCTTTTTGTCATTAGAAATACGGATTTTTTGCTTTACATTATTTGGTATGTAAATACCTTGGTTAACAACCTTGTAAACCTATTTCAAGGTTATTATAAGTTGTATAGTATCTTGAGTGTTTTGAAAAATCTTGATGTTTTTTAAGTCTAGAAATATTTTGCCCAAGAATTTTTTAACAAGATTGTTAAAAACATCTTATTTTAGAGAATATTCAATGTGCCATTTGGTAAATGGAGATGCAGTTGAAACAGTACACTGAGTTGTGACTTATTTTTAATTAAAGTTTTTGTCTTTATGGGTGGTTTGCATGTGATGAACCTGTACAGAGGCTGGGTTGTTTGTGTACTGAGTGTGTAAATGGATAAATCACGAAGATGTTTAAATGGTATACTTGGGTTATTTCTGAACAATTTTATGGATACATTGATATAAACTGCCTCAATAAATTTGAAGTTTAAAATGAATGTAAGGTAGATATAAGTACTGTGTCTTACCTATGACAGCTAGGGGGTGCAAATGTTTCAGCTGTATACAGAAATACACTGAAGCAGCACAGTTAAATGTAGGATTTGCAGTGATAGTCCAGTGAAACAAGCTTGCATTTTAAAAGAAACAGGAGAATATTTTAGCTATAAATGAGTGTGTGAGAAGCTGTGTGTTTTCTGTTTCTTACTGCGCAGGCATTGCAAGTTAGAGTAGATTCTGAAAGAATCAGACTTGCAGTTTTGCTAAACCCAGCCAGGTTGTGCAATTAACAACACTTAATGCTGTAGCAAATCACATGAGTTTTTTTCTTCCTCTTCTATGTGACGTACTTAGTAGTACTTTGAATTTTAGAAAAGGCTGAAAGTGAGATATTCTGGAAGAGCAGTTGAGGCTCAGAGGTACTTGCAACTCCAGGCTTCTAATGCATGCAATAATGACTGAAGTTAGTGTGGAACCATAATGCTTGTGATGACAGAACTGGCTGTTTATCTCCCTTTCTCCTTTACTGTACGTGTAGTGTTCTTTTGCTCAAGTTAGGAATCTTGTCTGCAGGTCTCATTTTTCTATAAATTTTGTATATATGTGTATATCTACGCGAGGATCGGCCTATACGATGTAGTTTGGAGGAAAAACTCACAAGTAAGTCTGTGTTTTTATTACACTCACATGGTTTCAAAAAAGTCGTGAGTAGATCTCTGAATTTGCAAGTTATCTTAGGATTTCTTAGACTTCACTTGAAATCCGGGGTTTCTACACAATTCAAGGTATTTGACTTATGACTGTGTCCTGAGCACATGCTGGTGTGTAAGCAGTGTGTTCTTTAGGCACTAATGAAGATTCAGATGTTGGAAGTACATTGCCACATAAGCGCTCATGTAAGTGGGTGTAACTTTTAAGGTAATGATCTGTCAGCTCTGGCTGTGTAGATCACTTCAAATCTGATTAAATAACATGCCTACTGCAGAGTGGGGCATTGTCTGACCTGTGTTTCAGAAGGAGAGACAGGATGTACTTTCTCATTTAAGCCTTTTCTCATTGGTTTTTATACAGCTTTTCTTTAATGGTGATGTTTCTTCACAGACTACTCAAGATATAGGAGTCTCCAGTGTCCTTTAATGTTTCTATAGCGCTGCGAGGAGGAGTTGTAATTTGGATTGCTTTCTATTCAGTAGCATTCATAAATGCATAACTGACAGTTTTTTGGCACCAAAGAGCCTCTTGCACCGTACTGCTTTATGAATGACTGTTACATTGTTGTAATTTCTCTAACTTCAGAAATCAGCCACTACCTAACAGGATTTGGATTTCAACAAGTATTGATTTATCATGGCTTAACTTGATGCGTGAAATCTGAAACAAGGTTTTAAGCTGCATTTGCAGAAAATGTTCAATAAAAGTGAAACGTGATGAAGGGCTTATCCTCTGTTGTCATCTGTCAAAGCATTTTCCCTCTTTACTGTAAAACTGGCAACAGGTATACGAGGCTGAACATGTAAACTATGCACTTGAAATTGTGTAAAAGGTGTTTTATTTACAATTTTTCACACAAAGCCAATTTGTACTTTGTGGAGTTGCAGTAGGAAGGCTGTGAATCTGAGGTCACGTGAAGGTTTTCACCAGTCCTGCCTCCTTGCGTATATCTGTTGAAGTTTTGGGTGTATTCTTCCTGCATTTAAACCTCATAAGACAGCTGTTCACTGTTTCAGAACCACTTCTGTCCTTTTGCTCACCAAAAACTCTCAGTGAATGAGGCTAAATTTTAAAGAAAATTAGTGATTTGTTTTTCTTGTGTGTGTACACAAGGAAGTGGACTTAAACTGTATGGACATAATTAGTGTCTGATATCTAACTGTTTTTGAACAAGGGCACAAGTCTGTGTTTTAATCACGTGGAACTTTTTCCTGATCAGCAATAAAAGATTTTATTGCACTGTTCATCTACTGAAAAACGTAGGCAATCTTTTATTCAGTATGATTTAAAAAAAAAAGGGGGGGGGGGGCAGGGGTTGAAAGAACTACCTTGTTTCAACTTGAATCTTCATATATATGGATAGCGTGGGGTACTTGAAGTTATTCTGGATTGCTGTTTTAACAGCAGGAAGGTGTTCTTTTGAAGCTGAGTGAACATTTTATTCTGTCTTATATAATGCCTGTTAAACACTGGCAGACTTAGGGGGTTCACTGTGTAATAGTATTTCTGTTCTTAAATGGCAACTGTGAGGCAGTAGCTGCTGGGAAGGTCTTTGTCATGTCTGATTGCAAGTAACTTGAGATTCCAGTTGATTTTTTAAAGGAAAAAAGAATTAGAAATGTTTGTGATTTTTGGTACTTGTCACATATAAATCTTTTTTTTCCCCATTGTGCCATTGTTTCAAGTCAAAAAAAAATGCAGAAATGTTTACTGGATGTTTTTCTTTAAAAAGTAGCACTTCGTGATGATGAGTGAATGCTATTTGTCATCTTTCTGGGGATATGTACAATCTAGATTGTGAATATGAATGCCATGCTCTGCTCACCAGTATTTAAAGAGTAATGTTTCAGAAAGTTGACATTACTAATGATTATTTGAATGAGTTCTTCTTGCTTAAATACATAACTGCTCATGCTTTAATTAAACCTGATCTGAACAGTCTTGCTTATTAATGTGTTCCTGATATGCTGTAAGAAGAAACAGTGCTCTACCTTGTTTCTTAACACACAGGCTGTCAGTAAACTGCCAAAGTTGCAGTCTTGTTTTATTTAGAGGAAAAACACTTAATGGATTTGTGTCAAGGAATTCAGTGTACTCTGCCTATTTTGCATTGATGAGCATTAACATTTGAATTATTGCAGCTTTTTGAAAGCAAGAGGTCAGTGGGCTTTTGGAGGTCTAAAGGCTCTTTATGCTCTAGTCCCTCATCTTAGTGCCTCATCTTAATTTCCTTGTGTTTCTCCTAGAGAAACTCTCCAGGGGACATCAGGTATACAGAAAGCTTCTGTTCAGAGTTCTTCACCTGACGTGGGGTATTGTTTCTGCTCACAGTGCCAGTCATTTTCCTTTGCATAAATCCACATTCTCGCTGATCCCAGCAACTTGGCAGCTGTCTTTTCTGGCTGCTGAAAGGGAACAAAGGAAAGTGGAAGCTTGTCCAGGTCTTCTGGGGGGAAAAAATGGTGAAATAAGATGATGCACGTGCCAGATGAGTGTTGCTGCTGTTGCTGCTGCATCACATACAAGTACTGTTGTCAAACACACTTAAAATCATGACAGCCTTCTGCAGATAGCACAGCGGTATGGGAAGGGTTATAAGCATTCAGGCACAAATTTGCTTTATAGCCTTTCTTAAAACGACATGCTTGAAAATTACAGAAATAGAAAATAAGTAATTTAGCCACTTTCTTTATTTTCATTTCCTGAGGTACGTGTTAAAAAGCCAAACTAGAATACCTAAGTGGACTCAGCAAAGAGGACCCCAAAGAGCAGAGTGGGTTAAGCTGCTGTTTTCATTGACATTTGCTTAATCTTGGTCTCTTAGCTTGGCGTTCTGTTGTTTGCCTCTGTTGACCCTTTTGTTTGTACAGTTAAAGTAGTTTGAAATCAACACCTCTGTGCACATTCAGCGTCTTATTTTTTAAAAGACTCTCATTTCTGGAGCAGGGATGGGTAGGAATTAAGAATCACAAGCTCTGCCACATGAAACACTGAATAATGCTTACATTTCTGAGATGTAAGTTGTCTTACGAGAGCCAACTTGCAGTTTAAATATTGTGGCTTATAATGAGAAACTGTCATCCTCTATTTGAGTAGCTAGATCTTTGACCCTAATAAACAGGCAGTTGCTGTTGAGGTACTGTTCCATGATAAATGCTTTTTGCAGTTTCTTTGGCCCATTCAATGAGGGAGATCTTTTATTCCACAAGTGAGTTCTTTCCTTTAATGATGAGACATTGAGCATGATGGGAGAGAGCAGTTGACACAATTTATTGCTTCGTTCAAGTTTTCCAGTTTGAATGTGGGTAATGTGGGTCCTGACAGGGTGGGGAGAACATTAGTTATTAAAATGACCTTTCAGGTTTGAAGTATGCCTCTTTTAGAACCTTTTCTGTTTGAGTTTTACTTGAAGCTGGAAGCACAAGGATGCTGTGTGTTTTAGGTCTCAAAGAAAGAATTGGCCTCTTGGAATTACTACATGCCACAGCTACCATGCAGGATTGCTACTGGAAATATTAGAGCATTACTATTGGCTTTAAGTGCAAATCTTGTGTTCTGTTGAGTATGAACCTGACCTGTACATATGTGAACATTCAGAGAAGTCTGAGCATCCATCATTGTCCTGATATCTTATTTCAAATATGCACTCTTTTCATTCGTGATTAAATGGCATAATTTTGTAAGAGAAATATCTAATGTTTATGACTAATTATCAAATTTCAGACTGACTTTTTTTTTTAAAATGATTTCTAGTTTATTGTTTCTAGATTAACATTGCCTGCTGCAGAGATTTATGTATTCCATGGAGTAAGAATAGGAAGTTCCAGGAAACCACTCAAATTCCTTCCCAGGAACATTTTCAGCAGCCAGCAAATTACTATAAATTTGTAGGATGCACATAACAAGGCCTCACTCCAGAAATGTAGGTATCTTGCTAATATATTTTGATACAGTCAGTACCTGAGGTCAGAAGTTTAGCTTGTGTATTACTGGTTACTGCATTGTTAAGATTTAAGACTGCTATGCTGTACTTACATCAACTACTTTAGAATAGTGTGTTCAGCATCTTCTTGTTTTATGGCCTTTTAAGAAACAGATCGTCAAGATGTATATGTGGAAATTTGGCGAGGTGTGCAGTGCTGTTAAGTCCATTTTACAAGATCACAGCAACAAGCGTCAGGCAGAAACTGTATAGAAAATAGATGTTTCAGTAGAATTCCTCTGCTGTAAAATCTTGCGTGGAAGATATTGCCGTAGTTAATTCTGTAAGGAAGGCAAGATGCTGTCGTATTAGAAGTGCAGAAGAATGAATAAATCTTAGTCTATGGAAGCTGTAGGAATTATTTCATAATTTTTAATTTTAGAAAATACGAATGGATGCTTAAGTTGTGAGTTGTGATTCTGTTACTGTTAAAGCTGCGTGTTTCATTGTCATACCCAGTCTGCTTTGCTGTGTTTTTAATAATATATGCTTCTAGTCAACAGAGTTGTGTTTACCTTATGTAAACCGATGCGCGAGGCATCGGTGTTGTGCTGGCACCTGGTCCTAGCAGAAACACACTGACTGCAGGTATCATTTTTAACGTTCCTTATGCTGGGCTATGAAAGATGATTGTGGTTTCCCATATTTCAGGTCTTGATTTCTCGTTCCTGTACTTGTTCTGATATTTACGGAGTGATTTTAAAAATGTGTTAATTCTCTTTTTTTCTTTAATCTTCAGGTTTGAACTAGACTGGATAAAATGCACAAAACCTCCAATGTCTTTATCCCTCCCCACTGTCAGCCCTTAATTATATATAATATGGAGGGACTCGGAATGTTTTTAAGTTGTGATGCTAATTTCTCTGTTCATTTCTCGTTGAATATATGATTGTTGTTTTGCCATGTCAGATACTTTATTACTGTAAGGTTGATCACAAAGAACTGTTTGTATTTTGCATTTTAATGCATGATGCTACTTTATTTTCTGAGAGCTGTTTTGAAGCCATGGATGTACGCTGGAGATTAAAAATATTTTACAGCTTTTTCAATTTAAAGGAAAATAAAATTTGGTCACCTTAATTCTTTCTCCTGTACTTTAATAGAAAAAAGTGAAGAAATTCAAGAAGTGAAATTGGTTTATCAGTAAGGTTCTTGTCAAGCAAATACACAGCACACTAATGACATGCTTGGCTTTTTCACTGTCAGATGCAAAGAACATAAAACTTTTTAAAAATCATCTACTTAAATGGCAAGCTTAGAAATGTTTGCTGCTGTCTTTCTGTGTGATCTACGAAGGAGTCCAGGTGTAACTTATACAAGGGATAAGAACTGCTGGCATTACTTAGCCAGAAATCGCTTTCTCCATCTTACACATTGCTGCTGCATCTTGGCAATGTGTGTTTTGATGTGCATAGTGCTGTTACAGCTGGAGATACTGAGGAGTGTTCCACAAGATTGGGAATAAAAGCCGATTCTGTAACCCTTATTCTACAAAGCATAACAAACAGCAGTGAATCAGGGCTTTTTCCAAGGTCGAGATAAAGGATGCTGGTCAAATTCCCCTTTTCGTTCCTGGCACGTCTGAAACATTTTCCACCAGAATTCTCTTCAGACCTGTTCTATGTTATGATCCTCACAAGAAGGGTATGCTTGTTTTCACTGCATGTGTCTTACCAAAGTATTAAAAACATGCTTCACTGTCTGCTCCTGTACTCTGAAATCTGTTGAGCTCCTGATGGCAAATGCATTTACTGAAAATGTACACAACTTGGTGTGAAACTAAAAAAGGCTTGCTGGGTTGATGTTATTCTTACTAGAAAGTGATTCTTGGTTTTGGAATGAAAGAATATATGATCCTAACAATATGAAATTGCAGTGCTTTCCCCAAAATGAGTAGGTTTAGCCACACTGGTGTATTCTAGCATTTAGCCTGATGCTGATTTCTTTGTGTTTAAACTACGAAAACAAGAAGCTAAAATATTTACATTTAAAACAAACCATCTCAGTTCAGATAGTCTCTGTGCATTTCACCATTGGCTTATTTGGAAGAAGCTTTAAAGCAGTGTTTGCCAATCCATCATGAGCACTGAGATAAGTGCTTGCGAAGTCTGAAACCTGGTTCTGTGTCTTGAACCTATGGTACATCTAAACAGCCTGACATGATACATGTATTCTTGATTACAGTGTCCAGTGTGTTCTGGCCAGAATATAATTTTCAATGTGGCATTTACTCTTAACTTTCTGCTGTTATGTACGAAGTCAGAACATATTAGGTTACATTTACTAATCTCTAGAATTTATGCTGGCATCACTTTCTGTTTAATTTCATGTGAAAACATTTGGGCAAAATGTTTGTATTCGACAACTGAAGATTTCCTTTGAAAATCTAAAATCAGGTTATAATTTGTGCATAGCACGGGCATTTTCCACCTTGGAGTCCTCTCAATTAAATGTTTCAAGTTAAGTTTGGGGCCTGGTTCTTCAGTAGTGTAAATCAGAAGTACGCCTCTACTGCACTCAGTCTGCGTTGGTGTAAATGAAATCGGGGCTTTAAGTAAATGAGTTGGGTTTCTCATAATCTGTTCTAATTGTAGTTGATTAATTTTGAGTCTGTCAACTGGAATTTGGCATTGAAATAAGCTGAACGTTTTGCACATTTTCTGTGATGTTATTCATAGTTCATAACATTCATTATGTTCCAGAATAGACTTTTGTAATGGAGGCAGTTAAGCATAACTGCTTTTTTTTTTTTTTCCAACTAACTGCATTTATTTTCAAAAGCAGCTTTTACAATTGAAGGCTGTGGGTTATTCTTCAGGGTACAAGTAAAATTTTAAAATAGAATCTTCAGTCTCCTTGCCTGAAATAATTTTTCAAATGTGTTTCTGCCTTTTTAGGTCTCTTGCACACTCTCATTTTCTTTTCTTTTTTTTCCTAGCCTGCTCCTACCATTGTCAGTGGGGAATGTGCTGAACTTTATCCAAATTTTTAAACCTGTCCTCATTTAGGATAATGAGCAATCCAAGGTTTGTTGTTTCTCAGTATGCTAACAAGTAATGTATGTAGAGAGTGAAGCAGGGGAGGAAGAAACAAAAGCTTTTCACAAAAGCTTTTATGTTCAGTTTTAAGAGAACTTTTCTATTTGAACATTGAGTAGTGTTGAAAGCAGAAATAAAAGCTGAACATAAAATATAATCAGATGCTATGGTTTCATTGACTTTAAATGTATTTTCAGTCTGTGTCAGTATTCGTGGTTCACACTTCCTCACACACATATGTGTGTGATGACTTTTTAAAGTATATAAAGATGGTATCTTCTGCTGTGCAACCTGGCAGTGGCGCAGCCTGTCGGTGTAGGGCACTGCTGTGTGTTTGGCGGCCTGAGGTTGTCACACAGACCTGCGGGTTGTATTGGCTTCACCCTGTGAAAGTAAGGAGAAGCTTCTAGCAGCGTTGTGATACGCAGTCTAAACTTCAGAATGTACCAGTTTGACCTGTAGGCACTGCATGCTGTGAATTAAGTCAGAGTCAAGGCTGCAAGTGACTGTGCACAGGAATTGCAGAAAGCCCCAGCGAATGAGCCATGCCTGAATCTTCCAAAGTCACATGGAAGGAAAATTCCCTCGTATCACTAAAGCCATTGATGCACTGCTTGCTTAAAACAAAGCCTGGCGGCATGGGCCTGGAAATGCTATGTGCATTAACGTCGTACTTGCATTAATGGCTTTGTGTGAGCGGCCTTTTGCAGCCGTGTCCGCTGTCTTTAGATGCACGCCGCGTGCTGAAGGGTGGACGGCTGCCCAAAAAGCCCAGCTGCGGAACAGCCCGAGCTGTGTTGCCGAGGCTTCACGTCTCTGCTTGGAAACACCACGTGCAGCTGTTCTGCACTTCCTCCTCCCAGAGTAACGAATGTTTTGGGGGTTTTTTGTTGTTGTTTTCTTTGCCTTTAACTCCACACCAGAAGGCAAGCCATGCCTACCAGCGCCCTCGGCTCCCGGCTCGGCCCGCAGGCGCTGCGCCGCCGCCGCCTCGGGATCGCTGCGGCCGCGTCCAGGGCGCGGGGCGGCGGACGGCACCGTGCGCATCCGCGAGAGGAGCGCGTCCGCGTCCGTGTGCGCACGGCAGGGGCAGGGCCGTGGGGAAGCGAAGCGCTTTCGGTGAGAAACCGCTGTGTTCGTACAGGTGACCCGCTCAGCGCGGGGCGTCGCGTTCCTCACACCTGCTCGGCAAAGGCTCCGCGGCGGCAGGCGGCTGAGCGGGCAGCGCCGCGGTTCGGCGCCGGGCCCCTCGCGGCCTCCCCCGGGCTCCTCCAGCGCGGGCGGGAGGCGGCGCGCGGCGCCCGTCAGGAGGCGGCGGTTGGGGCGGGGCAGGCGCGGCCGCCCCTCCGGCTCCGGGCAGCGCGGGGCCGCGCGGCCGCCCCGAGAGATGTTCAACCGCGCCGTGAGCCGCCTGAGCAGGAAGCGCCCGCCGTCAGGTGAGCGGGGAGAGCGATCCGGAGCCCCGCGGGCCGCCCCGTCCGGGCCGCGCGAGGCGGAAAGCGCGAGCGGGCGGGGCCGGAGCGCTTCCCGCCGGTGGGCGCCGCGAGGGAGCGGGCGGCTCCGCCGAGCGCGGGCTGAGCGGGGCTTTGCCGGCACGAAGCGCGACCTCGGCTGAGGCGGCGCGGGCGGGAGGCTCGGACGCTCCGCCTGTGGAGCCGCGAGTCCGCGAGGGGAGGGCGGGCTGCGAGCCGCCGAACGGCGGGGCTGGGAGGCGCGAACCGCGGATCTGCCGGGGAACGGCGGGCGTGCGGGCGGCAGCCGCGGTCTTTCCAAGAAAAGCCAAACGCGGCGCTTGTCAGCCTGGTGGTGATCCGAGGGACGCGTCTGGTGAGCGCTCCCGGAGATGCTCCAAAAGCAGAACGTCCCCTTCGCTTCCTTCCTTATAGTTAAAAGTGGAATCCGGCCGTCGAAAGAGGACGTCGGGCCGCGCAGCGCCGTGCGGTTCCGTGCAGGACCCGTCCGCAGCCGCCTCAGGGAGCTGCTCGCCTCGGCGGGCGCCTGGCCGGGCTGCCCTGTGTTTCATAAGCTGGGATTATTAATTCCAGACTGACGGCTGCCGCTGGTAGGACCGCGGTGAGCACAGGAGAAGACGTGGTGCTGAGAGATCTTAATTAATAACGAAGGTCACAGCTTTGTGAAGCGTCCAGGTGAAAAGGGAGAGAAGCACGCGTGGTGCGTACAGGAGTTCTTCTAGAAGGCTACCAGACGTTCTCCTGACGTTGTATAGCTAACACGTTGTGAGCGTGGTGCTTTTGTCGTGCTGTGTGCCCACAGCCCTGCCACAGAGCCCGTTGCAGCAGGCAGGTGTGTGCTGCAGGCTGTGGGTGCTGCTGCTGGAGCACACCGTGTGTGAAAGCTGTCACAGCACACGGTCCTTGTGCAGGGCAGTGCCTCAGCTCCGTCTCCGTATCTCTAGCAGTTTGGGTTTCCACGTGTTTTGTCGTTGAAAGCCAGGGCCAGAGCTGTGAGTTCATGTCGTGAGTTGTGTATTTTCGTGTCTGCGTTTGATGAATGCAGCTGTTGGTCTTTTTTGATGCTCTGTTTCAACTGCCAGTTGCGGCGTTGTTAGCGCTGCACTTGGCGTTACATCTGCCCCTTACAATGTGCCTTTATCCTCAGCTTCATGTGGCAGTATTGTTGTGTGATAGGGAAAAACTGCTTCTGTCAGATTCTTCCCTGACGTAGCTGTCCGGCTAACTGCCTGCTCGCTAGCTTAGCATGGGCTTCTTGTCTAAAATAGCGGTGCGGTTAAGATAAGCACTTTATCATTTGCTGTGTTGGTGCAGCAGCTGGCTGTAGAGCACAGCAGGATGGCTGTATGCTCAAAGCAAAGTTTGCTTCGGCAGAGCTGAGCTGTGTTCTTCATGTGGTTGGCTGGCTCTCTCTGCTTCTTAGCTTCTCATCTGTTTAACAGACAGCGAGTATTTTCCTATGGCGTTAAGAAAGGAGGAATGCAGTTAGTGTATTTGTTTATCATGTGCATTCCAGTTCTCAGTAACAGCAGTGCCAGCCTCCCTCACCTAAGTGGCCATGCTAACATGTGCTGTTAGGTTATTAAATATTGGTATCGAGCTCATTATTCCATGTGTGTATCATGTCACATTATCACCAGATGATGTTAACAGAAGAAAGCTGTCTGTATAAAAGCTGTCCTTCAGAGGAGGTATCATTTTTAAGGTAATTTAGTAAAACCTTATGAATGTGGGAATTACTGTGGGGAACTGAGACAGGGAACAGGCGAAGGGATCGCAGCCCATGAGCAGCACAGCAGGGCTCTGGGGTTGTACAGAGTTTGTTAGGTGAGGAGGCAGACTGAGAAATAGCATCCCGTGGAATAGAGCTTGGTGGAAGGAGTGTTATGAGGAGGTCCTTCCTTTCAGAGCCTAAATTTTCTCTGCTAAAGCTGGAGGAGGTGGTAGGAGAAGTGGAAAAGATCACAGGTTTTGGGCAAAGATGATGGGGGAATTTAAGTGGGTGGGGTTGGGTTGTGCTGTATAAGCTGGGAGTGAGAGGTGGTTGAGGGAAATAGAGAGCTGCCTTGGTCAGATGAGAAAAGAGGGAGAGCAGCCAGAGGAAAGCAGGCCAGCGGTGTCCTGGGTGCATGAAAGCACTTGTTCCAGCCTCCTGACCAGAAAATGTTTTTAGGTTCTCATGGCATGCTTCCCTGTGTTGCACTGGCTCATTGGAATAAATGTTTTTCCAATGGGTTAGTCATCATTAAAAGCTGCCTAAATATCGGCTGGAAAGGGAACACTAGAAATAAAACCTCACTCCTGCACATTCCATACTAAATTACATATTTAATAAAGGAATGGCCTGGTTCTTCAGGCCGTGAGCACCTGTGCACAGTGCTGCCACTCTGGTTGCAGGTGAGAGTGACTGTAACAAGAGCCAGCTGTGCTCAATGTGCCTCACTGTTCTCACCGAGACGTCACAGGTTTTACAACTGATGCACAGATACTTTGGGTCACATTCCTAAAAGGAATTCTGCAAGTGATAATCGAGAACCACATTCTTTTGCATGAGGGAAGGTGAAACTGAGGAGCAGGTAATTCACTGTGCCGTTGTGTCGTGTTCTAAGCCTGCTGTGGTGGTTTAGAGATAACTCTCAGGGTCTGACCTCCAAGCTTTATCCAGTGGGCTTTGGGTGGGCGGGCAGTTGCTTTTCCTATGTGGGGCTGCAGGTACTTGCTGCTTCAGAGGCGGATCTGGCTCAGCTCTTACCTGCAGAATGAGCCTCTTTGGCTTGTATCCTGAACCATTTTATGCAGGCATGGAGACTTGCAGTCATATAAGAAATTCCTGATCGGTGTTGTAACCATATCATAGAGGGAGGCTGCGACTGACGAAGAGGAGACAAGATCTGCACATGAAATGTTTATCTTGCAGAGCCCATGTGCTCAGTTGTTTCATATGCATATATATGTACTGACTTGGGGTTTGAGCGTAGATGTCAGTGTTAAGGGCAGGGACATAGGCTCTGTGGCTTCAGAAAGATTGCCTCTTTCGCAGCTTTGTAAATTCTCTCATATGGAATCCCATCAAGTGGAATTGGGAGATTTTAGTTTATTGAAAACTGGTCCTTCTCGCTGTTAGGAAGAGATTCTCCAGGTTTCAGTACGGCTTTGCTGCACTGCCAGTATTTTGTAGGATTTTAAGCATAGCTACCAGCTGAAAAGGATATCTGATAGTATAGCTCTGCATAGATAGCTCTTGGAGATACTTGATGAGGTTTCGTTTCAGGGGGGAGGAGGGATATTTAAGAGAACATAAGCAGAAGTTATTAAGATCTTTATTTCCAGTAAGCTGGTAGGAAGAAGTAAAGGGGTAATGAAAACAAATAGCAGCTGTACTGATTACCATGGGAGCTTTATGCATCTGTTCGGTGTGTAGGGATCCCAAATAGTGCCTGATTCCTCGTGGCCTGCACTTCTGCTGCCTTCAACAGGCATTGCGAGTGTAAGAGGAAAGAAGGCCAAGCTCTTTGTGTGTATTTTAGAGTTTTTCAGATCAGCAGTGAAATTCCTGGAGTCTTCCCAACTAATAGGTCTTCTGATGCGTAGCCAACAAACAATTTTTTGGCATCGCCAGCCTTGAATGTGATGTACTTTCTATCCCTGGGATAGAAATATGCAGAAATGCGTGCTGTCTGCCCTGGCTGGGTGCTGCCTGGCTGACTGAGAAGTTGTGGGTTCAGCCCAGCTCACCTTAAAAAAACAGAATTTCAGGGGACTTGAAAAGAAAGAAGCAAACAGAGCACCCACCCGGCTACTGCGTGCCCACGTGCAGGTTGACTCAGCTGGAATGAAGCTCTTCTGTCAGCTGTCTTTCCTCCCTTTAGAGTAAGTTAACGTGTTAGACTTGTTCTGCTCAACAAAGTATTGCGTTTCTTTCTCATTTTGTTTCTTCCCATTCCCTTGCAATGATTCTTTTCTTAAAAATAAGTTTAATGTGTGTGACTGACCAGGATTTGATTATATGGCCGATGTCACTGACTGCAGAACAAAGGCACACCATCCTTTTGCTGGCCAGACTGCGGTCATGGTGTTCTGCATGCAAAAGGTGCTTGAACTCCTATAAAGCAGTGACAGTGCCTACTGAGGTGCTCGTGAGTTATCTGGCTGCAAGACGTTTTTCCGTCTTCAAATGCAAAGAAGAATTCAAATATGTGCGGGTGTTTATTTTCAGTTTTATGGTGTTTTCTTTAAAGAGAGCAGCTGTAATCCAAAGGCGCACAGGGGAACGGGGAAGAAATACCAGTGGTATTAATCATCTCTAACAAAGATGGTGCTTTTCTCAATTTTTCCAGAGATAAATGACAGCGAGGGTCACCCAAGCAGCAGCCGCCAGAGCTTGAAAGGAACCTCAGAATGGGCTACATCACTGGAGAACCTCCTTGAAGATCCAGAAGGAGTTAAACGATTTAGGGTTGCTATATTACTTATGAATATTTATATAAACTAACATTAGGATTTAAAGATGAATGAGCCTCAACGTAAACGGTGCAGTTGTGCCAGTGCTATAGGTACACAGCTTGCAGCCTTGTAATTACATACCCTGAGCAGAGGTGGCACAGTGACTGTGGCATTTGCTTTGCTGAGCTGCCGATGTGGTGAATTGTTTGCTCTTGTAAGGTGTACAGAAGATGTTTGGTTGCATCTTTCTAATTGGATCAGTCAGCTATTGCACAGATTAACAAGTTACTGTTAGATAAACTATAATCCTTGAGCAATTGATCTCTCTTGCCAAGCATTATTAATTACTGAGGACCGATCCCACACCCTATTCCCATGTATTGTCCTTACTTAAGCAGTTACAAACTGTCCCTGAGCCTGACTGCTCTGTGTAGCTCTTATTCTGTGCTGCAGCAGCTGTACTGAATAAAAAAAATCTCTTTAATTTGGCTACAGACCGGGGCTCGTGCGGCTTGGAATGCAGGCCTGAGGCTTAATTTGGCCTTTTTGCCAAAGTCAGAGGGATTAGCTGTGTGAATAAGGACTAGTGGTCAAGTATGGCTTTGCTGGACCGAGCACTGATAAAAAGCCTGGGATAAAATTATTTCCTCTCAGACTGGTTTGAAAAGCAATGTAAACCAGAATTACAAAGCACTGCAATTATTGTGATTTAGAATTCTTATAAAAATTTCTCAGTACCATTTAGTTCTTCGCATTACTTAATCTCTATTTTCTAACTCTGAAAGGGAAAACTGAAAGTCTTGGAGCTATAAATATTTCAGTCACTGCTTTTTATACATAAATTTAATGTACTTTTCCCCTCTAATTTTAAAATATGCTGTGCTTTTGGGGGATGTGCTTTGTTTAAACACTGTTTAGAGACTGCAAATACATCTTCTGCTTTAGTTACTTAAGTAAATTTATTGCCTCTGGTTTTCATATTTGGAAACTGTTGTTAGTAGAGATTTTACTCATTAGTAAATCAGAAACAGACAAAACAGGAATCTCAAGTGAGCTGTTGCTCTCATTAAAATAGACCATTGTACTCACCTGCTAATGAATTTATACATTTTCAGATTTCCTTTTAAGTAATAGCAATAAAATTATTCACGTTACTTAAGGGAGATGGAGGAAGCCTTCTTGTGAGTTACTGATAAGCTCTGAGACAGAGCTCTTAAATGGAGCTCGTCGTTCTTCTGGAATGTGCTTTTAAAGAGCTGAATATATTGTTTGTTTAGTAGTGTTTGATGCACTATGCAGTGGTTTTGTTACCCTGTGTTACGGAAACTCGTGCCATGATAAAACCAGCCACAGGCAGCATCTTGTTTGAATAGCTGTAACAGGAAGAGAGAAAAACAATGGAGAAATTGGGTTCTAACATCTGTTGATTTTTCTTTTCCCTAGGAGTTCTTAAAGAAAGAATTCAGTGAAGAAAATGTTTTGTTCTGGTTAGCATGTGAAGAATTTAAGAAAACACAGGGAAAAAAACAGGTATGCTTTCTAAATGAATTCTACTCATCAACAAGGGTTTTGTAGCAGAGATGGAGATTGCTTAACATGCTTCTTATAAGTGCAGATAAATGTGTTTGAAAGAATGGCACTGAAATTATCCTGCTGGAATTGTTTGGAAACAAAGTTGGTTTTATTTTAAATTGAAACAAAATGCTGAAGTTGTCAAGTTTCCCCTGTTAGGAAAACCGAACGTTTTGTTGCTGCTTTGGAATAGCAAGAGGGTTAATTCAGTAACGCTGCATCATGTTTGAAAATATAAAGATGTTTAATTTATGACATTGTAAAGCTTGATGGCTGTTACATGAAAAAATATACAACACTACTCTTAATACAGAAATATAAAAACAAGAAAGAGCACAAACAAAATGTTTTACAATACCTAAATGAAATGCTTTCTCAAATTACCACAGAAAAAGGAATTGAAGAACCATTTAGATTTTGTTTAAATATTTATTCACATTGAGATATGACCACAGAACATTTACATTTTTGTGAAAGCTGTAGTTTTCTAGTAACAAATGTTACATTTGAAATATTTTAACTTTCCATTGCAGTAACTTTTTTCCACTGCGTGGATCTTCACGTACATTAATTCCAGCAGGAATGCAGATTCTGCTTTCAGTTCTGCTTTGAAGCCTGGAGGGCCAGGCCTAAGATACGTACCGTGTTTTGTTTCTAAAAAGGTTTTGGTGATTTTTTTTTTTTAATTATCTTTTTTTTTTTATCAGGGAAGATTTTTATTGGCTTTTATTTTTTGTACATCACACAATGTCCTTGCCAAGGGGTATGAAGCTGTCAGAGTGGATTTTAAAATGAAAATGGAAGATTGTCTTGTAAGGTTTCGCATTTTGCAAGTGGATAGTAATAATATTTTCCCTTGCTAAATCATTTCCATCTTTTCAGTTATTACAGGATCATAGATGCCAGTAGGGAAACTGCCATATACAGATAGTAGCTTAGCAAGTACTTGAATGGATTGTCAAATGAATGGGCAGAGACTTGATTCCTTTCCATTCAGCTTAATTATTCAGTACTAATCATTGCAGTGTATAGCAGATAATGATTGGAGTCTAGTACTGGCAAAACTATTACAAGCAGGCATAATAAATGCTCTTTGGAATGACACAGAATTGCAATAAGTTTTTGCAGCTGTTGTTTACAGGTGACTTTGATTAGATAACTTACATAGATACATTAGATAACTTACACAGGCTAGAAAAAGCACTATAAGTATGAATCCTTCCACTGTTTATGAGAGCAGTAAGCTTGAATACGTCTTCTGAAAATGACTCTTGCAGAAATTGCTTTGTATCCATCTTATGAGAGCTAAGTATTCTAAAAACAACTCACTTATTTTATAACCTGCTTCTCATTAGAAGTGGCTTACCGCAGAAGCTAGCTCACATAAGCTCAGATTTTGGTCAGATGAAGCAGATTTCGAAGCATAAAATAAACTCTTCATTACTTGACAAGAACTTTTTTTTTTTTTTTTTTTTTTGGTCAGCTGAAACTTGCACAAAGGTCAGTGCATTAATAATCTGTTGTGCCTCGTACCCTTGCTGTCCCTTCTATGCAGTTTGGTTTTGCACAGGCTGGTGTCCCAATGAGGTGCTGGGCTCAGTGAGTGTGAGTGTGCTGGCCCTCCCTCCTGTCCATCCTGGTCCCTGCAGGTAGGTGCAGGCTCTCTCCAGTCATGCTATCTGTTGGCTGCAAAATGCAGCACTGCGTTGCTGCCACTCAAAGAAAATAGGCCAGGCCTTTCCTCAAGCCTGATTAAATTTATTGAACTTGCTACTCTGACAGAGCCATGTGGGCTCTGCCTAGAAAGCTGACTTATAGCAAAGCTACAGAGACAGATTTTGTAAGATGTTATGCAGATCTTTTCTGCTCCATTCCTCTTGAATGTGAGCCATTGTGCAGCCAGGATTGTTTGACAGGGAACCAGAAGGAGTGCTGGCAAGGAGCAGGTTGGCTCTTGACTGTTGTATTGGCTTTAGACTAGTGATAGGAACACAGAAGAAGGTGGGAGTGGAGGTCAGACCATATCGTTCCATGTTTGTTTTCCCATTTTGGCAAGCTAATACAATGCGTATTTCAGAATTCAGGGGAGATATTCAATATCTGCAGTCAGGCAGCAAGTAGAGTACTTGTCTAGACAAGTCTTTGGGTGGACTGAATTCAGCCTGTTTTCTTGTAGTGTGGAAGCACAAACCGTTACTCTCAGCTCAGGAAATCTCTGTAGTTCAGGGAAAAAATTTTCTTCATTTTCTTCAGTTAAAATGGAAATGTAAATTTTAGTGACGATTGGGGGGGAATTATGCCAAGTTTACTCGTAAATAGCAAGCTCTGCTGTCACCAATATGATCCTCATTTTAGGACATGCTTAATTATTGAAACAGGAGTGGTGGCAATAAGTGAATGATGTTTAAATATTTTATTTGGGTTAGTCATGTGCTTGTTGCATTTGTGATTGTTAACAAAATAAAAAACATGTCCATTGCACTACTTTTCTTCTCTTGCAACTCGGCTTTAAAAATCACATTTCATACAACAAAGAATCTTTTCAAATATTGCAGAAATTCACCTAAATACATCAGGAAGTTTTGTGGAAGCCATCAGAACAAATACGAATGTTGGACTTGATGTTGAAGGTCTTTTCCAACCTAAATGTTTCTATGATTCTATATGTGTTCAGCAGTTCCTTCTGCTACTACTTGTGTGGAATGCGGCAGCAGTTATACAGGACTAGGTCACACTACACAGCTGCTAATGGCTGGAGTCTGTTTTGATGAGTTCTGGGATTTCCATCCTCCTCATTTGGGAACCGCATGTGCTTGAGAGCTGATCTTGACCTTATGAAAGGAAATGGGAAATAACGTTACATCCATTTGAATATTGAAGGGGGTTTCTGTAGACAGTTCTTTGTTTTCCAAATGGGGTCCTGGCATGGATGCTGGGGCAAGCACACAGTTTTAAGTGAGAACTGCTAGAAGTCCTTAATAGCCACCTGTGAGGAAGGTCCCAGCCTAAGCATTTAGAATTCAGAGTGAAGTCCCCTGTACAGAGGCATTAATTTCAGGCTAATGCAGAACAAAGAATTCCACCCACTGAACTGGTAACATCGCTTTCTCCTCTGCTTGAACCTGGCTTTCCCTGAGTGTCATTTGGGGAATGTAGAAACCTACTGGCAGCTTTAACTGTAAATTCATTTATTTTTCTAGTCTTTGTTAAACTGATGCTTTACTGCTGGAACATAGATGTAGCTTAACGGTTGTTCCACGTGAAGCAGAACCTGTAGAGGTCAGTTGTGCATTACCATATTTCTGCAGTACTGTAATGTCAGCTCTCCTGTGCCTCTCCAGTGATGTCACCCCCCTCCACCACAGTGCTTTCACTTCCTTCCTTTGTCATTCTTCCTCACAAAATCCAGAAATCCACCCCATTTCACCAACCTCCCACACAGTCTCCTTGTTCCCCCCATGTTCTCTAACTTCCTCATAGTACTTCTCTTTTCTCTCACGTTTCTCTTCAAGTCTTTCTTTGCTCTTTCTCTGTGGTGCCCACATAGCTGAAGTTAAAGAGGCCATGCTTCTGACTGATTAATTGCTCATTTAGAACAGACCTGGTTTACCCAGTGTCCCCTGATCTGTGAAACTGAAAAGATCAAGGATTTTTATAAAGCAATTAATTGTGACCTAGTGCACCTGAGATAAAGTGATGTATTCACCAGATGAATAATCTGTTTTAAGAAGGAGTCCTGGAAAACGTGTCCCTTTTCAGCAGAGAGAGAGTTAACTCTTAAGCATTACAAATTGTCAAACACGTGTTGCTTTTTTTTCTAATTATCACCAAATGTTGATTCTCGGCTGTAAAACATAAAAGAAATTCCATGACTTGTTCATGGGCAAGGGTTTAAGTGCTTCCTTCTTCAAGCTCACTTCCTGCCAAAGATAGTCCTTTAGTTCCTGCTGGTTTAGAGACAGTTGCATGTTAAATGTAACGGGGATTACTGACAGGTACCTACTGCTAATTATCTTACTGCACCTGCTGTTCAGCAGGCTTTGCTTTCAGCATGCAGAACTCAGAATACTGCAGCAAGGCTTATTTGGCAGTATTCTTCCTGGCTTTCTTGTATCTGATGGGCTTGCATTTAATTTTAAAGGATTTTGGCAACTTGTACATTGCTTTGAACCTTAGGGATAATGGTAGTTACAGTCAAAATGTTATCACTGTTACTGATTTAGCAAGAGAAGACTAATGAAATCAGGGCAGACTGCTTTATGCAAGTAACACCTACCCGTATTTATCAGCTTTCAGGGCCTCTTAGGAGTCTTCTCTTTACTGTTGGCCAAAAAATAGTTGTGTTTCTTTTGATCTTGAACACTGTGTTGCATGTGAACTGCCCTGAGGTAAAAACACAGTTATGACACTGCATGTAAGCTGTATTACAAGGTTATCTAGAAGCAGCATGCATTATCTACTAATTTGCTTAGTTTTGCCTAGCAGTGAGAGTAACTTTCCCCAGTATTGTTCTTCCCTCCAGGTTTTTGCACATCCCAATTATCTGCTAATAAAAATAGTTTTTTAAGTAATGAAGACAGGTCCTCGTTGGTAACTATGTGCAATTTTACACTGATTAACACGATTTTAGCCAGATTTCGACATCACAGCTGCTGCTTAACTTAAGTGCTGAATACCTCCAGCTTCTACTAATGTCAGGGCAGGAGTTGGCATACAGAGATGGTTTTTCTGCAGTACAAATAGGTATGTACTTTTGTTTTGTTTCCTTCTAAACTCAGGCTGTTTTGTTTTTAAGATGTGAACCTCAATAAGTAAGTTAAAGGAGTATGCAATAAAAGTTTAACAAATATAGTGAATATTTCCACAGTTTCTTTATTTATTCTTTAAATAAATGTGTCCTTTTGCAGATGCGAGAGAAAGCTAAAGAAATATACATGACTTTCCTGTCAAGTAAAGCTTCATCCCAGGTCAATGTTGAAGGGCAGTCGCGTTTGAATGAGACAATTTTGGAGACACCTCACCCTCTAATGTTTCAGAAGCTGCAGGATCAGGTAAAGATTTCTTCTACTTACATATGCCTTAGCTATTGTCTGCTTTTAATGGACTCTGGTTTAAGCACAATTCGATATAGGAAAGTTAGGATTCTGCCTACTGCTGCTACCAACGACATGGATTGAATTAGCAATTTGGCTTCTAGGTTGAAACAAAAATCAGTAGGCATGGAGTTGATTCCCTTCCTCTGTAGAGTTGCTAACCCAGACAGTGTGCAACTGGTACCTCAAGTCTTGGTAGGGTCAGTTGGCAAGGAGACTCAGTGCAGCCATGTGAATTGCAGTTAAGGACTTTCCTGGAAAAATGGATCAAGTTTGTTCCTGGGTTCTTCTGCCGGTAGCTCGAGAATCACCCAGTGACTAACTTTGTGCCTGCATTTTCCTGTGTATTCTTTTGTGCTGAGTCACTGCTGATGTTTGTTTCTGTAGTTGCCAGTGGTTTCCTTGAGAGCTCAAGATTTTCTCTTTGCTTTGTTTTGGTATTTATATTGATGTGAATATAATGAAATTTTCTGAAAAGCCTCCTCTTCTGTAATACACAAAGCTTAGAAGAGGAGTTGGCATCTACTTTATATTTTCCTACAGAACTTGGGAGGTCTGGTAGAAGTAGTGTTGTATTGCAGGTGGTAAATTTTCTTAGTTGTTAGCTAACTTTAAATCGCAGGTTATTAAGTGAGTCATTCTTATTTGCAGCTTTCCAGCACTTGCACTATTTTTAATTACTGTACCATCCTCAGGACTACCTGATGATCTATTTGGCTCTTTATGTTACTTTTTCTTTTTTTTTTTTTTTGGTGGAGAAATGGTACCCTGATTTCAACTTATTTCACGTTGGACACTGATCATGTTAGCAGGGCACTGGCTCCATCACTAAAGTGATCGACTGATCGAGGAGGAGGACCAAAGTAGAAGTGAGAGAGGATCAAAGGCTGCTGTTTTTCAGGCAGATTCCCAGTCATTAGCAGTGGAAATGTCTGCAGCTCAATTTCCACTTGAAAAAGCAACGTTTTTCATGGAAGAACTTCTGACTTGGGAATAGGGGGAGATAGTACTCTGTCAAGTCTAAGCACTGCAGGCCAGGGTAAGTGATTACATGATTATGAGTGTGGCCAGACAGGCTACCAGAGTTAGAATGTTTTCTGGCTTTACAGATGAGTGTGCATGTCAACAGCCAGGGGTTAGTCAGTTCAGAACTGAAAATATGCTAGTCCAGTGATAGAAGAGCCCCACTAGTGTGAGAAATGTTAAAACCAGAATGCAGAACATTTGAGCTGTTACAGGTTTCCAGTGCATGAAGTTTCTGTTTTTTTGCTGTTAGATGACAGTTCAGGAAGAGTTATGTTATTCTCTTGTTTTTGATTCTTGTAAAGTTATGAAGTATGTGTGTGTATAAATATGTATGTATATGTATACACATAAAATGTGATCTCTAAAGAACTGTGTTAACTACTACAGACAGTGTATGAAGTATAAAAAGCCAGAGTCTAGAAGCTCTGACTTTTCATCTGGAGCTCATTTGGTTTCTGACATGGATGGTAACTAGCACTTGAGTTCTCCAGCAGACCTAGTGATTTAAATGGGCGTTGCTTCTGTTTGCAGCAGGGTAGCCTTGAATGTAAAGCTTGGAGGCAGTTGTTGCTTCTGAATGATGTTGAAGTGGTTCATAGAAATGTGTAGATGTCAAAATACTTGCAGGGTAAATGTGCTTGCTCTACAGAGGTGATGAGAGCAAGGGAGGAAACACAGAATTCAGCTTATGCATGTGGTTATAAAATCTTATCTGTTCTGTGTATTTGGCTTACCAGTTCTAGGGGTATTCAGAGATCTTGATCCTGCAGTGCTCTTGCTGACTTAAGACATTTTAAAAGACAGTGTCTTCCTCACAACCTTTTTTTCCTGTAAGCTGATTTGATAAATTTAATATTTAGCCATCCCTAGGCTAAATATCTCTGGCATCTAGCCAGCCCTGGGAGTTGTAATCTGACCTCGTTTATCTTTATTAATTTAGGTCAATATCAAGGTGTTTTGGGATTATTTTTTAGTCTTCAAGACTCCCACAGTTTGAAATGTAAACTTAAATATTTAAATGGCTAAACAGGTGATGGTTAGTAAAGTATCTTTTGCCATTTATTTTGCATGGGGCGGGTTCCAGGACTGAGAAGGAAAGTAAAGTTCTGTTTGCTCGTCTCCGTGTGTCTGTTCAAGTTCCTTGAGGATGTGGGGGGAAAAATAAAAAACGTAGTTTGAGATTTATTTTTCCTTCCAAACAATTGTATTACCCAGTTGTACTTTCAGCTAGAAACGAGGCCTGTAAAGGTAAATCTCCAGTTATCCACACATGATTTATCCAAACATGCAGGCCAGAATCCAGAAATTCCTCCCGGAAATTTGGTTACTTTGGGACAATAAAATGTAATGAGTCATGAATGATGGCTCAGGGAGGCTTCTCCAGTAAAATAATAGACAAAGTGTAGACTTTACTGTTGCCTTGGTTATAGTTTTGAGGTTTTCTTTTTTTCTTCCTTGTTGTTTTAAGACAAGCAAAATACAGTGCCGATTTTAACACTGACCAGATTCCATCCTCGTCTCCAAAGCCTTTTTTTTTTTTTTTTTCTAGAAAACTCCAATCGAGTTCTAGCATTTTTGTCTGAATTGGGTACAAACAGAAGAGAAAGCAGATGTATGGGCCTGAACTTGAGCCCTGAAAGAAAAAGGCTGGATGTATGCTGGCTGTAGAAAGATGGGCAGCTTTTCAATTCTCTCAGTGCTCTGCATATGTAATGGACTAATGCAGTTAGAACAGTACATAAAAGGCACCTGTCTTTCTTCAGCTCTGCTTCATTCCTCTGGATGGGTTTTCAGTTGGCTGTCATGAAAACTGTAGTCTGATTCTTAAGCTAATCCAGACATTATTGCAAAGCAGTGACTGTGGAACAGTCTTGTTTGTTACGTGTAATCAGTGTCATGATTTTAGTAACTGCAATACTAGCTTTACTAACAGAACAGCAACAAAGTAAATTTGTATACTGTCCTTTTAATTTAAAATGTAGTTTTAATGAGGTCATTGTTTTTTGTATTTTTGTCTCCTCTCACCAGATATTCAATCTCATGAAATACGACAGCTACAGCCGCTTCTTAAAGTCAGACATATTCCTAAACCATAAGAAGTCTGAGGAGCAAGAGGAGAATTCATCAGAAGCTCAGACTGCAGCTAAAAGAGCATCAAGAATTTACAACACATGATACAATGGATCTCATTAGGAGAGGCAATATAATAATTAAATTACACTCAGGAACAGTCTAGGTTTATAGCAGTTGCATTTAGGGCTTGAAAAGTTCAAAACCTTTTTAGGAGATACTTACCTTCTTAATTGCTTGAATGACTAATTGTTTTTGCAAGACAGCAAGTAACCAAGCACCTATCAAAAGACTGTTTCCTAGCTAAAAGGCTGAGCTATTCCTCCATAGTATTAATTGCATTTAATATTTCATAAGTTGAGCTTTCAATTTCTATTTTTTTTTTTTTTTTTTTTTGTGGAACATCATGATGCAAAGAAATGGGAGAGAGAATGTTTTGTCATCCGTATGAGTTTGTTGTTGTTGTTTTTAAATGTTTGCCTTCTGTTTTTCATTTGTGCCTGGCTTTTACTTTCCACGTTGTTGGGAGCAACTGTTGAGGAGTATGTTTTAAGTTATTTTGTGGATGAATCATTCATAGGAAACCAAAATTGAGGGACAGCATCTTTTAGGGTTATGATCAATAGAATCCAATCTCACTCCTCTCTTAGAACCTCACTTTTTCTTTCAAAGTGATAGATGCTTTGCTTTGCCTTTATTTATGAATCAAAACATTTTCCTGGTCATGATTTTCATTTCTGTTTTTCTTAAATTTCTACGCAATGTTTTTGCTGTAGACAATCACCTTTTTCATGGAATGGAACCTACACTACCTTTGGAACCAAAGTTCTTAAATGGATGGAATCTCTGAGGAACTCCTAACAGCCATGGGGAAATTTGACAGTTGAAATCCCACTTCGGATTGCTCAGTTCAGCACGTCCTGCATGTCAGCTCAGTTGTCTGTCACATCAGTGTCAGGTGCCAGTATAGAAAGAGGTGTTTTTTCCTAGGCCGCCTCAGTCCTGTAGCGTGGCAAGAGTCATTCTTCAGAGAGCCAGCCAACGAAGTCTGACTTCGTTTTATTAAAATCTTTCTACTAAAGTCAACTTGCAGTGTTACTAAATTGCAGTTATGATTGGAAAAGGAGAAATAGCTACAAGCTTTATGAGTGTAAATGTATAGACTATATCTGTTTCACTTTCATTATTTACTCCATTTTTTGCACTGCTGGTCTTGATCTTCTGTTTATGTGTTGGCTAGTCAGATTGCACAGTTAGGTTTTGTTACAGTTTTGTGTTGTTTTTCCTTGGGAAGATCAGACATCATACATTGCTGTCACTATCAGCGTTTTTAAAACTAGATATGGGCTGTAGATTTTGAGGATGCAGATTCTTTTAGTGGACTCGATTATGACTTTGCTTAACTGTGTTCCTTTCTTGAAGGTCATGTGTAAAGAAAATGGTTTCTGTGAGTTTGTCTCATATTTAAGAGCAAGAATGGGACTTCTGATTCTTCTCTCAGAGCTGAACAGTCTGTTCATTCTTAGGAAATTAAATTTAAGAAAGGAAATGATAGAATTCCCCCCAAATGCACGTTTTAAGATGAAAATTGCATAAAAATTACCTTTTGTGCTCCCAGAGGATTTAAAAGTGAAGTCATGCTCTTGCTTCGGGCACTTTCAGTGTTATCTGTTCTCATACTTATCTTGTGTTTCAATGTTTTGCTGAATAGGAATGAAGTGATTATGTGCATGGATCCTTTTGTTTTAATGCAGCCTAGGAACTGCAACTGTCCAGTTCTGGACTTAGCAACTATTTGTAATCTCAGGATCACCTCTTTTGAAAATTGAACATCACAATGAATTCTTAACCCCTTCCACTGCAAGGGTTGGAACTTCTGATACAATTAAGTCCTTGGGAGTGGGCTGCTTGAAGACATTTAAGAGCTAAGATTTGTCTCTTCCCAGTAATTATGGCAAAAGTCTGTGTGATGTAGGAAAATGTAGGGTGGGGACCTTCATGGGGAAAGTGCAGAATGAGTTCTTACCACATTCATCACAGGGATGTGCAGTAGATTCATTTTAAATCATATTGATTTTAAAAATGCACAATTAACAGAGAAAAGTCTTTGACTACCGTGTTTTAAAATAATAATAATAAATTAAATCAGAGGTTGTATGAACAATGGTAGGGCATTAAGAGAACATATTTGCTGGTAACTGCTCATAAACAACTCTTTCCTTTGCAATACGTTCCCTTTCAGGTACTGTATTATTTGCTTAGTAACAGCAAATGCCCTGTGGAAGCAGACACAAAGGTGCTCTACTCTGCTACTAGCCAAAAGCCATGCTAATATAAGTAAGTGGTTTTTTTAGCAGCACTTCAATGCCTGTGATGTTTTAAAGATAATATACCTAAATTCACAAAATTCTTAATCTTTGTATTTCTCTTTTGCCTCAGCAGTGAAAAGTTTGTTGCCCATTGTCTGTCTTTCCATTGTGGGTTGTTTTTTTTTTTTGTTAAAGAAAAAGCAACTAGAGTTGCAAGATGCAGAAATCAAATTTGTACTGAGTAGATGGACTATTTCTCATTAAGAGAACAAATGGAGAAAAACAGTGCAAGAGGATGTCTGTAATTGCAGCATATATGTACGTGGAGAATGTTATTGGTTTCTGATGATGTAATAACTGATCCAACTTTGTGAAATATATATTTTTCTCAGAGACATATAACGAAGTGCACAGACAAAAGAAAATGCTTCACTATGAGTAAATCATGTATTCCAGTAATAATGTAAACTTTGTGTTGAACCTCATGCTGAGAGTATTGATTACTGCTTTATTTAGAGGTCAAAGACAGGAAAGGTCTATTCCTTTTCATAGAATTTATGCTGAACATATAACCACGCCTAAAACTCTTCCCTAACGTGTGTTTCTCTGCTAAACATTAAAATATTCTACAATTATACTGTACCTGTATGCTGATTGGTGTTTTATTTTGAAAGCAGATTGAGCCAAGATCAGTTTGTGTTCTGTAGTTATCCCCTTTTCTGCTTTCATTCTCTGTTAAACACAGTTGTGACATTCCCTCATCCCCTCACAGTGTGCTTTTTCCTCAAAAGATACAGGGGGATGACACTGGATTTCATTTCAAGGTTGAGTGTTTGAGCACGGATAGCAGAAAAATCACCCAAAGAGCAGAATATGCTTGTACCTTTAGCTCCTATTTATTTCTTTGTTTTTATTACATGTCTTCCTTTATGGTTGCTTCAAGTTAGATGTAGAGAGTTTTAGCTAAAGGCTCAGAACCCACTTACGTTTTACTGAAGGTTCAGATGGACTTAAATGAGCAGCATTTGCATCTGGGTTCAGATGCCGGTACAGAGGAGGACAATTTTGGGTTTTTTTTTCCACTCTAAAAACAGAGCAGCAAACAGAGCAGCAAGCCTTACAAATTCAACATGTTTTGCCAGATGTGATCCCACTAATACAGCAGAACAGTGGTTCTGGTCTAAGGGCCTAGAGTGTTCCTTTGCTTTTAATCATGGCTGCTAGACTGCAAGGCTGCAACTCAACATATCTTTATGGTGTTGCCATACAAGCACTCAGTGCTATGTGACTTCTGGTCATGGCACAGTAGAAGCTTTGTTATAAAGATGTGAAAGATGTTTTTCATCAGTACAGCTTCACCTCATATCTTGGCTGATTGGAGTGGCAAATCAGTTTCAGTTAGGAGTTAAAAAGCATCCAACACTAAAGGGTTTTGGATGGTGAAGGAAGAAAGAGAACATTTTATAGATCTTAGTTCTCTGGGTAAGTGAAATAATAGCTACATTTAACAGCACCCTCTCCTGGTTTCTGGTGGAATAACGTGTAGGGATATCAATATGCTACTGCTGCAAATGAAGGAGGCTAACAGTTGTTCATTAGATTTAAGGGGGGAAAAAAAACGTTGATCTTTCTGTAGGCAGTAAATGCAGTTAGGTTAAAATATCAAACTACAATGGCTCTGTTTATTATTAAAGGCATTCAGTATCGCATTGATCTAAGCATACCTAGAACTTGAGAGCATATATAAGAAAACTCATTAAAAGTGCTTTGAAAGCTGGCATTATAAAGCACATAATACTCAGCTTCCTAAGCAGACTGCATGTGAGAACTGCTACAAAATGGCCAGCAGTTGTCCCTTCCCCCACTATTGTTTCTTGTCTTGAGCTGTGCATTTGAATCTATGAATGACAGGACATTTCTTCAAGGAAACAGCAACCAGCATGCTGAATCACGTAGGCCAAGCCTATGCTTCTACACTACTTTTCTTTAGCTTTTACAAAGCTAAAGTATTTGTAAGTAAGAAATACTGCATCCTTGCATTTCTGTGTTACTTTTTTTTCCCACTTTCTACACAGCTGTACAAAGTAGAAAAAGATTAGCTGAGAAAAGCAGCAGTGCATTGGGTCAGAACAGGGAAGGAGAAGTGTTACCCACCCTCTCATGTCTCAGGCAGGACTCATTTCACTGGGTAACATGGCCACAGTGAGGCTGTTCCAGGGATGCTTTGGCAAAACTGGCTATGGAGCTTGGTGTGCTGAAATTGCTGTCGGTAGGATGTGCTGAGGCTGGATGAGGAACGCACAGGAGCTCTCCTTTCTCTTTGCAATACAGATTCCAGCATTATTGGTTGATCACTTCTTCACTGGAGGATGGCTGCAGGAAATGAAGCTCGGCATTTTTCTGAAGGAAGCCCAGGTCCATTTGCAAGTTGGTTGTCCTGTCTGGCTGGTGCCCTGAGCCCCATGGAAATCTTGGCACACAGGGCTTCCACAAAATGACATGTCAGCACACACTTTGGCTGGCAGGAGTGCAGTTGAAGCTGTATCAGCATTAACAAATGTGGTTTCCGTTTTTTTGCAGTCCTGTCTCAGCTGCCTGTGGGATATCACTGCTTGAGACTACTTGATTAGATAGACCTGAAGTGTTTTTCCATGTCATTAATAAGAAAAGATGGGACTTGAAATATTTGACGAGTTGATGCTAACAATTGCAGCAGTACAGCTCAGCAGTGCAACAACAATAACAACAAAAAAAAGAGGCACTAAATTGGAATAGAATTTCTGTGTTTTTTTAAATTATGGTCTGGGAAACAGCCTAGTATAATAGTTTCTCAGTTCCATTTCTGTACATGTTAACATCATAGTTTTTCCATGGTTTGAAAACAGGTTTAGCTGCTCATCGCATCTGCAACATGTATAACATAGATGTCACTTTCATGCTTGAAATGCTGTGGGACCAGACAGCAAAGAGTATAAAGAAAAAGCACAAGGCCCTTCTCTTAGTCTGCAAAAGCACAGGGATTAGAAAACACAGAGATTGAAAGACCAGAGACAGCACTACAACACATCTCCCTGAGACCAAATAGCTCAGCATACAACCAAGTCAGAGTGGCAAAGTTTTGGTGTTTCCTGCAGGAGCATATATCACTCCCCAGCCAATAGGAAATCCATTGCTGCTGCTTTTCTAGTTCTGTACTCCACCATTAAAAAACAGGATTCTGAACATCCCTACCAGAATGTTTTTTCTTTCAAATCCAAAGATTAAAAGACAACCTCTTGGATAAAAATTATAAGCTGTTATCTAATGAACATAGCAGGACTCATAGAATACCTCTGACTGTCCTCACTGCACATCTTTGACACCATATCTCATTAAGGAAATACTAAATTAACAGCTTTTTTTAGATGGAAGCTTTGATCCTGAAGCTGAATGAGGACGAGCTGCCTGCTTCTTTCTTTTATCCCTTTCCCCCACCCACTTCCTGTTCTACTGTAAAGAAATAAGTGAACTCTTTGTGATCTCTGCTTTGGGAAGGTTTCATCTCCCAAGCTGCTTAGTAAATTGTCAACCAAGCCTTCACTAGCAGATGGCTGGAAGTGACAGCAGCACTGCAAAGAATTAAAGTAAATTATTTCCATCTCAGGATTGGTCTTGTTCACTATATTATGCAGCTTCTAAGCTTTTTCCATCCACTTGGATGAATATTTGTGTATCATTTACAGAACATGAACAAAATCCCTGTGAACCAAAATTTCCAACCTCAAGGCGACTTGTTATTTTTGGAGGCATCATTAGGCCTTGGGCAAAGGCTGAAGGGAAGTCTTATCCTCTGTAGTTGGGCCAATAGCACTGTAAACTTAAAGATGAACTGTCTTTTTCTGAGCTCACGATTAGGCAACAAACCAACCTCTTACCCACTAGCAGCAGTCAGAAAACTACTGAGCATGGCAATTTTTTTTTTTTTTGTAATTGTTTGTGTTTGTCATTTTGACTCTTTGCTCTGGTTTGCCAAAAATTCCTTTCATGTGAAAGTGTGGAATGTTCTTCTGTGAGAGGAAAGCTGCCAAAAACTGAATTGGTCTTCTTTTGCTCCCCCTCTCCCACACTTCAGAAGAGAGACAACAGAAGACAGTGAGCTGGAAATACAGAATTTGGAAGTGATGAGTTTGTTTTTTGTTTTTTAAGGGCTCAGCATTTTCAGTGAGGGATACCCAAGGATACCAGTGCAACTCACCCCTAAAAGGATGGAGTGAGCAAACAGGAAAGTCACGCACCTGAGTGCTGCCAGGAGTTGTGCTGGCAGTTCTCAGGGTTGTGCTGCTAAGGTTCAGCTGTGTGCATATATAACTGGAAGCACAGGAAAGCTCTCAAGCTGGATAAGGGGAAAAAAAAAAAAATGGGAGCAGGGAATAAGTCAGCCTATATACAAAAAGGCCTTCATGATTTTCTGAATAAAACTTTGACAGGCAAAGCAGTGACCATGTGACATAAATGAAAGGAAGGGACACTAGCCTGCATTCAAGCTAATGTCAGGTTTGATCCCATGAAATGACTAGAATGGAAACAAGACTATCTGTGCCATTAGTCACCTCACCATCATTTCTTAGTTTGCCTGTAGATGGGATGAGCTGAGTACTATAGTCTCTAGAAGCATGCATGAGTATGTCCAGCCAACTTCAATTTCACATATGACGCAGCAATCTCCTACTGAGCAGCATCTTATGCCAAAGCATGTTTTACTTCACCAGGTCAGGATTTATGAGCATCTGGGCTTCAGCAGAACAAAGCACCCACTTCAAGAGGCTGTGCAACCTCATCTCCCCCTTCTCTCCCACCCCAAATGCTTTGTGGTCTCTGCCCTGCTCCTTAACCCCTCCTAACTTGTGTAAGCATAAACACTTTGGGATTATTACTTCTATTTCCTCCTTTATATCCACCTCCAAAGCATCTAATTAAGCATTTAGAGGTGGTTTTGCTCCTGAGTGATCTCCTAGCTGCTGTGCAAGCACTGATGCCTGGAACACTGTCTTAGAACTTCCAGGGCTTTCTATTTGTTTTCTTAAAATCTTTTTCTTGTGGTGCATTGCTTATTGCTTATTTGTCTTTTTCTCTCCTTTTTTTTTTTTCTTTTTCTTTTCTTTTTTTTTTTTTTTTTTTTTTTGCATGCAGCAAAGGGAAAATGGCAGATAAAACACACTATAGCATCAAGTATAGACTGAGCATCTATCCCGGCCAAAGCGGTGCTGCAGCGCCCCGCTGTGAGGTGCCTCATTGCTTCCCGCCAAAACGGCGCTGCAGCGCCCCGCTCTGAGGTACCTCAGTGCTTCCCGCCGAAATGCCGCAGCTGAGCATGAGCTACCTGAGGGACCTGTGTCTCCCGACTGAATGCTGCTGTTAACCCCTCGGAGACGCTTGACCCAGCACCTGTTGCCCTGTCCATGCTTGGTGTTAACTCAGTTTTCTGAGCAAAGCCTGGCACTCAGAAGCAGCCCTGCACTGTCCCTACATCCATTTCTCCCCACCACAGACTGCCATGCAGGCCAATGTGCCTGCACAGCTGTGTCACTGAGGAGTGTGATGGCCATCCCCAGAGCTCACAGACATGGCATCAGAGGGAGAAAGCCACCAGGTCCTGCACAAGGTAATGACATTTCTCATTCTTTACCAGAGTAAAGAATCTCATCTCATCTGTATTATTCTGTTAATAACCAGCACTATTCTTTCCTGGTATGATACTGCTCCCTCAAGCCTTCATTGTGCTTTAGGTTTATATTTGTTCATAGCACATACACACATTTATCACAAGCTGTTCTGCTGAGATCCCCAGTGACTGAAAAGCATTTGTACTTCTGTTCTTCCGGGTGTGAGCCTCAGTCCTTCCCAGTAAATAAGTTCACAGCTTTGATGATGTTTGTGTTTCCAATTAGCTTCCAATGGCAGGAGGGTTCCTTGTCAGCCAATGAAACAAGGGCTGTCCTTTTCTATCAGGACAACCATCTCGTGCCCAGCAGTGAGGCCAGATAGTAAACATATTTACAAGCCCTTGTTCTTCAGGGGTCTACAAGAAGTTAAAGGTAGTCAGAACAGATGGGTCACACCTCTGAATTTAGAAGGACATCCCACTCCCTTAGCTTACCAAATACATTAGGTTCAAGTGGACCAGTGCTGAACCTCAGTCACCCCTGAGGAAAATCACTGCAAAACAGGCAGACTGCTCCTCCCCAACAGCCGCACCATTTCATGGGGCTTTGGTCAGCCTCCAGCTTCCCATTGCAGCACAAGAGCAGCACTGTCCTGCAGAGCAGAAGGCACCAGTCAGAGCCTCAGCAACACGGGAGGCACTGCACAAGCAGTGACTCACAGGCTTTTTGCTGGGGAGCTCAGGCAGTGAGGACAGGGCAGACACTTGGGCTGGTAAACTGACTGTTGCCTTGAGAAGAGTGCTTCTTTAAGGGAAGGGATCCCTTCCTTGTGCTTCTTGCTTTCCAAAACCAACAAAAAATAAAATGAGATCAATCTACCTCTCTTGTAGCTATACTGGTATAGGTGATCTACAGCAAAAGGAGATTTTGCTCTATCTTGCAGTGACATGCATGGATGTGCTGCAGGTTGCCTCTGCCACAGCCAAACCCACCAGGTATTTTCCCAAATGCATGTTCTACCAAGGCTGGAATCTCATTTACTTCTACAGATAACAGCACTAATTTAAATTTGATTTAATCAGGTGACAGTTTTTGCATCTGCTGTAGGATTCATTAAATTAACACCACTAACAGATCAGCATTTTAGGGACCTTAGATAAAACTATTTTAGTTGACAGAAGCCAGAAATGCAGTCTTCACCGCCACCTTGGTGCTGGGATTTGTCAGAGGCTCAGCCAGTCCCTGTCGCCGCGGCTGGGGGCAGGAGATTCGTTGCGCGACCTCCGCGCAGCTCCGCCACGGCTCGGCCGGCAGGGGGCGCCATTATGCCACTTCCCGGGCTGCGCAGCGCACTGCTCGGCGTCCGCAGGGGAAAGGAGCTTTTAGTAGCGGAGAATTTGCAGGCTGAACTCGTGCCTGACCGGTCTGGGCAGGACAGAGACCGCAGAGGCTGACAGTGAGGAGCGGATATAGCTCAGGCGTGCTGCAGCTGAAGCCTCCTCAAGTCACTGATTCAGGGCTTGTAGCTCGTAGAAGGTAAGAAGCCAGCTGAGGTCATAGAATCACTCAGGTTGCAAAAGACCTTAAAGAGCCTCAAGTCCAACCATGACTTAACCATACTACCCTAACAACCTTCTGCTAAATCATGTCCCTGAACATTGCATCCAAGTGTTTTTTTAAACACATCCAGGGATGGTGACTCAACCACCTCCCTGGGGAGCCTATTGCAGTGCTTAACAACCCTTTCTGTAAAGAAGTGTTTTCTGATATCCAACCTAAACTTACCCTGGTGCAACTTAAGGCCACTTCCCTTTGTCCTGTCACCAGTAAGAAGAGACCAACCCCACTCTCACTGTAAGCACCTTTCAGGTATTGGAAGAGAGGAATAAGGTCTCCCTTCAGCCTCCGTTTTCCCAGACTAAACAGCCCCAGTTCCTTCAGTCTCTCCTCATAGGACACATTCTCCAAGCCCTTCACCAGCCTTGTTGCCCTTCTTTGGACCTGCTCCAAGCACTTCAATGTCCTTTCTGTACTGAGGTGCCCAAAACTGAACACAGTTCTCAAGGTGAGATCTCACCAGTGCCAAGTACAGGGGCAGGATGACTTCCCTAGTTCTGCTCACCACACCATTCCTGATCCAAGCCAGGATGCCATTGGCCTTCTTGGCCACCTGGGCACACTGCTGATTCATACTCAGCTGACTGTCCATCAGAAGGCCGAGGCCCCTTTCCATCAGGCAGCTTTCCAGCCACTCTTTCCCAAACGTGTAGGGTTGCCTGGGGTTGTTGTGACTAAAATGGAGGACCCAACACTTGGTCATATTGAAACTCATACAGTTAACGTCAGCCCATCAATTCCACCTATCCAGGTCCCTCTGTAGTCTCTATGTCACAAGAGACAAGGCAACAATAGGAAAGGGATAGCTGGGAGGAAAGCAGCACATCAAGAGAGGAAATTTCTGAAGGATTTTGGGGTCTCCTGATATTATTCATATAGTCTCACAAGTTTCAGTCATGACTCAGAACTGAATCCATGCAGATTTCAGGAGATGCCAGATTCTAATGTGTTTTTTGCTAGCTTCCACATGACATTTGCTGCACTAAGTCCTCTAGGAGTGGAGAAAATCTTCCACTTTCTGTGGGAAATTAACCAGCAGAACTGGGAAACAAAGAGAGGCAAAGTCTTGATGATCTCTGAAAGTGCTTCCACCCACTGACAGAGAAAGCAGACATGACCAACATCTTTCTCCAGATGGGCAGAAAGCAGTTGCAACAACATTGTCTCAGCAGTAAGGTTTTTCCAGATGCAAAAGGAGCAGTACTAGGGAAAGTAATTTGGGTTTGTTATTCTTGTGTTGACTCTACTGGTGATATTTTTGATGGCACTGATAAGAGCTGACATAACGGATGGGCTTTTCATTGACCTGTAAATTCTGCCCTGATATTGGAGATTGCTTTATATTAGCTTTTATCTAAAGAGAGTGAGCTACAAGCAGACCTGTTTCCAGAGCACACATCTAGTCAGAATATCAGGCACTCACTGTGCATTGGCCTAGGGGCAAAGGGCATTGCTCACTAGAATATGAACCTGTTATCGCTGACATGACATTGTAACACAATAATGTGACGGAAAACACAGCAAACAACAGCAGAATAGCAGAGCACTAAACTACAGCAAGTGAGGACAAACCCAAATACAGAAACAAAGAGGGGGAAAAACAAACAAAAACCACTTACCTTTAGAAGGTCTCAGACAAGGCTCTCCAGCAAGATCCCCTCACCTCCACTGCCAACCCTTAAATGAGGGCTGGGAAGGGGTGGATCGTGGCTCCTTCAGTCACTCAGCTGCATTACATGCACCTGAGCTCCCTGGGTTGGCCCTGCCTTCCCACAGCTGCTCAATCACTGCTTCAAGCTGTGACTTAGCATTTCCACTACAGACGTGCATCAATACTTAATCTCTCTTAGATTTATGCGAAGAGCTATGCTGTGGCAGAGTGTTAAAGCTGTGTTCACACACTGTTATATTCTTTCTTTGCCACCATTTCTAGAGGTGTCTTGGCCAACCATGGCAAAGATAGACTAGATGGAGTGGTTGTTGGAGCAACAGAAACCTAAGCGGAGAGTCAAGTGCAGTCAATTTTGTGTGTGAGGAATGAAAAAACAGGAGACAATGATGTGGGAAAATGGAGGGGAAGTCAAAGGGAACAGAACTGGTGGGAGGAAGGAAGATGGTGTCTTGGTTTTCAGGTTTGTAACCAAGTACAGCATGTAAGCACTAAGAAAAATTAACTAAACACCACTGAACTGAAAAGCAGACAAAGAATCAGAACATCTAGGAGGTGAGACAGGAAATCACCTGTTTTTTTCCAGATTATTATGCACTTTCCAAATATGGGGATCACAGAAGGTATTTTCTCTCTCTTTTGGCTCTACATTTCTGACATCATTTTGTACAGCTGATAAAGCTGTCTATTCTTTATTGTGATGCTTTTGCATTATTTCATATCCAAGAAGCAACACCTCTAGCTGGTGAGGGCAGGAAAACAGAAATACAGTAGTTCTGAGCTGGTGAAATACCCAAATGAATGCAAAAGGTACTGTCACTGTGGTTCAGTGTGATTAATCTGCTCGGTGTGTAGCTCATTGTTCAGTTCAGGCACTGAATACAAACAAAAGGAATCTGGTGCAACAATTGCCATGTTGTTTATGATTTTTGGTATGACTTTTGTTCTATTTTTTCTCTACCCTGGATTTTACTCGGGTAGATTTGCTAATTCCTCCTTATGCTTTATAAAGCACAGTGGGATAAAGGTGGGCCAATGAGGCACTTTGTGCTCCTGAAATAAGCACATTAGTCTAATGCTTCTGAAACAGCTGTCAGTGTCATCATTAAGTGTCCAACTGGAGTTAGCGGAATTAATCCCCCTCAGAGGGAGGAGTCTGCTTTTATACCTTTTAGAGCACCTTCCTAAAAGATATGGAGAGTTATAAACCAGCAGGATCAGCAGTTCAGGTGAATTTGTTCTTAATACAGACTTGTTGCAAGCAGGAATAGGGACGCTTCACACTGAACGCTGCTGGCCCAGATGACAAGCACTTTCCCTCTGCTTTGGGTCACTGAGGCAGGAAGCTCAGAAACATGTATTCAGACAAAAACAGGAAAAGAAACAAAGACAATTCTTGAAATCCTCATTGTGGGGAACGCTGTGGCAAAACTCACTGTTCCACAGCTGCTCTATTCTATGACACAAAGGGTCGCACCTGTCTGCTCCATTTGAGGTACTCACATGGGAAAGTTTGTACAGAAGGAAAGCAGAGTGTAAAGCGGAGTATTAATCACAAACACCCATACTGGAAAAGTGTTCCCAGATCAACATCATGTGTGCTGAGAAACGTGGCTCTTCCCTTCTTGTAGCTCTGCTCTTAGATTGCACTTCCTCTCCTAAAAGTGCAGTTATTGCATGTGTTATTCCTTGTTTGTCTCTTATTTGACTTTCAATTTTAATACTCCCTGAACTATAAGCTTTCCTAATCCATTTCCTGTACTCCAATCTACGAGCAATTTTAAAAGAGAATCAGAAACACTGAGAGCCATAAACGTAACAGTGGCTCAGCCTAGTCAGTGGATGTTTGTTTCAGGTTTAAAAGTGGTGCTTGTGATAAAAATCTAGTTCTCTGGGACAGGAATCTCTGCTGAAAATCCCATAGTAAACATGCCCTATGAGGCAAGTGTTTGACATCTGCAATCAGGAGCCATCTGTTTCTTCTTTTAAGAATATTAGCCATCTAATAGAGGAAAAGAGATGCACATAACTTTGCCTGAGGTCAAAACAGTCCAAGTGAGATCAGAGCTTTGACTGCCATGTAAAATGGGTGTATAGATTCATACACATGCACGCTTTTTTTTTTTTTTTTTTTTTGCCAATGGAGGGCAGATATTGGCAGAAGGCACACAGCCATCTTGCCCAGGATTAGGGGAAGTCTGGATGTAGAAGCAGTGATACAGTTCAGGCTTCTTTTTAGAGCTAGACCAAAGCCTTTTCTCAATGAGGAACCAGTGACCTCAGAAGCCACAAATTTTGACTCAACATTCTGCAATTCTCCTCCTGCTCACAACCACCACTAGTGATCTCCAGGCAAGGAGCGGCTGCTCTGTAGATGAAATACTTCACTTCATACTTACTGGTAGAGCCTGTTCATCTCCCTGGTCAGTAAGTCATGGGGCTGGTGGGCTGAACTCTCCTCTTTCCCACCACTTTGTATTGCCCCAGGCTTCAGTTGCCCAGTGAGCTTCAGGAGCTGTGCATATCCTGCTGGAGCTGGGCAAGGCTCATCAGCGACTCTGCCCTTCTCTGCACAGGTGTAAGAAAAGAACTCGTGTAAAGAGTTACACTCAGATCTTCAATATCTGAGTGCACATCTCAGCGAGGGCTGCTGATGGATGACACTACTTTTGCTCACCTACAGCTGAGATCTGCCCACTTGAGATTTTTGTTAGAAGAGCAGCCCATGTTGGGGTGGGCAGGTTGAAGTGTATGGCAACAGCGTGATGCTCCCTGCTGCACACCATACAGAGACAGAGTGAGGCATGAGGGGGATGCTAGGGGTACTGAAATATTAGGAACATTGTTATACAGTAAATACAAGGAAATATTCACCACATTGATGGAAATTATTCAATAAGCATATCTTTTCCTTTGGGTGCAGATTTTATTTATGAAATCTATAACATAATATATTTATAGCCTGGTTTTGAATCTGTTTTTGGACTTGGTTTGGATTTGTATTATCATTTATGTCATTCAGTGGTACTTTGAAAAATCAAACATATCCCTTGTGTGGAAATGTTATAAGTCATTTACCTTGCTTATAATACTTAAATGTTGTTAATAAAAATAGGGCAGTTCTTATTTGTTGAAGAGATAATGGAGAAAATGCAAACATTTAGCAAAAGCAGAGGTCATAGAAACTTAAATGAATTTGCATGAATTTTCTTTTGTGTGATTTACTCCCAAGGCAGAAAACCTGAGACTCATGGCCACAACCTGTTTATACACAATCCTAAGTTATGTGACAGGAGGAATTCTGTAAGAATGCAATTATCCTTTTTAAAAAAATCTATTTAAAAGAGCGCAAAGGTTGGGATATAAGATATAAGGTAACTATTAAGCCTACACACTGCTGAAAGACATGTTTCTTTTCACCAGAGGATCAAAGTCTAATGTAAAGTTTCATGCTAAACAATAGAAAGAGCTTTGCTGAAGGCTGAAGTGCACTGGCCCCACCGAATGCAGTAATGATACTGTAAAAGAGGGAATGAGAGATCGTAAGAAACTCCTGGAGCTCTGATTTTACACTGTGGGAGTAGAACCTCCGATTAAAGCAGGAACGTGGGACGTTGTTAAGGCTCCATTCATGTAGCGCATTCTCTGTAGCACTTGTCATACTCATTAAGCACAATGAGCAATTACCGACTGAAAGCTGCTGGTGTCTCACTTCCACAAGGCAAATGCTTTAGAGCTGCAAGCTTAAATGGAAAGAGGGAACTCTTTACACATCTACAATAACTGGTACTTTTGCAGGACCCCTGCAAAGCCTCTACACTTAAAATATATCACATCTCCTAAAGCAGCTGTGTTAATGGCAGTTATTTGGCATCACTCTTACTTCTGTTAATCAGATGACAACTTTAGGTCATGAATCTGAGAAATAATATTGCTTTCTGAAATTAATTTGACTCCTGCTGCTGCTATGTTTTTTCACCCCCTTCTCCTTAAAGTGTAAGTTGTGGCATCAGCCAGGTTACACACCACTTGTTTCTGTGTGGTTGAAGCAGGTTAGAGTTGGTGACATGGCATGAAGACTCACAGGCTGGACCTACCTCCCACCTGTCTATGGTGACTTTGTGGTCCAGGTTTGCCTGGAACATATTCGAAAAACAGTGTTTGCTCAGAGAATAACTAATAGGTCTGGGAAGGAGTAATAAGTAAGTACCTTTTTTTTTCTTTTTCTTTTTCTTTTTTCTTCTTTTTTCCTAACTTAGACCAGGAAAGACTTCTAGAATGAAATATGGTGTCAGGAAGCTTCGTTGATGCTGTGTTAATTCCCAGGTACTACTAGTGAGGCCATGTTTTGCTTATGCATTAAGGTACTATTCTGTATGCAGTAATGCAAGTCACCAGGGCTGCATCAGGATGACTCATCCTTCTATTACCTTGTGAGTGCTGTGACATTTCTGCATGGAAATTGATATCACCAGCCTTGTGTTTGATTTTCTCTGTGGCTTCTATGGAGCTATGGACACAGACATTGCTCTGCGATGTGTGGATATGGTTTCTTACATTGAGTGCTTTGATATCTGTCTGAGAATTACTTAATTCTCAAATCAAAAATGCCAGAGCCAGAGCAGGTAAAAAGCAGAGTTGCATCTTTGCATTCAGATACTGAAGATCTGTGTGTAACTCTTTACACAAGCTCTTTTCTTACGCCTGACCTGCTTTTGCCCAACAGTGAGGTGGGAATAGCTTTAGGGAGTTCTGCCATCAGCCTGCCAATCTCCAGCTGCAGGCAGTCCAACGCACTGACCCAAATCCAGCTGATGCTCTCATTGATAAGATCCAAAGCTCTTTACAGCTCATAGGTTGCGAGCTGTTCAGGTCAACTACTGTTTCTTAGGTGGGCATGGTGGTGATGGGTCAGTGGTTGGACTTGGTGATCTTAGCAGTCTTTTCCAGTGTTAATACTCCTGTGATTCTATCACTCTTACCGTGAACACTTTCACAGCCCTACCTGAAAGGAGTCTTGCTCTTACCGTGGTCTCTTACCATGGTTGCTTGGAGGCTGTGCATCCCTCCCCAGTTACGTATAAGGCACAGATACACAAAGAGAAGGAAGTTTGGATCATCAGTTCATTTCCAGCCACACTAAGAAAGCCCTATAGCAGAGGATTTGTTGGAAGATTTATTTATTTTTTATTATAGTTGTCTACATTTTCTATCTTTATCTGTTGGTTGTGTTGATTTACTCACCATGTGCCTCTCTGAGAAAAAGCCCTTAATGTTTTGTTATCAGGGAGCTCCTAGTCCTGAGGGCAGTGATCTGAATGCTCCATGATGAGCTGTGACGATTCTTGCCTGTGGGATGTTGATCATCTTTAATTGCTGCTGCGTCAGCAGTCACATCAGGCTGCATCAGATGACAGTATGAAACCTTACTGACAGAAGGCAGAGTTTTGTAATCCCTGCAAATCCCCTCCTTCACCTGAGCCCTTTGCGTTCACAGTCTGGATTTACCAACCATCTGTGAAGAGCTTTCAGAGGATAAAAGCAGCATTAATGGTTTGACCCCAAGAAAGGCATCACTTGCCTGTGATCTCTAAGGGCCCAGTTCAGCAGAAGCTCAGAGGTTAGTCTGTCTTCTGTGTTTGCTGATACTTAATATTGCAGACTGCCAGGAGACTCACTGGTATGAGATTATCCATTAGAGAAAAACTAGAGAGGAGATTGTTCTGGAATACAGACTGCTTCTAAATGCTCCTGAGTGGTGTTGAAATGGGGGGACCAGCCTCAATGATGTGCCTAAGAACCTGCTACATAGAAGACTGTAAACCATTCCATTTCACTGGAAACCCACCTGATCTGGGACAATCCCATCTCTCCAGGAACTGCTCTTACTCTCGTACAACAATGAAGCAAAAGCGATCGAACAGTATTAGCATGTGTATCTTGCCCATCATCCCAGAGTATCCAGGCTTCCAAGACATTAAGGTCTGTATGCAAAAACTGTCTTTGAAATGTACAGCATTTCAACTTACTACTCTAAGTAAGTTGATATGTGCTGTGCTAATAAATTTTGGACTATGTTTTGATGTAGAAGAGCTTAACTTTAAAGAGTTGTACTCCATTACATTATCAACTTGAGATTATTTAAACATATTTTTTAAGGTTTAATGTGGGAAGGGAAAACTACTTTTTAGCCAAATTTTAGTGTTCTTCAGTTACCTAACTTACCCCAGAAGTATAATCACTTTAGACAGGATCATTAATTTTTCTGGGTCTCTTCCAGAAAGTGATGGAATAGTGAGAGATCAAAAACTTGATTGCTTGTTGGTTTACATGGCCTGTCCAACCCACTAGTTCTAGTTTGTGCTTGATGTTTTCCATTCATCATTAGTAAGCAGCTTGCCAACTTGATGATGATGGAGTGCCCTACTGAGACATTGCTGGGCTCTGAAAACAGATTTGTGGCTGCACCCTTAGCAAGTATCTAGACTTAATTAGCAATTGCAAAAAGCTGCTTGAATGATCATTTCGTGATACCAAAGGCATTGTCAGGCATAATAAATGAGTGCAAAATGTTCCATGGTCCAGCTGTGAAACATTACTGTCTACATACAGTGTAGTTTTTCTTTTTATTGATTTGAAAGGGTAATATAATGCAAAGCAGTTCTTCCAGCAAGCTGAACAGCTAAGATTTTTCAAAGAAAAAGCCATGGTCTAGCCTAATTTGGTGAGCTGAAACCATCTGGTAGCTTAAGACAGACTGGGATGTCTTGGAGTATACGTGAGGAAGATGGAAATGGCAGAGCAGTAACTTCAAGAGCCCAGGGGACATTTAACTCTGGACATGGGAAGGCAATCTTTTATGTGGTGAATTTCTAGCAAATTGTTTTGGCACTCATTGATTTCCCTCACAGTCAATAAAAAGACTCACAGCATGGGTGTTCCCCTGAAGTCAACGGAGAGACACCCACTGATGTCAATGGGGGTCGAATCAGGCCTTTGGCTATTCAAGTAGCTGAGGTATTAAAATGGTTGGCAGGGAGAAAGGCATCCTATGATAGGAAAGGAGAAAAAAATTCCATGCACGTCTATGATATACCGCAGGATAATAACAATAAACTTCATAGTTTTAAGATGTAGAAATACATCACATGTGAAAATTGCTTTTCTGGTAATACACTGCAATTCACAGCAGAGTAAGGGAAGGAAAAAAAAAAAAGAAGAAAAATTTCTTACAATAGGAATACATTTTTATCATGGGACACTGCAGCTACAGGCTAACAAGATTTGAAAAGGACAGACTTCTCTTAAGTTCTCTTAATACAGACAGGTGAGAAATTCTTTTAGAAAATTAGGTTTTCAGAGAGGCTACACAAAATTGTAGCAGTATATCATAGTCAGAGTTCAGCATTGTTTAACCTTGGACCAAAGCATTTATTTTCCAGAGAGGGATTAGAATTAGAGTCCTCAGGGAATTTAGGTTAAGAAGCTGAAACTTTTCCCAACAGCTGTTTACTGTGAGGAACCATAAGATCTTTTTCTATATAAACCAGCACATTTTAATTCAGATTCCTTTCACCCTTCTGCCCCACTCCTGCCTCTCTCTTTCCCCTTTTAAACAGCTATCAAGGAATTATCCAGAAACTCGAGCCTTCAACCGGCTTCTCCAGGATTGGGAAAGAGGAAACAGCTCTTCCTCACAGCTGAACAGTTTTCCAGACACAGCTTCGTTATCCCATTGCCTGGGGGGCTCCTCAGGAGGCTACCTGAAAGGCCAACCAGCACACAGCAGTGGCTTCCAAGACAAACCTTTGCAAGAGTATTTCAACGAGAGGCTGATGGAGCTCAGGAATTATGAAAGTAAGAGGTCCAATAGGAAGACAAAGGGATTTCCTGACAAGAACCAAAACCCCTTCCTCACCCACAGAGGATCTCGGCGCAGAAGTAGTTGCAGTGCTGTGGTAATGGTTGGGTATAAGGAGACAGACGAATCCTGCAGCTCAGCAAATCAAGAAAACAGAAAAGCGACAGAACACAGTGGTCAAAAGGAAACCCAGAATGTCCTGGACTTCTACAAGGGTGACTTTTTGGACATTTTAACAATGCATGTTGCTGCTCCTCTAGAAGCATTTGTGCAAAAAAAGTAATGCTGGAGCTGTTTACAGCCAGTCCTGCAGTCCAACAAGTAAAGAATCATTCCTGTTCAGTACTGTTGTGACTTCAGTAGTTCATGTATGTTAGTTCATTCTGATGCAGAAATATGTTTGTGGGACGATGTTCTTTACTGACATGACATATCTTTGTTTTCAATTATTTTCCTCAAAGAATCAGTAAAAATGAGGGATAGTCTTGAATTACTATACACGGAGAGCACTGCTCTAAATGCACACATTACTTCAATTCTTAAGTTGCCTTACAAAGGAGTGATTAGTTTCAGTAGAGCAGTGTGGCTTCCCATTGGTAGCACGTAGTTTCCATTAGCTAATCTGAAGAAACAATATTGTATCCTGCCAAGTTACTTTGCCTGTTTTAAGTTTTCTTGTTTTGATTTTTTTTTAACTTATCACTTTGACCCATTCAATCTATGCTATGTTTTGCATGGATGCAAACTACTTGATAAGAAATGTTTGATTTTGTCTTGTTGCCACGTGTTACAATCACCAGAAAGACCCTCTGACACTTGAAGAACAACGATGTAAACTTCATTTTTAAATCTGATCAGCCCCTGTGGTTTCATGGGCATACTCACAAACCTTTGACTAAAAAGGCACTGCAAGGGCAAAGATGAAGGAATGCTGCATATAAGTGAGAATTAGGGATGTAATTTTGTAGGTAGGATCTGTCCTGCTTTTCTGTTGTAAATATGATGTGAATATAGCAAATTCATAATGCAATCTGAGTTTCAAATTGTTTGTATTTATAGAGGTCATCTAAGTATACAATGTCAGCTGCAGCCAGATTTTTCTTTTACACAGAATGTCAATGTTTAGTTCTACAGAGCACTGAATATCCCAAAGCTGGGCAACTACTTTAAGCTTCCAAAAAGCACTACTGCCTGTAGTATTATTAGCAATAAAGTCATCATTACAGTGCTAGTTTGAGCTGACGTTTCTCTGTTTTCAGACGTTTTTCAGTGTGAGTTAACAAATCAGAGGAGCTGGAGGAATTAGGTAATTACTGTATGAATTTGCTAATTCCTACAAGCAGAATGGAGCAACAGCAGGGCAAACAACAGCAGCTTTCAATCAAAATGCAAGAACAAAAACCTCCTGTCAGTCCCTTCAGAAAACAACTAAGAGCTTTCACCCCGGAAAGGAAAGGAAACATCAGATTTATTCCACATCCCTTTCCTAGTCCTAGGATCAATAGCATCTAAGTGAACTGACATGGGATGCTGAAAGTTCTAGGTCTTTGTGCACCGGAAAAAGCACTACATACTAAGCCTAAAGGATTTTTTCAGAATTCACAGGTTGCCTTACCACTAAAAATGGCAGGGCGCAGCCAATTAGGTAACTTTTTTCCCTAAAGGAAAATATTTATTTTAGACTTAAATGAAAGTCACATAAGGTATTAGCAGATGTCTTAGAGGGATGCATCTGGTTTCCATTGTAAATCAACCTGAGCCTAGTTTCTCTTCTGAGAGTGTATGCATCATAATAAAATATCATTATGTGAGGGCATAATAGTGCATAAAGAGCAATATTAATAGGACACAAACAACACTAATTCTTGCATTTCTTGAGTGTATGGCTTTGTACCTTTGAGTGTATGCTTCTAAAATGTAATTTTACAAGTCATTTCCCACTTGCAAAGTCTTTTAAAAAAGCAACCTGTCTTACTCCCTGCTCCTGATATTTAATCTTTATCACACTGCAATGACCCTGGATTAGCAGGTCTGGAACATCCTGAGTCTCTCTGCAGACCTTTGCCACATAAGCTAACAGAGGTACACGGAGCCCTGCACCATTAGGATGTTACTGAAGTTTGCTGGCAGTAGAGGAACACACTTTCCTTTAACTGAGAAATAATTTAATGGTGCTAAGCTGTACACACACACACACACACACACACACACACACACACGCAATATATTAAGTGAATATGTATTAACTATACAGTAAACTGTATGTAGTTTTTATATATATATATATATATATACAATGAAAATTTAGTAAGTAAGCATCTGTAAATGCAGCTTCAGCTGCTCAGCCTCTGCAGCAGTTGCCCTTCTCTATTCATGACTAATCAGAGCACTAATTGTTAACAGGCCCTATTTTCATTTTATTTTATTTTATTTACTTTTATGGTATACTGAATATGAAAAAGAATTACAAAATGCAGCAATTAAGACTCAGACTTGGCAGAAATTTGTATTGTCTCGTCTCCCAGAAGCACCCCGTACACTTCAAATTGCAGAGTCTGGTCCATTTATGGTATTTTTCATCTGTGAAAACCTCTAAGGGATTCAAAAAGTTGACATGGTTTTTTTTAATTGGATTTCTTTCAAAATAATGTAATGACTTTCCTCTGAGAAGCTGCACAACTCATGCCAGAGAAAGTGGAAAAGTCTAAGGAAGATTACATCTCTGAAGAGAGAGCAGAACTAGATGTTGCTGTACAGAAAGGACATTGGGATACAGAGAGAAAAGAACACCAAGAACTGCTAGAGAACTAATAAGACTTCATCTGACATTCGCCCAGATTTTTTCAAATCTGGTGAAAAATGGCTTGGGTTTGTTTGGAAAGTGATGATATGCATGACCTGAATTTATGTAGTCTATTACCTTAGGTTTTAGTGAGTACAGCTGTTGGGTGTAGCTGCTGCCTTCATGCAGTTATGCAGATAATCTGTTTTCACAATGTGCTTTTGTGAAACTTGACGCAAACACTGTTTGCCATTTGCAGGTTTGTAAAAATATTTTTTCTGTCTCTTTGAGAAATGTCTATCATTTCTCATAAAGAAAAAGCACTGCACCACTTTCCTGCCAGTGACTTTGTAGCTACTCTCTGCCTTTGTTTTAAATCCTTCATGTACAGAATACTGAAGAGCACATTCCGATGGTTATTGTCATTTTCCTTCTCCAAACATCTTCTCTCAGCCTAATTGAACCTTAGACAACATCCTTTATAGGCCTTCATAAACAGTCAGTTTATGAGACAGTGCTCAGCTTCAAAAAATAGTTTGTATCTTCTGAAGCCTCCATCCCTACTTGTGATTGTGTCATCCTTTTCTTGAACCCGTCTTTTAAGGCCATAGGGTTGTGTTGGTGACTGTTCATATTGCAGAGGAAGGCAGGGAGTGTAAAGGTGTAAGACACGGAAAGGAGATCTCAGGGAAAACACAGTCTTGCTTTCAGATGAGAATATAAACTTCTACAAAGCAATATGCACTCTCGGGTTCGTATTTCAGTTCCCTTGATCTCTGTAAGATACGGTGAGATAGAAAATAAGAAGGATAGTATTATGGAAACATTCCACTCTCATTGAAGATATCTTCAAGATCCCAAGGAATTAAGGAAGATGATTATGTGCCTCATTAAAGCAATACATATAGTTTTCAAGTATTTAAATTATTTATTTAAAAAAAAAAACAAAAAACAAAACAACAACAAAAAAAAAACAAAGCCAAAAAAACAATTAAAACAGTGGTTTGATCTAGATACAGCAGCACTGTGACATTACTAGGACATTATGTACGAAGAACCCAAGCAGCCATAGAACACAGAAGCCTTTATCTTCAATAACAATCTCAAATGAAACTAGCTTCATCAAACAATGTTAAAGATCTCTCTGGAAAGAGAAACAAAACCAAACAGCCCCTCCCCACCCCTAACCCTTTGGATACTAGGATGATTTTTGTACAATACCAACAGCCACTAGCTCTTCTAGTTGAGAACACTTGCTTGAATTTATTACAAAAATGATCTGTTGACTCAGTTATGAAAGACAACTTTAAACATTGCTTTAGAAGTGTCTGCTCCTCTTATAGACTACAGTATTAGAAGTGCTTAAAAACATTTAATCCTGAATATGCTCTTGAAATTCAATCAGAAAGATATTCTGTGTGTTTATATACCAAATATGACTTTTAGTTTTTGAAGCAAGTGAAAAGACTAACCCTAGTATGAAACTGCAAATTTACAATTTAATTATTAGTCAGATATGGGCAATCACGTGATAATTCATGAAGTCTTTAGGTCTATCTACATTGCTCAGAAACACAAAATAAAGTTTTTACAACTTTCACCTTCATAATGCTAAGATGTTAAGTCTTTCTGAAGAGTGTCCAGTGTTGAAAAGAAATGCAACTTAGGGAGACCGCATTCATATATATGAAATAACCCATTTCAGCTTGCTAGTTAATGTATTTGGGATGATGAAAAAGAAATTTGTATTTGTCATCCAGCCACTAACTGAAAAGTTCATTTTCTGGGAGTTAATCTTCTCTACAGGACCACTGATTTTCCAGAAAGCATGGAGGTCCCCTTTGGAGTCCACTGATCCCAGCAATGTGGTCGCCCCTGACCTGACGTTTGCCATGCATACATCCTTGTAACTTCACACAGCATTTCACTGAATTGGCACCTACAAATTTATTTGCAGGCTTGGCCAAAAAAGAGAAAGATTGTGACGTTGAGCTAGTGAGAGTTATTCTGTCCTCCTCCTCTTAACTTTGTCTTTCCATTATAAAAATAGGAAGTATTCATCTGAATGCTGCAATTACTAGCTAGCACTTAAATAAGAAATTAATACCTCAACATTTGCATTGGATTCTCATCTTTTGTTGGAGATGGCTTTACAGAAATGAAGTGCATTCTTTTTCAGCATCTCTGAGGAACTAAGACAAACCAGCAGTAAAAAAGAGCCCTTATTTACAAGAGTCATCTTCCATGCCATGTAAATAAGAGCAGCTGTATTTAAATCTATTTCACTTAAATAATACAAAGAGTTGATACTGATCTGTTTTGTGCACAGACTCCCTAGTGCTTTCTTTCGACAGATAGAGAGCATCTCTCCATGTTTAAAAATGGGAAAGCAAAATTGCAGAGAGGCTTCTCCAAGGCAGTGATGTAAAACATGAACACAGTAGGAACAAAATCCACTACTTCTGGCTCCAAGTACATCAAACAAGGAGAATACTTTTGCATAAGCAGTAATATTCATTTCAGTACATAGACAACAATCTGTTTCAAATCATTTCTTTCATAAAACCCATTTGGCAGCATGCTATGTAGGCTGATTCATCTGCAGCACTTTGGATTTGCATTATCAGAGAGAAGTCTGAGGGAGGTGAGCATATAATACTGTAGCATACTGTGGGCTTTTCTCTTTGTTGGTAGTTTTCCTAAAGACAAAAATAATACTGCAGCATTCTCTGGACCAGTTTTCTTCCTCTTTTTCAGCTAAGGATAGAATGTTATCACCAGCCAGGATGATATAAGTAATACTATTTAGTATATCTAAAAGAGACTGTTTCCTGCCCAGTACAAAAAAGTGCGAAATTGATTTAAACTTTCGTAGTCCTTCAGCTTTAGCATAAGATTGTTACACATTACTACTCCTACTTTAAAAAAATTTATACTGTTTTAAATTGCAAGCCATATTTTTGGAAGGCTTGACAGACAATTCTGGAATTATCTGCTTTTCATGGAGGTACTGAACAAAGTCATTGAACAGATTCTCCCAAACTTCACTGCCAAATGCATCTCCTTGAAGCCTGAGACAGAATAGGGACCAACTTCAGGCAGGAGAGCCTTTAAGTCTCTGGATCCCATTTCATTCACTGCCTGATTTCTTTACTGCAGTGACAGACAAGGAGTCCAAGTGGTGTTTATATGAGGTTGGCACCTGTTACTTAATTATTATAAATTTTGCTCTGAACTTGTAGAGTTTCTGCAGGCCACTTTGTGCTTCTTGCTATGCATGTGAAGGAAGATGGTCTGCATCTGAAGAACAGAGCAACCTGGGGATGTTCTATCAAGTAAAGTCCAATCTTTTCAAAGACTGCAAGGGAAATGCCTAGAATTGTTTAACAAATTATTTCATCTGCACTGAGATATTTAACAAATTGCAAATCTGAACAACAACAAAAAAAAAAATCACAGCTATGGAGAAGCAACCTGTTCCATATATATCCGTGAGAAGAAGTCTGTAAGGATATGTATAACGGTGTGCATTTATTGCTCTTCCAGAAAAGTCTACTTAGGAAACTCCTGGCTGAGGCTCAGCCATGTGCGAATGCAGAGCTGTGTGATGGCTGTTCCCACAGGCTGAATGTGTACCTCCTTTTCTGTTCAAACTGTTATGTCAGCCTTCCTCCTAGAGGTGACATTGACTTTGAGCCATGGGCTCAACCCTATGTTTAATATGAGTTTGTGTATGCTATTTCAAAGTTACTGAAAAAACTATAAATAACATATGATAATAAGAAAGAATGTGCTGTGATGTGTGATAGTAACTGTCATTTGACACATGCTGGAGATACATACATAAAGGTGGTTTTCACCCTGTACTCCAGAGCTCACACCCTTTCTGTCTTCCTTGTCCTTCTCATGGTTTTATTAATATTAAAGATGCTTTTCTTGTCAGCGAAAGCTGAATCTCTGCTGAGAAGTTGGATTTAAAATCTTAGGTTTTGACAGAGGAAGCAAAAACTTAAAGTTAGAACTTGAGTTCTACTTGAACAAAATTAAGAATGAGTGTCATAGAATCAGACACTTCACTGTGTCAGCAAAGAATGATCTCCAACTGCTGATGGCACTCTTTGCCATAGTTGCTGGTGGAAGGGATGACTGCAAAACAAGACGGGATCAAATTGTTCTTATGGATACCTGGCATTGTCCCTGAACTGCCAGTTAGCAGGCATCTCTAATCATTGCAGTATTGAGTTCTGCCTTTCAGTAACATTCAGTTTGATCTGCACTAACTGGTATGATTATCTTCACACCTTTACCAGCTTCACAAACAGGTTCTTGTTCAGAAACAGCATCTAAGTCATATCCATTCTTGCAAAAATCTTTTTTTAGATAATCCAGATCAAGAGTGTACATATAAGAGTTTATTATTTAGAATTATAGAATTACCAAGGTTGGAAAAGACCTTCAAGATACCTAGTCCAGCCATCCACCTACCACCATTATTTCCCCACAACACCACACTCCTTAGTACCACATTTACATCTTTCTTGAAAACCTCCAGGGACAGTGACTCAGCCAGCTCCCTGGACAGTCTGTTCCAGTGCCTGACCACTCCTTTGGAGAAGAAATTGTTCCTAATATCTAACCTGATCCTCCCCTGGCACATCTTGAGGCCATTCCCTCTAGTCCTATTGCTAAATTTGTAATTTGTTACTTTCCCTTCATTACTTCTTTGTTTAAAAAAGCTTTCATACAACCAGAGAATGGAAAAATTCTAGAAGACTTAATTCTTCTATAGAGACACTATAGAAAATGAATGTTCATCTGTATCAAAAAGTGTGCAAACTAGTAACTGTTCATCAAATTACTTAGTAAAGATAAAGAAGATGCTTGTACAATTCAGGATTAGATGCAAAAGATTTCTGATTCTTAATATGAGCTAAGTTTGCTCATCTGTCTACTTAAATCAAGCAGCTACACCTGAACTTCTGCATTTTTGAAAGAATCTATACTGTAACTGAAAAGGAGATAGAAAATTAATCATTTTGGAAAGCTATTAAATAACCACTACTTCCTGCTCCTTTGCTAAGTGCAAACCCACATCAGAAACTATTCACTTTGAATCAAAATACTAGAAATCCCCCTACAAATGCTCTCCAAGGTTGTAAAATGAAATGATAATTCTGTTATTTCAGACCCCCTGAACACCTGTGGCTCCCAGTGTTTTTGAATTTGGCTCAGAGGCAAATGACAAATGTCTCTGGAAGCAAAGCAGGGCTTCAGTCCTGAACTGTGTGTCCTCATGGTCACTCTATAGGAGTGAGAGGACTGTATTGTGCATCTGATGAGTTGAACGACTTAAAAAATAATAACAATAGAAATCAGCAATGAAAAGACAATCCTGCAGGCTTTGTTGCCACAAACCCCTGACGAGATTCGTAGAACTGTTCATTACCACTAATGATAATGTAATGATGTAATGATCAAATCTTTCAGGGATACTGAGAGACTTCTGCTGATTAAACATCATAATACTGTTCAAAGTTTGTCAGAAAAGATAGCAACAGGGATGCAGCATGAAATCTCCCTCGTCTGCTCTTCTTCTCTGTCTCTCCCCTTACCCACCCACTGCTTCCAAGGGGCTGGGATCCAGAGGGACTTAATCCCAGGCTTGACTCTTCAGGTGTGCATAAGCGTCCTTGTCCCACACCATCCTGAAGGTTCAGGATACCTAACTCTAGCATAATAAATTCCAAGTATCAGCTGAATGCAGCTTTTGTCATCTGAGGACTTTGCATTGTCCTCGTGTCTTCACTGTTGAGTCCTAAATGCTGAGTAAGGAACAGGCCCAGCTGAAAGGAGAACAGGGAAGATACATTTGTTGTCATTCCCAGCTGTCATATAAAAAAGTCATCCACCACCAGTTAAGGCTGATAGCATCTAAGAGTATAAGGCCATCTACAATCTATTTTCAATTTGCTCACCAGCTTTCACTAAAAGTTTTATTATTATCAGGATTTTATTTCCCAAATGGGAGATGGTAAAAAAAAAAGAAAATTCAGTCTTCATGTGTCACATTGATCACACATAAGAAATGAAGCTTTCAGGACAACATCTGCAGTCTTATCAAATTTATGTCATGAAATATTAAGGGGCCAAGACTTCCCTCAGCTGTCATTTTTTCTTCCCCATCGTGGGATAGGTAGATATTATCTGCCATATTTTTCTGATGAAAGAATATGCTTGTCTGTTGCTGTGAAGTGAGATGATGAGGTAATGGAGAGAAGAACTTAGGCTTTCACTCTAATTCCCCAATCCAGCAAACCTTTCCTAGCATCAGTGCAGAGGATGAAGACAGCTGAGGGTGCACAAACTTATAGCATACAATCCTACTAGAAAATGATGTCTTAGAATGATAAAAATAGACTTGAGCTGCAACCCTTGCAACTGTCTAAGATGTAAGATGTGCATCTTGTTTCAGGCACACTGATACATATCCATGGTCTGGTTATGATATATTCCTCCACTTCTCATCTACATTTCTTCAAATCAGGTGAAATTCCACGTGTATTGAGGAAAGCCTGTGAAAATCTCTTGCAGCAAGTGTATTTTCACGCAGAGACTGCCAAGGTGACTTAATCTTGCAAATTTAGGTGGCTCTACATCAGGCTGTGAGAATGGAACTGGAGGTAATAGACTCCCTGTGCACAGCTGCTTTCATTTCTATAGTATTAATTCCTCTCCTGTTGAGAAGCTGGAACCATTATATATTTAGTTTATAGCTGATCTACAAAGTTACTCAAAATTCTCTTTGTTACTGTTTCTCTACAATCTTGTGTCTACTGTAAGATCTTCAATGGCATCATCTGACATGGGAGAGCAGCTGAAGCTCTCCCTGAGCACCATCTACATGGGGAAAAGGAATTTCCCTGCCACACTGACCTGAAGAAAAAACAGGAACATATTCTTGGTGATCTTATGACATACTTTCTGCATATCTACTAGTGATCAGGAAAACTGGAGGATTTTGGAATGGTATGGACTTGCATCTTAATGTATTTTACTTCAGAGAAAGGCACCAAAGCCCCATCTCCCTTCCTTAAGTTTTTTCTCTGAAGGCTGCTTTATGCAAATCCTGACCCTAATCTAACTCTCTCCCTCATGTCTTCAGGTTGTTTTAACATCTAATTCCTGTGACTATCACTCATAGCTTTGTCACTGCTAACCTGCAGGTTTTTTTTTTTTAACCCTTCTGCACTGACCAGAGAGAAAGAACATACAAAATGAATAATCTAATGAACTTTGGCCATTTACTGGAACATGCTTCCTGGGGTAACTGCACTGCTAGCTAACAGGACTTTAAACATGTCAGGATGAGCATCAGATGTTCCTCACTGACCCAAGGGGGAACTTATCAGTTTACTCTAGTGAATATTGTAAGGTGCATGTTCTCTTTTGCAGAACATGGTGGGCTACAGAGACCTCATCTGCACTTGGGTGCACAAAGGTTTTCCAGTTCCTATTAAAGAGAAGGAACCATATTTTTGATCTAGTGTTATTAGCGCTTGAGCATGATTCAGGTGCCTCAGGTACCACTACTCATCCTGACTGATCCTGTTTATAAGTGTGAATAACGTCTTCAACAGTGGTTAAAAGATCCTGGGTAAAGAAAGAGGGAAGGAAAAGTGGGAAGTCTTATTTCATAACTTACATTTAATTCAATTAAGTTGAGGACTTATTTGAGGGGAACAAGTCATGTATGTTTGATATGACAAAACAAAGTACAGACACGGGTTCTGCTATGGCTCTAAAGCAGCTCAGACCCCACTCTCAATCTCCACAGGTCAGCCCTAGGGAGCTCACATGAATCTAATGGAGCAAAAACTAGACTATTGCATTTCTCTCTTGCTACCTGTTTGATATGAGCAGTGGTGAAAAGGCCTTGGGCTTTTGTCTGCAGCATGGAGAACACTTTGCTCTCATCACAGTGGGTGCAGGATTCAAGCCCCTGAAAAACAAATGGTCATTTGCTTTCCCAGTCAACTCTCACTCAATTTTGTTCTTCAACAACAACAACAACAAAAAAAGTGAAGAAGAGTTTAAAATAGAGTACTCTTTCTAACAAAAAAATATTATGATGATCTAACAACGTTAAATACAAATCTCAGCTGTGCTAGTCTGTTGAGATCACAAACCTTAGGCATAGCAAGGAGTATTCTTGAATACATCAAAGCCTTGTCAGTATCTTTTCGCATTTAATGCAAGACATTACAAGTTAATGAAGAGGAGAAACGTATGCAGTGTTGCTGTAAACCAAATATACAGATGTAAAATAATTAAGAGTAACCTGTTCTGTAAAAATGCATGTCAATAAAACCCAGTCTGATAAAGTGATTTATGAACAGTTTTCTAGAATTACTAAAAAGAATGATTTCTCATTTGAGGCTCTGGAAGTCTTGAATCACATTTTTTTTCTTTTAAAAAATGTCTTAAAACACATGGCTTTACAGCTGCTGCTTGGAAAATATACACCTCCAAAGTCTGACTTTCATTTAAATACAAATGTACAAAATGTAAACTGAGACAATAGAGAAATTTACAAAACTTTTCTTTAAAAATAATAAAGACAAAATTCAGTTCTAGTATGATGCTATTTAAATACGTGCAAGTAGTCATGTTCATTGAATTTCTATTGCAATGTTCTAAATAGACAAATTTGATTCACACAGTCTTGAGTGCCACCTCCAGAAACAGACCTGAGTGGAAATTTCTTCTTAAAATGCGAGGCTCCACTGGAAGGAATGGGTAGAAAATCTCCATTTTGGGGAGATTCTTTTTTTTTCACTCAATGGTGGATGCTCTCTCATCCATAGAAGCTTCATAGATTATAGTGGAAGGATGCAATGTTTGATAAAACTGAGCCAGAACTAGCTGCTTCCAGTGGAGTTTGAACTCACGTGATTTGAATTTATGTGGTGATTTAAACTGGCCTTCGAATTTGAAGAACTCTTTGAATTGTTCTGATGCTACAGAAAGATAAAAAAAATGACAATTAGCTTCTGTAAATGTGCCAAACTTTTCATTTGATGGTGATAATGTACTTACTGTCCTGTAAGATCTTTGCATGAAGAATTCTGGATGTAAAATGTTCTTTACTTTCTTACATGTATTCTCTCTAGGTCAGAAGGACCATGGGAGTTCTTGAGACACATGAATTCCAAGAGTAAAGTCAATTCATTGCAAAATGTCAGTATCTGCTAAATCTGATATAGATTGAGATAGAGATGATAGAGAGGCTACTTGCCAATGATGAAGTACAGCATTTACCCTATAGAAATACATCAGTCTAGGAATGTTATTTGGTTTGGCAAATGATGCCATAGTGCCACGTCTGTGGCTGTATGTCACAAACTCTCTGATTTCACAGAATCACTGAATCATTAAGGTCAAAAGAGACCTCTAAGATCTTTTAATGCAACTGTCTTGGTTGGACTTTGCTTTCCTTTTTAGAGTCCTGGTTTTGACTACCTCACTCAGCTTTTGAATTTTCTTTTTTAACACATAAATCAAAAGTTTTTAAAGAACTTATAAAAAAACATTTCAAAAAAACATTTCAGCAAACTACTGAAAAATAGTTTGACTATGAAGTTTTCAGCCACTGGAAACTAAGCTGATGAAAAAACCCAAACATTCTGGTCATTAAAGAAAATATTACAAGAAATAGGCAGGAAATATGTGATTATGCAGTATTAGTCAGGAAACTGCCAGGTAACTATAACAGCCAGCCCTCTCTAAGGTGTAATGTCTTTGTCACAGCAAAAATACCACTAGAACATGGACATGACACTGGCCATATAAACCAGTGTTCCTGATTTTAGTAAAAAAATATCTCACCTGTCGTTTAAATATTCTCTGTAGCAGTCCTTTCTTGGGTGGCTCCGGGGGGTAGCTTCTATTTAGGTCTGGTGAAATAGTACCATTTGGTCCAAACACATTTAGTTCTTTAAAACACTCCGTTTCTATCATCTAGTGTAATACAATAAGAAAGAAGTGATACGTCTGCATTAAATATATTCCAAAAGTACCAGTTTGTCCAAAGTCAGGATTGGGATCACCATCTGCCATCAAAGGCTTGAGCAATATATTAGGAAATCTAACATTTGAACTCCTGTTGGTGGCTATGGAAGGTAAATATGTGGTATGAAAAAGAGGCTGAATCTGCTCTGTATGCTTGCACATCAGTCTTACAGTGGCTGCCCCACATAACTTTCTATTATATTCTTTACTACTGTGGAGAATATTAGGTAAATTCAGGCATACTCACAAAATCTCCTTGGGCATCCCTCTGCCCAAGAAGATCTGCTGTTTGATGTAGAGTTGGATTTACAAAACCAACTGTTCATTCTGCTTTCGTATCAAATAGAAACAAAGATTCAGATCTGGAAACCCTGGAACAATTCAAGATTAAGCTTGCACATACTGCTGCAGCTGAGGACCTACTGCAGGTACAGAACAATAGTTGAGATGAGGATCACAAATGGAAGAGCTTCCATTAGGACCTCCATCCATCCTGTGGAAGTTTCTCTGAGCTGCTGTCAAAATACCTCGGTAGAAATACAGGAGAAGGAAGTACAGTAGGTTCCTTGCCAATTTACACAAATATGCACAGCCAGCAGACACAGCCACCTGAACTTGACATCTGTGGTACATTATAGATCTTGAAAGAGGCCATTTGTAACTCATGAAATCGTTAGAGTCTGGCAAGCTATCCAGTAGCTATATATTACTAGAAATATATAGCTTCTCTTAAAACATCTGTTAGGGGTTTTATTGGAGTCATCTTACTATGACACATCCTTACCTCATTTTGCCATGGAATAGACACAGATCCTGTGGAAAACTTGGAATAGAAATCATCATCTGTTTGGTCCAGGTTTACTCCTTTCACTGTGGAGAATTGCTCGATGTCTAACACATCCTTGCAGTATACTGCTCTGGGCTATCTCAGCGGAAGAATTAGAAAACAGCAAGAGAAAGAATAATTCCAAGTCTGACCATGTGCTTTTTTCCAGTTTCAGTCAAGTGAGAACGACTCACAACGTGACTATTTGCATCCTGCTTCTCTAGACTTGTTCTGCCTGCATGTTTATCGTCAAAGGCTGATTTTGCTTTAAGCACGTTAAGAGTCCCACTTTGAAGTCTTTAAAGCATCACTGCAGCCAAAGTGGGTTTTAGTCATCCACATAGCATATGGCAAAGAGGTGAGAGGAAAAGGACAGAAAGTGCAAGAAAATAAAAATCAAATCCTTCAGTACATTTTTTAGAGATGGAAAAACAGAATATTGAGTGACATACTGGAGACAGCTCTGAAATAGACCTCAAATAGAAGTGTTCTGCTCAGATAGCTGCAGGTTTTGGAGTTTAAAAATTTAAAGGAATGTATTCCAACTGCTAAAGAAAACAGAAGAGGTTTGGCATTTCTCCATTGTTTGTATTAATAGCTCAGCTGCTGGAAGCTGTCCAGAATCACCTCTATTAACTCTTTTAAGTAGGCTGCATTTCTTCAAATAAATAGTCAAACGGCTTCACCTTTTTAAACTACTTAATTTTCTGGGATTACAGGCAGGACACTTTGCAGTGATGCTCTTTTAGCTTATATTCCATCAGTCAGCCATAGAAAACAGAAAAAGTCATCACTAGCTACCTGATATAGCGTGGTCATTTGTGTGCTTAGAGAGCTTCCATTACCAACACAGAGCTACATTTTGGTGCACAGGAATCACTGAGGGGTGGTTTGAGGGACTAGCCCAAGCACCAAAATCAAGAACAGGTTGAACTGTACTGTCAACACAGGGTACAGTGACTGCAAGACCAGTGGGCTGAATGCAGTATTTTATCTGGAGCTGAGCACTATGACCAATAAATCAAACTAACTCCTGATGAAAGTCTATCTGCTGGAGGCTGCATCCCTCTGCCTTCCTGATGAGTGCAATCCACAGCATTTTTGTGGAGACACAGAAGACTAGAAGAGGATTGAGAAATATGGGTTAGATTACAACTTCTGCCATTGGCTATGTAGCTTTGGGCGATTCATCTGACTTCAGTAAAGACTTGGAAATCTATGGATGAAGTGCCAAATAATTTAAATTAGGGCCAGCTCCTGAGTTCCCAATAAATAGCCATAAAAATTTATGCGGCCTGGCTTCAGCAAATATGTCTCTAAGAGGTGCCTTCTGGGCCTTACATGCCACAGTTAAGCTTTTAATACACTCTGGCGAATCCCAAATTTCAGCCCAGAATTTTCTAATTTTCTACATCAGAAAGAAATAGTAGCTTGTCTCCTATTTCTTCCCACTAAAGCAGGTCATAACACCATGGGCTAATTGGCAGGAATAACTAGGCCACATAGTAAAATGTAAAGCAAAACCAGAGCAGCTAAAGTAAACTTTTGTAGCTTTTAAACCACTTTGGTTTGGTTGAATTTGCAGCAATGTGAATGAGAGCTGCCAAGATGTTACTTTTCTTAATATATTAAAATTGCAGTGTTTCCCTAGAACCATATGGGAACTTTAAGGACAGGAGGCCTAGCCAGAAAGAAAGCCCTGCAGGAGGAAAATGATCAGATAACTCTTTGCACTGGGGTAAAGAGCTATGCCACAAAAGGGTGGAAAAAGTTTTCTCATTGCCAATGCAACAAAGACTTTCAGTATGTGCAAGACTGGAATATAGGTAAGGACTCAGTATTGGGTTCTATTCCCCATGAGCACCAGCAAGTTCAGAACACTATCTTAGGTCCAAGCATTCTGCCTGAGGTGACACTTGATGTCTGAACCTGCTTTAGACTTTTTGTAACAAATGTCTTTTTAAAATAAGAATCCAATGCATTCCTCAGCTCTCTAGAGCTTTGGACTTTGTAATTCTGGTCTTACCTTTGCATATGTATCTATATACCTATATGTATTCACACAGCTTACACTGGTGATTTTTCCTTTCACAGTCTGGTCCTAAACATATTCATTCTCACACTAATAGTGCAGACAAAGGAACACAAAGGTTTCAAGTTTAAAGTTCGGGAACTGAGGCATGAATACTACAAGTGGTACCTCCAGTAAGACTGTAAAGTTAGGGGGAATGAAGCAAGACCCAGGATAACACCCTTCATAGGGACCCAACCATCATGCATGCACCCATGTCTGTGGAGCAGCTCTCCTCCCCAGCCTCCCATCTCCAGCCCTTTCGCTTATCACATCTTCCTAGGTCTGGTACCCATAGATATAGTGATGACGTTTCTAAGAAAGAGAAGTTTTAGAAACAACTCTCTTGAAATAGGCCAGTGGGTGTTCCGCCTACCGTACTTACATCAGGGACAAAGGGAGGATCCAGCATTCCTGCTTCTAACCGCTTGAAATTCATGCTTTTGAAAAAAGGGTGCCTCTTCACTTCTGTTGCACCTTCACCTTGACAGCCCAGCCGCTGCTTCACATCTTTGGTGAGGAGCTGAAATATGCCAAGAAGATGGGCAAAAATGTTAGAACAGGAAGAGTTTTTCAATAATATTTATATCTGCAGTCATTTTTGAATATGCCCAGAGGGATGTGCAGAGGAAAATTGTAATTGCTGCTATTTAACGGCCAAACTTAAATGGATTAGGATACCACTGTTCCAAGTGCTGGTCCAACCCTTTGGAAATTACCTGCTGTAAAGTGTTTGAAGTCAAAATAGTGATTGCTTCTTCTGCTTACTTTCAACAAACACTTTCTAGACAAGGTCTGACATGCTCATAACATATATATTCATAAGCCCCATGTGCTTTTTCTCTGTTCTTTCTTCTTTTTTTTTTTTTTTTTCATTGCACTCTTGTAAGAATAGTTTTACTGTGCTGCTCAGGCTGGGTTACTTCACTACCAAATTATATTTTCCTCCATTCAGTGCAGAATACTCTACTATGTTCTCATGGGCCCATCTCTGCTGAAGCCAGGGGGTGTTTTGTCCATGGCACTACATGGCTGCACTCAGAAGATGGCTCAGTGCACCAGTACCAGTAACCACCCTCAGTTCAGCTTTGTTTTCAGAGCAGAGCAGTGCACCACCAATTCCTGCTATAGCAAGTCCTGCCCACTTCCTGGGCACTCAAAATGGAGCAAAGAAGATTGACCAAACTCAGCTGCCTCAGTGTGTGAGGTAAGCAAGTCCATATACACAAACACAGGGATGGCAGATCCTGGAGGACCTTGTATGGATGAAGTAATTTAACTGCAAGAAAACAGTTAAGTGGAAGAACACTTCTGGCACGCACTAATCGGTGGATAAGAAAAGAGAGTATACAGCCAATCCTTCAGCAGAATGCTTCTTCTTTTATATATCATGCGTATAGAATCAAGCAGGCTAAATCAGTGTCTTAGGAGAGCATATCTAACAGCTGAAGAGGGGGCAGAGCTCAGCACACAGATGACTGCTGCAAAAAGATGATCGCTTGTGACAAGGACCTTTCTCAGTGCACCACTGACTTCAGGCAATGCAATGAGAAGGGAATGTTAACAAAATTGTTTCCATTTATTTCTTTCATTCAACTTCAAGGAAGTCTGCATGGTATTCCCCCTGCTACAGCAGAGAAGTGTAACTCAGAGCTCATTGTAATCTGTCTGAACGTCTCAGCTGCCTGTTAAAAAAGATGCATAATGTGTGCTTTAGTGCAACAGAAAACGATGTGTATATTGAAGACAGTTGTGTTTACAAAAGCTTTTAGATTAATTCTGCTGGAGTCTTTGCTGTGGGGGAAAGACTAAATCCATGCACGAGGAGATAAAAACACAGTCCATTTCCGTGAGAAGGGCATCTCCTGGAGTCAGGCATGCAGCCAGGCTGACAGGTATGCACACACTGCGCAGCTCTTTTGACACTCTGATTTTTTAAATGACTGCTGAAGATAGGGGCTGAAGAATTCACCCAAGCCGGTAGAGCAGCCTCCGTGCCCACCGCTACCCCACAGCCGGCTGGGAAGGGAGGGGCGAGGGCCGGGAGCTACAGGGCTGGAGCGGCCCCGGCGGAGTGGAGCGCGACTGCCAGGAGGGCCGGCGGCCGCCGGGGGGCAGCAGAGGAAAGAGCAGCGCTGCGGAGTGCGGCAGCGGGCGGCGAGGCCTTCCGGTGCCCCGCAGACGGGTCCCGATGGGTGAACGGGCTCGGAGCTGTGCCGGGGGCTCTTCTGCGGGGCAGGGGGTTGTGGTGCCTGGGTGTCCCGGGGGAAGAAAGGCTCACGTCTTGCCTCCTCTCCCGTATCCTGCCTTCCTGCTCCAACACTAGAGTTGCGGTGTAGTAGTCTTCTCTCATGCTTTCCCCACATGGTATTTGCAGACAGATCGCACTGAAATGATTAGCAAAACTCCCCGGTCTTGCCCAAGGGAGATTCTGCTGCCGTGCACGTCAGAGGAGTGGTTTGGGTTTCCCGAGCGTCTGTGACTGCCATGGTACCAAGCCCTTGGGAGTCCTACCGGTGCTCTTAATACTCCTTGCATGTGAAAGCCAGGGCAGTCCTGGCAGGGGCTCGCTTAGAGAGCAAGAGGCAAATGGCTCTGGGAGGGCTGAAGAGAAGCAGCAGCATTTTAGGAGATCAGGTAGAAAATCAGCCTTGCTTTCCTCCTGGTTGGGAACCAGGAGCCAGGCAGCTTCCCTGCTTAAGACAGGGTTGTCGAGAGATGCTGACATCTCTCTTGAGGAGAGCTCCTGGAGAGGCACAACAGAAAGAAAATAAGAAACTGGGGAGTTTTGGTAAGCTCTAGAGGAAGCCAGCTCTAGAAGTGGCAACAGATGAAACTAGATGCCTCTTGTGGATGCTAAGAGATAGGAGGGACTACAGTATCTTTCAGAAGGAAAACTCCTTCCTTTCTCCTAACAATAATGAGTCTTACAACATTTTCTGCAGCTCCAGAAGAATTCTGTAATTGTAAACCTGCATGTGAGCCTGAAATGTGCATTCCATTTTGGAATCTCTCCAGGAAAAGAAAATGGAGATGACACTTGTATGTTTTGTGTCATCTCTACAGGTTTTTGTGGTTTTTATTTTTTTAATTCCTTTTCAAAGTATGTATTTAAAATGAAGAGAGCAGAATAAAAGCAACAGCATCAGTCTGATGATAAGCCCTCCTAGGATGGCAATGCAGTGATCCAACCAAACACAGTTTCCGTCCAATTTTACAGCCAGAGCCTATGGAGAATTCACTGTGCTGCAGATTTGAAGATGGCTTAGGTCATCCAATCATGCATGAAGTTGATACCAAGCGGCAGAGCTTTATATCCTGGTAATAAAGGCTCCAGATGGTACTGGATATCTATAAGTAAGGATTTAGTCTAGCTTTCAGACAAAGCTTGACTAGAATAGGTCTTTCAAAGAAAAGTCCTGAGTAGCTTTGGTGAAATTACGTTAAAGTTCTTTTTCGTGATGTAAAGAACTCTGATATGAGTGACGTAAAAGTATCAAAATTTGATCCCATCTGGGGATTCAAACTATGCAATGTCTGAGACTTTTTCCAGGACTTTATTTTGTTCATAGGACACTCCCTTTAGAGGGGAACAGAAGGCCCAATTTGCAGACCTGATCCTTCCCATAGAGAAGTCTGCTGCCTCCACAGGGCCTGGGGAGTAAACAGTCTAGGAAGTTCCTGGAGCACGCGGAAGATAACTTCCTGACATAGCTAGTAAGAGAGCCTAGCAGGGGAGACTCTCTTTAGACCAGCTGTTTACAGAGGAGGACTGGTAGGAGACAGGGTCAGAAGCCCTTGGGCATAGCACCCACAAAATGAGAGCTGTCTATTCTTGGTGAAGTCAGGAGGGGGGTCAGCAAAACTGCTACTTTGGCCTTCCAGAAGGCAGACTCTGGGCTGCTAGGGAAATTGGTTTGGAGAGTCCCGAAGGAGATGGTCCTGAAGGGCAAAAGTGCCCAGGAAGATTCCTGAAGAAGGGACTCTTAAGGGTACAGGAGCAGGCCGTCCCCACATGTGCTAAAATGAACCAGTGTGGAAGAAGACCAGCCTGACTGAACAGGGAGCTTTCACAGAAACTGAGGGAAAAAGAATTTACCACCTCTGGAAGAAGGAGCAGGGAACTTGAGAAGAGTACAGGGATGTTGCTAGGATGTGCAGTGAGAAAATTAGAACTTAATCTAGCCACCGTTGCAAAAGATAACAGAAGGCATTTTTACAAATGCATTAACAACAAAAGGAGGCCAAGGAGAATCATAGCCCAGTGTAGCCCAAAGCAGAAGAGTCAAATCTCCCTCAGGCATGAGTGATAGTAAAGCTTATTGCAAAGGCTTACAATAGAAGATTTATTAATCGTTGCTATCATCTTTTGCAATAGCAATAATAATCATTTGAAGAGTGAGTTATTCTGCCAAGAATTATTCTCAGGCAACACTAATAAACTTTAAAGTGTAAAAATGTGTGGATAAGTTGGCTTCCAGGGACAAAAACAGAGAGGAGGGATGAAAGCAGACTGCAGTAGTTGCAGAAAGATAACTGTTTCTGGTGGTGTGTGAAAAATAGAAGAGATTGCTTTTATGAAGAAAAGAATCCATCATCTTTCATTTGGCTGGGGAGGCACTTCAGGAAGGAAAGAATTATAAAACTGCTGAGGTTTGGAAGGGACCTCTGGATGGTGTTCTAGTTCAACTCTGGTTCTTCTCGGAGTTGCTATGAGCAGGTGCAAGGCCCTGTCCAGTGTTGGTTGTCCTCAAATTTGAAAACTCCACAGCCCATTTTGGCAACCTGTCCCAGAGTCTGACTACCTCCACAGAGATAAAGCATTTCTTGATGTTCAGAGGGAGCCTCCTGTGTTTCAGTTTGTGCCCACTGTCTCTCCTCCTGTCACTGGCCACCACTGAGAACAGTCTGGCTCTGTTTTCTTTGCACCTTCCAGCCAGAGATCCCCTTTGTGGACTAAAATGGGAGCTGTAGGAATAAGAAATAAGATAAAAGCTAGTCTGCAGGAAATGTAGACAAACAGGACACTGTCGGAGTGAGAAAGGTAGACCAGTAAGGGCCATCCAATACTGTTGACTTGAATGTGCTTCAAGTCACATCCTTGGATGCAAGACTGCACTTGTCAGGGGAAACATGCATGTACATCAGTGAAGTACAAGTCATAACAATGACAAAGAGGGAGCATTTCCTAGAAAGACTGGATTTTTTCAGAGGAAAAAAAACAACAAAACAAAACATGAAGCCGTTATGTTATATGGGAACTATGGGTTGGGGAGCTTCCCAGAAAGTCAGCTGCCCCTGTTCCTAATTATTTATTATTCATCTCTGTTTCAGTCCAAAATGAGGGCTGATTTATGGGAAATGACTTAGAAAATGAAATATGGAAATATTGGATGGATAATGATTAATGGAAGCTATGATATATGCCTGCAAAAATGCAAAGGGCATAAGCATCCAGGAAGGGAAGGTTGACATGAAGTGACACTAGAGGGTTTTCATGAGTGAATGAATAAAGACAATATATTTCCTGATGGTAATGCTATCAGACCATAGAGTAAGGTCTGAAGAGAAGATCTGGAGACATGGTGGACATGGTGGAGACATGTTCCTCAGTCTTGGCTAGAAAAGCCCACTAGAAAAAAGCCTTTCATTTTGGATCTTTGTGACATCCTAAGTTGGATTTTTGTACTACAACTTTACGCTTTGTTTTGCAGGTATAATGGAAGCTTAATTATGGCTTTTTTGTTTCTTTGATAACTTGCTCATACAAAGCAACAAAGTTCTGGTTTTCAATATAAAGAGCAAAAACAACTTGAGAAAATATATTTGAATCATGGATTGTTTAAGAATCACTTGAACAAAATGACTTTTGGGTGGAAAACCTCAAGTTCCATCATGCTTAGTATCAGAAGTAAGGCTCTCCCACTCTTAAGGCACAGCAATTGTAATCCATTAAGACTCACAAAGAACAGCATTGTCTTTGGATCTATTAAGAGTTTGCACAAACTACCTAAAGAAACACGAGATTGGACAGTGGAAGCAGTAATGACCAAGATGTCAGGAGTGATTTACATAGAGTTCGTGCCTCCCTGAGGCAAGGGAATGAAACAGATGATTTTTTGAGGTTCCCTGAAACCATGGGCTTGTTCTATGGCCTGATGATGAAAATGACCACTACAACATATTGACTCTCTTTGTCTATTCCCCTGGGAGCAGTAAGTCATTTTCAGCACCTTCTTGTCGATGCTATATTGAATTCTCACCATTGAAGTTCTTATCAACTCCATAATTTCTCTGCAAAATATTTTTTTATTCTGTTATGCTTCATACCTGAAATTAGCTACAGAACAAGAAATGAGAGTATCATTTTTTTCTTCATGGCATTTTCATTTCATGCTAATTACCTGGAAATGCACAAACTCTGCCACTCCAGCAGACTGTTCTTCACCTAGTATGAGCTGAGATGCTCCTAAAGAAAAGATGGCAGACTTTTTGAGCACATGAAATGGTCTGTATGATCCTGTGGCTGTCCTAGATCCTTTCACTCTAACTTCACTGGAGGCTCTGAATTGTGGTTTAAGGGCAGCGTAAGGCCTGAAGTATCTATTAAGAGTGATGTCAGTTAATTGCTATCCTGGGGATTCAGCAATGTGTTGGTGCACTGTGAGTTAATGACTTCCAGGCACATAATACTTGGCAGTACTACCATTATTACTTTGCAAGGAGAATTCAGTGTCTTTTCATGAAGCCAGACAACCAGAATGTTGTTGATATGTTGTTTGCCTGCCTATTGCACAAGATGTTGCTGCAACACTCACTACCTATTTGTTGATCTTTCTTTCCCTTCATTCTTTCTCTACCAGTTTACATAGATATGTCACTGTCTCCAAAGGAGACTTCACTCTTTAACAAACAAATCAAGAAAAAGGCCACATCCCTTTCCAAGTTACAATTCAGCCTTCTAAAGATGGATGTCGACAAGACATTGATAAATTCAGATACAGCTTTGAGATTTCTCAGAGGGTTTGAGGATTTCCATTGTCAGACATGGCTATTGTGCTATGAAAATGACTCCCAGCTGAAAGGGTGAGAAAACATTTTAAAGGACAGCTCAACAGTATTAAAAAAGCCGGATGCTTTGGCACCGTGGGGAAAAGCTGCTAACAAAGTTAGTGAGATGGGGTGGGACATGTGAGTGTCACAATAATTTCATTGCATAATCTTTGTCCTGCTTACCCCCAGCTCCCACAAAACACAATGGAAGCATGGGGTTTTCAGTTCCTTGCAGAAGACACTGAAAGTCTTGCATCATCAAGTCCTTTTAATTTTTTTCTGTGATATTATAAAAGACAGAAAAGCATTCTTGACTACAAACTAACATTCAAAGTCTCGTGAGAATAGATACCGCTCCCTTGGCCATAAAACTTCGGGGAGGACTCAAGACAACCGTGATGAATCTCATGGAGAAGAAATCCCAAATAAACACAATTTGAATGAATAAAGAATGCAGTCATCCCATCAACAGATGAGCTTGATTACTGCTTGTCTCTGCAGGCTCTCTGTACCACATCACCTCTGAGACTATGTCAGATACAGCTTCCCAAAGAAGCTGCCACGCTGTGCCTTTAAGCACCTTACCATTTTACAGATGGACTTGGCCTCCTCAGAAAACTTATGGGAATACACCTCCTCAGTCTCCAGAACTCTTCTGTCCACTTCTTCTCTCTTCACCTTCTCTTTCCTTCCACGAAATGGTGATTGCCCAGCAATCATCTCATAAATGAGACAGCCCAGTCCCCAGTAGTCAGGGCTGAGTGTGTATCTCTGGTTGTTCAACACTTCTGGGGCTGTGGAAGAGAAAGATGTCTCTTATAACAATGTTTGATATTGGCAGGAAGAGAGAACAGTAGGTAGAATATTAAAATATCTCATGATTTCTGGTGACTGAATTACAGAAAATGCAGCATGTTACATGCCATGTTCTTTTCTCAACATGTCATACCACATGCCATGTTCACACTCTCTTCTGAGTTTTCTACCAAGCCAAACCAATTTAAAAAATAAAGGGATGGTGGGTCAGTCTTAAGAGTGCTTCCAGGCTTATCCATTTAAGAAAGAAATGACATACAAGCACACATCCTGTGAACGACACAGACATTTACTCAAAAGCAAATTCTGTCTTTTCAGTCAATTTATAACTTATCGTTCCCTCCTTTTAAAAACAAATACTTTTTTTTTTTTTGTGTTGCAAACATCCAATGGGTCTTGGGCATACAAGCACTTCCTTGCAGACGTCCTCACCTTCTGTACATAGTTACAAACAGACAGAGGCAGAGTCTTGGTGTGTACACAGACTCACACTGAGATAACAAATCTTAGAAATGACAGCTGATATGCTTGCTTTCATTAGAGTATTGATATAACTGTGACTCATATCGGTTAGTTTCTATTTAGTCGAATAAATATACGCAAATTTTATTCCATACAGTATGCTCACCCACAGAATGCATGAAAACAATTACATTCATTTCCAAAAACAGATCGAGTTCAATTAGGGAGAGTGTTTGTTTGTTTGTTTTTTTAATTAATGTACAAATCTTTACTCTTCTTTTATGTAGCCTCTCCTGTCCAAACAGCAAAACAGATGCATGAATTTACCAACTTCATCATAAACATACACATTTTAACTACTATGCAAAGTAGAAATGAGAAAGAAACATTTTCTTTCTTTTAAGCACATAACACTACTAAAATAAATCTATGCTAAAAACATTAGAACCCCTGCTGTTGTATGTTCTTTTTATTTTCCTTGCTGGTTTAGGAATATAGACCCGTCTCTTTAAAAGCTGCTGTGCTCCAGCCTTTTCCCGATTCCCGATTTCCTCTAGAATATTTTTGGAGGCTTGCTGCACTGAACTGGATTCAGCTGAGTGCAAGGTTTTAAAATTCTTTTTTTGAGCCTACAAAACTCAGGTAATCTTAGTGAAATGTCAAGAAGATGAGTTGCTGAAGACTTACCCATATACCCTACTGTTCCTACCCTTCCACGGATCGATTCACCCTCAGGGATTTTAACAGCTAGACCCAAATCTGATATTCTAATATGGCCTGTAAGGGAAAAATGAAACAAAACAACACAAAAGCAGACATAATAATATGACTCCAAATTAGCTCAAAAACACAACTGCTGTCATTACAATACTCTTGCAATTTACTGTTAAGTAAATGAACACACAAGAATTGGAGCAGTTTCATTGATAAGTAAAAGAGGAGTTACTGAGTGTGATATAATGCAGTGAAAGTTTAACAGTGAGGCTATGGACTAGAGTGGATTGCATTATATACTTTAAAACAAACCAGAAAAAGACAATGGGTAGCACACTGCAGGGAAGTATCTTGAACTGATCACAGTGGATGGATGGGCTGACATAGTTCTGAAACTCTTTGATGGCGAAAGGGGCTACATCTGGTCTATAATTCAGCATAAGATCTGATTATCACTGCCCTCAGCAACAAATGGGTACCTGGCTTTGTGTAAAAGGAGAGTTGGCTCTGTAAAGGATGAAAGTACTTTTGAAATGGAGTGGGGAGCACAGATTTAGAAATCAAAGTGTTGTTTGTGTTATGTTAGCCTTGTAACAATAAGGATGGAAAAACAATGCAAAAAAGGCAGGCACCACCAGCAAAGTCACATTTTCTAGAATACACCCTGCTGTACAGCATGAGTCCTAGCATTCTGCCCACCCCAATATGCAGTATTAGAATATGCTGAGCCTCTTATTTACTTCAGAGCATTATTTATCTCTGTGCAATATGTATCCTGAAACTAACTTAATCTATTTTACAAAATAATCTTGTGAAAGAATCTCTTAAACCTCTGATACTTACCATAGTCATCGAGCAGGATATTTTCTGGCTTCAAATCTCTGAAAATGAAAGATAGCAGTTATTTGGATGAAGCTGGTTTTGATAACATAAGCATACAACAGTGTGTGAGTGCATTTATGACTAGTAATAAACCAATTGAGTGTCAACTCAAACAGTAAGGAACTCATGAAACCAATACAACTTGCTTCAACTCACTTCAGAGAGAGACTGAAACCATATGTCTTTTTCCAAGCTGGAGTTACATTTTTCCAGTAAGCCAAGCTTTTAGTTTGCAATCCACTATAATGGAGTCATCCATCTAGACCAGTAAAGCCTGTAAACCAAGCCTTATAGTCCTGTGTAGCATTAAATCTCTTTAACAAATCCTTTTATAAAATCTTTTTGTTAAAAATATTAAAAATTTTGAAATATTTTATTTGCTCAAGAAAATGGAAAAAGTGATTTGTTGGGCTAAATTTTCTATGCCTGGCATCTGACTCAGGCCAACTACGTGAATGTATATACACTTGTACACATAATAGTTTCAGCCACTTTGGAAAATGAGGGGCAGAGGGGAGTGCTGTGCCCAGATCAAAATTCTTCTTGCAAACATTTGTGAAACTCTGGTGCCTTTGTGGTTTGGAGCAGTGCCATGAAAACTGGCAAGGTGGTCACTCTGATGTCAAAGATGTGCCTTTTACTGCTCCTGTGGGGAAAAAAAAAAAAAAAAAATCCCAAATGCAGCCAAGTTAAGAACTTCTGAAAAAAACCCTCTATTTTCACATATGTCGAAGAGCCTTGGCAGTCATTCTTCCAAAGGGTTTGCCTGCATCAAGCCCATTCCACCTCGTGCTACTTCTAGACACTGTCCATGCCAGTAATGCTCCATCTCTGCCACTCGACCTAGGCATGGCAGGGGTGAAGCACAGCTGGGAACTGGAGGAGCCTGAAGAAGGCATCGGCACGTCTGGGTACATCAAGGAGAAGCACATTGCTGCAGTTCACAGCTTTATACCCTGTCTTTTACATGTTTGACTCCTACCAGTGTTAGTCTGGTCCAAATCCAAGAAGTGCTTGGTCTCTTTTTTTTTAAGGCCTCCTTGCATTTGTGAAGCAGCTTGATTCTCTTAGCTTCCCAGCAAGACACAGTTCTTTTCAAAGAGCAAAGAGAAATCAGCACAACATGAGAGCTGTGCGATGCACCAAGGCTGGGCAGGAGTCCTCCCTGCCTTTCGAACTGTGCTGCTTCAGTGCCTTGAGATTTCCTCTGATGGAGAGCAGTGTTTGATAGTTTTGACAATGTTGAAAGTCGCATCTCAAAACTGATCTTGTTTTTATTTATTTTTTCAAGCAAGAACATAGAATGTTGTGAACAGTTTCCTCTTCTTGCTAGCTTCAGACCCTCTTGACCTCTCAAGATAAATTTCACTGGGTGCCCAATGGTACCAAGCTTACTTGCCAAGTAAACAATACTGAAATATGTGAAGGGCAGCTGAATTCAGAGGAGAATCTGTGATTTTCTTTAACATATCACTGTGGGCTTTCCTTGCCTATCAGCAGTATTCCAGTACTGAAACAACACGGACAAGTGCATTTCACAGTTATTTTCTAAAATGTATTCTGAAACCCTTCAGAACTATCTTCTTGAAGAACTTAGACTTCATTAGTTACGTTGTCATCTGCTCCAGCCGTTATTAGTCTCATCTAAAGCTGTAGCTAAATGAAAAGAATGCTGCATGCTAGCTGAGAAAATATGTTTTCTTTGATTGAGAAAATGAGAGACTCTCCATGAAGACTCTGAGAACAGCAGTGCAGCCTTTACAGTCCTTTGTGATTTAGGGCAATTAAGGCAATCCTTCCTTTCCTGAAGACATCAGTTGTCATTTCTGTTTTCAGATCTCCATTTCTTCAGGATTAAGGACAGCTCCCTTAGCACAGCTAACTTGAAAGTGTCAAGGAGGAATGTGATTTTTGTACTGAAATGTCCAGAAGAATTCAAACTCCTCCATGTTACATGTTATATGTAAGGATACTTCCCAATGGTACAGCTTCAGAAACCTAAGCTCCCCTTGCCTAAACATACTGGAACACAAACTGCTGGCATTGTGCCCATGCAGAAAGACTATGGTACGTTGTTCTGCTCTGCGGGACAGCATAAACAATACAATTAATCATGGTGAACATGGCTTTGCTGTATATTTGTGTAATGCTAGGACAACATGATCTTGATGCATATTGGAGCTCGCAGGCGCTGCTACAATATATATAGTTATATATAAATAATTCGAGGAGAACCAGAAGGTTTTCTTGTCTGCTTTCCATGAAAAGTCAACCCATTGACCTTTACTAACATGATGCAGTTGAGAAATGTAATGTAAGCTCCTCATTTGGCAAGGGAATTCTGATTTTTCATCTGACTCTGATCCTGAAACAGGGCCTGGTTGTTCTCTCGGGTCACATCCACAGCGTGCGTCACTGGTCCAGGAGATGGGGAGGTTATTTTGGAATGCTGTGATTTACTCAGAAGCATTTTGTTCAAAGAAAATGAAATTAAGTCTGAGGGATAAGTTTTGCTATGAATTATTCACCTTGAGAAAGCTGTAGCATGTAGTTGCTAATTTTTTTTGACTTGTATAGCACTTCTCACAGGTCTCAAAACACAAACTAGAGGTCTCTGCAGATGCTTCTGAAATGCTACCAGAAAATGCCACCTACAAAGATATCTATCATTAATCACCAAAATGAATGTACCATCCAAAGCGTGAGCTAGCAGCTCTTTTAAGAGTTATGTGAAACAACTGCTTAAGGAGGTAGGATGCCATTTCTCTCAAAGCCCATAGTATTTTAGTAGACCACATATAATTTTGTTTATTAGAAAGTGGCATTAGCATGGCATTTTACCAGTCACGCTATGAATTTATCTGTTCTTTTCATCAATAAGATGAAATCTTATGATATGTGATTTAAGGGTTTTTTTTTTCTTAAAGAATAACTATAACACTTCCTAAAAACTTTTCTGAATGTGTAGGGTATATTTTAAAGAAAAAGAAAGCCAGACACATCAGTTAAGATCTGTTTTTTTCATTTGACTTTAAACACTTAATTCCATTTTTTTTCCTTGAAAAATCTTCTGGGACAGTGCCATGTAGATCAGTGTATTATCTATGCCTGCTCTCCTTATGCGAGATAGCAAAATCGGAGTCGCAACAAGGCAACAGAGCGGCAACTTCTCTGAGAAATCCTCCAAAGAACAATATTCTAATTTCTCTGTATGCAAGCATATGCACAGTGCTTATTATACATGGGTATATCAATGATTTAAAGTGTGGCTTTGTTTTTCAAAAAAAAAATCAAAACCCATGCTATTATCTATTAATTATTGTCCTTGGATGCTCTCATCAATTTACAGTACCTCTTCTGCTGTGAATGCTGGCTTTAATGATTTCACAAGCTAGGATAGCAAATGCAAACATTAAATGGTGTTTACAACTACACTGACTGTTGACTGAAGAAAACCATCCCTGTGGAGCCACAAGAACTCTCTCTGAAGTCACCCTTCACTCTAAAATGTCCTAAGATGCTCCATTTTAGGAGAGGTGTTTTTTTCCATCTTCGATGCACCACAGCTCTTATGCAACATAATCTAACTGATTAAAACAGAGACTTGAACAGAATGAACTCCATCTCATATCAACTAGAAACTCGATTCCTTAACTCAATCATTTTAAACTTTCATAATTTTGTTTGGTCGCAGTGGATGCTGATGTAGGATTTGGGGAGTTCTGTGTTAGATCTGTATAATTTAGACACAGTGTATTCAGTGAAGGAGCTGCTTGCTTTCACTGTTACTGGATCATATTGTATTTGTAAATGGCTCTGAGAAATTTCATCAAAGCACTGGGGTACCTTTTCTCTATTGCACCACAGTGGGTAGAGGGGAATGCACAGTTCTTTTCTCCCTGAGAAAGTCTTCCTAAGAGTACAAAAAATGCTCACCTGTATACTGTGTTTTCTCTGTGAAGATCTTCTAAACCACAAAGAATCTCTGCAGCATAAAACAAAGCTCTTTCCTCCTCAAAACCTGGGTTTCCCATGTTGTAGATATGAAACTTGAGATCACCTCCATTCATTATGGTCAGAACTAAACATAGTGCATCCTTTGTTTCATAGGCATAGGCTAAATTGACCTAGAAAAAAACATTTGTAAGATAGACAGTTCATTTATCTGCTAAGAAGAAATCACTAAGTTTTCATTAACAATTTTCACTAGAAAAAGAAAAAAAATAAGTGCTTCCTGAAATTGATATGGACCTTACTGTAATAACAAACACATATTTTAAAAGTATAGAAAAATTAGCTGTTAGGACTTCATGGAATTAATCTGTTGAATCCAGCCAACTCGTCAGCAGAAACCCCCAAGTTTACTGCCCAGATTCTTCAATGTAACAGAAATCTTAACAGTCAAGGGAAGCTCCAGCTCCAGCTGCACTGTCCTGCTGGATAGCTGTCAAACAAACACAGTAAGTTCCCAGGAAGGTCCCCATCACCCCTGTGAGGCTTTGGCGGTGCCCCAGCAATGATCAAACAAGCCAAAATCTACACATCCCTTTTAAATATGTGCCATTGTCTTTGCTTCTGCCAGAGGTAAGCAAACATGATTACCTTTCCATCTGTTGTATTCACAGTGTTTCCTAAAATAAGTAAAAAGAACACAACAGATGCTGAGACAACAGTAGTTCTTTTATCTAAGGCAAGTGTTTAAACACAAGAACTGGCCGAACTCAGGTATTTCCCCAAGTCAGGCTGACCTGCTCCATGTCACTGGCTGGGTGCTGCTACTAGCCAGTCTCTTCTCATTTACTTGGGTTGAAATCTCCTTCAGTCTCTTCCAAGCTCCACTCTCCCAGACACTGGGAATTCAGGTAATCACACAGGACAAAAATAGCTCTGCCTGATGCAAGTCAAGGCTGAAAAGAGCATCACATGGTAGAAACGCACACATCGTTTGGTGCATTTCCCACAGATCACAGATAAAAGTGAGACTCTGGAAGTGTGCATGGTGAAATGTGGAAGGATGGGCTCCCTACAGAAAATAGCACCTTTTTTGTACGAGGAGTTGGAAGAGGCATCAGATTCAACAAGAGACTGTTCTCAGCAGGTGAGCACAGAGCCATGCTAGAGAGAGTTCAATACTCACTACAAACTGACTATTGACTTTTTCTAAAATCTGCTTTTCATTTAGTGCCATGGATTCGCCTTTCCTCTTTTTTATTCTCTTCTTCTCTAATCTTTTGCAGGCGTACATCTTCCCTGTTGCTCGAACCTGGCAAGCGCAGACCTGAGAATTAAAGAGAACAGTTGCTGGGTAAGTTAAATATAACACTTTTTCTGGGTTGCACTTTGCTCCTCACAAGCTGATCTGATCTGATTTAGTCCTTTTAAGGTTAGAGACAGTGGTGCAGTGAATAAGGCCGGGGCAGCTGGGGAACTGACTGCTGTTTCCAAACCTGCTGTGTAATATTGGTTTAATTATTTCACTTTCCTCCGCCTGCTTCCTATCCCACCTCCTTTTGTCTGTGTAGATGGTAATCTGCTCAGTAAAGGCCTGCCTTGGCCTCCTTGGACTCTGCTGCGTAGGCAGTGACCTCCAGCCTTTAGTAAAATACAAATAAGGGTGTGACCCTAATTCTAATGTGAATGCAACAGTCAAATACACAAAAATAATTTTCAAGAATGTTCTTTTGAGATTGCTGTGTCAGGAGAGGTTAACCAAAACTATCAGCAATTAATGAAAATCAGTCCCTGTCTCATTGAGATACTATAACTGCAGTATAAACACTCAGAACAGAAAGTTTCAGAACCACTCACCTCCCCAAAGCCGCCTTTCCCTAGCACCCTGTACTGCCTAAACGTATTTTTCGTTACTGGTTGCCTGGAAGAAAAGGAAAAAAAAAAAAAGACACATTACATTTAATGCACTCTCTGTGATTTATTTATTTCAGGGCATACTTTTGAAAAGCAAAATAGATAAATATTATATAATCAAATTATTTCAAGGTAATTATATAGTATAATATAATATATAATTATGTAATTACATTACTTCAATGCAACGTATGGCTTGAACTTTTCAATTCCAACATATTAAGCTGTAATAAAATACAACACATTAGTGAGTCATCAGTATAATTTCAGCTAGCATCTTAGGACTGAGGAGGGTTCTGAATCTCCATTATATAGCTTTGGCCTTTGTTAAGCAGACACGAGGCATGAGAGCTTTGCAACAACACATGAATTCTGCAGATCATCTCCTGGTACGTCTTTTTAAGGGTAATGCTGGGCTAACATCTAATTACTTTGCTCGTTCTTCAAGTGGAGAAAATGAGACCCAAGATTCAATCACTATGTTTCTTACGTTTTCTTGACCTTAAGCAAAACAGGAAATCAATATGAAACAAGCAAAAAACAATCCCGGGAACTGGAATGGAGGATTCAGATCCCATTCACAGGAGGGGTAGGAGCAGGAAGCAGGGCTGGGAGCCCTTCCGGCCCAACCGGAATTACCTGCCTCTTGGGACCACACCACTGGGCAAAAAAGGAGGAAAAGCATCTCTTTCCTTTTGGGCATGTGAAACAGATTAGCTGAGACCATTCACCTAACAAGAAAGTCTCCTTTTTAAGCAAATTAGTAGACTCTTCTTTCTTTTCTTCTCCATCTAGTGAGTTAAATTGTGTGTATATTCAGTAGCAATTTAAAGGCAAGTTAAGGGTTAAATAAGTATCTCTGAGAACACATTGCTATGTAATTGTACAAGCACAGCCACCACAAGATCTTACAGGATTCCCACAAAATTCTGCTCTACCTAAAGGGCTGCAGCCCTAAATCTTACTTCCACCACATTCGCTATCATCGAAGTTTTACAGTGCGACAGAGAAAGTACTCTGGATTCTGAGACATCTGATTTTGTGTCCACCAGTCTATCACTGAAATTTTAAAATTACACTGCCAATCAATATGAACATTCATCAGAACCGCATAGGAGCTTTGTTTTCCTTTGGCGGGCAGCCAGCCGGCAGAGGGAGCACAATAACGTGGCTGTTCTAGCAGCAGCAGTGATGGGGTCGATGACAATCAAGAATAAACATTAAAGCAAATTGTTTCATATATGTTTGTTATTGTTTTTTATAAGTAGGTGAAGAAAAGCATGCAAATGGCCAAAACTAGAAGATGCTATTTTCAGGCTTCTAAGAAGACACTGAGAATGCTATTGGGGTTAAAAGCAACAATTAGCAGTGATAACTACGTGCTCAGCAATGTCCCTGGAGTAAATGGACTGTGTGACTATCCGTTTGAGCCAGCAGATTCCAATCACTAACATCTCTTTGCTTATCCTAAAAAAAACAGTTCTCCCAGCTTCTTAAGCTGGATAGGCACAGCCAATAGCTTCTCACATTCGTTGGGATAATGGAAAAAAAAATCCTCAAAGTATTTGAGAAAATTCCTTTATCCTAAATGAGAAAATGGCTAGGAAATAGCCTGGCTAGAGATGAATCATCTGATGTTTTTCAACTGAAATGGAAGGGTAAAATTCTGGATTCAGTCGAGATGGCATGTGGAGCATGTCTTGGCATGAAACGGCTCTCCCCTCTGCCCACCACTTCCCTTCCCTCTTGTGCAGCAGCTTTGTAACTTTCCAGGGAGACTTACTGGCACAGCTCCTTTAATCCCTGAGCTCTTACGCTTATACACACCACTCAAGGCTCTGGCCCTAACTGATCTGCCGTAATTAATGCCATTTGTGGAAACTGGTGCTTCTCTCAACTCAAGGTCACTGTTACCCAGCAGTGTTCATCTGCTACAGCACTCTCCAGCATGGAAGAGGCAAAGGTCCCTTCCCTGAAAATAAATACCCAGTAAGGCTGCTTGGTTATTAAATATGTCCTTAGAGGTCTAGCCAATAAATATGGTGTGAGGACCTACATGCTGCATTTTTGTCTGTTTTACAGTGTTTTCATAATTGCAATAACTGTTTAGACAAATAGTCACCGTATTCAGCTAAGCAGAAAGACAACAAATGTTGAACGTATTTTAAACATACCTAATACGCCTATCATACTTAATACCATTAAATGGCAGAACACTGTAGCTTTAGAAGCCAAAACAGGCTCCCTGGTGTTCTGGGAGGGATTTCTCTTTTATTATTTGCTTCCCTAGCAAGCAGCATCTGTTTCAGTCTTTCTTGGGCACAGTGTTTGCAAATATAAAAACCAGAGATTGGATGTGTAGCTTACATTTAGCAGTATAGATGCATGAGGGTAGGTCATAAACAAGCTCAATGTGCCCTTTTGCTGTGCCACAAATAGCTCACTCTGACAAGGCACAATGAAATTGGCCACAGAAGTTTCTCGGATCACTGAGGAGGCTTGGATTCCTATTTTTTATGGGCTATAAGTTTTGTCCTATTCACCAGGCATGCACAAGCATGCTGGGCAAAGAAAGTGCCCAAGCTGCTTGCAGGAGAATCATAGAATGGCTAGGGTTGGAAGGGACCTCAAGGATCAAGGATTATACATAACTCAGACACAAGTTGTGCTTGTTGGATGATCACATCTTGAGACACAGTTTGTGTTTAAATTGAATCCAAAGCCAGCATAACAATGACTTTTCTATGTGGCATCTTCCTGTGGCTAAACCATTACTTCGTCTTGAACCTTCTAACAATGAACAGCTGCAAGCAAATGCTAAAATTAGAAAAGCCTTCCTGGACCTCTCTGGGAGAATTTCCCTGGAGTATAGCTCAGGGAAATGGGGAATGAGTCTTGATGAATCTTTTCAAATGACAACAGTGGAAAGTAGAGAATTGCTGCACGGAGAGGGCCGTAAATGGCAGATATTGGGAGGACACAATAGTAATGCTGAAGGAAGGCCAAACTATTTACCTCAAAAGCAAAAGGAGTAAACTGGTAGTACCACCTCAACTGTTAGATTGAGATTATATTCTACAGGCTTTCCATGGAAATTGAAATAAATACTTTGTATTCATTTTTGTTTAAAAAAATAAATTGTGACACTTACCTTTCCAACCACTTCCACTGGAGAAACCTGTCGAAATACATGCTGTTCAGGTATTCTTGGAATGGTTCCCCACTGAGGTGGTCAAGGACAGATCTATCTCAGATGAAAAGGATATATAAGCATTTTAAAATCCTGAACTTGGAGTAAAAGAGAAACGAAATAAGAGGAGAAAATCCAGACTTCTTGAATGATAAGGACATTTGACGTCTACTTAATTGCTACTTTATTTTACTCATGGTTTCAACCTAGGAACAAAGTGATATGCTTATTGTGTTTTGTAACAGAAGACCTAACACCAGCTGCCTAGTAATATGTACTTGTTATGCTTGCTGAAAATTATCAAGGATTCTCCCACTGGCTTAAACAGATTTTTACAAAGGCTGTTAGGTACTAAACAATAAGTATATTTGCTTTTCTTAGTAAACTAAGACCGTCTTAATACAACACCCACAGCAGTAGAGCTCCTAAACTTTAGGAGATATTTACATCTGGGTTAAAAATTTCTGGATGAAGCCCATTTTTGTTCAGAAGAGAACATCGGGGGCATTATTTTGAGCAAAAAATAAAATCTGTCTCAACTCCTGCTATACAGAAGAACTGATAACTGATTAAAGTCAAAGGCATTTTTCTAATAGCAGTATGCCTCATAGAGTAAAACAGAGGAAGGAGAGTCTGAATAGGGATCTGAATTTGTTTCTGGATCAATAAAAAGAATTGGGTCCTCACATTAGGACAGCAAAGTCCTTATGGAAAGGACAATCTGCAGATGTTACCAATAAATGTTACTTATGACAGGCAACAAGCAGCCAAAGACCAAAAGACATTCCCTAAGGAAGGCCAAAGGTTTAGAGCTAAGAAAACTGAGGCTGAGCTGAGAGAGCTGCTGAGATGGAGGCTGTCATGCTGCTCACTGGAGGATGCTGACCTGGCGGTTTTGGTTCTTGAATTACTGAGGCTACTGCAACTGCCTCTGCTGGCAGTGGAGCCGATACATAAGTGTATATAGACACTGCTCTAGCTTTTGCTGGAGGATGAAATTCTCTCTGAAGAACTACTCTGGTTTGCAAATTGATAAACTGTGGCTCATCCTTGAGTGGTTCTAGACATGAGCAAACAATTCAGGAAGAATAATGCATCTCCTCAGCTCAGATTCCTTCCATTTATGAACCGCTATTCCTCCGTTTTTGGAATTTCTCAGCTGTTTGAATTTTTTATGAAAATTCAAGTTTACAAATAAAAACAAAAAAAAGGTCACCTAGCCTTAATGAGCTTTAGCAAATTTTCAAATTCAAACTGAAAATTATTGGGGAAATTGGGGGAAGGCAGGAGAAAAAAGTCAAAATACCAAAGATCGAAATAGCACATACAGCTATACACACATTTCTTCTACAGACTGATCTTCTCTAGAACAACTTGTCTGAAATTCATCCCCATTCGAACAACTTGTCTGAAATTCGTCCCCATTCCTGCTCCAACAGGACTAAGTTTCATATTTGTGTGCATGCTCCCCTTTTCAGTTTGGCTGTGAGCACTTCCAAAATTAACATTATTCTGTACGTTTAGTAAATGCCAACAGCAAATTTTTAAGACTTCCTTTTGAGCTCATTTCAGTCCACTTAAAACAATCAGCATATTTATGTACAAAGTCTCTAAGCTGGCTAATTTATCAGTTTTGCTTCAGAAGAAGGGATGGCTGTCTGTGAATAAGAGCCCGAATGAAGTGGAGCTCAATGTTAGCCCATTTCATTCAGTTAATTAAAAGTTTCACGTATTTCAGAGAACAATAGCTGCTTTTCAGCACTTGTTTGCTTTTAGTTCCCCTCTTTGGCAACAACAAAGTGCATTTTACAGTAAACTGTCAGCTTTCAAATCAATTTCAGAAATGGAAACGGGCATCAGGGTTTTCTATGTCAAGCACAGCTCTGCCTTTGTCACTGTGACTGGCACACACAACTGGTGTAAGTTATGCTAGCATCTCAACATGGACACTGGGCCAATGCAAGTAAACTAGTTATGCTATAAGAGAAGGCCAGAAATAACCCACATCTCCTACCAATGCAAAGAATAACTGGAAACAGAAAAGGTCAATGAAATGAGTCAAAACAATGAATGACAGCAGAGCGAATTTTACAAATCCCCATTACATCATCCAGGGAAAACAAACTGTGCTCAGCCAGAAACCACATGGGCCAGCTTGTGATGATCCCTCCTTTTCATATTTCTATTGGTTTACAATCACTGCTATGAACATACTCAGGTCAGTATTTGCAAATGCAGACTGCATACCTGGAGCTTTAGAACATAATAGTGCAAATTGCCTCGCCATTACAAAACCTGATAAGCCTTTTCCCAGACAAAGGATGAAATAATGCACATTCATTTGAACTCCACAGACAGACAGAAAGCTTTAAAAAAGCCCCATTCTCCTGCTGAAGATTTTCTGGAAAAGCCATGCAGAGCAAGTTTGCACATTCCTCTGTCTAAATGGACTGTATAGCCACTTAATTTTTATTCACTTTGAAACAGAGATGTTTTCTTTGGATATATTAGCATTGTAGCTCTTTTCACGCAGCATGAAATCCATGGCTGGTTCACTTGGCTAGAACGCTCTGTCAAATACCTAAAACACTAAGTGCTTGTGTGTAGTGTATATAATGGCATGGAAATATTTATTATATTTCGTTGGGATGAAATGACTTCACTGCTTGTCAGTTATGCCTCTAAGATTATGAATGTAAGCTGAAGGTACATGCCCTGATTTCAAATCGAAATTTCTCTCTTTACCTGACAGTCTTTACAAGCTGCTGACTGCAGCCGTGTGGTCTTTGGATATCAAGTTATACTTACTTTGTACAGTGAGAGAATAGCTCTTTGCAGGGACTGTTTTCGAGTTTTTCCTCTGTCTGTTGGATAAGATCTTGACTGACTTCTGGAACGTAAGCTGGAGACTGGGGGGAGAACAGAGGGGCACATTATCTCTGTGATGAGGTGCAGATTCTCCTCTGTTAGCATGTAAAAGACACATTCATTATTTATTCCCTGCACTGCTTCAATTCAATTCCAGTGGTTGTGTAAAAGCAAAGGAGCTTTACGTCAAACAGTAAAATAGGATACCGTGGTAACTCACTCCACATTCCACTCTATCCTCACATTGCTTTTCTGCCTTCTCCTGTACCTTCACCTCCTTGCCCAGCCTCATGAATATGCAGGACCTGCTCCTTGCCAATTCTTTGAACTGCTCCCTTGCATCCCGTGAAAAATGTGCTGGCCTGAACTGTGTACAGGCCATTCTCTTAAACAAAAGAGAATTTGCCCAGTGTTTTCACTTCACTGATGATTCATTGTGCTGTCTGAAAAATCCATTTTTTTTTTTTTTTTAAACTAGCAAGATTTCAAAGAAAAACAAGAGCAGAGCATTTGTATATATTGATTTTTATATCAGTAGTATAACAAAATGCATACATAAGTGTCTGGATGCTTTAATTCATCATTAGAAGGACAAAAATAATCTGTCAGTTTTAAAATAATCATATCGAAAAGGAGCTATGTCAACCAAGCACATAAACTCTTTTCATCCTCTCCTCCTTTCAGAGAGACTGTACATTCAGCTCCTTCAAAAAGCCCTTACCAAAGAGAGGTCTTTCGCAGTACGCCTTGATGGTTAACCAGTTTAGGGCCTTTGGGACTAATTATCTATAAAGACAGTTTTTAGGGAGCCCACATTCTTACTCATTAAAAGTATACTGTAATTATATAAAAAAGTGTAAATGCATGTACGTGTGTGTGTACAACTATTTATAGACATTTTCACACTCACATGAAAGCCCCTTTCTATAACCAATAGGATTTGGGAATTTTCAATTTACCCAGCCACAGATGACAAAAACCCCTCCTGCAGAAGATGTAGAGCTTGGTAAGGTTCCCCATCCATGGCCACGACTACCAGATGTGCTCAGTGGGTGGGTCATAGAGCATCATCACTCATTCCTGGCCAGATGTTCTCATTAACTCACCCTTAGTTAGAGATATCTTGGCAAGCACTGAAATGCATTACAGGCAGAGTTCAAAAACACTGGGAATGAGGACAGAAGAAGGGCAGAGGTAGAACTGGATAAAATCTCCACCATGGTGAAAGCTGAATAAGTCTTTTACCTTTTCCATCCTCTTTCTTAAATGTGAATTTGAGCCTGGTTGTGTCATGAAAAACTAAGATTTTCTACTTGAATGTTTTTAAAGGGGACCTTGGTTTACAGAACTGTCTGTGTATGTTGTATAATGCAGTTCCACTATTTAGCCTTGAAAGACAATCTGCAAAGCATGTTGGATATCACTGACCTCACTCAAAAATTTCCTCTTTTACACCATATGTTCCTCCATTTAATCAACCAAAGATATCTAGAGAACATCCACTTTTAATCACAAAGTATCTTGCTAATTATTAAGGAGTCTCACAGTTTTTTGGGAAGTAGATGAGCCCCCATATTCTGGGGCTGAGAATTGTAGAGCAATTTCAGGACACCGGATAACTTACAGAAATTCCTAACCATAGGTAGCTAAATCATAGGTGACTAAATCTTAGACCTAGTTTTAGCTCAAGGGAGTAAGGAGAGGCAAGAGAGTGAAGCAGTGAAAGAAGCAGGAATAAAACCCAATCCTCCTTTTTCCAGACCTACAGCTTCTGGATTGAAAATATGGGGAAAAAATGCAGGAAAGTAAAAACAAGAGCAAAGAAAAAGGCTTTTTACGGAATATTCAGATAGGAACCAAAGCCCAATGACCAGCAGCATTTCAGCTAATTTTGACTAGGAGCCATGGATTAACACCCCTTGTTTTCCAGCTTGCACAGTTAATGGGGTGTGCTCTACAGCTCAAAGGCAACCCAGAGCCTATATGTGGCTGCATGAGCCTCTGCTCTGACGCATGGTTATCCTGAACATCTCTGATTTATGGGGTACAGAAACACTGCTGAACTCCATAGTCTTTGTGCTGCTGTGGATCAGGAGTATATTTTCTGATGTGAATTAGAAAAAAATGACACTAGGGTTTCTAGATGAAATTACTGCCTGTAAAATCTAGCATTTGCTGTAGATTTATAGACCAAATTGGGAACCAAAAGGTATGTATTAAACCTCCTAAACAAAGCCCTAAATTAAAATAATAAGACATTTAGACCAAGTGACTTGATTCTTACAGATGCTAGTCAACCTCATTTCTCAGTGTCTTTACTGGCAGAAATATGCCTTGGTAGTGGTGTTGAAAACTGCACACAGATTTACTGTACAGTTGTTGCTTGCTTACAGAGCCATCTCCTAAAGTCCTTAGAGCTTTGAAAAAGATCTTGTTTATTCTAGTCCCAAATTACAAATAAAAGGTCCTTACTGTGGATAAACAGATTTGGAAATTCTGCATGCCTCTTCCCCTCTTTCATATGTCTGTATCCTCTCTGCTGCCTAAGCCACAGCAATAATTCAATCAAATTTTGTCTCAGATCAAAGAACATTTGAAAAAAAAAAAATTATCTACATAAACTAATAAGTCTTTCATAATGTTGAAATGAAATTCTTATAAAGGGGTGAAGAATGAATGAAAAAAAACCTGTAAGACAATGTCAGAAGTACTTTAAAAAGGCATTAACTGTGATTCCTCTCTCTACAAATAAGGTAATAAGTACGACTGCAACCCTGGGCTTCAGAAGAGCCAACTTTGACCTTTTCAAGGACTTATTTGGACATATCCCCTGGGTTAAAGCATTGGTGGCACAGGAGAGTTGATTGACATTTAAGCACCACTTTTTCCAAACTCAAGATTGGTGCATCCCTAAGAGTGAGAAATCAGGCAAAGGGGGCAGGAGACCCATATGGGTATGTAAGGAGCTCGTGAAAAAACTCAAATGGAAGAGCTTGCTTTAGCAGAGGCTTGGACTAGAAGATCTCCAGAGACCCCTTCCAATCCCTATTGTTCTGTGATTTGTGGAAGACAGTCACCACTTGGTTTTTCAAAAACACCCGTCATTGACCTTTGAGTCTTTGCATCCTCTGAACAAAGCAGAAGCAAATTAACAATATCAAGTAAAGACTCACAAATACACTGACATTCTGTACATGGACTAGAGCATTACAGTGTAAAGCAAACACTGTACTAAATCACTTCACTTTCTGTAAGAGAAAACACTTTTTTCTCAAGCTAATCATTTCTACCTACATCTGTAGGTGTAGCAGGAGGAATCGTGTCAATATGCAGACCTTCATGTTTAGAACTAGGAGAGTCCCCACACATATGGGATGAGGTACCTGACTTGCCCAACCCTGCACAGTCCAGGGAGTCTGTGTATGACTCTTTCTAAGGTTTTCTTTAACACTTCATAGTTTCCACTGCTCCCATTAAATAATGATTTTCCTTGTTGGAGTATTGTGCATATCTACAGCCTTCGAATCTTAAACAAAACCAGAAACAATTGCAAACCCAAATCCAGCTCGTCAAACCTACTTTGGCTTCTCCAGAGACCAGTTGGGTGGCACAGGTTATGAATGTAAGCAAGCATTTGGATCCCAAGAGTGAAAACTTCCAAAGGCAACACTTCAGCCACTCACAGAAGAAAAAGTTGTTTCTTCCCTGGAGAGGTGCAAAAGGTTTCTGCAGCGCTAATGAAATGGTTATTAACTCTCTCTCACTGCATTATAGGTACTGACTGTAGAAGCAAACTTGGCTTCCACCGTGGAACATGCACCTTTCTGAGCATATTAAATGTCCTGAAGCAGCTGGGAGACCCACACACCATCATTAAGTCCATTCCTTCTGAACATGGGAGAAGGGATATTCTGCTAACTCTTCAGAAACACCTGCAGAAACCTGTTACATTCCCTTGTATCAAAACAAAGCGTAGTTTTAACAAATACAATTCTGTATTTTCTGTAATGACTATTCCGTTTCTCAAAGGTAAATAAATTGATTTTGATCTCACAGTAATGTAAATCAGATGCCAATCAAATTAACAAAGAAATGCTAGGGAACTAATGGAACTAGCTAATGGAACTGAACTCAGATTCATGGTCCAAGATTATGGCAGTGCCAGAAGTGCTTAAATGGATTCAACAACAATTTCTCTCATCAGATTACTTTTTTTTTTTAAACCAAATAGTCCAACAAAAGTCCAAAAGTTTGCCAGGTTTTGACCAAAATCTCCTATCTCCTCTATCTTCACATTTGTGTTCAGAAAATAAAAGCCTTATGTATATTTTGGTAGCAAAGTAACAGCTCAGTTTTATGATGCCCTCCTTTAATTTTTAAGAAAAAATGTGCAACTAGCACATTAGTGTTTATCTGGAAAACAGGAAATGGACACACAGTTACATTTGATTGCCAGTAACATACTGAGAAAAATATGAATTTCTAATTTTTTTTTCTAATTTAAAGGACAAAAGACAGCCCCATAGCTGCTCTTCCAGCTCCAGTAATGGCTTGAGAACAGCTGAGATGTCACACACTTGTTCAAAGTTAGTTATGGTTATATCAACAAAACTTGGAGTTTCTTCCAAATCAGACCTGCAAGACAGTTTTCATGTTTTACTAAGAGGTTCATTTCAGCTTCTCCCCATTCCTCTCCACTGGGATGCAGTGACTGATAACAGCACGGCAGCTAGGATTGAAACTGTACGCCTTATTTACTATAAATGCCACCCATAAATATGAGTTTTGGTGGGTGCAGAGGGCACCACCATGACAATACAGTCTGTCTTTGCTGCACTGCCGTTGTTTGTCCCTGACAGCCTGGATGCGAGGAGAACCATGCCATGCAGCTCTATGTGTGCTACACCTTCCCTATCACAGCCCTCAGCACCTCACCAAAGTACCAGAAAGAAGCAAAATCTGATTTAGACTCACATGAAAGCTTCCAGGCTGTGTAACTCCCTATTATCTGTTATTTTAAGCATTATGTTGTACCAAGCTATTTTAAAAATGTAAACTCTTTTGACAGACAATAAGTTTTGCCACAGGCAGCTTCATTCAGCCCTTCAAGACACAACATTGTTGACCTTCAGTGAACAGGACAGAAAACAAATAAGCCTCCTCATAAGATCATGCCTACACACTTGACACGGTACTTACAGCACTTCTCTGATGGCATTCCCCTGTAACTGTGGGAAAGGCACCCAGCCTTTGTACCAGCTAAGCAAGCTCATTGTAAAGCTGAAACAGCACAGAAGGCATTCTGTCTGTTGCTTTTAATTTTACTTTTTCCTCAAAACATGTAATTTGTCATACTTCTTCCCAGACAGAACTGCCAAATCTTTAAAATAGGTGAGATTGGTACAGAAGTTAACGCTACTAGAGTTGTCCCAAAATCTGTGGAAGTGAAAACAGGCAAACAGGTAGCAGAGATTTGCAACTCAAATGAGTAGCAGCATTTTCTTGATAATTCAATCAGGTGGGGTTTGCCTTTCTGAAACCAGGGTGGGGTGAGCAGCAGCTGTCACCAATGATTTCCAGAACCTGCATGGGGCCCATAACAGATGCATGGTGACACAAACTTACCCAAGTGTCTGTGCAGATTTGGTTTATTGCCTGTAAGGCTTCTGTTTCTGCAGACAAAGTGCTCAAATGACATGGGGAACCTGACCCCCACTTTGGGTCACCACGGTTTGAGAAAGCTAGAGAGAGCTGACCAGAGCAAGACTGTCCTGAGGGTTGAGAAACATCCCTAGAAGAAAATGCTAAATGCTATCGAGGAACTAGATTTGTTTAGTCTAGATAAGTAAGAGTGAAACATGGAAAAGGTATTTAAATGTATAAATGTTTTTAACAAAGAGAACAGGAAATAAATAATTCTGCATACTCTGGTCTACACCAAGAAAACAATTTGAAAAAAAATCCACTTAATTGGATGTGAAGATTTTTTTCTGATTTCCCACGTGGGTTACCACAAGAAGATGCATACAAATACTGTGCAAACTGTTCTCAGAGGAGTGAATGTAGAAAGCAGAAAGGCATCTATTGAGGAGCTCAGTGTATTTAATATATTCTCAGTGTAAGAGGCTCTGGAGCCTCCTTCCAGTCCTCTGTAGCAAGATTCTGCAAAACTCTGCTCTGAAAAACACTGGTGCATGCCATGGCCCTGAAAACACATGTTGAAGGATGCCTTTATGCTGAGTGCTCTCTAAAAGAAACCTGCAGCTCTGAGCAAAGAACCTCTGCCTAATTATTTGATTTCTCCTTAAAAGTAAGTATCATCTTTGCAAATGAACAGCCTTGCTTCAAAGATATTCAGTCACCACTGTCTCTAACAAAAAGAAATAGCTTTCAGAACCATGAATTTCAGCTAAATATTCAGATCAGAAGAAGGGATGGCATTGACTTTTGTCAGACTGACTTTGCAACAAACAGAGTGGGTCTTTAGTCCAGAGAGATAATGGTAATGCTTTATCCTTACACAGTGCCTTTCTTCTAAGAACCTCAAAACTTTACAACTTTGCTGCACAATTAAGTGCTCATCAAATAGCTGGCAATCTTACAGTATTTTGAAGAACAGGATGGTGAAGAATTCTGTTTTGCTGAAGTACTGATCATATTCATCCGTGACTGAAATCAAAGAAGTCTTACTGAGATAAATGAAAGCCAGAAATGCTGAGTCCTCAAATCAGTTCGTTTGTAGCTTTTGCAATTAGTCAAAAAGGAATAGAAACCTAGAAATACAGGTTTGTCTTTTTATAGCAACTCTTGCCAGTGGGTGAGTCATCATAGTATCTTGAAGCACGATTGTTCATAACAATGATATGGACCAGAAAGATATCACACTTCTTAGAACAAACAGACTTCTTACAAACTTTATGATTATAACTGCTCTCCTGGCAAGTTTCAGATGTGCAGCCATGATACTGAAATTATAAGAGTTACTTTAAAAGTCACTTGCACAAAACAAATAATGTGCAGCATATGTTATGTCTCAGGTTATGAAAACATTCCACAACAAACTAGCTTAAAACAATTAAAAATGTTTCATTCAACGGACAAAAGTTCAAGCCATAACTTTTCTTGAGCTGTCTTTGGTTCCAAGCACATCCGTCTTAATGATGTGTGTATTTTCAGATTTTGACAGCAATTTTCTACATATGATCTATTTGCAAATCTCTACATAGATTTGCTGCTAGTAAAGAACTCAAAACTATGGAAGAAGCAGGCTAAAATGAACTTCACTGTGAGATGGTGACTGATGTGATGAGAAGAGTTCATCCATAGAGACCTGGAAACAATGGTTCCATCCAGTTGTTGTGACGCTGCATTTAATTTGCTGTCACACAGCTGTGGCCCAAGAGACCAACAACAGAGGGCAACAGTTTGTATCATACTGTGTCACATGCAGTGCCATTTCTGCTGTTGCTCTGGCACATCACATCCTTCTACAAAGAAAGGCCCATCTAGCAGGGGGAGACATTAATGGGGCGGTAGCAGTAGTGTGACTATCTGTGGTGACTCTGAGACCAACACTCATAAGGAGTCATAAGGAGGACTGTAATTAAACTGGCTACTAAAAGAAAGAAGCCTAGCTCGATGTATGTAAGTCATCTTGGCAGCTGCATGGTAGATGCAAAATCTGGGAACGGCAAAGTCTATATGCTCAAGTTATACATGTTTTTAAAGGGGAAAAATCATGAAAGGCCAAACAGAGCATCAGGTTGTGCCTCTTTGTGCTTCTTGTGCTCATCTGCTAGCTGTGACCAGAGGTTCACCCCAAGAACTGGCTCTCGGCATCTTCCTCAGGGCCTGCACAGCTGCCTGCATGGCAGGAAGATGCCAACACAGAGCACAGTGTGGGCACAGCCTGTCCCACGGTGGGGACACATCTCCTGTTCAGAGCAGGGCCTGACCACAGCTGACCAAGGCCTGTGCCATAGCCTGGCGAACAGTCTAGAAGCAGTGGCAAATGACAGAGGAGAACTATGAAAGATGTGATAGGGAAAAATGCAAAGGAAAGTAGCGAGAGAGAAGATAGAACAGACAGTCTTGGTGGCAGTTTGATTTTAGGAAGTCCAGGTTAAGCATGTATTTCAACCTGGTGAGGCAAAGGTTGCCAGCACTGTCACAGCCTCCTGACTCCTTTTAGTTTTAAACCCAAAAATGTTGGAACGTTCTTTTTTCTTGCCCTGTGTCTGATCTTGATCAGATTTAGCAGTATTTGTTGTAAACAGCCAATTCTACATCAGGAGCAGCTGCAACGTTTTAAGTAATCAACTTCTGCATTTTCTTTTTATTTTTTGTCCTACCACAAAGTCATCTGGGTCTGTATGAGGCAAACCAGTAAAGCACAAGGCTTCATAATTCCAGGATATTTTCTTTGAGATGACAGATGTAGGAATTGGCAGTGAGGCAGATGGGGAACATGGAGAGCAGCTGTATTATTAGCAGCAATTCATCTACTAATACAGTGTGCAGACATTACCTGAAAATCAGGGGGGACATACTGCACTGCATACCCATTGTGAGAGCTAAACCTTCCAGTGCAAACCAGTAGCAGTAGCCCTGAGAATGGGAAGATGTTAAATATCTTAGTCAAGATTACAAAAGTGGATCATTGACCCACTCTTATGAAAAACAGCATGGTCTCGTGTCTCAAATAGCAAATAGCAGTTTCAGTACTGAGAGCAAGATCACTTGCTGGTAGCTAAATGAAGCAAATCAGCAGTGCCTATTAACTGTGGAGTTTGTTTTGTAGCTGCAAACCGATCTGGAGCCATGATGAATCTGTTTTCCCTCAAATTCTACTAAATTATCAGAAGATTTGTTGACACAGAAAAATACAACTGAACGAAGACAATAGAGCCCTCAGCAAACAGCTGAACGTGTTCTTCTACTGGGAGGGGCTGTACTAATCCATCACAAAATGCTAACAACCTCAGTTTATGAACTTATATATTGTAATAGACATGATCTAGCTTCAGGCTGATTTGCTTGCTCCAGACTCACTGGGCTGCCTGTCAGGCTTCAGCAAACCTGTGAGTAGGGAAAGAAGTTTCTTCTCTGGGTTTCTAGCATCTTTCCTTTTTGGCGATTGGAACAAGTTGCAGTCTTTGAACTGTGTCATTCCTTGGACAACTTAGCAGACATTGTGGTGTCTCTTCTGACTAAGACATGGAAAGCATAAAAAGCATTTTTCATGCTCTCCTGTTAATCACCAGCAGGCTCTGCTAACTGGACCTTGTCATGTCCATTCTCAGTAAACCATTCTGTAGTTGTGACAATTGAAATGCTCTTTTCTAGAAACCAAATTTCTGCTTTTGATGGTGACAACTGCAATGCGAACAGTGTGAGTAAAAATGTTTCCCAAATAAAAACTTTCAATCCAAAGTGTGGTTTCATTGGAATGTTAAATTATTTAGTTCGGAGAAATCTCAAGGCATAACCACAACATTAATTACAGAGCAACAAAAGAAGGGAAAAGATTGCCTGGATCAAGGAGAAATTTCCTCCTGGCTCCTATAGGTGACCAGAGGAAATCTTTCAAAGCTCCATAGAAAGTAGTTTTGAAGTAACGGAATGTCTCAGGAGACAAAATTTAGTTGTCTCATCAGCTTCTTTTGCAAGTCCTGTGAATCAGCTGCAGGCTTTATGCTCTTCAGATAAATAGAACCACGCACTGCAAACCTAACCAGCTTTGGGGTTTCTGGTACAGCTTAGATTGAGAACGTAAACTGGTCACCACAGAAACTCTGCTTTTGACTTCAAATAGCGAAGAACTCGGCTTCACAACAATTACGTAACATTTTTCAGTATCTTTAAACACTATTGCTTCTCCACATGCAGTGTTTCAATACATCTCTGGAAACCTTCTTACAGAGGTTTCTTCACCACTAAAAGAACTTTTCCTTCTTTGTGTAGACACAAAGGTTTATAGGTTTTGAAGTGCTCATAAACTAGCAGCTGAAATTGTTTTTGTAGACATAAAGGGGAAGGGAAGTATGTTTGAGCCTTCTCCCCCTTTGAAAACATTTTACAAACAGATTAAAGCGTAAAAACAGATGAACTACTCAGTGTCAGTTGCTGTCAGTAGGATGAGTAGTTTAAGAACAGAAAGAAGACTAATTCTAACCAAAGTTAGGCTACTCACGCAATCCTTGGAAGTGTCACTGGCTCAGAAGGTAACCTTTTTTTAGCAACCTCAACTGAACCACTGCCACAGTGTATTTCTACAGCCAGCCAGATGTTTGATCACATTTTTGGAAACAAACAGTATTCTCCACATTAGTGGCAACAAAGATACAAAGATGACAGGGCAATTTTGACAGCTTCTGTTCTCAAAAGGTTTCTTCTCTGGCCATGTGCGCTTAATATGTTAGGATAGCATCCAGCGTCCAGCCTCATATCAGAACCTTTCTACCTTTTAATGTCCTCCCTCACTCATGGATAGCCTAAAAATTAGCAATTAATCTTATGTTGCAATAGTCTCAGCTTGGCTTTCTCTGGTAAACCGAATGTCATTTGTACCATTAAAAAAAAAATCTCTGAAACTATAAACATACATTTACAACCTCAACGTTACTGAATGGCTTTCTTGCAGGAAAACAAACAGATGCCTCTTGAATTCACTCCTCTGAAACATAAGCCTGTAAACATCAGTAACCCTTGCCTTGCAAACCACTCTCGCACTGAAGTCCATGAGCTGTTTGCTTTGAACAAAGGTAACTCATGCATGAAAGCCTGATCCAGGTTGCACTTAAGCCTGTATTGCTTTATCATTTTCAGTGGGGATTTTGCAGACTGTGCTTTCATCTTTTTACAAATGAGGTCAAAATCCTGGGGAAATATCTGGAGAAACTAAAATCCAACAGAGAGTTTGGGAAGGCCTTGGAAAAGATTAGAAAGTGAAGTAAATAAATATCAGTCAGGAAACAGTGGGCTGCTCACAGAAAGACTGGAAACATAGAATCATAGAACCATAGAATTGCTCAGGTTGGAAAAGACCTTAACGATCATCAACTCCAACCTCAACCTAATCATACTACCCTAACTCTAACAATCCTCCACTAAATCATGTCTCTGAGCATGAAAGCAAGCAAAATCACTATCAAGCACTGCTGGAAACAGGTCATTCCCTAATCACTTGTGTCACCCAATCCATTAACAACCATATGGTAATTGCCTTCAGCAAAAAACTGGGGGGAAACATTTATTGTAGGAGATCACACACTGTTTGCAGTGGCATTTTCCACTCTTTCTCTGCTTTGCTTGTGGGACAAACAACATCTGTGGTAGGACAATAATCTCACTATATGCTTAATTTTTGACTTAGGTTTGACACAAGCTTGGCTAAATAATAATAAATAAATATACAAACTGAGGCTTAGCATGTGAGTTAAATGAGTTTTCTAATTATAGCTGTAGTACTGAAAAACAACAACAAAATGGAATAGTTTGAAGTGCCACATTTCCACAACTTGAATGTGTTGGTTACTTTACAATCCACCTGTAGTGAAAAGATTTTTTTTAATAATTATTTTCCTATTCTTTATGCTTGTATACAGATATTGTAATTAATTTGAATACATTTATTGTCTGTGAAATATAAAACATTCCTTTTGGTAGTGCTCTAGTTCTTGGTTCCAAGTTAAAATAATGGAAAATCATTAGCTTAGCAATTCATCCAATTGCATTATACCAGCCAAAGAGGTCAGTCTCAGGCATTTCATTTGAATTTGCTTGGCCCATTCTTGTAAGGCTACTCAGTTGATTAAGTTTCTAGCTGAAGAGGCTGTTTTTTCAGAATCTTAATTTCCTGCTGTTAGGGAAGCAGTTGAGTAAGAAGATATGTTTAACATTTTTTGATCATATGCTTCTAAATTCTCTTCCTTGTTGAGGTCAAGTCTACAGTTGCCTGCTACCACTTCTGAGTTTAGCTCAATGAATCTTAAGCCCAAAAGACATTTGTCGACTCATTTTGCTTTTAGCTTCAGGAGGCCAAAGCTGAAACAATCAGAAAAAATCCTGCAAGTTACAATGAGCGCACTGAACAGCTGTGAAGGACAATCAAGCAAAGCTATCCTGTTGAGAAACTGCCCACAGAAATCTGTGTGGATTTGCTATACAATATCATTTAAGGCACTCTATTGCACTTAGAGTGGAATTCACCTTACTGCACTTCAATCATCTAAGAAATGAGTCACTTAAAGTCACCCTGAGCAGTAGAAAGATAGAGGAACTTCATCTCTCTGGTCTAGATGATCCTGTGTTTGGATAGGCCATGTTTACAATGTGTGCTTTGGGAGCGTAAGAGGCTAGACCCACTGAAGCTCTATTTTAGTATGTTATTTTGTGTAAAAGTAGCCTCCTGCAGACTGCTTTGATATCTTGCAAGGCAGTGTTTCAGACAGCTGAAAAAACTTGATTTCTTTTTTCCATGTGGACACATTTTCAGACAGAATAGACTGTATCTGGGGAAGCTGAATGAACCTTAAAGGCTTAATATTAACTTCTCTGGCCATTAGGTAAACCAAATGAAGTGTATATAAGTGGTGAGGGGTATGCAGATTGGATAAGGAAAAGATAACTCTTTGAAAAGCCAACGGTATCCTGGACTGCATCAAAAGAGGGGTGGCCAGCAGGAAGAGGAAGGTTGTTGTCCCCCTCTACTGTGCCCTCGTGGGGCACGATCTGGAGTATTGCATCCAGGCCTGCAGCCCACAGCACAAGAAAGATGTGGAGCTGATGAAGAGAGTTGAGAGGAGGGCCACGAAGATGATCAGAGGGCTGGAGCACCACTCCTATGAAGAAAGGCTGAGAGAGCCAGGCTTATATGGCTTGGAGAAGAGAAGGCTTTGGAGAGACCTCATTATGGACTTCCAATACTTGAAGGGAACTTACAAGCAGGAGAGAGACCAACTTTTTATAGGATAGTGATAGGACAAGGAGAAATGGATTTACACTAAAAGAGGGGAGATTTAGGTTAGACATTAGGAAGAAATTCTTTACTCAGAGTGTGGTGAGACACCGGCACAGGCTGCCCAGAATGGTGTGGGTGCCCCATCCCTGGAGGTATTCAAGGCCAGGCTGGATGAGGCCCTGAGCAGCTTGATCTGGTGGGGGTCAACCAGCCCATGGCAGGGGGTTGGAAGTGGATGATCTTTAAGGTCCCTTCCAACCTAAGCCATTCTCTGATTCTATGTTAATGAGCATATTTGTTAGCCAAGGGCAGACAAGTACATCTTTCCAGTTCTCAGATAATCCTGAGCAGGCTGCACTTTATTTGCACGGTGTTCTCAGCCTTTTCAAATATCCTGGCTAGTCTCCAAGAGGAGTCATAGCAGCGTGGGGGGCTTGCCTTGCCTCAGCAGACAGCTGTGAGCCAGGTTTACATGTGTGGTTGACATGAATTAGCTGAAGTAAGTTTCCATTTTCCACAGGGTCAAGTCAGAGCACTTCCAGCAAACACAGGGCAGCTAGAAGGCTTTTGCCCACTGAGCAAGTCATCCCAATGGTTTTTCTGACCACAAACGACAGTTATGAAGCGTCTCCTCTGCGTGAGAGTTGTAAACTTGGGAGTGTAACCTCTCAAGAATGACAAGGAAGGAAAAGCAAAGCTTCAAATAATAATACTACCTAGCGTAAAACTAATATGGTTTACGGCCTTCAACCAATGCGAGCAAGTACAGTGCAAATGCAGCTCTCCTTAAACTAAAAGGACACAGAGGACTGCCCAAGGACCTACTGTGGAGCAACACCATCGAGATAGAGCAGACTCCATGTTATTTCTGTAGGCTCTTGTGCAGTTTGACTTCATTGCAGGAGACAGAAATGCTCAGTAAGTGTTTAGTTAACTAACATTTGTATTATAAACAGTGGGTAAAGGATGAGGAAATAAGACTTGAGCAAACCATGAGAAAATGCATTTTAGTCTGAGACCACAGCAAAGGAACTGCTAATCAAGGCAACCCTGATTTTTCAGATTACTTTGATGCCCTGTATTACTGCCTGGCTGCAGTGGCAGAAGAATGCTTATTAAAATACTTTCAGATTAAAAAGCATTAATTTGAGTAACAAGGCTGCCATACTGCTGCTCAAGTATTTTCCCAAAATCAAAAAAATCAAAGATGAGCTGAGAAGAGTACTTTTCTGAACTAAGATGTAGTGATCAGCACAGATATTGATTGTGTTATCTCTGGAACAATAACAAGAATTATATATTGATTTACTGGAGACTGGATTATGCATTGATTATGCTATCTGCAAAGTAGATAGCTAAGTAATGCTATAATCTCTGGCTAAAATGGTGCCTACAGAGTAGTGAAGTCAATAGAACAGGGAGATGAGAAATCCATTGAGTCACAGTGTAAAGTCCCAGGGCAATTAATTAAATGGCAAAACTCCTTGGCTCAAGTAAGGCCAGGATTCCTACTTAAGTATTTAGCATCGTGCAAAGTCTACTAATGGGAACTCAAAGGACACAGTGAATAGCATTTTGAGCAAGTAAATAATTCTAACCTACCCTAAGTCCAAGTAACACATTGTGTTCAGACAGGCACTTCATTCATTTCTTATTTCAATTGGGTCCTTAATGAAATGCATAGGGTTTAGAAAAACTTGAAAACCAGCTCAGAAGATAGCTCTTATACCAAGCCTTAAGGGACCATCCACAGTAGCCAGTGAAAAGCAATACTGTGTTGACCTTTTATCACTAAGATAACAAGCTTACAAAGGAATAGAGATGACTTGCTGGATATAAGTGATAAAAGCTGAATTTGTACCAGAAATGTAACAATGTAGAAAAGAGACCCAGAAGGCTCCCTTTTGAAAATGCAAAGCCTCATCTCATGTTTTACTATGCAGGTTGCTTTACAGAAGCTTAATGGTTGTTGTGGGTTTGTTTCCCCCCTCTGAATTTCACTTACAGTAACATTCAGCTTTTATTTTGGCCTCTTCAAAAACTAATTATAAAATCTTCCTAGAAGGCATTTAGTAAAACTAAACAGTTAGAGGAAGAGATCTCAGTACTGGAATCCAATTCCTGGTATGACCTGCCCTTCCACAATTGGGATTCAGCCAGAACCATTAAGAAGTGATGCATGAAACTTTTCTTACGGAGATGGAAGTTTTTAGTGATCAGAGAATATGACTCACTCAGAAGCACAAGTGTCAAAGTTTACATTTATTTTCCTGGTGAAAATCGGAAGGGAAGGAGAGAACAACATGAAGGAAAAAATGCTTGCCATCACGATTAAAGCAACGGTGTGCAAAAAGAAAACTCTGTGGCAATGTGCAGAACTAAGAATGGGTGCTTGTGAGTGTGAGCCTGGACTCAGCTGCATGACTTTTCCCAGTAGAAAGGCTCATAAATCATTTTAATTTCATCTCACCCATCTTACATAAGTATTTTCTTCTGCAGAAAGAACTGATAGAAGAGCACTTTTTAGCCAGCAGACAAGTGGAAGGCCAGGCACTGCTGATCAACCAGTTTCCCTTTCATAGCACTTTTTCCTCCCTTCCTTATCCTATAATTGTTCATATAAACAAAGACATATTTCCATTTAGCAAAATACCCATTGCTCTCTGTAGGCTGGAGTAAGGAGGTTACTGCTGCACACAGCTAACCTCTTGCAGCAAAGAAAGACATTGAAAATGTGGCCTTTATTCTCTGCGTTTCCTGGAGGAAAGGCAATGGAACAGGAATTCAGATAAGAAAACTAACTGTTGCTGTTCTTCATATTCTGTGAAGTGTATTAATGGGGATAACAATACACATTAGACATCCTATTCAGTAACGTTTTGAGTACACAACTGGGTTCAAATATAAACTATAATGACATATGGAGACTGTCTTAATAGCCATTTCAAATTAATTTAGTTTTATATAGTGTCTCTCAAAGTATCTCAAGGTGGTGGCTTTGCAGTGAAAAAGAAAATAAAGGGCTAGTGATTTAGTGGAGTAAGGCACAGTGGCTTTCAAAAAGGAAGGCAAAAATGTTGCAGTCAGATGCATAACTCTAATCTGAGAGCAGCACAAAGGTAAACACATCCCTTCACTCTTGCAGTACCAGAAGCCCAGTAATGAAGACATGCTGGGTTCAGTTAAACTGAACCATTCCATGAAGCACTGAGAGTTTTTCTATTTGCAGACAGAACTGGAACCTAAATCTGAAACATTCCCACTCAACTGTTGAGATTAAGAAAAGCCAGGAAATAAATATTTGTGACCAATTCATTTTAGCAGTTTTACCATTATATTTCACAACCTCAGAAATTTTAGACTTCCTGTGGGTTGGACTTTTGCCCTACAGGCTTATTAAGTCAAAAAGGCAGCTTTAAGTGCTTTTTTCATGGAAACTGTAAAAGCTTCTCTTGAAGAAGCAGGACTCCAGTCAAGAAATCTCGGTGTTGTGGTGACCACTGTGCTGCTCCTGTGAAGTAAAGATGGCCAGTAGATGAGCGTCCCCTCAGATCAAGGGATGGAAGTGGCACACACCTTGTGGGACACAGGACTCCTGTTGATGAGGCCCTCTCACCAGTGCTTATCCCCACAGGGCCTTGAGGAGTGGCCAGCTCAAAGTGGGACCTCCTGGGAGAAATAAGTTAATGCTTCTTCAGAGCATGTGTCTAGATGGCTGGTATCTTCACCCACCTCTTCCATGGGTTTTCTGTCTCCTTCTCACTGTTCAGGTCAAGCTGCTCAGGAAGCCATGGAAAAGCTTCTGTTTTGGCATTATGAGTGTGACAATCACACATAGCACTTACATTTCCCTCCCATCAAATATTTCAGAATACCCTGCTGGATATGGGAGTTTCAACATACTTTTGGCAAGAGAGAGGGCGCATTGATGGCTTCCTATGGAAGAAGTAGGGACTTACTTCCTCTTTTTCCCAGATGAGAACCAGAGTTCCTATGTGCCATTTCTCCTAGGGGCTTAAACCACCCATTTTCCCTTCCAGTTGCTAGGCCATGCTCAGATTTGTCATTGCTGTTGCCTGTAAGCCAGGGAGCCATGGAAGCATTACCCACACATGCCATCCTTGGCCTCAGCCGCAACAGAAGGCTGTTAGATGTCTTCTCAGCTGCCTCAGTGAGTGCTCGGGGGCTGCTCAGTATGTTAAAGCTGCATAGAGCTTGAATTGTGATTATCTGAAACGGTGTCTCCCCGTCAGCTCTCTGGATGAGCTCTGAGCTGCTTTAGTTGCCTCAGGGCTGATGCTGAATGCTCTAGCTACAGCTCTCTATGCAGGCATTCACTGCTCCCACACACCCAAGTTTGCTGACTGTGGCACAGCGTAGTAACATCTCACAGTGACTGTGAGTCACATGAGGTTGTAAGCACTGATGTGATGTCTGTTCATCTGGGGAAATGTTTTCCTTTCCTTTCTGCTGTACAAGTATTATATGTTTTATTAAATAAAGTGCATGTTCCCTATGCAAATGAATGCATTTTGGAATGAGGATATACTGACACATTATATGTTAAATATGCATGACATTTAAAAACCCAAGAGCTAAAAATCATTTATAAATATTAAAGAGCATGAAGTCTACTTTCTGTTTTGATTTTATTTCTGATCCTGCACTCTGGGAAAAATACTATTTACATTATAAGACTGAATTATCTGTCCAAGAGCCAAACCTATAATTTTATTCTATCAGTCAAGCTGTATGTCACACTATTTTTATGTCAAGACAATAAGGTTCTTTGAAGTACAGACACACACCTATTTGAAAGAAATGTTCTGCTCTGAAAGCAGAAGGCTTTGGAATCAGTGGCTCTTTGTATCTTTCGAGGCACTGACAGCTAAACGGAGAAATGCAGCAGTGCAGCACCTAATGAAAAGAGGGTTTCTTTGCTGGCCAGGGCCATATTCCATTAGGACATTTGGGTCCAGATTAACCTCTGCATGCATCTAACCTAATTTTGAATCACTTACCTTTAATGACTTAAAGTCCATCTATGCTAGAAGAGAGTAGGCCACCTCATCTCCTAATGTATCTTAGGTAAGTATCCACAATGAAAAAAGAAATCCAGACCTTGCTCAAGATGTTTTAAGTATTTATTGTGGGGCCTATGTTAGAAAAATTATCAGTCAGCTCACTGTTTTGGCATAGCCAATATTATCTCTAGGAAGTGTTCCCTACTACCTGTAGAACGGCTTAAACACTTCTCTAGGAAGAACTGTTTAAGAAAAAAAGTGTAGTGAGACCAATGCTGACATTAAAGCTTAACCAGCACAGTTTCAGTTTACAACAGAAGGCACATAGCTTTGTGTTTCCTTCTGCCTTAAGACCTTAACATAATTCGAAGACGTCGTAAGTTTCAGAACAGACCACATCCATTTTACACACTGAGAAATCAGGTATGCAAGTCAAATATAAAGTGTACAGCATTGCAGAGAAGGGAAACTCTAGCTCTGGAGTCCCAGTAATTTGCCTTCCTGCAACACTATTTTTTCTTGATGAAGACAAAACTGCTCTCAGCTTGGTCCTCACTGACCTCACTAAATTATTCCGTGTGCTTCTGCTGCACTATGGGGCTGCAAGTAAAGTAACAGATATGGCAGAGTGCAACGGGACATCAGTGAAGAGTGGCATCTGGAACTAAAGAGTAGCACTTAGCTGGAACTAAAAAGCACTGTCTTCTCACTTCCCTGTTCCTAATACCAGCAAAATGCCCCTCTCCATTTCCAGATCAGGACTAGAGCAGCGAGAAAAAAAATTTCTTTATGTATTTGCCCTTCTTTCCTCTGTTGATAGGAATTTTAAGACAAACAGTCACCTCAGTGGATGGAAAACAGTGGAACTTCATGCCCTTAATGAATGGGCAGCAGGAACTCACCCTGGCAGTGCTAAATGGCTGCATATGAAGCTAGCCAGGCTCAGGAAATGAAACCAGATCCCCTAATGCAGTCTGAGATAACTGAAAATATGCACTGAAATTTATGGTAGGAAAATGACTGACTGGAAAAAAAAAAAGGTCTGCTCTGCTCTTGCACCTCCAAAACATATTGTACCATTTAGACACTTCAGAAGGATATCTGCCAAAAATGCAATTCTTTTTCCCGAAGGTCAAATGTATTTCTCTTGTAAAAAAGATGAAGCAGCAGTTGTACATCTTGGTTACTCCTATGAAAGCAACTTAGGAAAAATCCTAGGATTGTTCATATGTTGAATTTTGATGTTTACCGCTTTCTGGCAGTGACTTTATCGCAAAGGTGAAACCTGGTCAGCAAATGGGCAAATGATCCAGTCTCCTGCTCAAAAGGGTTAGTGCCAGTGCAGCCTGTCCAATATTCCTGCAGCAATCTGTACTTCTGTTCAGAGTGCCACCCTGTGGACACGGTTGCCTCCACGGGCTCCTTTCCTTCGGACAGCCCAGAGGTGCAACAGTCAGGAGCTGACAGCAGTGGAAACCAGAACTGGTGGTGTCACCACTCAGCTCCAAGACACACTATACAATTTCAATCTTGCAAGTTTTTGGTTACCTTGGGGCAAATTTTTGTAGGAGGAATATAAGTTTTTGTACCAACATACAACATCTGTTACCAAAACCCATCTGGTGCTTCCTACCCAGCAGTATATGAAAAACCACAAATTTGAACAAAATAAAAAATAACCAGTTGATAAAGTTGCGAAGGTGTCTTGCACTACAACATGGATGCAGAGCTTTGCATGTGGACAAGAGAACGGAGAAGCCCCTTCTCATCCACAGATGACTTAAGCCTCTAGTAAGCACAAGTTCATCCTTAAAAGCCAATTTACAGATTAAAATACAATTTTCTGTCTTTATAAGACTTGCAGGTTTATACACTGGAGATTGCCATCATAAATTTTAGGGCTCTAAAATTATATTAGAAAGCCTAAAACAACCTTGTTTAGCAAAGGTGTGCCTTGCAGCATTCTTTCAGTAATACCACTTTGGCTGCCCCTTACCTCTGGGGTGAGGTATTTCATCATGATTTCCTTTCCCTTCTCTCCCAGCTTTTCATCTGGAGCAATTTCATACTCTGCCTGGAACAGATATAAAGAAATTGTCAATATTTGCACTCGTATTTCACTATTATAATTTCATTTTGGATGTGGTCTTAACCAAACGTTCTGTCTGAAGAATCTGGAGAATAAATACAATTTTTTGATGGAATTAAAACCTGTACACGCAAACTGTCCAAAAATCTTCCACAATATTTTGAACAAACCTTGGTGATTTGTTTTCTGAGATTATATCTCTTAATTAACACCAATACAATTTAATTCCTTTATATTTTACAGCCTTGCCAAAACAGTGTTCAGAAAGTAACCAGAGACAGTAACTTCCTGGGTTTTCCTTAAAGAAAAAAGTGGATACAAAAGATATTTTTTTTCTCTCAGTAGTAGAGGAAGCGATTTTTTGGCTAATTCTTGCCACACTGGTATTTCAAGCACCAGGTGAACTCCTTCAGTAGGCTGCCTGATTGGAAGAATGGATCTTCCCTATTTATTTACATGCTTCCCTTGGCCTAGCATCCCTTCTACAGTGCCGTAAGACTTGCCCATCACTTTTAGTGATCCTGGAGTCTTGGTGATCATGAAGGCAGGTCTGAGAGCCATTTTCTTAGGCTGATTTCTCAGGATGCAGATAAAACAAGAGAGGAGACAGCATAAGAAACAAAGAAGTATTACTGGTGCATTATGAAGACATGAGTCACTTTAGTAAAAGTTTTGGAATCATGGAAGGCATTCAAATTAAAAACATGCTGCATAGAGTCCCAGTTACAAAATGATAACGACAAATTCTTAGAGACATTCCAACTTGGCACTGCCCAGGGTACAAAGATTTAGCCTTAGGATCAAAAGATTTTCCAAGAAAAAAAAGTCAGCCTAGCAGTTTTCATGACTGCTTGTATTAGAAAAAGGATCCCAGATAATCCTGCCAAACCAATTAAGTAACCTGGTCCAATACAAGCTGTTTGAGATGATAAATGAGGAGGAAGTTAAAAAAAAAAGAAAGTAAATCAGACTGAACTGGCAAACACACAGAAGTACAAACTTCAGAACTATTGCCCACTCAAAGATGTATGTACTGCTCTGACTGTGATACAATAAATCTGAAGGAAGGAAGGCTGCAATGGATACCCAATCTAAGCAGACCCAGGAATGACATGAAAACCACAGTGTAGTAATAATGCTACTACCCACCTATCTGGCCAGTGCTGATTTAGCTATTGTAGCTTAAGTCTAAAGCTACGTACTTAAACATATATATAGCAGGTTGGTTGAACAGTTTAGAATGACGATCTGATTTGGTTTGGGAAATGACAGGGACTGCAAAAAAAAACAGACAAATCTGTACTGCTGATGACAAATGCACTGAAAGCTGAAATCCACAAGAGCAGTGCTTCTCTTTTAGTGGCCATTTTGGGGATGAACCAATTATGTACTCATAAAACTTATTACAAGGGTTTAAAAAAACATCTTTCATTCATTTTCCTGTCCTTTTAGATGCTATCTAAATATAGGTATTGTTTCAGCCCTATAAGCATGGATAATCTCAAATGTTTACAGCATCTTAACAGAAGTCTACTCCACAATTCCTTGCTACAGCATAAAGCAGTGGCAAGGGTAACATAAGGAACAGTTTCTTAAAAGGTCAGGGTTGCATCTTACTTTGCCCCTTACAGTTTGTGGTTAGGTCCACACACAAACTAGGAGTTTTTCATCTAAAAGAAAACCAAAGCAATGTATTTTAAGGAAAAAAACTTCCACCCAAGCAAAACTTTTTGCGCAGAAGACTGCCAAACAAAGAACTCTTTGGCACTGCCTTGTCATGGAACTGACTAAGAGAATTACTGAGTCCTCAAATCAGTGCTACTTACTGATTAACTGATAATAACTGCTTCTTTCTCCTTCAGTTGCTTTCAGATTCTGAATACCACACTTTTCTGAAAAGGCTAAAAGAAGCTGGGCTAACAGATTTCCTAATGGATCTGTCTCCATTATCAAACATTGGTCATCACATCAGCTTGAGACCTGCAGGATGGTGATCTGGAATATCAAATATTATGTATGCATGATAAGTGCCTGGCAAGTATCCGTGCCTCCTTCTGGAGCTGGATTGGTGAAATAAAGAGTGATTGTGCTTTGAAAGTTAAATATTAAGACATGTAAGCCAAGATCTTAGCTTATATAAGGAGAAATGTGAATTTCTCAAACAGGTAATAAATTTGGATGCAGTATCTCATGCATTTAGTCTGTTCAATAATAGCTATGTCCTCTTACTGATATAGGTGAAAGTACTTCAGTAATCTCTTGACAGAATGTTTTCTTGAAGGTGTTGTTTGGCCATGCAACTCTCTGACAACAACAAGGATTTATGTCAGGAATGCAAGTGGTATATCTAATGCATTTTTCTACACCAGGCAAAAGTAAATTTTCCACAAAGTTGCTAGCTTTCTCTTCATTACATCCAGTGGTGAATATATAGACTCCAGAAAAGCAATACCTGATACAAATCACAATACATAGTTTGCTTGGGAGTAGCAGATCCTGCTAGTATATAATTTTCTAGTAAATAAAAACTGATTCAGAGTCATCCTTTGCCACCTGAAATACATCATAAGGTTGTCAAAAATTCAGTGTCCCATCAGAACTATAAAACAGTAAGCAAATCAGGACAGAGCTGAAGAAAGAATTTTTGCTGGAATTGGATCAGTGTTTTGAAATACACTTCTTGATGGGATTCAACATATGCAGAACTAAGCACACACACACAGAGTATCTTAAGATAGTTGGGAAGGGATAAAAAGAACATTTATTTATACTTGCATTTGACATTCTCAGAAAATGCTATGGGATGGTGGTGAAGGTAGGAAGTGACAGACAAGTGAAGGTGTGAAAACGAACTATAACTGTGAACAGTGTTGATTTCACTGTAGCTCAAGTACTGTAAGCCTGCTTCATTTTGTTTCTGAGTTCATTATTATTTCTCCCCTCAGTGCCACTTTTGAGCCATTCGGCACCACAAGACAGTGGTGCACTTTCAGCCATAGATTGCTACTGCAAGCAGAATTACACACATAGAGAGAGTCACTTCCTCATGTTCCCTCTGTTGCATGCCTGGGAAAAATACCAATATCCTTGACTCTCAATCTTGTGCTTAAATCACAAGATTCATTCCCTTCTTCCACAATACTCAAAAGCATGGCTAAAATTTGCAAATGCCTAATTGCTAGAAATAACATTATTAGTGAAAATCCATGTGAAACAAAATATTTTCCATTATTCCTTTGATGAATCCAGGCATGTGTTTCAAGGCTCCTGCTCTGAAGTCTAATAGCTTCTCCATGCCCTAGTTAGGTCAGACAGGGCCCTATTCATTGCTCATAAATGAGGGGAGGATTTACAATCACCCTGACCACATGGGACAAGCCGCAGGGAAGGCTCTCTCTGTAGACAGGCATGGATCCTTCCGTCAAAATAGCGAGAGGATGTGGGCTCACTGCCGTTTGTTGCTAACTTGTCCTTCGGCTGCTGTTTTGGAGGTAGTTATTTAGGTGGCTCCTACTTTCCTAGAAGGAACCCAGCTAAATGTACACATGGGTGCAAAGTGCCCGTCCTTCCGCAGCAGCCATCCTTGGGATGGGCCACAGGAGATGGGATGGGGAAATGTGATGGTAACCTTCTTTGTGATGAGGCCATGGCCTCAGGGATGACCAAGAAAGGGCTGGATAGAGACTGCAACCAACAGACAAGATTAAGCATTGAATGAAAAGAGCATTTAGGATGAAACTGGCTGAGTCACCAAGACCAGTGGGGCTCACATAAGCAACCTTAATTCTGACATATTGTCTTTACTTTCATCTTAACATTCCTTGAGCTCCTGAAACTGCGTGGTTTAAAACTATGTGTAAAATGAAAAACAGAGCCTAAGGAATCACTCTGGATCCAGGCAGACTGTCACTCACAGCAGGTATCTGCCAGTTCCCTGGCTGGGTAGGGCACAGCTGTGGGAGTCAGTCTCTTGTACACACCAGGAGATGGACATTGGAAGGATGATTCTAGAAGAGCGGGTTTAGGTTTCTCAGTAGAAGTCAGGAGCAGTAGAGTCAAATCCTGAGCACCGGCAGAAGATTTCCATGTTTTGGTCCCAGTTTTATACCATTACTTACTACCAACACCCTCCTCTGTTATCCTCAACTTCCTAACTGCTGCAGAGCCTGCTGTCTTCCACCTCGATCTCTGGACCTCTGATTTCTGCTCCCTTATTGCTCCTGTGCTCTAACAGTCATCCTTGCACTTGCCTCCGCTGAGATTTAAAGTCTGCGACTGAAAATTGGAAAGCAAAAAGCAAACAGCTGGGATTCATAATAACTCACATTTCTAAATGAAAAGTTAACTTGAAACCACATTTTTCATGTTAAAGCACAGGACAAAAAAGAGCCCTTTTGACTGTTTAAAAACACATTTTGAGTTAATGAGTTTGTTGATATCAACAAACTGGCATTTCTGATGGAAAAAGCCTTGAACAGCTTTAAGACACACATACACAGATGGTTTATATACCATGCAAGGGACTTAACCAAATGAAATCTCTCTAACAGAGAGACACATTTTTTACAAATGGCACTAAATGGATGCTCGTTCATCCTGTTACCCCAGATAAGTGTAATGTGTAGTGAAGCATTCAGCTGAAAATTCCACCCGAAGTGATAGTGTCTCTCAGCCTCTGCCCCAGTGCCTGGATAACACAAGCAGAAACAACCCAGAGAAGCACTGGGGCTACTTTTCTCCTCATGTACTTTTATCTAACTTCAGTGCAAAAAACAACAGCACATAGGTTAGTGAGAAAATAACTCCAGGTTATGTTCTCCTTGATCAGAATTAGCTATTCTCTGCTCCCAACTCCCTCCAGTTAGTCTAAATCTGATCCACGTTAAAACGTTAAAAATCCTCCCCTGAGAATGAAAAAAGTTCAAAAAAGATGAATGGGAGAAGATGAAACAGGAAAGTGACTTAAGAGACTCGCAGTGAAGTATTCATTACAATAGCACAGCAAGATCAGAGAGCCAGCACCCCTTCTGAGGAGAGGACACCAGCAGGAGGTCCCTGCTGCAATGCCACCTCCTTGTGCTGTAGGCACAGGCTGGCTGGGAAGGAAATGTACATTGCTAACGGGTTAGCTGCTCACTGATCTGCCTTTCAGCGCAGGAAATGTATCCCCCAGCACTTTATTTTAATGGCTGTCTTTCAACAGCTAGAAAGCTCTATGACGTTGTTAAAATATTTGTAAGCACAGCAAAGTGTGCTTTGGAGCTGTGTGTGAATTCTTTGTTAAGGGCTTATGGAGAGCTGATTTAATCATAAAACAGCTCCATGTAATGATAATAGTTTGTTTGAACACTTCCTTCATCTGAATGGCTACATAAGAGTTCGGTGAACTACTCATGGGAGATCTTGTTGTTTATGTGCTCAGATAAGCGTGTGATGTGTGTAAGCACACATATTCAGAGGCACAAGCTGAAACCATTGGTTCTTTTTACTGGACATTTTATCTTTTGAAGCCATGAAATTGTTTGCACAATATCCATAGTAAGAGATGGCTCTCTGTCCTTACTGCCTCTGTGTAGCCTAGGACCACTGTAGTCACTCACACTGATCCCACAGCAGAAGCAGGAGCCTTATCAACTTTCATCTTTTAATGTTGGGACCTACTGCCTACATAATCATGTATCTTTGTATTTTACAAATGTATCTGTCTATTTTACAATTGATAGGTTGTGGCTAATAACTGGGGAACTGTTGTCAGAAGACATGCAGAAACTTTCAGTTTCTAGGCACTTTAATCTCAGTTACGAGTTGAAAGTGGCCAAGGTATTAATGAGTTTTAGAGGAAACTAATAGATACACAGCCACACACATGCAGAATGCAACGATACAAATGATTTTTTCCTTCAGAAAGCCAGCCTGAGTACTGCTTAACAGTACAGGAAACAACAACAACAACAAAACATTACAAAAACAGATGCTGCTAAAATTAGATTTGCAGGAGACTACATCAGAACAGGTTAGTTATTTCAACTGACAGCTGAAATAAATGTCCAGCAGAGAGGAGATTTTTTCCCATATGCACTCAAGTCTGCACGGTCTGGTTGATTTAACCAGCCTTTGGAGGCAAAGGAGTTGGGAGAATTCTTGCAAAACTTGGTTGCACCTAAGTAAGGAAATAGAGATCACTGGTAGGCTGCTGGGTGCCTGACTCATCTGGTTTCTTCCCAGGAGCCCCAGTTTCTGCTTTCCTTGCAGACAACTGAGTTCACAATTAAGAAAAACCACCACCACCACCACCAACAAAAAACTATTAAAAATTAGGAGGGGTCAATTATGAGCTTCTGCCAGTGACTACTGAGTGCCCTGGTAAAGTCACCCAGCTGTGCTTTTAGCTTCACCTTCTTTCTGTAAAAGATAGGTTCTTATTTCTTAATTTACAAAAAGCCCTCTGAGCCTCTGATGGACAACTAAACACATTTCTCTATTATTATTTTTAATTTGATATTACAAAAAAGCTAAGCTTTGCATATTTCATTATAAAAGTAATTAAGCCAAAGAAAGCTTTGGCTTTTTCTGCTCTGAGCTTGTTACAGCAGGTGGCCTCCAAAAAAGTTTCATGTTGCTGGTGGCTCAGAATAGGGCTTTAAAGTCAAACTTCTGGTTTCATTATGGGACTTTTTGCCTAACTTAGGCGTTGGCCTGAATCCTACTACTCACTCAACACAGTGTGACTCCACTGGGTGAATTTCAGTAGCCATTATCCAACTTAATGGCTGTGCTGCTAGACCTTAATGTTGGATAATGCAGGGATTTTCACAGGCTGGAAGCAAACTTGTTTGGAATTTGAAATCGACAAAGGAGACTGCTGTTAATTAGCTTTGAAAAGAAGAACAAATATTCAGACCTCCACACAGCTCAACATTTTGTTCATGAAATCAGTGCTTCATGATGGCATGCACCTCATTAGAAGATGTTGGTTGGGTACAATAAGCACATCTAGGGTACCTGAAGCATCCTCCTGCTTTTGTGCTTGCCTTGAGCATACTTGCACAGATCGGCTGTCAGCAGTGGCTGTTTCATGACCCTTGAGAGCTAAGCCTTCCCACTGAGGAAACTCATGAAAAGCACTAGGAAGATAAGGTGCAAAATATAATCATTCAAAACCTCTTAGAGAAACCTTTTCATGGCTGTGCTGATTTAGCTTGTAAAAATCTGAGGGTAAATTCTTTGGTTTGACATTTAAACAACACACTTTTAAACAATACACTTAATGCTGAAGTGAGGAAATACCTAATGAGGTGATGTTGCATGTATTCTCTGAGAAGGACTATTAGTTTCCATTCATGCAAGTATTGTCTTCACTGTGAATTTTCTATACACCCCTCACATCTATCAGTCAAAAAGCACAGTGCTGCAATATGGGAAAATGAACTCGTTTGGTTTACCTGTGAAGCTAATTGTGTACAGTCTTCTGTCACTCAGTGCTAGGTAATTCTATACTCTGTTAAGCACTAAGTGGGGTGTTTTTAACCTACTGCAGAAGGTGTGTTGCTCTATCATTTGTTATTACGGTAGCATAGAGACCTAGTGTCTACTGCAAGTAACACTTTGAGCCAAATCCTGCTGTAAGCCATCTAAAGAAAAGGTTAATTTTACAACACACTGCTACATTTCAGCAGTCTAAGTGCGAAATCAAGCTGCAAAACAAGTCTAATAAAAATGTACAGCAAGAACATTAGGATGTTTTAAATTATGTTAATCAAGTAAAAAAGTTTACAAAAGTTCAAGGATAGTTTTATGAATTTGGATGGTACCAAATATGCCAACTAAAATTGATTATGATATGACTTTACTCAAAACTTTCTGCAATGCAGATTTGTTATAGTAGCTGTGGTACTAATAAAAACTGAGAAATTTCTCCTCCCAAACTCTTACCTTTACAACAGTGCAACCTTCACATCTGCTTCTACTTCACAATAGCTCAGCCACAGCAGAAATAAAAAATAAAAAATAAAAAATAAAAAATAAAAAAAAATATATATATATATATTCCTGTTGGTATGCATTGCTTTGCTTTTGACCAGCTTTTCTCTAGCTAATACCAGCTAGGGAGCAAAGGCACTTCGTGATGACAACTGGCAGCTCATCTGCCTGCATGGTGGGATACAGCCTTTTGGCTCATCTATGCCCTGCCTTTCAGGAGGCTCCCAGCAAGGAAGCCAGTGAGCATCTTTAAACTGCGAGCAGCTACTGCTGGCACTACATAGAGCCAAACACTGCCAGATTGGGAACGAACATCAAGTCTGCCCAGGAGGCTGGGGGCACAGCTCGGTGGCTGGGTTAGCTGGGAGCCCACTGGGGTGGGAAATGGTGCTGGCTTTCTATAGCAGGCTTGTCGCATTTCCTGACCTCAGTCAAAGTCATCTCTATACCTTGTGCGCCTGTTTTCCTATTTGAAAAAACAAGATATCAATCAGGATGTCCTTTGTAAATCACCCTGGAATCTACTGATGGAGAGGCTTGGTAAGAGTGAGGCATTATTACTATCATCCCCTCTTGTCAGTTCATTCATTATCTTCCTTTTCTTCCTTTTCTTTGCCTTCTAGCACTGCCGATTGCAGTGATATCAGAAGACAATTACAACAGCCCAGCTGCTTGTGCTGTGGCCTTAAGTGAGGCTCTGTCTGCACCAGGGAGGGCTGCCTGTCTCCCACCTCTCCTGATGGCTCGTGTCCCTTGAAGCTGGTCCCAAACTGGGTGCAGCACTGCCCCTTTACCTCCAACAGTGCTGGGGAGCTGCTAGGTTCACCCCTGCCAACAGCTTACTCAGTTCCAGAAGACACAATCCTACATCCTGTGAAAGTATGATTTTCTGAAGTCAGAGCACTGTCAAGAAAGGAGCTACACAACAGCACTACTCTGATCACACACATCTCTGCCAGGTCAGGGTGCAGGTAGACTGATCACTGTGCCTTCAGAGCAACGTTTCACTCCTCCTGCTCTGCCAGCAGGGCTCCTCAGCTAGCGGCTGAGGCATGGGGTTTGCAAAGCACTGCAAGATACCACAAGAAGTGACTTACCACCGAGTCAAGGAATCTAATGCAACACTCAAGCTCCGGACGGGTTTCACAGAACTGCCGAAAGAGAAGCCTTCCAATCGGCTGCTTTTCACATATGCTGCAGTAATCTCTCTCTAGAGGCAATAAAGAGAAGAGAAGCATGAAAATGAGAAGAGCTTTGCCTTTTGGGTTGGCTAGGAGTTTAAAACACAGCAAGTGAGTGCAGAAAGATGATCCCAAATAGAAATGCCTTCTCCCCACCACGTTTCACATCTGCAAGTACAAATGTAATTAATGGTTTAAGTCTCAAACAAGACAGGCTCAGTTTTACAGGGCTGATGTATTTAAAAGTACCACAAAGGCCATTCAGCTATTATTCATGAATAATTTCATGTTTTTCCATGGCGGAATTGCATGTACTCTGCAGAGGTACCACACAGACAGGCAGTATTTGTGGGAAATGTCAAGTCCCTGAAATGTGAGTCATACACTGAGAAGTGCAGGAGCATTACAGGAGAAGCTGGAATTTGTGACCTTCCTGGTTCCTTCCAGATATGCATTGATGTAATGCATATTTCCTAATCTCTGGAAATGTACAGTTCACTCTCTACTAAATGTTTATTGCAAAATATGTATTTTTAAAGGTTTCAAAATTTTTATTTACTTCCAGACCACAAACCTGCAGTTGGAATACACAACATCTAGCTGACTCCAGTTTCACATTGTGCTCCTCTACAGAAGTTTATTTCTCCATAAATAAACATTATTAAATGCTGTTCCCCTGTGCTGGGTCCTCCTTGCACCCAGAACCAGCCTCTGCTGAAGCACAAGGTCCCTTACTGTGCAGGAGAACATCTGAGAGGGGCTGCCATCATGAACTGGGATTGCACCAGTACAAACAAGGTGGATGTTTTTGGCGAGAGCAGCAGATCTCTCAGCCTGTTTGGAGTTACAGCACTTGCTGGAGACACGTTATTCCTTTAGAAGCACACACATGTCAAACAACATACTGTGTTTCCTTAACTGTTCCTCTCACCACCCTCCTCGCTGCCATATGGCAGTTGCTGTTATTATGGAAACAACCAGCTTCTAAACACATAACATCACACTGCAAACAGACATACTAAACCCACACAAGTTGTCAGTGCCTTGGTTACTTCTTTCTCAGGCCTGGAACTGCTTGCGCAATGGCTTTTATTTCCCCTCTGCTTTGTCCCCCCACGTTCCAGATCCCACAAGGACAAATTCTGCAGGCATAAGTCTGTTTGTCACGGAGGCACTCAGCCGAAGGGCTCGCTTGGCACAGGCTGCACCCAAGGACCATGCTCTGCAAAGCCAGGACATCCGTCCTGAGAGGCAAATGGACATGTTGGGCTTGCTAGGCTGCATCTGGGTGGCAGTTGGGGTTTCACGTGGCAGCCTGATGGCAGGAGCACCCCAAGAACACTTCTTGTGAGGAAGAACCGTGCTGGCATCATGCTCTGCTCACAGGAAACTGCAGCGGTGTTTCAGGAGGAGACCTCTGAAGCACCCTCATGGTGTGTGGGGATACAGGCTGGGGTTAGCTGGATTTTACCTCAGCTCAGGTTTTCTGAAGCAGCCTAGGACAATTCATCCACACCACTTTGTGACTGGTCCTGCCAGCCCACTTGGGATCAAGACTTCATTCAATCTAGACAGAAGACTGCAGTGTTTTGGCACTTGCTGGCAAATAGCACTGCATCTAAATCACTGTGTAAATCTTAACTCGACCGCTAGTCTATCTAACCATCAGCAACAAGTCTGGGATCCTGGTTTGTTTGCAAAAGGAACAGCATAACACAGACATGCAGGACCAGAGGCCGAGCATGACGCTGAGCAGCCTTGAGCTATCCTTGCAAGTGCTGCAAGTTCACACTGCTTGGCCAAGAGCTCCCTCAGCAAGAAGGTGAAGGAATATGTAGTCAGGCACAGCACTAAGGCAGGCAAAGGAGGGAGAGAAGTGCTCGAGTGCATGAGAATGCCAGTTCGCAGTGTCTCAGAGATGGGCAGGAAGCTGGAGCCCAGGTGAGGTACACTAAAGCTCGGGCGATGCAGCTGCACCTACCTGATGCTGCTTTCTGCTGTCATGATTATTCTTCTGAGGGTACAGAAAAGAAACCACACCCTGATGCTAAACAAGCGTGCAAATTGCACTTTGAATAACTGCACTTATTAACACATAAGGAAAAGAAAACAAGAAGACAAATACTATTGCAGATGTAGATAATCTAAACGCAAAGATGATATGAGCATGATGTGAGACGATATGCTGCACTTCAGCAGTATCTGACTTGGCCAGCACATGGGAATGGGACCCGTTTGTAATGAGGAAAAAGGAAATACCAGAAATAATCTCCAAAAACACAAGAGCCAGATCAGTTCCCTGGAGCCATCCACTCCTTGGTAATGTTCGTTTAAGTGCTGGATATACCGATACAGACAATAAATACATGATGCAACTGTTTTCATTCCTTGTAGGTGACATACAGTATTTTCTTAGGCCCTGGTTTTGCACTGACCTCACCGAGTCAGCTCCAGGATCCTGCTCTCAGCTCATTCTTGGGATGCATGGGGCATAGCATGGACTGAGAAACAAAAACACCTCTCTCAGCTCGCACAGCAAACAGAGTGGATAGCTTTATAGCACAAGGAGCAAAGCACAGCAGAGATGCTGTTTCGAAGAGGCCCAGCTGAGGCACCCAAAGCTGTGCCAAGGAGCTGCTGCCCACAGGCAGGGGACAGACATAGATGGAGGGAGCAGGAATGGTGGATCCCTGGGGTCAAGCGCCGTGTTGTGCTCGGCCTGCCTGCCAGCAAAAATATCCCTCCAGTTTCAAAAGTTTAAAAAACAGAAAGAATGATTTCCTGAGGAAATGGAAATGTTAAACACTTGGAAGTGAAACCATATGCTTACGATGATGAAGTGTTATGAAAACAGCCCTGAGAGTGATATCTTTGGTAGTTGGACCCTCCTGTTTCAGCAGTATTCTGTTTAACACCTGCAAAGTCACCCAAAATGGGGGTGAAAAGCTGGGTAGCTTGGAGGCTTAGAGAAGCAGCCACTTCTCACTAATGCCACACCTTTTGTTTAGAAAATATAACCAGCAAATTACGCCAGCATGAAAATGAATTATCTTCCTGACAGAGTAACTACGCAGATTATATAGATTAAATTGTTTATGAAAAGTTTTTATATAAAAATCATATAATAATTCTAAAGAGAAATAATATTTACTCTGAATTCTACTGACTCATTTTTGCTGTACTTTATAGCTCATGTATTAAAATACTGCTTTAAAGAGCATATAGAACATACCAAAATAGTTACCTCTGTACACAGATAATGCCATCAGCATTCAAGGTCTATAGCCATATCTGTTCCCTAACAGATATTTTGGTAATGTCCTGAAAAATTCCTAAGCACGCAGCTAGGAAGAACAGTCCTATTAGTACAACTTCACACTGCTTAAAGCATGCTATTGATGAAGTGAAAAAAGTAAAATGAGAAAGAAAGCAGTTGCCAAGAAGTAGCTGACTTTCAAGTAAAAGGGAAAAAAACTAGTATTTCAATGAGATATAAACCTCTCTGTGCCTTCTGAAGACTTTTTGTCTTAATTTGCCTTTTATATATCTTGCTTTTTCATCTTAGCAATTTCAGACAGAAACAATGGTTTGTAGAGAGATCAGGTCCCTCCTCCTCTTTCACATTTGCCATAAATGTGGGTTTTCGTAGGTTTAGCATTGAGCTTGAAAACTGGGTGACAGCCCTTGGCTGAAAAACAGTTCCTTCTGACATAATTTCATGTGGTGCAACCTGCAGGTGTCTAAGTGAGAAACCTTTCCTCAGACTGCTCTGGGAAGTTGTACTTCTCTTTCTGGACCAAAGCCTTGCTTTTGAAGGACTGCTGATCCAACACCTGCTATCAGCTGGCAAGGTTTCCTCCTGCAAAATGCCTATGAGGAGTGATGTGCTTTGTTTAACCTCACTTCTGAAATGTACAAAGGTTAGGAACATCTTTCCAACTTTTTGGTCATTGCCAGTGTGCCTACTGATGGCACTTTATGTACTATCTATCAAGTAGCCTTTTATTTCCATTTTTAAAATACTGAAGGTCCAAGGGAAGATATTTCAAAGAAATGCATGGAGAATCACCAAGAAGACGTGCATCATGCAAATTTGTTCTTGGCTTCTGGATCTCTTCTCCCATTGGCATTAAATCAGCCTGGACTTAATTTGAGTAAAATCCAAATTCTGCTGCCTAAAAATAAAAACAAATCAAAACAAACAAAAATTCCTCCCGAGCACCTAGAAACCCAAAAGGGGGGTAATGACAATTGTCCTTCATCCTCCTTATGCTTAAGTCTCTAAAGGACCCGAGTCAAGAGCTCACCTCCTTCTTCCAATTCCTCTTTTCTTTAAGTTGAATAAAAATGATAATCTTTGAAGGAGAAGCTCCAAGTCCAGTACTCATCTGCTGCTCTCTGCCTCCAGCCTGCTTTAGTCCAGAACAACAAACAACATACTAAAAATTGGAAAAAAAGATCCTAACCTGGACAGTAGGAAGCAGTAGCAAAGCCCAAACTGGCAAGTAGACCTTTGCAAGACTGCTGGCACACTAAAAATGAAAATTTCCATGGTGCTGAGACCTGTCAGAGTGATTCCACCAGCCATGGGTTGGTAGAAACTTCAGTAGAGATGCCTCAAACTTGCAACATGACTGATTTCTCAGTCCCCATTCAAACTTAGGGAGAATATATAAAGTAGATTCCAATCAACCCAGCCCAAACCTCCAACCAGATCTGTTATTTTTTTTGCACATCTCTGCTTTCTACATGTAAGCTCTCTTACAGGGGCACTCAATGCAAGAATGAAAGGCAAGAATAAAAAACATGCTGCATGACTGAACTCAACAGAATCTTACAGCCCATCATACAGTGTGTACTTTTAGCAGTTTGATTCTTTTTGGAAAAAAAAAAAAAAAAAAGACCACAGCCTTTAAAGTATACAGCAATATTTTGTGTCCAGCTGGGGTACTAATGGAAAACATTGTTTCTTTAAATCAGCAAATAACCCCATCTAGAGCTATATTAATACAAATACATTTAAAGTCAGTAAGTCTAATGCTAGGGCTTATAAATATGTCTTAGAATTTACTTCTGCTCTTCTCCAGCTGAAAGTGAAATTACCATTGCCTACATATAAACTTAATAAATAGTACATACTAAAGTGCCTAGTCTTTGAGGCTGATGAAAGTTGCTTCTTATCAAAGACTCCTTTGTGCATGCTTTAAAAGGATTTAACTTGCTTTGATTGCATTATTAACAGTGTCTGTGTTGCTCTTGTATCTCAGAATTAGCTGGAAAGCTGGAACATTAGTTCTTACATTCAACAAAAGTCACTTTGCTATCTATAATAAATACATTTCAATACAAAAGATAATCCTTGTGTTCAAAGGCAAGATATTAAGGCTGGCCACGTTAACACTTCTGCACACCCAGTTATTACATTCAGATTTCTCTATATTCTTCACTACTGGAGATCTCACAGCCAGTCAGAACTTCATAAACTTCGCGGGGAACTCACATTATTTTCAGTGAGGAACATGTCAGGTTTCTTTCTTTCAGAAACTGAAAGTTTGGGCCCATTTTTGAGGAAGAAACGTGGATACTGCTCTTTGAACTGCAGCACCTGGCCAAGTACATACATACACAGTGACCCAGTGAAGGACCCCATTGTCGGTGCGACTGCTCAGGCATGGGAATAAGCAATGGAAATGAAGTTACTTGCCCTTTCCTGTGTGCTTTTCACCTGTTTTCTGAGTTTTGTTGCTTTTGTTACTGATTTGTTGTGTTTTGTTGTGTATATGGAAACCTGCTGCTCGGATGCTGAGGACTCTCCATTTGCCCTGTTTCCAGTGATGCATTTAAGATGTGAGGCAAGCCAGATGGTTAGAGAATACAAGACAGGAATAAAAATGCCTCATTTTGCTTCATTCAAAAATTCCCAGGAACTGTGGCAGTAAGTCATGTTATAAAAGCCTAATACAAGCAGCTAGACTCCTGTGGGAATTCAGTTACCAGTACAAATTACATTCTGCATACTGCAGACCTCAGCGGCATGCTGTATTTATAACATGGGGCTAATAGTACTGCCCTACCTCAAAGCAATGTGGCCAGAATAAGTATATTAAAGTGCATGAGCCCAGAGTGTTGCTGGATAGCCCTGTGGCTCTTTGCTATTTACATGCGATGCAAACCCCCGGAGCGGAAAGTTAATCCAAGAGAACACAGCAGAGTCTTTTTATACATTAACTGCTATACTGCTCCATAACTTCACCTGGCACTTCACAGAGATTAAAAATGACGATGCAGCCCCTGTCCTGGAGAGTGTTTGTCTTGGCAGGGCCAGTGCAGCACAGGTGCACGACAGTGATGCCGGAGCCAAGGCTGCGATGAAGCTTCCTGGTGGCAAAAGCACGCTCCCTCGAACAAGAAATGTTTCATCTGCTTTCTCTGTTTTTAATAAAATATGGATGTTGTCACACCTCCTGATAGGATAATGGTTTGACAAATTTCTTGTTTTAAAGAACAGCTCTTCCCAGTCTGTGGCTAAACCCAGTACTTCATAGCTGCAGAAACTCTAGACTTAGCCTAGTAAGCCCTGGGGAAAAATACATTTTTTGGCCTTGACTGCTTTTTTCCCCTTGAATTTCGGATTTTCTATAAGAAACTTGGAGACTCTCATCTATGCTATCATAGTGAATGTTGTTTTGGCACCAACTATCCAAGTTTAATTAATTAAAAATACAAATGCAATCAAGCTTGTTTAAGACAATGGAATTACCCCAAACTGGTATTAAACCCTGCCAACTTAATTTTCTCTGCTTGTAGGCTGCTTTTTCTAAAAATAAACAAAATTTAATCTCCTGATCATTGAACATCTAATGTAATTATTCAGATTCAGACAGTGTTTGCTTTGTATAACTCTGCTTATTTCCACTCTTCATGGTATTAGGCTCCAGGGCTAAAGTCCACACATCACAGCAGAATTACACTGAAGATGGAAATAATCCAAACCTTAGACTTGGACCAGTGTGGAAAAAATGTTTGGAGAATATTGTAACAAATTCACAGCTAAATGCACTTTGGTGATACATACGGATCTGCTCATTTGTTTTATGAAAGCAGCTGTATTGAAACTTTGCTCACAGAACTTTATTTGAAAGTCAAATTCTGCAAACAGTTGCATAAATATGTTTGCACGAGTATCTGAACCAGAATGCCTATGTGGTTTTGTTGATTTTGGACAAAGCTCTTGGCAGGAAGGATAACAACCCACCCACCCTCTTTGCAGCAGCAGCAGGAGGGTCACACAAGACACTGTGTGCTCAGTGCAAGCACTGCACCCAAAACCAGGAGTGGGGTACAGAGCCTGAGGGGGACCACAGTAGCTGGGGAGGCATTAGGTGAGCCAGCCTTGCTCCAGGAGGGAGAGCAAATGCTCTGCTCTGACCCTAAGGAATTCTCCAGTGGAAGACAAGTTCTCATCCTAACGGAATCCATTCCCTCCGTGCTTGTCAGGAAAACATTCCCACCAGGGGCACATCATTCCAGCCCTCTTCTGAAAGCTCTGCATCATCTAAAACATTCTCATTTAGACAACTGCTTCATTCCCATGTGGCTCACTGAACAAGCCCTGGGTTCCAGGGTAGCCTGTAGATGTGCTGGATCAGGAGCCTGTTTGCCTCTAGAAGATGGAGCTTGCCATTAGTACTGGAGCCACTCTAAATGACAGAAGCAAAAATTTATTTTTGCATGAAGTCCTGGGTGCAGGGAAAGATAAATAATTGTTACAAGTAACAAAGGTAATGTGAGGCCTGCTGAAGGGGACAGAAAGATTCCCATCAATTCCAGGGGGTCTTTCATCAAGCTTGGCTCTCCCACCTCTGCCAAACACAGTTTAAATGAATAAAACACTCAGTATGTCTCTCAGTTAACACGACAGTGGAAATGCATGCACCTTGATTAATGGCCAGGAAATCTGGATTGTGAATGTGCAATGTGAGTATTTTAACATCTTTTTTAAACTGAAATTATTGGGTATCGTGTTCTTCAACACATGCTTTATTTTGCATTTGGCATCCAGTTAGAATAACAGTGCACAGAAAGGGAACAGAAAGAAAAAAAGAACATGAAGACTGATAGATGGATAGACAGATATCTTACTCTTCTGCTAATTAAAAAAAAACTCAAATGACTAGTTAAATCTGGTTATGTTCCCATAAGTTACACTCAAAAAGCATGTGCCCCTGGATCAGTGCCTTTGATGAGGTTTCCTGAGCACACTGTCTGAACTGTTGTCTTCGAGGCTGGTCACAACGCTATTCCGGGTCTGGCTGCAAACTTCTCCATGCGGATCACAGAAGATGCACCAGCACCAAGACTTCCTAGCTCTTGAATGCAGCGTTTATTCTGCAGCCCCAGGGGAAGGGCTCCTCACACCACCGCTGCAACTACTGTGCTGACCAGAAAGAGAGTTTATCTTCTTAAGCTACTTTCAACAATGTCTCTGCGGCAAAGTCAGAGGAATGGAAAAAATCCCTCAAAGAAATATGAAAGCTCACCTCAGAAGTGCCCTGGGAAACTTGGTGAACAAACACTTGGTTGTTCTCATTTTGTTCTACTTTGGATTGAGATGACAGAACTGATGACTTGTACTAAAAGAAGTTAGCTACTGAGATTTTTTTTTATTTGAGACTTTTCTGTCCAGTCATAGAGATTTCGATCGAAATACCTAACTTATTTTCTGTCTAGTGCTGCTATTTAGACTCCTTTCTGGTGATATTCTGGTAATATGTGTTGAAAGAAAATTTCAGTGAAAGTTGTAATTTGAATGTTCAAGGTTATGAAATCTACAGAACTGTTGCTGTTGTACATAGCACAAAATAAACATCTCGATTCCAGGAAACTGAAGGAGACATCTTGTGAATCGCTTGCTTAAGACGAAAAGACTTCTGCAAAACTACTCTTCGACTCTAAACTAGCCTGGTTAGAAACTGAAGCAGCCATCAAAACTAAACTTTTATCCAGGTCAATAAAATGGTAGAACATATATAACCACCAGCACAGTCACTCTGCAAATGCATATTTAAGCAGCACACCTTGCTTGCAAGCACATAATAAAGGTATTCACAGAGGTTACAGCTGTCCATGCCATTCAATAGTCACTGCAAGTTCTAAACATCTCAGCTCTTTTATTAATGATTCCTTCAACCAAACGCTCGATGCTCTTAGTTGTTACTTCATTGCTAAGCTTACTTTTTTTTTCTGTCACTTTTCCTTGTATGTTTTGAAATGTCAAACTTCAAGCACAACAAAACTTCTCAACATTGAGCAGGCAAGTTATGTTTGGGAGTGGTTCTCAACCCTAACCTATAAAGAAGGAAAGTTACTGCACAGTAAGCTCCACTGTTAACTTAAAAAAGGGACAATATAAAAAAATTAAATTAAATTAAAAAAAAACCAAAAAACTGACCAATGATATGCTGCTAAGTTATCACTTAACTGAATCTTTGTCCTAACTACAGATGTTCTTCTGCTTGCAATAATCCACACACTGATTTTGACGTGCTTTGTATTCCCAGTCCGAACTGACTGTTAAGAAGAGCTCCAAAAAGGACTGCCCACTCTGTATTTAGAAACTGAAAATATAATTAGAAATTTTACTTCCCAGGTGGAAGATGATACTTCAACATCCCTCGTCCTGTAGATCTGAAGAAATACATCAATGACTGAGGTTGCAACATGTTCTCCAGCACTTAAACTGGAGCAAGCTGGCACTTTGCCAGCAATATTCTGTGGCCCATCTGCATTGCTACACTGCCACTTCATTAGTGAGCTTAGAGGAGCTCACAAAATACAGAAGTCAGGGTTATCACATGAAATTACACCTTTAGAGATAGGTAGATTCTCCTATAATGGTGAGCTATGAGAACACTATGAGAACCATCACTCTCAGTTAACAGTTAACACCTACACTATTAGGATTGGGGTGCACTGTCTGCTGAGACACAAAGTGAGCCCAGGAACTTTTCTGAAGACAGGGATTTCCTCTTCAGCAGCCACATTAAATGTGCTTCTATGAAAGGAAAAGGGAAAAAGGGATGGAAAAGAAGAGCCACATGGCTGATCTGAAAGGAAAGCATGTTTGCGCCGACACTGAAACATTAGAGACATTGTTCGAGTGCAGTTCATCCTTGCAAAAATATTATCCTCATTGCGATGCCAAGGCTGGTGAAAGTATGGGCTTCCTGCCATGGAAGTGCTTGGTATTTATGCTAGACTTGTCATGGGGCTTATTTACTCTCTGCGCCCAACATTTCAGACACACTCAAATGTAGTGTTCATGCCTTGGCAAGAACTTCTCATTCATGCATTTTCTCTTGGTTCCCTTTGAGGAGTCTTCGTTCTCCAACGTTGCAGCGGTTGAAATTTCATTGCTTGCTGAGAAAACCAACACTGATTAATTTCATCCTACTTGCATGGAAGAGGTAAAGTATGCAGGTCTCTAGCCAGGGACAAGGAAATCCCTGCTGCTTACATGGCACATTGAATAAGCAGCCCATGGTTGCAGCCATTGGACTTTAACAGTCTTTATTCCACCCGCAGGAAAAAAGCAATTAACCACAGCAACATGGGAAGCAAACAGGAAGTAATGCAACACATTCACTTTTGATTAGAGAAAATTTTTATAAGGCACAATATGCCACAATGAAGAATTCAGCTGTAACATTGCACTGATACTCCCCAGATCATTAAAGGAACATGACTGAGGTTACAAAGTTAAGCCACAAAACCTAGGAACAACCTAAATTAATGTGGCCCGTGTAGCCTGAATGCCATTCCTCACTGTGCATGCATTCTGGTACAGTTTCTAATTACATCACTGCAAACTTTTTTTCCCACAGGACCTTTGCCTCATTCAGCACACAGAACGGACAGTGCTTACTTAATGAGCAGCTATTCAGTATTTCATTTTCTCCTCTGGTTCAATGTGTGGCCCTAGACTTTATTTACTGCACACTAGCAGGCCTGCTCTGGAGACAGAATGATTCATTTCCCCATGGATCTTTCTGCAGCATTCTCCACTGTAGACTTCAAATACTTTACAACTATTCATGGACCTATTTTCATATCACCTCTAGGAGAAGATGTCATTAATCCAATTTTATAGATAGGGAACTTAAACATCTGAAGAGTAAAGTGAGAAGTATTCACTGATTGGTGCAACTAGGTTTTCCGTGTACTTAACCTTATACACAACTCACTCTGTTCAAAGCCAATCTTCCATTTGCTTCAGCTGCAGATATTAGTATGAATACCCAAAAATTTCAAGGCAACTACTCAGAAAATGAGAACTGCATACTTAAAGGCCAACTATGAAAAACTCATTTTAAGTTACTTGCCTGTCATCACATAAGACCTAGTTTGACCAGAGTGCATCCGTGTCCAGCTCCCCAGCATGTCACACAACTGCTCTGCCCATCAAACAATTCCCTTCGCTGCTGCAATTCCCTGTTTAAATTTATCACAATTATTACCTCATGCAATGTATGGGGCAGTCATTACATCCCCCCTTATTAAACCACTTAGTTTCATCCCCAAACTAACTCAATCTCTTGAACTGACTGAACTAGGGAGACCTGGGGAATAAAAGTTTTGTATCATATAACATGAGATATGTTGTATGGGCAGTCTTATTATAAAATCCATTTTAGGTGCTAACCTAGAAATCTTAATGTTTTAATACATATTTCTCTGTTTTATTTCCTAAACTTTAAGGAACTAGAAAATTGGGAAAGAGTCATGGAGTAACAGAGACGCCCTTACTCATTAGAAACAGCCTACCCAAAAAGCTGGGAATGTTAGAATTGGTCATTTTAAAGACATATTTTTTTTTAATCACAGTTTTTTCTGAGTTCTTTCCTAAAGTTTTTGAAATGAAACTCCATCACGTTGATACCCATAATATACCTGCATTAGCAGAGCTGGAAGAGGGATATCACAGAAACCACTTAGGCTGCTGGGAGCTGAAGGAGCTGATCAGCCTCTGTGGGACATGAGTTTCACACCTCATCAGAGGCATTCATAGATATTGGCTGACTACTTATTCTCTTGTCTGTAGACAAGAGTCTGTCCTTAAATTCAGAGTTTTCCAGCCATTCTCCATCAATTTGTCTTCTTCCTACAACATCCTCACCACGCCATTCCCAGCCTCAGCTTTCTTGGCCAAGGAACACTAGCATTCTCCAGCCAGACAAACCTCCTCTCCAACCCCACACCCAGCCTAGTCCTGCTCTTATGACCTTGGTTACCTTCTTCAGCTCCATCCTGGCTCTAACACACTGCCTCCTGGCCTCACCAGCACCTCACACCTGCCTCTTGTGTCCGATTCCTCACTGGCATTTCCTACTGACAGTGTATTTGCATTCTTATCTTGTTGCTGGTGCTTCCCCTTTCCTCCCTCCTCAGAGTTTTTTTCCTGGGGTGTCTCTGGATCATGACTCCCCTTTATGGGATCTTTCACTGAAATACACCGAGATGGCCCCTCTTTCCTTTTTAACTCAGAGGATGCATAAGTAGATGAACAGCAGCAAAATACAGTTAGACTTTGTGAAATCTTGAGTATTTAAGAGCTATGATAGTGTAATTTCGCTTTCAAGACTTTCAAGACTCACTCAAGACAAAACAGTGCTTGTTTTCTTGCTGGACTGATGACCTTTCTTTGTATTTCCCACTGCAGTTTTCAGCCTATTAGTACTAATAAAAAACAAAATCAAAAGCAACACCCCAAAATAAATCAAGTAAAAACAAAATAAACAAACAAAAGCCAAAAAAAACCAACCCACAGCACAGAAAACATCTAGTATGAAATATTTTATTCTACGTAATTCTGTCAATATCTTAATTTTATAATGTGCAATATTAGACAACCTTTAAAATGGACCATGCTACCCAGTCTCCAAGTAACAGCAATCCTTACAAGTTTTGACTTTGGGAAGAACATCTTTATTATTTATTATGTGCCAGTTCTGCCCTGCCTGATGATCTTTTAGGACCTTGATCTGTGAGCAGTTCCACTGAATTCAGAAGACTTGATTGGAAAATTCAGTGATGCTTTGAGGGTTATAAGGGAATCAAAATAAAAATAGCTTCTTTTCCAGATAATTCTTTTTCAGACTAAATAAGCAAATATGAAACAGCAAAATTCAAGGAAAAAGAAAGACCTTAAAAGATTTTGGCAATGTTTGGTACAATTTTATGTTTTGTGACAATTAAGTATCTATTTATCAGGGATTAATATTACCTTACTTTCCTTGAATTCCATTTAGTTCTTACATTATGCATAATCCACATGAGCTCTCTCCTCTCTCAAAATTTCTGGCACAAATATGAGCCTCTTTGGTAAGGACTCATATGGTTATGAATGTCTGGACAGCCTGAGTAATGAAAGGCCATTTGGGGCTGAACCATTGACCACAGATTTAACTTGCCAGGAAGGATAAAGCATAAAATGTAAATTAGGTACTAATAACCCATTTTCTTTCTGAATCCTCGGTGCAGATATGCAGCAAGAAGTGCAGATTATGTTTGGAGAAAGATTTTGGAATAATTTGCAGTTAAAAATATTGTATGGGACCTTGTGTTGTGGCCTCAGAAGGGACTGAATTGTGTGTTGCTGCTGCTGCCCTTGAACCCACTTCAGTCAATGGAAAGTTTCATTGGCACCTGAATTTGTTGCTTTGGGTAGCTGCCTAGCTACCAGCTAAACCCAGCACATAATACTGTCATCGGGGGAAGAGGAATGTGCAGTCCAGCAAGCAAGACATGCATGGAAAAGTACGTTTCTCTCAGCATGTTTTGCAATCTCCATGCTACTCCCTCTCCATCTTCCTTTCCACTGATCTCATCTGTGGAGGTGAAGTCAAGAAGAAACTGTAAAAAGTAGCACTTGCAGGCCAAAATCATTTAACTGCCTGTTGAATGCCCAACATCAGCTTAACTTAGCTTTGATATTCTTAGTGGGGCCATCCCATTAACAGAAAGAGATGTTCAGATTTGTTTGTCACTCACGGGATCAAAAGGTAGCTTGAGGTTGTATCAGTTCATACAGTGGATTTGGTGTTGGAGCTATGGTGTTGCCCTCTGTTAGCGTGCACTAATTTCTTGGGAAACAAGACTACATGTTATTTAAGTCCCAACACAGTATTTCTGTTGTGTTGTGTTCAGACCACATAAAATAGATGTTCTTCATGCGTGAACTGCAGTCTCCAGTGACACTGTGTAAGAACGCCCAAGCTTTCAACTCTCCCCCAAGAAAGCCATTGTTCTTGCTCTTCTCACTGCAGCCCAGCTATGAGGAAATGACAAGTTTCCCGTTTCTCAGATAGGTCCAGGACCATCTAAAAATAAAACCTGTGAAACTAACTTCTTGAATTAATTATGTCCCATGTAAAAATAAACCTGAAATATAAAATGGAATGCCCATGACCTTGTCCCTAATGAGATCTATAATTGCTTCTCCACCTCGTGGCATGCCTCTCTTTTAAGTAAAACCCCAAAGCTTGTTGCCTTTCAATAGATCAGTATGTCTGACATGGCTGATTAAAGTCACTCTTTGACATCCAGCTCAGTAAGTTTTATCATTATTTGCACTTAGTAAATAAGATAATTTAATCAATAATTTTGTAAATGAAATAAATGTTCTCAGCCTGCAAAGAGGAGAGGTGTTAGCAAAGCAGACTCCATGGAGGAAGAACTCTTTAATTCATGAATGCACTTAAAGAACAGATCCTCCACACAGCCTCTTTAGAAGAGGAAGTCAGTGCTACTTAGCTGCTATGAAACTTACAGACAACAGAGCAGTGGATCACTGCTTCATCCTTGCAGAACTGCCTTGCTGGAACAGAGATCTGCCTGACAAATCTCCCAGAGGACAGCAAAGCAGAGAAAGCAAAGCCCTGCCTATTCGTTCACTCTTCCTGTAATTAATTTGCACTATTATTACTAATAAAGATTATTTTACTGTGCTAATGCCTAATTGTGGCATGGATCCAAGGAGAGCATGGTGCTAGGCACTGAGTAAACACAGCAAAACAGGGCAGCCCTGCTGCAGTGAATGGAAAGGTTTAGACAATATGAAGAAATATCCATCCCTTTTGAAATCCTGTTGGAGCCACCTTCCAAGTAATCTCAGGTTCAACCACTACTATTGATGCAGCAAAACAGAATCAAGACGGACTCTGGTAAAGACTCCCTAAAAACACACATTCTGGCAAAACAGAAACAGACTAAATAAGCCTCTTGAAGAAATACATATTTGTGAAATTGCCCCAATTTAAAAGATATGTTTTCTGTCCCTCACCCATCACAAAGACCCACACTATGGTAACATGCTGAAGATACATCATGTGATAATTCAGGGACACTCACAAGCTCTGTAGAAAAATCAGTGATAACACAAGAGTAAGCAAGTAAACCTTGAGATTGTGAAGCAAAAAATAAATAAATAAATAAATAAAATAATCCACCATGATCTGGTCTGGTGCATGCTATCACTATTAATGTGAGCTCATGATCCTGAGAGGAGAGCTGATGTGCCTACCACAGAGCAGATCTTGAGGGCATATTCATTATTAGCAAAGCACAAGCTCAACAGTTTGCTCTCCTATAATGATCCAACAGTGACATTCAGGTGAGCAGCATATAAACATTCAGGCTGGAATTTGGCCAGGGCAGTAGATTGAATATTCTACTCTTAATGAGAAATGCCATATAGGCAATGTCCAAGCAGAGCAGGAATGAGCTTAATTAAAAGATTTCATCTTCAGCTTCATAACAAGCTACATAGACCAGCATTTACCAGCCCTGGGAAGCATCAAGCGTCGAGTTGACTCTGACTGCAACTGCCAAATGTGGTATAGCACTTGGAGAACATCTACTGTGGATGAAAGCAAGCGAGTTTTGCCTTGGAGGGTCCAAGGTATGTCCCACAGGAAAAAAACTGCAAAAGTTTTCTCTCTTCCTCCCTGCTCTGTTGGCCAGCTTCTCTTGTACGTACCATCATGCTCTCAAATGAACTCACTCATAATGTGATGACAACCTCCCCATTTTTTGGATGCCAGACTTTAAATGAAAGGAAATTAGGGTGGTTGGAAGATTGTCACTTTATCTTCTGCCAAAGACCTGGAGAATTTTCTTTCCCTTTTTTTTTTTTTTTAAGGAGCAGCCAAGCCACTTTTGAATCACATAGTCAACCCATTGAACATGGCTGATTTGCCTTAAAACAAAACTAAACACATTTACTTCATAATTGTTTATTCCTTTTTCTCTTCCTATCTATACTTTTTTCCTTCTATTGTTCTATTCACTTTACATGCCCAGGCTCTACTAGTTCTGGCCTTGCATATCTCCCTCTCCCTATCTTCACTTTTCTTGCACATTACTTTCTCCTCCTCTCTCCTAATTTAACCTAGTCTAGTCTAACCTACCCTAATCTCACCTAATCTAGTTTAATCTAATTTCTCCTCTTTCTTCCTTTGCTCTTATTTCGTTTTCATATTTCCTGTTCAAACAGAAAGTAGTTTGGCTACTTCCAACTTCAAATTTATGATTGTGTCTTACAAGCAATTCACTAACAGAGATAACATGATATTTAAGATAAAAATGCCCAGCTTATCACGGCATTTCCTTCAGTTTTGTTGCCTTAACTCCACTGAATTGAGCAGAGTTGTGATGAATGGAAAAACAAGATAATTGAACAGGCATTAGTGCTTTTGGTTATTCAGTGTGACTGTCCAGACAGAACCCCATGGGCATTTGCATGCTAGTGGAGATGAGCCTTGTGGGTGCCTGTTGTTACTTATGTAACGATATTCCCATCCTGTTCTATCTATAAATTCACAAGGACTCACTAAACTGTTTATTTTCCATTTATAACTGTTGAAAGTCTCTAACATGAGCTCTAATTCTATTCTAAACGCCACTATCTGAAATTAACTGTAAATCTCTTGTGCTGCTTAAGATCAAGGAAGTTCACTGATCTTGAAGTTTGGTATCTAGACAACAATCTTCTTTAAATAGCTCGCCCAGAGATATAAGATAAACAGAAAGGTCGTAGACTTGAAAAACCGTGAAGAAATAGCTTCAAGACACTCTCCAGGCAAGGTCAGTAACTCTGCCATAACATTGACTTTCTCAGTACTTTTAATTCTCAGAGGAATATTAAAATATTAATTATCACAATCATGGTGAGGTACTCAGTAAAACCAAGAGTTTTACTTCAGTCTGCCATAGCCCATAGCAATATCAGTAGCCAAACAGATGTAACTCCATATTGTACAAGGGAAGTTTCAATTTATCAGTGAAGTTGGAATGGAAAATATTAAGAGCATCTGGAGACACTATTCCACATCTGCTGAAGATAAAATATGTAATTGTATCAAGTAGGAAAACTCATAAGAAAAATAGGATTTTCTCATAAATGTTAGTAATTTACATTTAAATCTGCTTAAAACAGTTAGGCTATATAAGTAATTCATTACTGTTGAGAGTAACACACAGTTTTGACTACATTGCTAAAATCAAGTCTTGACAGTGCCCTCCAACATTAAATCCAGTCCCTGGTTATTGCAGGCAACCATTATCAGACAACGCCTCCTAAGGAGAATTACCAAAAACTCTCCATATGTTTCTCTAGTGGACATGATGACATTGAACATCACTTTCACAGAGCATAGAATTGTTGAACGGCTTGTGTTGGAAGGGACATAGAGGTGATCTAGTTCCAACCTACCCTCCTCTGAAGTTGTCAGAAAATACAGTGATTCACCAGACACAGAGCCGTGTTCACAGCTGTGCAGATCTTGGCAATGTCCACTGAAAGTTCACCTATCTTGACAACATTGGACTGCTGCAAGCAAGTGCTTTCTTGTCCCTGTAGAGCTCTTCAGAAGTGGCTGGGGTTGTGCCAGATGGTGGGGCAGTGAGAAGAACAAACTGCCCCTCTCCTCTGTAAGATCTTCAGTCTGCCATTAATGACTAAAAGTGCTATCATGGAGCAGGCCATTTATCCTTCCCAGCATACAGGAAAAACTGACTGGTATTTTAACTCAGCTGAAGCATTCAGCAGTAGCCATATGATGAATCATCATCCCAATTCTCCTGTTTGCCTGATGGGCTGCAAAGGCCAGAAAGCAGTGATGAATGTAGCGGCAGCACTAAGATGTAGCCACACTCATGATTTTTTCCTCAACATTTGTCAGCAAACCCAGGTGTTTACTGCTTGCAACTCTCCTGTTCATCAGTTTAAATGAAATAAAATGTTAATGCATATTTAGATGTTTTAATTATATTTAAGTCTCCATCATTCTTTGGTTAGTTAGCAGCAGTCAGATAGGAAGCACTACTGAAGAATGTTCCGGACATAGTCTCCACCACCTTTTTTTTGGTCAGAGGCTCATGTACTGTTATAGTTTGAGTCCTGCCTTATAATTTTAACCTACTTATTTTTGTTCAGAAAGAAAAACAAAACTTACTGATGGCAAAATGTAAATGTTGTAGAATGCATCTCTGTATATCCTGAATGAACACAGGATGCCAACCAGCATGTATCCCTATCCATCGTTGCTTTCTTTTTGCCCTACTACCACCCTTTTCAAATGTGTTTTGTTTGCTAATGCAATATATGACAGAAAGGAGTTGGTGTGTTGATAAAACTTTAACTGTTCTTTTCACTTCCTAACACTCCTTTGCAAAAGCAATGCATTACACAGGAATGAACAGAAGCTATAAAATGATTAACTTCAGAGTAAGACAATTTCTCTCTCTTTCTCAAAGGACCAGTCCTTTGACATTAAGAGCGTTGCATACACATGATTTATTCTGATGTCTTCACTTCTTTTTAAACAATTCAGCATGAAGCACCCAGCACGATCATCTTCAGTTTGGGTGAAGTCCTGCAGAAACATAAGGTACAACTGCTAGGTCTTAATAAGCCCATGCTGTCACCCTTTTCTGGCTGATACTATGCACACCGCATTAAACTACCTGCAATTACAACTTGTGAAGTGCCCTGGACAAATAGTTTCTGTTCTTTTCTTGGGAGCTTCCATCAGTGCAAACCCAAAGTGCATGTTATGGGGCTTGTTTTTCAATCCCTGCTTTGGGGTTTTTGATAGCATTTCCGTGATTGCCTTAGTGTTCTACTACTCATTTCAGCCCCATACTGCCTCAGAAATTACAGTTTTTATATGCACTTTGCATTGCCTTAAATTAGAGTATGATCTTCTACCATGGCAGTAGCTCTGCAGTTCTCACACTCTTTGACCTAATCTGTTTGAGTCTAGGTTTAAATATGATCCAGAGGCCACATTCCTTGTGTTGACTGATAACCTCCTTCTGGCCACAGATTCATCCACTGCAGTCATTTCAGATAGGTCAGTTCTATTTAATCTTTCACACTGACCACATGGTCTTCCCTTTCTTCAGTGACTGAAGCTGCAGAACAATGCCAAACAAAGATCCTCTGACTCCAGGGATTTCTATGAGGGATCCACGTCACTGCTAACTCTCTTGAACATTTAAGAGTTTTGATGGGACAGAAAGTTCATCAGGACAAGACAGAATGGGAGGCAAAAATGATGGGGATGGTTTTGTCCCTCAGGTTCAGGGCTGAGTGGGATTTGCTGAGTGGCTTTCCATTTATCATAGAATCATAGAATGGCCTGGGTTGAAAAGGACCACAATGATCATTGAGTCTCAACCCCCTGCTATGTGTAGGGTTGCCAGCCACCAGACCAGGCTGCCCAGAACCACAACCATCCTGGCCTCGAATGCCTCCAGGGATGGGGCACCCACAAGCTCCTTGGCAACCGATTCCAGTGCCTCACCACCCTCTTGGTGAAAAACTTCTTCCTAATGTCTAACCTAAACCTCCCCTGTCTCAGTTTAAAACCATTCTCTCTTATCCTATCACTATCCACCCTTATAAACAGCCCTTCCCCCTCCTGTTTATAAGCCCCCTTCAAGTACTGGAAGGCCACAATGAGGTCTCCCCCAGAGCCTTCTCTTCCCCAAGCTAAACAAGCCCATTTCCCTCAACCTTTCTTCATTGGAGAGGTGCTCCAGCCCTCTGATCATCTTAGTGGCCCATTATGACTGATGAGAAAACTGCAGACTTCACATTTGAATACAGACCTCTCTGGTGATTCATGCTTTCGCTGGTTTTCTGCACACTTTCTCCCCTTTCAAATGACAGACAAAAGCGTGATACTCTTGAATGGGTTTTGCTTCCTGCATGCCCAGTTCAAGACATGCTGCACGAGGTCTCTGTGACTGCCATTAGTTAGCAGTTGAATTCCAGCTCAAGTGGAAAACACTGAGCCACAATAGCCTAAATATCAGCCATCTGCTGTCTCCTGCCCCAGGCCATGTCACTTGCAGTCATTTGGAGAGCTCAGTATCAGAACAGTGGCTTGGGCTGGAGAGCAGCCCAAGCTGCGGACACTCTTGGTGGAAGGGTTTCTCTTCTGGAATGCACTTCTCCAGTTCTAACAATCTGGATTTTGTGACCTCCCCAGGTCATCCTGTAAGGTCCATCTGCTTTCCCAGGCTTTGATGGGGGGAGGAGAAAGTTGGGAAATTGTAAGGCCACCATAGGAACTAGTTAGTAGCATCATGGCAGGAAGAGGTTATGCCTTGAGACATTGACTCAGTGGACAAAAATTATACTGATACTAAGGAAATCTACCCAGGAAACAGAATGGGGAACTGTAACTATGCTGAAGAAATAAACTTATCGACTTTATGGGATACAAGAGAGAGTATTTTTATAAACTAATAAATAAAATTGTTCTGATTAAGGTTTTAAAGTCTAAAATTAAAAAAAAAAAAAAGAGAGATAAAACAAATGAGTGGGAAATATAGATCTTAGAGTCTGAAGAGGAAGAATGGAGATAATTCCATTAAGAAATTGTTCCAAGAAATCATTTTAAATATTTTGTACTGATCTCTTTGTCTTCTAGCTCCTCAGAAGAAATCACCTCTTGTATTATGCCATTCAAAATGAATTATGCTTTCAATTTTCCTTGTTTCCTGTTATATTCATATTAAACTACTGCATTGTGCACAGAAAAGAATCCAGCAAAAACAACTAATCATACTATATGGTAGGAATGGTTTTCTTCAGATGGCTTTAATTCTGAAGACAAAGGTCAGCAATTTACCACAAACAAAGAATTTAATATTTCCTCCACTTGTGAGCAGTATACTTCCATGGCCTTCATACTGTTCTTCTATTGCATTTCTGCTGGAAAGAAGGGCTTAGAAAACTTTCTATAAAGGCAGCTCTTTTTTTTTTCTTTTTTTTTTTTCTTTCTGAGAGACTTAAAGTTGTGAATGCTATGAGTGAGCTACCAAATTAACTACAAAGGTCCTGTACTACACACTTGACTTAATTAACAAATTTGGTAAGCATTGTGATAAAAGGCTCCTTGTAGCTGAGCATTTGTTGTTGTTTCAACACAACATGTTGTTTCAACACATGACCATGTTGATGCATGAAGGCAGGGACAGTGCATGTTGAACCCTGCACCTCCCAGCCAGCCTTGCCTTGCATACTGACTGAGCAATCTGTCTCAGAGCAATAAGGGGAATGGACAAGTTGTGCTTTGAAACGGGGAAGGAAGGGAAAGACAGCTGTGAATGTGCATTATTTAAAATGCTGTAGGATGAGAAACAGATGCTTGTGGAGTTGCAAGTTACACAGCTTATAGTGTCAGTTGGCAAGCGAAACTGGTATCAAATCCACAGCTATGCAAAATCCACTGCCACAACTGGCATCCAGGATGGCAGTGCTGGCCAAGACTGAGAGATTGTGGGTGTGGAAATTTTCCTCTCTGCTCTGATCCCTCCCAGGGTGGAGGTGCAATGGCAAGTCAGGTAAGGGAAATCACGCTGCACCTGTCTGCAAGATATACATAGCATTTCTCTTTCAAGGGCTGGCTGTGTATTTATTACCTGTCAGCAGGACTTACATTCACTTAAATGGAGAAAAAAAGAGAGGAAGAAAAGCAAAGTGGTGTATTTGCTCTCTGATTCAGGTTCTGATGATCCATCTCACAGTTAAAGCTTCCAGCTGAACTACCAGTGTCTTTTCTGTAGTATTCAAAGGAAGAAGTCTCTGATCCCTCCCCAGTGCACATTGTAAGTGGGTAAGTTGGCAGAAAGCTGCAGTTCCCTTCCTTACTGCTGCCTACCAAGGAGGGAAACCCTGGAAAACTGCCAGATCTAGAGACTTGTTAGGGAAATACTATTTTGCTGATGGGAGGACAAGAAAGGATGAGGCAGAATTCCACATAATTCTGTCAGCTAAAACATTGTTTTGACTTTCATCAGTAAAAAGAAGCTAGCAGCTAATTTATGCACAGGATAAAGGCTTTTTTGAGGAGACATAATTTAGTATCATCACTCCCCAGCAACTATTGAGACAGAAGGTTAGGATCACTGGGGCTTAAGAAATAGCCATAATCTCTCCTTGGGCTGATGGACAAGCTTCCAGTTGGTCTCATATTGTGTGAGAAAAGGTAAAGGAATATCTTATCTGCACAGTGAATAAGAGTGAACATTTATGGACCTTCTTATAGATTTCAGGCAGTCTATAGATGTAGTAATTGTGCATGATGGCTACTTTCCACTGCTATTGAGAATAAAATCCTAACCCTTTTTTCCTCAACCAGGATGGCAGGTCTCCATCAAGGCTTCTTTAGGATTTGGAACACAGATTAGTTCCAGAAAACTTGTGAAAACCACAGGACTACAGGGTGGATCCATGTCTTCTTTCTCTCTGTGCCGGCCCTGTCGTAATCCCAGGCTGTACTAATGCATGAGGCCCATTGCAGCACTCAGTGGGAGTAACCACAACCTTGTGTGACCTTTGCATTGGCAGCTCCTCCTGAGTCTGTAACTCTGCATTGCCGCCTTCCAGTCCTTCAGATCTTACCTAAATAAGTTGATTTGTAACTCATGAGAAAGGCTCTGGCCCCCAAGAAGACTTTGAAGTAGACTCTAAAAAAGACATTAGCCCTAGTCATAGGACAAGGGGTTGTCAATAGCAAAGAACAGTGAGGAAAGGCTATAATTCTCACAGCTCTGACCAGTGATTCATAGTCACACTAGCATAGGCAATACTGGCATAGACAATATTTTTAGAAGGTTTTTTTTTTTTTTTTTTTTTTTTCCATGGAAGATAATGATGTTACGGTGCTCCACTGACATCCACAGTCTTCTGGGCAGGGATGAAAGCAGCCTTAGAAGGAAAGAGGCTTTACCTTGGAGGAAGAAACCCACAATGGAGCTAAGAATGGTCATGAGGTCCACTCCCAGTACAAGGGCTGCTCAATAGCTGCTCTTTTCACTTTGACTTTTTTTCTTCTCTCAAGCAGTAAGGCCTCAGGAACACTCCCATTATGTAAAAAGGATGTGCACTTCTTTACTGACAGGTCTCCCCTTAGCCCACCCACACTCTTTGTCTTCCATTCTCCCTCCTTTTAGGGCCCTGATGCCTGCAGAGGCCTCCAGCAGCTCACAGTGCTATGCATTCCCACCCCAGGGCAGTTAGCCCACATCCATGATCAGAGCAAATACGTCGTAGTTTGCTACATTAAATCAAATGCTCCATGCTATTCAGTAAGTTCTGCACCATGGGTTTCTCTCTTCTGTGCTTTGGAGTCAGTGCTGTAGCTGCAGTGTGACCTACATGAGGCTCTGTGTGTTGAAGTTATCATTCAGGATACATATGCCTAAAGGTACTATGAATGCAGTACCCAAGTGCTGAATATTCTTTGTTTGGACTGATCAGAGTATTTCTGAAGTGACTGATACAAAATTCTTCCTATGCTCAAAACCACTTTTCTCTACGAACCATGTTTACAAATGCAAAAAATAATTTGAACCTGTTGTTACAAAAGCCTGAAAGCAATTCAGGGCTGTTTCAAAATTGCAAATACTTGTATGTAGTTGAGCCTGACTTTGTTGCTTTCAAGAACAGCCTTATATCAATTAGTTAACACTGGTTCTTGTAACATGTCTAAGTGAAAGCTCAGAAAATCAATGTGATGTGAACAGACCCTCAAGGTGCCACTGTGCAAATATAAGACTGGCGCAGGGTAAAAGGATGGTGAATCTGACAGCTAGAAAGAAATTCACAACTAATTACAGAGATTATATTTTTATGGATTGTATGAAAACAGTGAGAGTTCTCATATTTTGTAATTAATTATTCTTCTGGAAAGGGAAGAACTTCCACATTTTTCTTAACATACTACATTTCGATTTGACTTCAATGACTTGGTCCTCAGTATATTTTTAAGGAGCACAGGATTTCAGATTTTTTGTTTCAGTTTTTGTGCTGAACATCACCAATTACAGAATAACAAGGAGCTCTTCAGCAAAATCAAACACCAACCTACCTTCCTCCCCAAACCAGCAGATTTTTCAGAGTTTGCATTATTCCATCTTGCTCTACAATGTCACTTCCCTTTGCTGCACTTAACTCACTCATCCTTGTTGTTACATCATCCAGGAGAAAGCAATTTAAGGTAGAGAATATTTTTATTTCACTTGCATTAGAGTTTCCTGGCATTGAATTCGTATGGTAGAAATGTAAGTAAATAAAAGTACTGGCATAACCAAGAACACTGTTCAGAAATGGTCTTAACTCTTGCTTCTACGCTGCTGAGCAAGAGTTCAATTTTAATATTGACATTTAGCAGAATTCATGATCATGCTTCAATTTCTGATCTACAGAGCAAAAGGAACAATTCCAATTATCACCTCTAATGTGTTCTCAAAGCAGCATATAGTGATTATCTAGAAAGTAAAGGGAATCTCTCAGTGACTCCAGAGATTCAGCCAAACAGCCAAAAATCTAGTTTTTAACACTCCCTAAATGATTTCCCATACATTATGTCCTAAAAACAGAATTGAAAGTTATATGTGGGACTATCCTAGAAGCTCTCAACCTCTCTTCTCCTCAGAAGCCAGAAACTAGAAGCAGTAGGATAATAATGGGCCAGCTTTGCACTAAGGTACTTTATCTGGGTCTTGCATCAGGCATGGGCTTAGAAGGAGTGTGAATACTGATCCTGTTAACCTGTGAACTAATTTGCAGCAACTTATATTTAAAACTGAAATATTTACAGTATTCTGTACAGCACTATCAGGAAAAAAACAATGGAATGAGTGGGACTAAAGAACACGGATCGAAGACCTTCACAAAGAAGAAGTACATATTGTGCTTTGTGGCAAAGACTGTTTCAGTAAAGGAAGTGCCACAAAGATAGACATAAAGTTGGGGGTGCAAGACTGCTCTTATATATTGCAGATATTCAGAACATATATCAAATACGTGAATTTTGATTCATTCTGAACATTTTCTAGCAAAGCCTAGAATAAAACCCAGCCATAATAATCTTAGAGGCCTCTGTAACTACTAGAAGAAACTGAATCAAAATATTGCTTCCTCTATCACCAACGCAAATGAGTTACTTTTCTTGACAAACATTAGCTAAGGTTAACTGCATCCCTCCCCAAGAACCTGAATCCATCCCCAGCACAAAGATTTCAGGCTGCTCATCACGAGTGCACTTCATAGCATCCCTGCAATCCAGTAAATCCTTTCACTCTCTTTTTCCTCGGTACACTTCTCTGCTTCCATTATAAGAAGACTCCTGTACAATTTAAGGGAAACATTCTCAGTGACTTAGCAGAGCTGAACAGAGACAACAAAACCAGAGGCTTTCTTTGCCCTGCCACCTTCTTTCCATTAATATCAGTAGCAAAGTTACAAGTGAGTTCAAAGGGAAGGAGTAAGTTTTATCATAAATGTAGTCCTACCTCTCATTCCCCATATACAGCAAATGCTAACTTGGTTCTGAAATAAATTTCCTTAACAACCAAGTACTACTATTTAACAGGACCCATGAGCATTTCTATAGCATTTTACAATTCCAAATCACTGCATAAGTATTAATTAGCCTTAATGACTCATATTATCTAATAAGATAATGAAAAGCCCCGCAGCAAACAATATCTATTTCTATTTTCAGTAAGAGATGAAATGATTTTTTTAAAAGAATATGTTCTCTTTTAACTCTTTTTTCTGCAATGCTCTGTTGTAACTTCTGTAAAAAATTCAGTGTATTGTGGTATTTTCTTCTTCATTTGTGAAGACCACTTTATTGCTGCAGCCTTTGCCACAAAATAAAAATACAGAGGTTTAAGGACAATATTTATACCTTAGGAGGCTTTCTGTTGAAGGACTATTCACTGAGTATAGACTCAGTGTTTGGTAAAGAGATGTGGACTTGCTGCCTGTTCTTTATGGAGAATAGCAATGTCTTTCTTGGTTTCTTTCTGGGTTGCCACTGCCAAGGTAATGCTTAATGGATTAAGTCTTGTGAAATAAATTCTGTAAATAGAATGTGGGCTGAGATCATTTCAACTCATTTCCCCTGCGTCCCCTTCCCGTCCTGGAAGCTGTCAAGTACAAGCAGCCTGCAAGCAGCCTGTTCTCTCAGTGTTAGTCTTGAGTCTCACTAGATGCATAAAACAGCTTGTTTTTTGCATACTTTCTGTGATGGCATTAAAAAAACTGGAAAGAAAAAAAAAGTTTTCAATTCCACCCATTGCTATAAACTGGATACAGCTAATCTTGCAAGGGCACCAAACATTGCTCTATTTGTTCATCATTAGAGAACTAGAAACCTATGTTTATGATAGAATGATAGTTGAATCTGAAGGATTTTAAAGAAAAGAACTGAACCAACTGTGGGTTTGTAAACAAACAAAATGGTTTTGACGTCAGTCACATAATTTCATGGGCTGGAACAGTATCACGCAGCCAGTGCTTGCCCCTGAAGAGTTTCTAATTTAATTTAGATGCATTCGTGATATGGGACAGCACATCAAATCCAAGAAACTTCAGGGTACTGTTGAAGGCCAGGTCTATGCTGCAGAGGTTGTATAAGCCATGCTTTGAAAGAGCAACAGAGACCTTCTGGCTGAAGGAGAGGGAACAGTTGTGTCTACAGAAAATGGACAGACAGAAAGGTGAGAAGGAGGGAGAGAGAAAGAAAGGAAGGGAAGGCAGAAAGGCAGGAAGGCAGGAAGGAAGGAAGGAAGGCAGGAAGGAAGGAGAAAAAGAAAATAAAAAGAGGGCAGAACAAAAAGGAAGCATTCAGAGCAAAGACTGTCAAAGGGAAGGACTTTGTGTGTTCATTAGAAATAAAGCAGTTTGAAGATTTTTTTCTGCATTGATGCTATCCAGAAAATCTGCATAACTTTTTCCAGAGCAGTAAATCCTACCCACATGTTTCAACAATTCTTCCAGTTTTGCTCTCAGTCCTCCTTGGGTTCCTCTCCTTCTGTGCTCTTTCCACAGAGAACAACTCATGCAGAGAGAGCTTCTGCTTCATGCCACACAAGTATGGTTGGGCTGCCCCAAGTGCAGGTGCACAAAGTGCAATTGACAGAGCCATACAGAGCAGCCAAGTAGCCTTGCTTTGTCCCCTTGCCATAGGCACACACCTTCATCAGGAGCTTCTATCTGGATGATGCAAAATACCAGAAGTTACCACTTCACTGTTTCTGAAAGCGACTGAAATCCGTCTTATGTGCTGTTAGCTAAGGGTACTGATGTGGGAAAATATATTCCCATACAGAGCACAGTTCTGATAGCTGTAAGAAAAATAACCATCTGATATCAACTGAATTTAAAGGGATTCCCTGTGTGGAAAAAAATTACTTGAGAGCATGTGTGCTCATCAGCTTGGATTAAATGGTACAGAGAAGAGTTCATAGTTTCTTGAATTTCTCTGGAACCATATTTCAATGAATAGTAGAGCCATGATACATCATGCTGATTTTTGGTTTTATTTACTAGATTGTATTTTGTACTCCACTGATTCCAGTTCCCCTAGGGTGTGTGAGAACTTGGGGCAGCATGCAGACACCACCAGCATCATCCCAACATCAGCCTATGTGTTTGGTGAGAGAACAGGAGACATCTCCTCTTTCTGCTATTTCACTCCACAGAATCCTAACTACTTGTTGAATAACAACTTCCAATAAAAATGTAAGAGTTTTTTGGGGTTGTTTTCTATATATTTTTTTTACCAAGGAAAGCTGATACTTCTGACAAAAACATATTTCTCAAAAACTCAACCTCTAGTTTTGGCCATAAAAATGTGACCAGCATTTGATGCGGTATTCAGACAGATATTATCACAGAAGTCATAACTTAGTTATAGCTATTTGTGGAGTTACTTACAGCAGAAGGAAGGGTTCAGTTCCTTCCCTTGATTTATTTGAAGGGCTTCAGGACCTTCCAAACCTTGCTTTTTAATCACTGTAAACATCAGAGCTGAAGAGTTTGGCCATTTTTTTGTGCACTGATCGGATTGGGCTTTTGATGCCATAGAATCCTGGTGCAGAGCAGAGGTGCAGAAGCTACTGTACATGAGACAACAGGGCTATACTAGCAGTATTTCTGCCACAGGATGGAGCTCAGTGCAGGCTGCAAAACATTTCTAGGAGACTGGATAAATAGTCAAGCATTTCTCTGTCACTGATGGCCATACTGCTGCTTGCTGCTTGCTACACAGACCTATGCTGGCTACCTGGAAAAGCTCAGCTGGGTAGGTCTATACCTCGTTGCAGTGCCTGCAGCCTCCAGGGAGATCAGAAGTGACTGAAAAAGATCACATAGGTGAAGGTCTCAATTGAAAAAGTTCAATACAAAAAAGAGGGGAAAAAAAAAAGCCAGCTTTTGTAAAATGTGACATGTCTCTTTGTCTTCAGTTGTGCCCCACTTACTCAGTTCACCATCTCTTCAAAGCATTTCTCACACGGTATTTCTCAGAACGGTATTTTTAACGACATTGAAAAGAACCCACCAGAACTAGAAGCTCAAGCTCCTTTTACCCTGAATAAATGGGATACAAACATCACATAAGAGGTTAAATTACACTGGGAGGATTTTTCTCCCCTTTTTAAACCACATGTGGCAAAATTTGGAAGTGATCTTTCTAACTGTAAAATCTTATTGAACTGAACAAATTAGCAAAAAATATCATCAAGGTTATCCATCTACCAGAATACAACGCGTAACTAGAACCTCCTTGACTGAAGGAGTTAAGCTTTTCTGCAGTAATGCAACAAATCACTCCCTGCAACAAACAGAAGACACATTCTAAGGCAGTTTTCCCACAAACTTCAATCTATGGGAAAAAAATCCTGATTTATTATATAGCATTTGGACAGTTATGAATGAAAATTTGCCAAAGATCAGAATAATCGAGTCTTTCAGCCAAGCAGTTCTTAATGAAAGAAAAAAAGCACAGAATGGGTCTGAGCAAAATAAATAAAAATTCCACACTTTTAACCAACAGAACTTTTTGCATCGTTCAGAAATATTCACAGACATCCAGAATCTTTTATCATCAAAAAGACACTCTGGCCTTTAAAATTACAACTTCTTGATTTTTGTTTACTGATGGCCTTTAAACCAACGGGTATCACTAACATGTGGCATCTGATCATGCCATGTTTGTGAAATGAAAGAATTTTTAAGGCTGCACTTTGATATTTTTTCCTTTCCCTCAAAATGTGTCTTTTGCCACGCTATCATCTGTGAATTTTAAGGGTAGCAGCAAACCATTTACTAACAGTATCCATTGAAACCGATACCAGTGAGAACACTGATTCATTGCCATTAATGTCTGAAAGACAGAATCACAGAATGGCAGGGCTTGGAAGGGATCTGCAGAGATCACCAACTCCAACTCCCTGCTGAAGCAGGCTCCCTACAATAGGTCACACAGGGAGAAGTCCAGATGGGTCTTGAATATCTGTGGAGAAGGAGAGTCCATAACCTCTCTTGGCAGCCTGTTCCAGTGCCCTGCTACCCTTACCATAAAGAAGTTCTTCTGCATGTTTGCTTGGAACTTCTTATGTTGAACTTTTAGATTCTGGCTCGTTCTCCCATCACTGTGCACCAAAAATAAGAGCCTGGGCTCATCCATTTACCTCCCACCTCTCTTTAGACATTTATTAACATTAATCAGATCCCCTCACAGTCTTCTCCTTGGGCTGGACAGATCCAGATCATCCAGCCTTCCCTCACATGGGAAATACTCCAGGCCCTTTATTGTCTTTGCAGCCCTCTGCTGGATTCCTTCTAGGAGATCCCTGTCTTTTTTGAACAAGGGAGCAGAGAACTGGACACAGTAGTCTAAATGTGGCCTCACCAGGGCAGAATACAGGAGGAAGATCACCTCCCTTGACCTGCTGGCCACTCCCTTTTTAAAGCACCCCAGGATACCATTGGCCTTCTTGGCCACAAGGGCACACTGCTGGCTGATGGCCAAAGCGTTGTCCACCAGGACATCTGGGTCTTTCTTTGCAAAGCTCCTCTCCAGCAGGTCATCCCCTAACCTGTACTAAGTTTTCATTGATTGAAAGGACTACTAACACCAAAGTTATCCTGGAAAAGGTTACCTGTTTTTATGCAGTTTGCCTTTGGAGCTGGGAGGGGGCTGCAAGCAGTGCCATTCTGCCATTCACAGCAAATAGCTGAGCCTCTCTCAGAGGCCAGCACAGCATTCATGTGGCATCCCTCTGGACGCTTGCCCTGCTGTGCCCCTTGTCCATTAATTAGCACACAATGGAGGCCACAGAATTTCCCTGCAAAATGTGTTGTGAGCATTGGACACAAAAGAAAGTAGAAAAGATCCTTGGTTTTATGGCATTTTCAGTAAAGATGTTTCCAGTTTTTGTTTATTTATCAAAAGACACTGTTACTCTTGGTTGTTTTGATTTTTGTTTCTGTGCACAAGAGGGGAAAAAAGGGTTTTACTAAGCGAGTCTTTCAGTAAGACACCAGATGATGGATAGTCAAACACAGAGTCTCCTGTAAACACAGAGGGAACCAAAAGGTATGAACTGACTCATAATTGTGTCAACACAGGTCGCAGACCCTTGGTTTATTCCAGCCTTCCTGTTTTTCACAGATTTCTTTTCACACCACACTATTTTTTTTAGGACACAGGCTCTTTTCAGAACATCTTAGTGGGGTGCAAAAGCACGTATGTCTTTACACCAGAATATGGGCATTTACACACACACATAGGCTCTATTCCACAATTACAACAGCAGCGTTTTCCACCCATGGCTTACGTCTGCACTAAATGAAGCAGAGCTTTTCTGCACAGCAGTTAATTCTAGCTCTAATCAAAAAGGAGAAAAGGTCCAGTCCGTCTCATTCCCATTCTGAGCTTTTCCATGGAGGCTTTTGGAAAGTATCCAGAACAAAACCTCAGCAGCCTAATCCTCTGGTTCATGCAATGTACTTTTTTTTTTAACATGTGGCAAAGTGGCAAGACTGTCTGACCAGGAGTGCTGTGAGGCTGACACACAGCAAAGAGTTCTATGGTGAGCAGAACCTACCAATATTTATCTTGATCCCTGAGCACATTGAATTGAGGTTGTGTCCTTTTCCTTGTATAAAATCATTCTTCTCTGTTGGTTGCCAATTTTCTTAGAGATTGGCAAAACAAGTCTCTCTGTGGTCTCTATTTCATCATCAAATTAGACTGGCACTGACCAGCAGACCCAGAAGTTGTCAGGGAAGGAATTGATGGCAGATACACCATGCAGCTGGATCTACTGCAAGTCATCAAGCTAGCAGGTGACTCAAGAAGGATGGTTCAACATATTCCCTCATAGTATCACCTGTGAAGATACCCTGTCACCTGAAGTCCTGATTTCCTGTTAAAGGGCTTGCAGAAAATAGCACACAAAGGTGTGTCAAAGCCAAGAGAGTTGCTGTGCAAGATACTCTTCCCCCACACATCACCCTGACTGTCTCGGATTAGCCACACACACATAAATGACTCAGTGCTATAGACCCAGAGGATCTGGCTCACCTGAGGTGAGTCAGATCTACTTGTATGAACAAGGGGAAGTTTATAAACAGCATCTGTTGGTCTGAGATGCTTCAACCTTGGCCATATTCCTGACAAGAGGTAGCACCAGCAAGGATAGATAACCTGACACAGGCTGAGCAGTGCTGCACTTCTGTGTAATCTCACACAATTCCCTGGGAAAGCTGCTCATGTAAGCCAGAGTAACAGAACAAGGATTATGACCTGTTGTGTAAAAACCAGTTGCTGCAATTCCCAGTCAACAGGTAATCACTGCAGTGAAGCCATATCCATCAAGAGCATCTCTCATTCATTCATTCACTCATTCATAAATAAATAAAGACAAAACAAAATACACTTAGGAAAATGCTGCCACCAAAAATGTCAGAAACAGCATTTCAGAAGCAAAAACAATTTGTAGACTTTTTTTAAACTACTAATTTTGAAATATTTTATGTCTTTGCAAAAATTAAGACTCTTATATAGTGCAGATTTCTCTTGTAGAAACTCAGGTTAATGGGACAATGGAGAGAATTCCCCATGCAAATTACAATAGATTAAGTTAAATTTGCTTCCTATACATTTAGAAATAATTCCAATTTTCGTAGATCTGCAGAGAGGCTAAATGGCCACAAATTGGAAAAACCTACTCTCTTCTTCTGCTTCACTGCTTTTTCTATATCTCCTTTTAGCTCTACAGCAAAAGATGAGGGAAGTGAAATTTACTGAAAGAGACCATGAAAAGAGTTTCAAAACATGTATAATGTTTTCTCTCCATAAACATACTGTGAAATTTGAATGTAAACAGTGCCAGGGCACTGCCAGTCAGAACCCAGGAATTCACCCAAGTAAGACAAAATATGATGCTCACTATCTCAGCTTCTTGCCTTTCATTTATATACTGCCAGTGTCTGGATTTTATGTCAAAGTGGTGGAAAAAAGGGAATCTCAGATTGCTGAAATTAACCTCTTGCAGTGAGATCAGTAAAAGTGAGCTTTCCACTCACACTTCACAAGGAGATACTCGCTATCTTTGTTTGGCAAGGCAGCAGTCAAATGCTGAATGTTGAAATTTGTCAGTTATGAGCAGGAGAAATGCTGTGCTGTGGAAATGGCCACTGCAAGCTCCCTTTCCAAATCTGCATTGTTTGGTCCACATCAATAAAATAATTTTAAAAAACCAACAACAACGTTTTATATGTCCTATTAAGAAACTGCAAAAAGACAGTATTGTGATATCAATGCAGGGTAGTACTGTTGAGCAAACCTGCCTGGCACGAGAGCAGTGGTTGTCACTTCAAACATCATACCCAATGTATAATTAATATTAACCCTCAACTATATCAGCAATCTCATTGCTTTCATGAATTCTCACTTCCTACCTGATAAAGAGCTACTTATTACAAGGTAGTGCAGGATGCAATGGAGGGATTCATTTCTGCATGTCCTTTTACAGCTACATTGGAAGGTATACCAAGTCAAAGCACATGTCCTATATGCCAGAAAATGTTGAGTTTGCATGGCAGTATCACAGAAACTATTCACATTGTGTGATCACATCTAAAGTGATTCTATTTAATGAGTAACTTTAATGCAGTTCTGCTGAACCAGTTTTGACAGCACATTTTACGTATGCAACAACTTCAAGAAAAAAGGGATAGGCTCTTACCTATTGTTTTTCGGAGATCTTCGCACTGGCTAATGTGAGGGAATTTCAATATTTCCTTCCACTTTTTGCTTTTGCCTTTGCGTTTCCCTCCACCCCCTGCAGAGAAAGAAAGATTGGGATTAGATTGCTTTGGGTGCTACTCCCAGTCCAGAATTCAGCCCAATCATAGCTCCTATGGATATCTTTAATAACTGAAGCTGAGACATTGTGGGTAGACGGGCAGATCGAGTTGGCTTGTCTGGATGTCCCAAGGAAATGGCATCTGTGAGAAGGCTGGGTTTGTAAAGCCCAGGAGTTTGTGGCTCACCAGATCCAGTTCAGATGGTAGTGTCTGAGCTTAGCATCTCCAACATAATCTCTGCTTCAACTTACAGCTATTTCTGTTGAGTCAAATAGCCTTGCATTTATAAGCATATAACTATGATTCACATCTTTTCAATCTCTTTCTGGTTTCAGGATGAACCCTGACTTCACCACAAAAGAACGACTGGAAACTGAAGACCAACATTCAGTACTTGCCTTCATCCTTCATATTGCATATTCAGCTGATGATACACACATAGGTCACTGCTACATAAGCATTTTCCTCAGAGGGAGGACAATAGTGGGAGAAAATCAATAAAATATCCTCCATGAAAATGAATCATAGAATCATAGAATCAGTCATTTGAGTTGGAAGAGGCTGTTAGTCCAGGTCCTCTGCAGTGAACAGGGACATCTACAGCTAGAATCTCCCTCATAAATGTCCCTTCATAAATACCCTACTGCATGCACCGCCAGCAGCGAGGTGCACACCCAAATTTATCAGCCAAGTTATCTGCCCTTGATGCTGATCCCTCATGACCCTCATTCCCCCTTCTTGCCACTCTACATCTTTCTCCCTTTCCTTTCCTAGTAGTTCCTTATTCCTTTCTCTTCCTCCACACACTCCTAGGTGCCCCTCTTCTGGTCTGTATCAGTAGGTCAGCAAAGACAAATGAGATTCATCCACATGTACTTATAAAAAAAAATTTGAAACCTACTCTTTTGGCTTGGACCTATTTATTGCTCTTCTCAAATCAGAGCACCACACTCTCACATCCACCTCTTCTTGAGCACATCTTCCCCATTCTTTTAAAACTTATACCATTTTCTTTCTTGTTTGAACAGTTCAGAACCCCACACAGGACATCACTGATACAGTGTCCCAAAGGCAGTGTTGCTCTGAGGTGCAAGGTGAATGTGTCCAAACTAGGCCCCAACCAGTAAAGGCCACATTCCCACATCGTCCCTTGCTGGGACTGGAGGATGCACTGCTGGCAAGGCCAAGCTTCTTTGGCCTTAATAGGCCTAATGCAGGCCAAAATGCTGTGTGTGCTGTCCACCACCAACTTTGGGTGGTCACGCAGCTCTAAAGCAGCTCAGTCTAAGAGGGCATTTCTAAATTATTCTTCCTTTTTTTTTTTTGCACTTTGACTGGGTGTTTTATTCCAGCCTTGGCTTCTCTTTCAGGCCTACCCTTCTTGCCTCATGCTCACAACCCAAGAAGGGGCAGCCACCATGTCAGCAGTGCTGCAGTGAGCACAAGGTGCAGGCTGGACCTGAAGTTTCCTTCCTGGCTCTTTGGTGCGTCTGTCCTGCTCATAGCAAGCTTCCCTTTGAGCCTGAATGCCCAGACGCAGTCTGTGATTCTCCAAGTCAGTGTATCTACTGCAGTTTAGCCTCTGCTCAAAAAATTTGATTCACTGGAGTCTGTTTTACATGCGTGGCACATTGAATGACTAATTCAGAGCTGAGTTAATTCTGTAGAGAGGTTGGTAGAGTCACAATTGCAGACTGAGAGCGTGTTGGGTACTACATGATATTGCAGGCTAAATTAGGTGTGTTGACTCAAAAGGTAACAGACTATTACAAAGAAAACATGAGCTCTGGAAACGATTGCTCTCTGTGGGGCATTTCTGATCCTGCAATGTAACCTCTGGCATTGGAGTGCTCTCTCTGCACCTCACCTTTTATTCCTTCATTTTCAGTGACCAATGGTTTTGTCATCAAAGAGCTTGCCTCAAATTATTTTTAAACCTATTATTGACAGGAATTTACGGTGTATGTACATCATGCAATGTAACACAGAGCTATCTGCACTAACAGCAAAGAAATTGGCTTGTTTAGACTATCAGGAGCACAGCTATGTTGCTGTTTCCAGGAACTGGTCTCCAGTAAAGTGTAGAGGTCTGTGAGTGCCTTCACATCACGCAGTAATATGCAACACAGATGCACTCTTTGAGTCCATAGTGAAATCTTCCTCAACTTCCCTTCTTCAGTGCATCCAAAGCACTGCTGCTAAAGTCATTTCCTTTCTCCTCCCTCCACTCATGACACTGGAGAGGCTGTCTTGCCCTGATCCTGCAGCACACACCACTTGGTCTCATGTACTGAAGGTCCTAGGGATGCTCCAAGGGACCAACCACTTTGTGGGCTGGAGGACCACTGTGATTGTCTGCTCATCAACTCTTCTGGAGTGCCCAATTCTGCTCTGGTCTCCAGGTGCTGCCTGGGTGTGATTAAGCATCCTGCAGCGTGTTTTCATTGCTTGTTTTCCCTGAAAGCTCACAAGCCTGCACGGCTCTTCTACCACGTCCACTTGCCCTTTTTTCCCTCATTTCATAGCCCTTGCTGCACCTCCCTTTGTGCTTCTGGTCCCACGCCTCACCCTCTGCACTGACACACTCTGCCCCCTTCCTTCTCTTACTACTCTGGGGAATGACCCTTTCTCTGGGAATTCCTGCCTCCTCCTCTCCTTCAGTCATTCCCTTTGGTTTCATCCTTTTCCCTGAGCTCTTGCTTCATGTGCTTCCTCACATTCATTTATCTCATAAATTTTCATTTTTGCTACTTGCTGCCAAACCTCCATGGGAATTCAATGAATGAAGCAGATATTTATTAGAATGGGGGAGAGATGGGAAGGAAAAAGAGGGCATGGAGGGAGGGAAATGGCAGGACTGGTGTCAAAGCAGAGTGATCCTCCTTTGACAGTCACGGGATTCCAGTTGGGATTCCTGGCTTCTTAGGCTGCCAGAGCAGCTCACCCCAACTCCGCAAACACGTGCCCCCCCGCGGCCTTTCCTGCTGCACGGGTCCCCGTCTGTTGTCAAGTAATAGACACAGAAGGGTGCTATAAGGGTGGGGGCAGGAGTTCTCTGCTTAAGATACCAACAGGCACTGGAAGGAGAACAGATGATATTCAGCTGTTGGGCAGTGGCACCTGCAAGAACAATAGTTCCAAACATTTCTGGACAAAGATGGATGAAAGAATCTGTTAGGCTGCATTTGCTCATCACAGGTATTTCTTCGCTCACTGAAGTCCTTAACTGTAGGCCAGAGACTGGATGGAGCACGTCTGCTTCTCCAGCCACCTTTACCGAAGTACCCACAAAATGGTTGCATCTATAGCAGCACGGAGCAGTACAGAGCACTGCACAACAGCCCTTAGCACTAAATGGCAGCTCTGAGACTGGAACGAAGAGAAAATGATCATATCAATCCGAGCCAGAATGTCTTTAAATTCCACACCATGTAACATATACATTGATATGTTTGTATTGGATGATGCATTTCTGACATAAAATTTTCATCAAAACTGGAGAAGGGCTCAGTGGTCCTTTGTTACAACCATGATCGATGCAGCCAGTGCATTCTCTTCTCTTTTGTGGCCATCCTCCAAAAATAAGCAGCCTTGCCTGATGAATCATTTGATCTTAGCTGAGTATGAAGTAGCAGTACTATTTTGCCTGTGACATCTTTATGTTAAAGATTCTGATCAACTGCTTTAATCGATCTGACCTTTCTGCTCTCAGCTTTTCTTGTGGAGCCAGCAAACCCTGCTGGCTCCAAACGTTAATTCTAGGGGGTTTGAAGGACATAACACAGTGAGACAGCTGAGATAGGGTAAATTGTCTAGCACAGCTAGAAGTTAAAAGGGGAGATTTCTCTGAATAGGTCAGTAACTGTGCAGATTGCAAAGGGAAGCCTTCCACACACTGTCTTGATTGCTGCCTTTGCACTGTCTATTTTGGACAGGAGGATTTGGAATCTTCAAGTCAGCTTCTCAGAGAAAAGCTTGACAGATGTGCCATGTTTTATATGTGAGTTTCATCACACCAACTTGGAGGGGCTGACTGCTTTAAAATGTTGGCTTGCTGATAATGACAAAAGGTGAGCTCCCAGCAACAGCAGGAAATATCAGCTCTACTCCCTTGTGTTCACTTAACAGCCCAGCAATTGCAAACTAGGGATTGAATCTAATTCTCTAACATGTCAACCAGTCCTACAGGAAACAAAAGCATTTACTCTACATTCTCCCTGCTGAAAAATACATGGTATTTTTCATATCATCTTGTAATGTCCAATAGGAAATCTAGCTCAGATCTCTTGTGTGTAAGGAGAAGGACATAAGCAAAAGCACAAGTGTAAAACATTTGGGAGCAGGAGCAACTCTCAGACTAAGATCCCTACTTTTTTTGCCTCCATTGGTTAGGATGTATTTATTCTTCTAATACCCTGAGATGGAAAAAAAAAGTACTTCCTTATTGTTAAGCTAGAGAGATACTGAATGTCTTATCCAAAATGCCAGGAGAAATCAGGGATTGAGCTAAGAGCTAAAGCCTTGAGGCTGTCAATCCTGCTAGCTGCACGATCAAACCAATCTTCTGCTCAGCTGGTTGAGGATATTTCATGCTATGGAGTAAAATATAAGGATGGGGAATGTCATTCCAACACCATGCCTGTAACATATTCCCTGCTCATCCTGCTCCACCGTACCATGTGGCTTTCAAGCCTGCATCACACTCAAGTTCACTGCCTTCATCTGTATTATCTGCAATCTAGTTAACATGCAATCTAGGTAAAGTATCCACAGATCTACAAGGTAGAACTACAGTTTGTATCTTCCATTCTGCAACAGCAGATAGGCTCTCATCCAAGTCCTTCCCAGCAAAGGTGTAGAGCTCTGTATGTTCCAATTGCAAGGCCTTAAATAGACAACAAGAGAAAGCAGTGAAACAAACACACAAAAAAACCTAAAAGTCCAAAAGTCATGGTTAGCATCCCTTTTTCTCATTCAGTCTACAAAAGAAATTCTTCCCTTCCTCTTGCCAGGCTTCCTTTACTCACTGTCAGGATTTCTGCAGCTATGTGCTACCCATCCACCTGCCTCTCCACACCTCCTAACGCTTTGTTATTGGCACATAGGAACTGCCACATTAGGCAAAACAAATGGTCTGTCTGGTACAGGCACCTTCAGAGGGAGGTCTTAATTTTTTTTTTGAAGTATGTGGAAGGCAAGACCTTTCTTCCTTACCCTATTAAAAAGACATAGCTAACAAAACATGAAGGCAGTGTATGCTATTTAAATGCATAAATGTACTCACACTCCTGGGAAGTACCCTTTTGCTTCACATGGGTGTGAGCCTCAGAGATTAACCACGTATTTGTGAAGAAAAATAACAGCAATCTGACACACAGAACTGTGTATTTTCCTGGAGCATCTCCTCCCAATGAGAACGTATAAAACTTATCAGCCCATCAGTTTTGTCTGTAAATTCTCCATATCTTTTGCATATCTTCACTTGTGCAGCCAGCCTCTAAAACAAACATTTCCTTCTTTATGGGGAAGCTCACCCAGGACTGTTTCCTATTAGTCCCAGCTGCACTCAGTTGTACTAGCAAATGCAAATGGTTTCATTTCAAAGAATGAAGGACACTGCTTGCTCTCTGCTCCTTGCCCTGCCCTTGTCACCTGGGAGAAAAAAAATAAAACAGGAACACTGTTTCATCCTTACAAGATCTTCAGTGACACTCCTGACTGACCTGGGTAGGAGAGCGTGAGGGCTGGGTTTTGGAAGCAGGTCAGTGTACACCATCCACTGGAACACGTTTCCACAAAGCAGCCTTTAGAGGCTCTGATTTTTAAGATGCAATAAAACATCCCTAATATGCCCTCAAAAAAGAATAACATTCATAGCTTCTCTTGTTGATGCTAATCTATCTGTATCTCCTGCAGCCTTTTTTGATGAACATGACTCTGAGAACAGTCACAGCCCGTGATAACGGTTTCGTGCCCATCTTCCCCGCTGTCACGGCATGTTTGCACATAAATCATCCACATGCTGCCACAAATGCATGAGCCTGACAACCACTGCGTAAACCATCCTATTGCTTTTTTGGAAACAAACAGCAGATGCACTTCATGTTCAAGCCTTCAGAACCACAGAGATGGGAATTTTGAGAGAAAAAACACAAAGTTCTCCCCAGCAGTCAGGCTGGCTTTGCAATCTGTACTGGTTACCAGCACACCACAGGGCAAAATGCTTTGTTTACAAATGACATCTAAAGTTTTCATAATGCTGGCTTACAGAAGTCATTGTTCAAAAATATTTATGGCAGGAATTATTTCAAAAGTAAGTTAAGTAGAACTGCAATACTTATGAGTGACTGAAACTTGATTTTAATAACACATTTCATATGTTAATAATGTGCATGTTAATATTATCCTTTATTAACAGCAACTGCCCTGAAGGGGCAGAGGAAGCTGAGATTCGTCTTTGAAAACGGGTCCTCGGGGCTTGATTCTTGCATGTCATGACCATACTGGCACTATTCTAGGAATATAAAACAGCCCTTGCAGCATCCTTCATGCCTAGTCAGAGCACACTGAAGGACTTCTAACTAAGCTGAAGAGAAAAACCACCTTTAATCTTGTCTTCTTTTCTGCTGGTCTCGACTGGGCATTCAAAATAGTGGGGTCCTCCACATCCATCTGCCTATATCCTCCACTGGGCAGTTTTAAGGCACATTTGAGATTACTTATTTCAGTGAGTTATCTTTGGGTTTTATGGGCCAGTTCACACATGCTGGGAGTATGCCTCTCTGCTAAGCATGCTAAGAGGGACTTTTCTGGTGATGTGATTTCCCTGAATACAGTTAGATTTTCCCCTGGGTAAGCACCTTCCTTTTGTCTGTTATGGCTGTCCTCTCTTTTATGCCCCGTATTTTAACTGCATTGTGCTTATCTGAAGCTGATAAGTAAGCTAAAAAAGATCATTGGCCTTTGTGCCACAAAACTAACCCAGAAGAGACAAAATATATTGAGGACTTACAACATATTGGAAAAAAAAAAAAAAAAAAAGCACTAGTAAATCTTATAAAAACAAAACCAGCTACCATCTAAAGCAGTAAAAGTAAGCACAGCTCAGATTTTTAACTTCTCATTCTTGATCTCAAAGTGAACAAAGCTACTGGCACAAACCAGGCACGTGTTAGCTATGTTTGAAATGCATTAACAGATATTGAGGGGTTCAACAGACTGTTGGGGTGAACTGGGGTTGACAGCTTCAAACTGAGAGGTACCTGGATAGTATTTGACATAGTTGGCAACAAGAGCAGAAGTGACAATGCAACAAATTAATCTGGAGCCACTGTACCTCTTTGGAATCTATTTTTGGACAGGTAAGGTCTCCTGGCAGAACACAAGGAGGATATGATAACTGAACCCAGGAGTACAAGGAGATTTCGTCCATCAACGATGTAGGTAATAGGATAATATTTGCCTGTAACATTTCAGTATTGATGATCCCTATGGGTGAACAGCCTTTTAAACAGAGCTATTGGAAACCAGGGTTACCACGCTGCTAAGAATGCTAATATCTCACTGGAGTTCTGCCCCGAAATGGAGCTGAGTCAGTATTTCAAAGTTCTAGAAAATTCTGATTCAAAGACATTAAACCATTTCATTTTGATAACATTGAGTCATCTCAGTCCTCTAATGTCAAAACATTATCATAGAACATATCAAATAGAGTATTAAGATATATCATTGGAACAAAATGGGTAAGGTAAATTGACATTCTTTACTTTGTTGAAATGATATTTCTATATTGTCAAAAAGAAGATGGAAAAAGCAAATGCTTTTTTCTTTTAAGCAGACACTTTCCTGTAAACCCTTTCATTTTTAACAAAGCCTAGTTCTCAGAAAGGAAGATGCTTTTGTCAGAAATGTTCTCAACCATCTCATGTTTTGAAGCACATGAGAATGGAACAAGGACGTGGTCTTCCCATATATGAATGCTCAAGTGAATCAAAATCCTATATTCCTTACTAGTTCCCTTACGTTAATTTGCACCACTGTCATTTATGTTGTGTGTAGGAGACTTACTTCCCATTCTTGCAAAGAGAGAATGCAAATCCCAGCTCCAGAAAACTTGCTTGAATAGGGTTTGATAACATCTTTCCAGGAAGGAACTGCTCCTTAAGCAATGGCTTCTTAAACTTATGACCTGTTCTGTATATTTATTATCCTGTTTTGGTAACATGTATGCAAGCTGCTAACCAAAGCCTCAAAGCCCAACCCTGCAAATGCAACTCCACCCCCACACACAGTCCACGTACAGCCCAGTGCCCCTGTAGTTTTCCCAAGAACATGTATGGTGTTCTTGGGTTCAGAGGTGTTCTTGGCACTGGTCTCTAAAGTCAAAGTATTGTTGCAGATCTTTGCTAGACAATTAAATGCCAAGAAGTCTGAACAGGCTCTGCAGACTGCTGCTCCTCATTTTATAGTTTTGATGTTTAGTGACACAATGGCAAAATGGACAGCACAAGACAGGCTGGAGCATGGACCTGGCATAGTCAAATAAGTGGGCTTCAGCTCTTCTGAAAATTCTGGTGCCAGTTGTAGGGGGAGAAGACCCAGCCCTGAGCCTTGAATGCAGGTTCGCTCTGTCCCTGTGTGGGTTTTTACTCCTGCAAATACTTCTGCAGTCTCTAAAAAAAGAATTTAGCCTCTGTGTTCCTGACATTTGAGTTTTATAAGAAATATTTCTGAACTGTGGGGAGGAGATCCAGCTGGATAGGAGGTGAGGATTCAAGTGCACGTCGTCAGACTGTAGACAGGCTCTGAGAATTACGTTCTTTTCTGTTTTTAGTCGTCACCTAAATAAACTTACTAACAGGGCTAACGAAAAGAATTTTAGTAAACATCAAGAAAAATTAGTGACTTGAGACAGGCTGTTTTATTAGGTCTGACTGATTTATTAGTTCCACCTAATTGGTGAAACTGGTAGAGCTTTGAGATGCTCTGATAAGAACTCAGAAATCCAGATGTGTTTTGCTTTCCATACATAAATAACAGCATGCTCTTTTGATTTAGATGACTTATTTCTGAGAAAAGCAAGCAAGAAACAGTGTAGATTTTCCATGAAGGAGGCAGAAGAACAAATCCCTCATCAGGCATCTGGATACTCTATCTGAAGGTACTCAACTCTGCTCTCTGGTGGGCACATATACCAACCCCCAAAATTTCAAGATGCTACACATAGGTCACAGGTCTGTGCAGAGCCTGAATTGAGGTGGTGCTGCAGCCCCCCGTGTGCTGCCTGTGCACACAAGTTCTCTACCAAATTGCTGCATTGCTATAATCTTTCCTCCTACATTTAATCCCACAAGAGATCCTGGCACAGCAAAAGTGCTGATGTGGATGCATGAGTGGGAAGGCACTGAAGAAATGTTATCAGGTGTCTGGTACCTTTCCATCTCAAAAAATTTTTGCAGGACCATTACATTGGTCTCAGTGCAGAAAGATAACCTGACAGCCATAAAAAGTGTCCTTCCCTGGCCTCAGCAGTGATGTTTGGCTGGATCCATCCTCCTCTCTCAAACATTCTCAGACATTTGATGTAAACAAGCTAGAAGCTGTGAAAATTATGCTGGGAAGCTCCTGAAAACATGCATACCAGCTAATACCACCAGAACTGCATTAGAGGAGCATCTCAGCTGTGACACCTCAGCACTTCTGCTTTCAGAATCAGCCAGGAAAGTACAGACTCTTAATTTGTCTTAAATTGAGTCACTCCCTCTTTGAGGTCGGGATCAGCCACAATTTTCTTTACCACAGAAGCAGATAAGAACCCTGTTCACGTTTCTGGCTCTCCTGTGCAATACCAAGTCATATTCTCACATACAGATGTATGCATAAAGCACAAATTAATCCTAGACATATGGTTAGGGAACATGGAGAAGGGGGTGAAACCACCCCCAAAATGCTTGGTTTGAGTGAGCATCTGTCAGTAGTGATGGGCTGGCAGAGAGGAAAGGCACAGACGTGCTTTGGCTTTTGAGGAAAGAGGTAATATGGGAAGGGAGCACAGAGGGCTAGTGAGGATGTGGACTGAACTGCAGCATTGCAGGAGGCTGTGGTGTGGCTGGTGCCAGGAGGATGAAAGAGCTGGAGGAAGAAAGACCATAGGGAGAGGGAAACAAGGGGACAAAAATAAGACAAGAGGTGTGACTATGCATCTCCCATATTCTTCCCCATAGCTAGCAAGCCTGGCTTTAGCCTGTCATCTCATCCAAAAACCGCACACCAACAAGATGTTTCTGTGCAGACACACTCTGCCATACTATCCCTGAAATCACAGAAAATATTGTCCTCAAAAATCACTGACAGCCCTAGAGATCCTGGTAACACAATTGCATGCATCAGCATTTAGGATCATTACTGCAAAAGGTTACAGAAGGGATTCAGGTTAATGGAGGTAATCTGTGATTATCTGATGTACCAGATTGCATTGCCAGTGACTCACGCGTTCTGCCACAACAGATCGCAGCTGCAAATAGCTCGCGGGATGGAGCCAGCTCCCAAGCTAGGAAAGAGTGTCCTCGTTGTTCAGAGAACCCCTGCAGCACAGAGTGCTGGGGCACTGCAGGCGTGTGAAAGCCCGCGGAGCTTCACCGACGGAGTCGGGAGGAGTGGAGCAGTACAGTCGCTCATTCACAGTGTTACTATAGCTACCAGCTGAAGGACTCAGTAAGAAAGGCAGAAATAAAAAAGGAAAATTAGGAGGTAGGAGACAAAAAAGAGGAAACTTGTTGTAAAGCAAAGGCAGAGGGTTCCTCTGATTAGCTAATGATGTGTTTCAAAAGCAGTGGCTGAAAAATGAGGCTGGAAAGCTGCGTGGCACAGGCGTCAGATGATGCAAATGGCTCTCGGCTCTCCTCTCACCCACCAGCACCCACCCAGTTGCTGGCGGTGGTAAGCACCATTTTCATACACACAAATCAGCAGCTTTGTGCCAGTGATGGATTAACTATTTCCCCTTAGCCCGCCAAGTCCTGACCCCCACTTGCGCTCCCTGCAGCCTTGGGGCCAGAATTAAAACAAGGCACTGGTTTGGCCCCAGGAGCAATGTGGAAACCTGGGAGGGAGGACAAGAGCAGCTGTTAATTATGAGCTTCACATTCATTCTGTGCTCAACCGTGGCCTCTGCTTGATCCCCACCTGTGCAGTGGAGCTGCTGCTGAAGCACAGGGCCAGCGAGCAGCTCTGGGGCTCAGCACTGCACGGTTGGTGGTACACAGATCCCTGAGCCTGAAGGGCAAAGCACCACGCTTGTGTCTGAACATCCCCCTCTAGTCATGGTGGTGAGGCTGGGCATTAGACTTGTTTCTGTTTCTATTTCTTCTCAGCTCTCAAAGCGACCAAATACTGCTCTGGAGGCCTTTGATGGTCTTAGCTGACCTGATACAATGGTCCCACCACCAGTGATTCCAGGAGCAAGAAAGAAAGATCTAGATACTGCCATAGCCCAAAGGTGGGAGAGGAGACAAAAATCATCAAGCAGTGATCCCATACCACCCACATGTCCCAGTGTGTGCACCTCGACCCTGGCTGAGCACAGTTCCAGATGTCCAAGGTAGCTCAATGCACCAACAGCAGCTGCAGCCAGGGACAGACACTAATGTGTACATATATCTAGATAAATGCATAATTCCTGCTCACATGCCTTCCTGACAGCCAGCTGTTGCCTCTGCTTGCTGTTATCCTTGCTTGGAGATTAATGTCTGTGTCTAGGACAGCTTATTAGCAATTTTTATTACAAAGCATATACATCTGGCTGGTGGTGGGCAAAAGCTAAATCTTGGAATAATTAAAACACTGGGACAGCTCACAGGGAATGACAAAGAGCAGATATCTGCAGGGTCTTTACCCTGTCTCTGAAAGCCAATAATGGCATGAGGTCAGAGATCGCTGGGCTTAATTGTCTGACGAATTAATGGTGACGAATGTCTGTTTTCCCCTCTTGTTAAAACTGACACCAGATTTTTCAGGGAAAGCAGAAGGGCATTTGGCCACAAAGGAATGTTTTGATGGCTGAAGCTGAGATTGTTGCCAGCACCAGCCCCTCAGACCAGTGTGGGTCAGACCCTCTCCCATACGAATTGCACAGAATTGCTGTTGACTCCAGCCCAGGACTGAACCTTCTGAGCTCAGCCTAGCAGCTGCTGACTGTCCCGCTCACTCTGGAAAGAAAGAATGTTTGTTTGGATTTTGCTTTAAATATCAGATCCAGGTCTTCAAACAAGTTCTAAAAAACTCAAATTAGAGGAGTGTGAGCTGCATCATAAAAGTCAGCCTGAGCTTGTTTCTGCCCACTTTGAAGATAAGTCAGAGTGCTAGGAAAAAAAAAAAAAAAAGAATACTAAAATGTATTATAAAAAGAAAAATTTCTCCTAGCATTTTCCCATTCCAGAAAATTTTTCTTCTTCATTGTCCTGTATACCCCCTGCTCAGCAAGGCATTTGTGAATAATAAGTGTCATTGTGGGAGGAAAAACAAAAACGGGAAATACTAGGGGAGCATTTTTATCCAGTTAGTGACATTTTGTGAAGTTGGCTAACAATTTTCTATTGAAACAACTTCTTCCACAGTAAGAAGCAACTCTGCTTACTGACTTGCTTTTGTTGCTCAATCTCATTTCAATTCTGATCTTAATGTGGAGCTGTAGAAATAAACATGAAAGCTTCTCTTTGTTCAGGTGCTTATATTAGTTTTGAGCTGTTGTGAAATAGGTTGAAGGGCACATCTTTCCCATTCATGCAAGTATACGTGAACCCCTCTGGTGTTTAATTTAAGCTACATAAACAAAGAACAAGCACTTTCTGAATGCTGAAAATACAGTATCAGCCCAGCAGCCAGTTTCTACAGTCACTCCTTACATCTAAGTCATTCCCCTCATTATAGAACATGCTGATGTCTTTAACTAATATCTGCAATACACAACACTGTCAACAAGGATGTGTAACATTGAATTAGACTAAAGTCTGAATATTCTTTCAGAAGTGTATTTCCAGAGAGGTCACGTCGACCAGTGAGCAGACACACTGGTTTTCAAGTAAATCTGTGTGCTCAGTCTCTGACAGAGCTAATTATAATGGTGCCTTTAGTGTTGCTGCCTTTATGTGTCTGCCAGCACATCCCTAACAAACCACTAGGTTCATGCTTTTCTAGCCCAGATGGAAAAGTCTGATTATAAGGTCAGAGCCAATTCTAGTTCCAAAGCTTGCAGAGCTTCTATTAATGACAGAGGAGTTAGTGGCTAGCCATCACTGAACGTGTATGTGCTTGCTTCTCACTCCCGCTGCTCATCAATACCCAAGAGGGAAGGGTTGCTGGATCTGCAGCGCCAACAGTCTTTCCTAACATTTAACACAATCCTAAAGGGCTAAAGGAGATGCCTGGCTCTGCAGGTACAGTTTGCTCAAAGCTGTGCAGAGCAAGCCCTGGTTAGAGCAGTTGGACCTGCATGCAGGGACATATCATTTGCCTGCTGCAGGACAGCCCAAGTCAAGTGAACAGAGGTGCTTCTGCAGCAAAGCCAGAGCTCCAGATCCTGAGCTGTTTCAGCAAGTGCAGGTGGACAGGGTGCCAACCTTGCCACCCATGATGCAGTTGGGCAGTACAATTATTCTGCTGGGTGCCACTATAACAAGGGGCAGGGTACCACAGCACTGCTGGTGTGTGGCCAGGTACAGAGATGGCTGCATAGAACTAGATTCTGATACACAGTGAGCACTGATAGTTTCAAGCTCAACAAATCTACAAGAAGACACAACTTCTGCTGCAAGAAATTTTCTATCCAGGCCCACATTGTAGGTTGTTATCATCACTCTTTCACGGTGTCAGAATAGAAAGAGTAATTCACCTATCGATTTAGATGGGACTTCATTTTTTAAACTCACAAGAGCAAAAGCCCAGCAATTACACAGAAAATCCAAGCTTCCTTATCTCATTCAGCTCCCCTGGTGATGCAGCGCTGTGTGCTGGGCCAAATAACACAGCAGCAAATGCCAACCCTCGTGGTGAGGCATCCAAATCCAAGTGGCACATGTGCTATTTCAGCCCCTCTTGGGATTGCTCTGGGAGACAATGTAATTAATATTAGTGATGGCTATTTAACACATTCCACGAGGAATCTACAATCTGTGCTAATGGAACTTAAAACCAGTTAATGCTCACTTCCTACCAGTTTCAGGTGTCTCCTAATTTTAAGCTATGTTTATAGGCAAAACCAGTCAGCCACACTTCTCACTGAGCCAAACAGTAGCTTAATCATTTGTGTTAAATAGGAAACGAATGACTGAGCACTGATAAAGTTCACCATTATGCTTTTGAGGAAAAGAGAAGTGACTATGGAACAATCTGATAATGAGAGAATTTGCTTCCTGCTTAACTCGATATTTATAAACCTTCTCTGTAAAGGGACAAAAAAAAATAATTTCAGCTGGATAAAGCTAACATTCTAAATTACATTTTCAAATGACAACAAAACCAGGACCACAGCCAAAATCCGTGCTTATGGAAGGACACACTGAAACAACACAGGGCAGGAAGTCTAGGGCTCAGGCTGCCTGCACTCCTGTGGCTCAGGCTCTGCTGTGTTTGTGGACATGCATGGAGCTGGCATGGCAAGGTTGAGCTTGACCTTTCTGAGCTCCCAGAAATGCACAGCCAGAGTGCACAGGAGGTGCTGACTGTGGAAGGTGAATGTAGGATTGTCCAGGTTGTGTCGTCTGTATTGGATGGGATGAGCAGATTTCACAAGCTCCTTCCATCTCTAGTATACAAACCATCAGCTTGTAGGCAAGAAGACATGTGATTTCTCTGAAGCTAATGGCTAGACTTTCAGCCTTACCATACTTGGAATTTCAGTTATTTTCCATGCTGTTGTATATTCAGTCCTCCTGTAAGGCAGGCAATGATTACTCTACAGCCTGATTGACATCTCAAGAGCAGTCATAGAACTCAGCCATAACAGCCTGAAGTCCAGTTGTGCCAAGTACGTACAGCTCCAGCTGGTGTCAGCAGGAGCCTTGCATGCCAGCAGTCCCTTTAACAAGCCTCTGGAAAGGAGTATAGAAAAGAATCCTATCTTGGGTGTCCCCTCTGCATAAAATAGTAAATGCAGATTGCAAGTGCTGATTTCTAAGACTTCCTGGCATGGAAGCTTGTCACGAGAGAATAATGTGGGAGATGTGGAAGAATACTTATAGTAAAAATAAAAACAAATTATTTGTATTTATGCCTAAAAAGGCAATGTTCTGAATTATTTAAAAGAAAAATGTTTATCTTCCAGAAGTAGAAGAGCAAACACGGGAGGGGGGGGAGCTGGAGGGTGGAAGGTACATCTACTTTGTTTCACATTGTCCACGTTAGTAAATGACAAAGCAGATTGGTTGTCTTGGCTTCACGTACCAAGTAAAATATTTCTGAGTCGCTTTGAAGTATATGAATAAAAACAATAAAATTAACACATCTCTTGGCTTTTCAACAGTGCCCTCAACATTAGAACCCCAAAGCATTTTGCAAACAAAAACAGCAAAATCTTTTCCAGCTTAAAGATTAATTTTGCCCTCAGATAAATTTCCATGACTTTTACAGTCCTGTTGAGACACTTCACATGTACAACTGGGAAAGGAAATTATCACAGACGGTTTAAATGTACAATGTCAATTAGAAAACCAAATAAAAACAGATCCAGTCTTCTTGAAAAGTTTCCCAGTTGATATTGTCAGAAGCACTAAGATAACTAGGACAACTAGAGCTTTAAGGGAATAGAATGTTTTCTCTACTGCTTCGATCAGCCCAGATTTGAAGAGGGAAAGTGGAGGATGTTGTGCATGTTGTGTGCATGCAGGTGTTGCGCAGATCCCTCCAGGAACCCTGAGCTGTGGCTCAGTTCTCACCTCATTTGTCAGAGGGGTGGATGCTGCCTTACTACAGGAAAACAAGCAGCTGTGGAGAGCAGGAAGGCCTGCTGAGGGAAGGGCCAGAGCTCGCCCTGACAGGACACCTAGGTGTCTGCACAGGGGACATACGGCAGGAGCTGTAACCAGAAAACCTTCATGCTTCATCAGACACCAGAGAATCCAATGGTAGCAATGTCTTACTGCTGCCTCTGCACACAGGACAATGTGTTTAACATCTGCTTTTCTGCAATGCCTACCAGCCAAGTTCAGGACTTCTCTGCAGGAGGCAGTGCACAAACCCAGAGCCCATCTGTTCCCAAAGAGCTCCCTGCTCGTGGTAATGCAGCCCCGTGACATCCCTCTGTCACTGGGGACATCGCCTTTGCTTCCAGCGAAGGCCAGCACTTCATCCCCTGGGGCTCTGAAGGATCACAATTGTCCAGTTCACCAATGAAACTGGTTTCTGGGGAAAAGCACATTTTGCAAAATGGGGCGGTATTACTGCAAAACCAGGAGAACTTGCCAGGAAAAAATACAGGGCTGTAAATGCACTGTTGTCCAGAGCTGACTGGATTTCAAATAGATTTAATAAAAACATGATGATCCAAAAACAATTGCAGAATAAAGGCGAGTCAGAACAGTTGTTCCCCCCTATTTTCATCCCATTGTCTCCTATTTCTGTTGTCCTCAGCTCTGTATATCACTACCATATCAAATATTAGATACTTGTTTCTGTTTCCCAGGTTTGTCCCCTTTTCACCTCAAAACCCTCGCTATAAAAATCCACCAACCCTTGATGTCACGTTCAGTCTGCCACCTGCCTCAACCTGAATGGTTCACAACGCACTCTTCTCCCCACAGCACTGTTGTAAACAAGGCCTGCAGCTTGTTCCCCCAACTCTTTGAGGAAAGGCCTCTGGCAGAGGGCTGCAGACTCTTGGTCCCTCTCACTTCTTCTCTCTTCTTCTGGTCCATGAATGCTAAATTCCCTTCTGCATTCTTGTACACCTTTGGTAAGCAGAATAAGGAGTACAAACCTGCATGATTAGCACCAGCATTCCAGTTTTAAGGACATGGAAGCCTCTCCTCAGGATGAGGCAATGTCTCATCTCCTGCATGTAGGGTCCAGCAGCTAGAATGCATATCTATGGGTTTTTTTGAAACAGGCTCTGGCCTGCAATGAACAGTCCCTTCTACAGGTTGTGCCTAAGCCTACGTAGGCCTTGTGCAGGCTAAAACAAGGCAAAAAAAAATAGCCTAACAATGAACACTATACAGTATGGCAGTGCTAGATCCTCCTGCCACAGCTATATGTAGAATCATAGCACCATTAAGGTTGGAAGAGACTTTTAAGATTACCTAGTCCAACCATCAACCTATCTCCACTATGCCTGCTAAACCACGTCCTCAGGGCCAAGTTTTTGTTGTACACCTCCTCCAGGGACAGTGACTCCACCACTTCCCTGGGCAGCCTGTTCCAATGCATTATCACTCTTTCTGAGAAATCATTTTTCCTAATGTCCAACTTGGCTCGCTAGGAGAGACATGTCTTCTGTGATAGGAAGAAAAAATCCTGAGTTGGTTGATGTCATCATAGCCAAAGTTTCACCATAAGGAACCACCAGGACTTGGCTTTGGCCAGAACCTCCAGCTCACTCCAATGAACTCAATCACATCTGGATCTCTTCTACCCAGTATTGCCCCAGGTACACAGCAGTTTCCAAAGAATAAAATACAAGAGATGCAGCCTGGCATTTGAAACCACTGGTCACAGTACTGCTCAACCTCTTCAAGAGCTGTCACATTAAGACAAGTGAATAGGAGGACTTTGTGGCAATTCTCTCACATACAAAAGGCCAAAAATAGGACTTAGTCTTGCCCTGAAATCCAAGGGAGATTCTACAGCAGATGTCTTTCATCTATATGACCTTTTCCACAAAGACAAAAGGGAGACAGGATATTAAACCACAGTTTAAGATTTTTATTGCTCTTGGCAAGCGTTTATTTGTTGTGGGTTTGTTTTGAGGCTTGGTTTTTAGGCAAAGGAGTGTTATTTTTTGCACTTTTCATGGAACTTCAGCTGAAATAGCATTAAAATGTCTGAGACAAATTTCTTTTGGGTGATTCGCACATCTTCAAAGTCACAAGCTGACATCCCTTCCAACTCATGTTGTGCAGACCAGTGTGTTTATACCATGACAGCCATGTGACCTGAGAACAGCATTTCATTTTTCTCAAAGTCAAGGAAAAATCTGAAGGCTTTCACACATAGGTATGTTAGGGAGACAGCAAGTCCCTGTAACCAGCAGATTCAGTCTAGGGAACTCACTTAAAGGCCATAGCACATCCCATTCAAATCCCTCATGAATTACAGTGACAAATACATACACACAGTGACAGCAGGACACAGCACAAGGAATATCGGAGAAAGCACAGATTAATCACATTCGTCTCCTTAATTTGCTTAGACTCTTTGCTAGAGAGAAGCTCTTTCTACTGAGATCAGCTTACCTTACCAATGACTAAGCAGATGGGAAGATAGGGATGCGACTCGGATAGATAATCCAGAGGAAAGGACATTAACCCTGAACCCAGGGAGGATTAGACTTAAACCCTTCTTCAAGCACAGATTTCTCATCTGGTTTTAGGGAGAGTTAGACTGTATATATACACACCATGGGAAACTACAAGCTCCATCTGGTTGTCATGGGCAGACTCAGGTGAGATGACTGAAGCTGGTGTGCTCACCCAGTCATTTATTATCAAATTCAATATATAGATTAAGCTCAAACCTTTTTTCACCAATTTATTTTTCACAACAAATTTAAAATTCTTACTTTTATTCCACCTTCGAATATGTTCTCTTGAAATTTGGAAAGAAAAAAACACCAGTAAAAACACACACACACCAAACAAAACCGGGACAACACTAAAACTTTTGGCTTTCAAAACTTCCCTGGTGCCTTCAGATCTCACAATTACAAGGGCAGGTGAGGACAATCTGGAGATCTGAGTGTTCTTTTGCAGTGACTAAAACACAACATGGGCCAATGCAACCACATGACACTTCCCAAATGAGAACACATATGGCTGAACATTTTTGAAAAGTCAAAATCTGCTCCCATCGAAATCAATGGGCGTTTTGCTCTTGACTTCTGTGGAAGCAGGGTTAAGTCAACAGTGAATAAGATGGGAAAATCCCAATTGAAGATCAAGTACAGCGTTCTCTTAAAGATTATTCATAAAGTGTGTAGATGTCACAAGAAAACAGAAGGTGCTACAGAGCTGCTATTTTTAAACCGAGGGTGAGAAAATAGGCAACAAAGCATAGAGCATAACTTCTTGTGTTGTTTTGCCACAATTCTTGTTAAGGAACGTAGGCAAATTACTTTAAAAAGAAAAAAAAAACCAGTAGTTGACTCACTTCAGTAGTTTCTTCAGTTCAAAACAGACATATTTCTAAGACTTATGTGAATTTTTATATTTTCTAAATAATTCTGCTTTCCAAACCCACACAAAAAATACCCAAGAATATTTCTTTAAACTATTCAGAAGATACCAGAAGATGATCCTAGCTGCCTGCAGTGCTCCTGCAGAACAGGATATTGTGTCTTTCTTCATCAGCAAAGAATAATCTACTTGAAAATCCTGGGCAGACACTAGCATAGGTCACAGGGAGCATCTGTACACAGAGACTAGTGCTAATCATCAGTATCACAGGACCATAATTCCCAAATACAGACATGAGCAATTATCAGTATAAGAACATAATTTATTCCTTGTAGTCAGACATAGGACGGATATCCCATTTGGCACCAGTGGGATTGTTATATGCATTTTAGAAGGCTTAGCGAGACCACTTATTATGTACAAAACAGCACCAGTAGCAGGCAGCACAAGCCATCAGATGAGCTTAAAAAAGAACTTCACTGAAGTTAGCAGTGTGCTCTCATCCTGCGTGGGGTCTAAAATGTTTGCATGCAAATGAAAGTATAGGAAATTCTTGGAATTTTAATACTGCAACGTTTGTATGTTTTAGATCTCTTGCCTAACTTCTGGACTTTCATCCATACAGACTTCTGGTGTATGTCTCTTAATTCACCAGTAAAAGGGAAAAACAAAGAACAAAATTGGAGGATTTCAACCCAAAGACCTTAGATTAATATTTAATTTAACGTCATTCAGGAGTAGTCTTAATAATTGCCATGACTTATCTGTCTGATAAGTCACAATGGGGTAAAATGTAAGCAATACCTGTCTGCATCTTAGCCACCATTTTGACGAACATCCCAGTTGTTTGCAGTCTGTTAGCAGCAGAGATTGATCCAGTAGCTGGAACTACCACTTGCAGTCTGCAAATGGGGTTGGTTTCAGCTTAGCTCAGCAGCCCTGAGTAGAACAGCAGCACCAGCCACGTGGGCTTGCAGAAAACAGATATCATTATGGCTTCACCTTTTGGCATCACCAGAAGGGGGATTTGTTTTTCTAATTGGCTCAATATTTTGAGAAGGTATGTGGTGAATAACAGCCTCTGCAGCATCACAGCTACAACTCATACAAACTATCAGTTTTCATATTAGCCACATGCAGATCACCTTCCAGCCCCAGAGAGAGCTGCTCTGCAGAAGACATTCTCCTTGCAGCACCATAGGGAATACCAAAGAGCACTGCTGTTGCATTTGGTCACTGCTTTTGGCTACTGGCCTCAGCAAGCTATGGTATATTTCTGCACAATTACAAACCTTGTTTGCAGAACACTAAGAAAAGAGTGACTGCAGAACAGTTTCCCACGAAATAGGAACTCACTTCCTTTATTGCAAGAAGAAATAAACAGTTCTTTGAGGAAAATAACAGTATTTCATTTTGCAAGAGAGGGATGCTGTTCCAAAGTTTATTCTAGGGAAATCGTTAATTTCTGTAAAGCACTTCCTCAACAAAACTGGCTTTATAAATGGAATTTCGTAATAACAATAAATCTAATATTTTCTTCTTCAGAGATTCTTAAACCTATATACTCATTCCTCTTGAATACAAGAAAAGAAAATCAAAATAGCAACATTCATCTTTAGGTAAAATACAATTGGTCACACTTAATCTCTGACAATTTAACCATGTGAGTATCTTTCACCCAGAAAAGCTGCGGCAAACATGATGCAATCTATAAATACCACTGATGGCTGAACTGCAGAGCCTGACCTCCAGGTTTCTGATTTAAATGTCATGGATTACGAGCACAGCATGAGGCAGTTGTTGACTGCTGCTTTGGTTCAGCACTGACAGATGCCCCTTTAAAGATCTGCAAGGTGGAATGAATGAAAAGCCTCCATACCGCTCACAGATGCCAAACAGCACATTTTAAAATGCAACTGAAAACCTCATCCTTGTGAAGCCTGCTGATGCAGCTCCAAATATATCTCCCGCAAGCAGTCTACCTCCTTATTTTTTTATGCATGTCTTTGTTTCAAGTCTTTTTGCTTCTACTCTAAAGAGCAGAGCCTTCTCGCCTCGCTGCGAGGGACATAATTCTCTTTTTTGCAGGGCGCTTTGTGACCTCCATCTTCTGCTGTCCCTGAAAGAGCGCATCTTCCATTGACGTCAAGGGCTGTGCATGCGTAGGGAGATAAGCACATTGGAGGCAAGATTTGCTGTGTGAATGAGAGTGGGGAATTTTGCCGTAGGAATTCACAACCCTCTCACAGCCTCCTCTCCTGATTAAAGTCAGTAGGATTATTATACAAATTCAGCTGCTGAGTCCTGGCTATCTGAAATCTGTCTCATACAGGGCTCTCTGCTATTAACCCGTCTCAATTGTTTGGACAAGACAAAAACACCATTATCCAAAAAAGCAGGACAGATGTAAAAAGGGTTGTGTCAGGAGGAGTCACTCACAGCAGCTCTGCCTGACATGTCAAACCCATAAGCTCATAAAAAATCTACTTGTAGCACAGATTTTAAGCAATACAGATTCATAGGTAAGATTAGAGGGGGCTATGTCCATTCTTAATCATTGCTTTAGTGAAAGAAATAATGAACACATCTACATGGCGCAGTATAGTGCCTCCTATTAGCTCTGTGTGAGCTATCCCACTTAGGCACGTAGTGCAGCAGGGAGCTGACTGAGCAGGCAAATCACTGCTGTTCCCCAGGAGCACAGCTGCTGGGTGCTAATCAGCTCCAGGCCCACACAGATTAGCCTGGGCACAAAGCCACACTGGCCACTTGTGCAGCAGACCTGGGCAGGGCCGGGTCAGGGATCAATACATCAGGTTCTGCTTTCCACAAAGGAAACCAAAAGGTCCTCCTCTTGGACTCAGGAGACCTTGAGTTCCCTGGCTTAGACATACCCCAGCACATTTAGCAATATACCTAAAAAGTGCAGCCCTCTGCACAAAGACCTATCTCTTGAGAACAGCTACTTATTGCAGGTACCCATAGAGCCACAGCAGAGCAATCTGATGACATCACAGTATGCATTTATACAGGATTACCAGAAGTTAAGTCTGTGTGCAAGCTTTCCTCTGCTCTCACGCATAATACATGGCTAACAGCTAAACCAGAGTTTCCTATAGCAAAATCTGGAGGGAGGCTAATGCTGCTTTCATGCAAGCAAATATAAGTAGTAATTTTCATGACCTGACTGCTGTACGTGGTGGAATTTCTAACTAGAAATTTCTGTACGCACAGCCTGGACAGGACTACTGAGAATAGTGATGACTGCATGTGTATGTGGCTAATCAAGTTACAGAATGTAAGAAATCTTAGTGAATGTGCAGTTAAAGCCTAAGTGAGGATGTACAGACAAAAAGAGAATTTTCAGCCTGACATCCCAGAAGTCAGCACAGCTAACTCCACACATGCTGTTGAAGTTGTGGGGAATAGGAAGGAAGGCTGCTCTAGGGGCTCGGGAATGAACCAGCTTCCACAAGCAAAAAAAATCCTGGCTTAGACAAAAAGTAAACATGAATGAACTGTGAATGGTCAGAAATGCATAAAGCTTGCTTCACAGTCAAAGCTCATTCAAAAAGGTTTTATAGAATCATAAAGTCATAGAATGGTCTAGGTTTTGTCATTACAAAGGAAGAAACAATAACCTAATTTACAGTCCATCTCACCTACATGTTTCCCATTTTCCTCCATCCCAGGCAGACTCCATCCCAGGACAAGTATGCACCATCAGCATAGTAAATAATCAGCTATAATGGAAACAAGACATTGCCAATGTGGTATAACTTACACATACTGGTACGATTTATGGACTCAGATTTTCCAGCCTTAGTTCATTGCTTCTGCTTGATACTTTAGAAAATATTTGAAGCATTTGAAAAAGTCTACTGAAAAGTCTAGTAGGAAGCTGGGGAAGAGAGAGATGACAGATCATATCCTGAAGTATAGGATTTTTTACATTTTCTTACCCTTTCTATGCAAAACTGCAAACTATACAAAGCAGTACATTACCAAGGTTTTTCACAATCTCCCTACAAAGACAGGACTCCCAGCCAAAAAGTGGCAGCAGGGATTTCTACAGGATGACTATTCTTAAGTATTAATTCTTTTCAAATCTAAGTATTGCTTTGTTCTTTCTAGCATACTGAAATATGTTTAGAAGGCTGAGAAGCAAAGAAAAATATGATTCTAAATCTTCAGTATGATTTTACACAGTATTTTTTCCTATTCTCTAGTTACCTTTTTAAAAAGGCACATACAAATTTACAAATTTCCAAACTATTCCAATCAATTAAATTAAGGCATTTCCTTCAGTTCTCTTTTTTTTTTTTTTTCCATCCCTTAAGATCTCACATAAATTGCTGGTTGTCTAGATGCCAGGGGAAATCAAGAATTAAAATACAGAGCCATCCAAAACATCCTCAGGACTGTAGTCTGACACTGTGGTTTCTGTCAGCGACCACACTTTCATCTTATTGGGATGCCCTTGAAAAAACTACCACTGTCGGAAGCAAAACCTGTGCCCAATTCATGGAATACATGAATGCAATGTAAATCCTCACAGGCCAAGAAATTCCACAGACACCGCACGGATTAGCTGTGATAACATTTTTTCCCATAATATTGAACAGCAATAGAAGTAAAAGAGGAGTGTTTTTAACATTTAAAAATTCAGGGCCATACCATATCCAAAGCAGGGCAGTTTGTGCAACGCTGCACCGGAACAGGGCTGCCCAAATGCTGGCTTGACACATAGTGGAAAAATCTACCTCACATATGGCCAGCTAGGAGGACACAGAGCCTTCACAGCAGCACATCTTCATCTTCTTAACACTTGCTCTTCTTGTTGTTAGGATCCTCTGCTTGAGGCATGCCTTAGCACAGCAGCCTGTGTCCTCTCCCATACAGTTGAACATTTTTTCAAATGGCAGAGCTGGCCACCCAGACCCTGGTAGGGGGCTTAATCAAGAAAACCCTTTCTGTTCACCATCTGAATTTTTCAGGCTTTCTGAAGCCAGATGTTTAAATTAAGAATCATTCTCTACTGCTGCCATAAATCAAGGAATGAAGTACAGCATCGTGCAGCTAAGAAATAGCTGTTTCAGAAAGTGAGATTTACAGGACTGTGAGATGTGCCTCTCTACAGAATCAAACATGCATGTATTGGGTATTTCCAAGCATTCCCATAACCCACCTCATCTAGGACTCTCTGCAAACCATGGCCCTCTGAGTACCACCAAGAAGGTGACAAAGACATTGAGCTGGCATCACCACAGCACGTCTGTGAGTTCAGTGCTCAAAAAGGGGAAGAGAAATAATATAGCTGAGGTGCTGACTTTTCTGGAAAGCACAGCCCAAGGCAAGTCCAAAAGCTTGCCTTCCAAATGGTACTGCCTCATCCGCATTCTTCCGGCCTGCTTCAGGGGTATGTCTATAAAACCTTTCTAATACCTCTCCCTAGAAATACTTTTCTCATAGCATGTGCACATGAAGCACTCCAGGCTCACATAATTGTACTCCCATTAATTTCCTGTTCATCATTTATTAGCATCTTGTGCCCTGTAGAGAGATCTTCATATCCCATAGGCAGGATGTTGGTCAGTCAAGCGAGGAAGCTTCCCAGCCTCCATAATCCATCCATGGCTGAGAATTTCCTAAATGCCATAACACAAAACCAAGGAGAGCTATTTCCAGAACTTGTGTCATCTTAATTATTTCTGAATCTGGAGATGATGCTATGCATCATATCCATCTCTGGTGCCGCTCTCACCTCAGCTGAAAGATGGTTATCTTCAGCCTGTCGTTGACTGTGAGACACAGGAACCATGCACAGGCGATAGAGAAGCCAAAGTTTTTAGGTCTCACTTCACTCTTCACATTAATCAGTGGTGTCCCATCCCACCCCAGAAACTCTCAGGAATTCTCCATGCTTTGCTGTTCTCTTCACATCACGCTGAGCTCACTCCAGCCAGAGGCAGTGCATTCCACAGAAAACAGAGCCCTGTGAAAAATTTCTTAGAGAACTCCTTTGCAGCTCAGGTAAAACAAGAGAGAAAAAAGTGATGGCATGGTCAGTGTTGGGCAACAGCTGAGTTCAAACAGATATGTGATGGGCAACAGCTCTTTCAGAGTGACAAAAGACCAAGGAGAGAGACACTTCTAGCCTCAGGTGAGAGTTCTTTCCCCTGAAAACAAACCTTACATTCACCTGCAGTCTTTTGGCAGCCTTTGCTTTGTCCTGGCTGTGAGCACAGCAAGGTGCTGGGTCAGGAGCTGACTCCCAGTGTGCCACAGGCCAGCCACGCCAAATGGATGTGACTGCACAGCTCAGGCCATGCCTCATCTGCAGGACAGCACTGCAGTGGCTCTTGATGATTCTCAAATGTGAGACTCAAAAACCCCCTAAGGTCTCAGGCCTGAAATAGCAGACAGGATGAATTCAAGTGAATCTTACTTCTCTGGCAAGGTTAAGGGCTTGTTGTAAAGAAGAACAGCACACAGAACAAAGGAGGATGGGCCTGGTGTTAAAACCTCCCAGGGATTTGCCGTAGCATGCAGGACCCTGCAGAACCTAAAAGAGCTTATTCTGAAGGGAAATGCTGTTATACATAGGATTGCAGATACAATACTGAAGATAAGCCATTAGATTGTTCCCCCAACAGTCTTCCTGGGGAGAAAACAACACTTCTGCCCATCTGGCAAGCCAAAGAAACAAGCTGGTGCCTCCATGTATGCGGCAGAAGTGCGATAAGCACATCTACTGCCCCTGCTCCCTCCTGCTCTGCTTGCATCACAGGGGTTTTGTGCTAGGTTAAACCAGCTCAGCTCATGCCCACAGGCTCAGCAATTTAAGGAGATGGTTTGGCTGCAGATCCTCATGAAGCTATATGGCAGCAGGAACAGCTCCCAGACAAAGGGAGCGTTTTTCCAAACATGCCTTCTTCAATGCTAGCTGAGATTTCAGCATCTCATTACTGAACCAAACACACAAACTTCAGGAGAGCCCACGCACTATAACTAATGTGCAGTCACAGAGAAAGGGCAACAAGCACTTCATACACTGTGACTTACGTAGTACAGTCATTGTGTAGAGTCACTTTGGCACCCTGAGGTTTAAATTGCAGTGACAGTGAGGAGATGCGAGCTCTCTGCCTACAGAGGCACTTTGAAAATGTTGCCCAGAGCCTCCAAGATTATGTTTAAGGGGTCTGGATGAGTCAGGGCCACCAATGCTGACACACATCTTCCCATGTATAAATCCAGCTCAGACTGTCAAGCCATTGTTTTAATGCACACAGCCTCCTGCTGCTGTCTCAGTGTAATTTAGAAAATCCAGGTGCTGAAAGTCTTAAAAATCTTATTCATGGCTGAGGCACTCAACCTTGGTATTATTTTGAAATAAACATCATGGAGGTGTTATACAGAAAACACTCTAGAGGCTTTAAGAATAGGATTTGCTGTTGAAACAGGCTGGATGGTACCTGTAATACTCCTGTTTTGCTGCTCCTGGTCCTGCTCTGGTCTTGCCAGGACTGCTGTGCATTGTGAGCCCAGTTGTGGTAAGAAGTGGAGGGAAGATTTACAGTTAAGCTTCTAGAAAAGGTTTTCACAGAATGACTGAAATAAAGAGAAATTTAACACACACTACCTCACAAAGCACTAAAAAGCAACAGCCTGTGATGTGCCAGTGGTAGGAATTGATGGTGGCTGAAGAAAGAAAACATCTAAACGGCAGAGAGGAGAAGAAACCTCTACAAAGACAGCAGCAGGCAAATTAGAGAGAGAACACAGAGGCGGATGTTAGAAAAATATAATGTTCCTGTGGGTGTATCACTTACCAGCCATTCTTGCACATAAAACACATTTTTTCAACATTTAGAAAAGAAAAAGAATGACTGATCTGTAATTAACAAAAATAAAGGCCTGGCCCAGATCCTAGGCTAGAACAACTCTTATGCAAAAGTGAATTTTGCTGAAATACAGGCATCAGATGGGACAGGTCTGCTGAAGGAAGAGGGCAAATCCAGAATAATGTCTACCCACCAAGAGCCACCCAGCTGGAGACCCCATTTAACAAGCCATTTAAATCCTATTTAACAAGCCATTTAACAACAATATGATCCCACTGACAGGAAATCCTGGGGGAACAGTTTTGCATATTAGATCTAGGCACCTTTTGCACACCCTGCTACCAATGTTTCCCTCTCTATCTTCCTTCTTGTGCCTCACTAAGGAAATAAATCCCATGGCATGGCCACAGATGTGGATTAGAGTTTTAAATAAGAATTGCTTTGACTGTTTCTCTTGTCCTTTCCTATTACTGGCACAAACCCATGCTCCATAGGAAGAAGCTGTCTAACTTTATAGCTCCTCTGTGTCTCTCAGCAGCCTGCAGCCTCACAAGGCCTATTTGTTTTGACAGTCATCAGCTTATATCAAGCCATGAAAGTCTCCTTCCTATGATCCACTTGCCCCCCAAATCCACTGATTCTGAATGACAAACTGACACCCTAAGCAATCATGGTTCTAAATGACATCATTGGAGCAGCACCCTTTTTACAGCACATCTTTAATTCTTGAATTAATGTGCCAACTTTACCTCTCCTACATGGTCTGATACCTCCTCTTCCTATACCAGCCTCCTGTTTTCACCCCAGTGCGAAGCCAGGAAGGAGGACAAAGCTACCACCCCCTTAAGTGGGTTGATTCTTCAAAGCAGCTACAACAAAGGGCAGCAATTTATCAGGAAAATATCAGCTGTCAAGAAAAGCAAATGCAAATCATTTCTCTGCTGACTGTTCTTTTCATAACTGCTGTGCAACTGTCTTGTTGATTCCCACAGCTGGATGCTGTAGTTTTCTACTTGGCTTATGTAATTGAAAGTGACGCTAGAATAACTTGAGTAAATTGAAATTGATTTCATCAACAGTGTATGTCTGTGCCAATGACACATGTGCCTTCCTTTCCACCCCTCCCACTGTCCACCACCATGTTCTCTAGACCAGCAACTGCTGACATTTTGTTTGATAGCCCATTTTCCCACTGGAAAATGACGCTTCCATTAAACCCAAGTGTTCCTTGAGAAGGTACACTTTTTGTCAACATTTTCAATAAAAATGATCAAAACAATTCAGACTTGACTGATCTGAAATGCTGTGATTTGATAAGGTCAGGATGTATCACCTTAGCTTCATCATTTAGGCTGCTACATTAATATAGCCATAAAACAGAACATCAGCTGATGGAGGTGAAAAGATAAATATCTGTTTCAACAAAATATTTCAAAAAAAAACTAACCAATGGCTAAGTCTGAGAGAAAAAAAACCTTTTTCTAAAAAGAAATCGCACAATTTGTGCCCATAGGAAGTTTAACAGCTTTCAGCATTTGTTCCATCTGGAATCTCATTTGCCTCAGTATTGCCTATAGAATGGAATTTCCACACCCCAATCAGATCTACATAGCAGGCTCCCGCAGTCCAAAGCATGGAATTAATGATCACTAGACAGAAGCATTTGCAAAATGAATTGCTGAAGAAACTCCTCTCATTTCCCTCACACAAAGACAAAAATCTTCATCACTTCAAGGCAAAAGAAGAATGGATGGACTCTGCTGGAGGCTCTGAGATTTGCTGCAAGCAACTGGCCTGGTGCCTTAATTACTCTCGCCTGTCTTTTGCATCCCAATTCATCTCCTTCTCTGCCTTTCCCTTTTCTGTTCTAGTAGTCACAGCCTGTATTTGGTTGTTCTGCTTTTGTGCAGTTCAGAAGTGTGTTGGGGGACTTGCACCAGGTCATGCTGCATTTGTCTTAAACCACAAAGGGTGAAGAGTGGGCAGTGTTGCATAGCCACATGCTCGAGAAGCCATGCATTGGTCACAGGAGTTCATGGTACATGCATTTTACTATGCATGTTGCATCAATTTACATTACTAATTTCAACTTTCTAGACCCATTTTTCAAATTCTTTACATCTGCAGAGATCACTTTCTGCACTTCGAGCAGGAATTTACACTTATTCTAACAGCTTTGCAAAACTTCAAAGAATTTTCATTTAAAATAGATCTATGGATACCTAACTCCTGCTCCATTAAACTTTAGTGCCTTCATTTTTTTTAACATGTTTTGTAAGCTCATACACCAATCTGCAATCATTCACAAGTATTCCTAGCTGCCTGTCCTTATAAACCAGGAGTGAAGGAGGCTTGCTTTAAGAATGAGTTATCATACATGTGAAGAATCATGGGTTTTTTGTGGTCTCTCCAGCCTGGAGAAGAGAAGGCCCCGAGGAGATCGGAGAGCAGCCTTTTGGTATCTGAAGGGGACTATAAGAAAGAAGGGAGTAGACTCTTCAGTAGGGACCATTGTGACAGGACAAGGAGAAATGATTTCAAACTAAAAGAGGGGAGATTTAGATTGGATATAAGGAAAAAGTTTCGTACAAGAAGAGTGATAAAGCACTGGCACAGGTTGTCCAGATAAGTGGTGGAAGCCCAGTTGCTGGAGATGTTCAAAGTCAGGCTGAACGAGACTGTGAGCAACTTGATCTAGCTGTAAATGTCCCTATTCATTGAAGGAGAGTTGGACTAGATGATCTTTAAAGGTCCAACTCAAACAACTCTATGATACCATGAGAATGGCAACTCCAACTTGCCCTCCATCCCTCATTTCTCAGGATCTCTGAGTTTGGAGCTGAGGAAGCTCCACTAGGAATTGTCCTTTATAGCACCAGAGTACTACAGTAGTATCCAAGGGCTCAGCACTGCACTCAGGGCAGGAAATTCAGCTTATGTAAGCTCAGTTCCTACATTGGGCTGTATGGCACCATTTGGACAAGCCACTTGCCTCTAAACTCGAGCTTGAGCTGACAGATTCCCATGGGATATTGCAAGGACACAATCTCTTAGTAATGGCAGATCCTAAGCTTCTCTGGGCAAAAGAGATCTGAGCAGGGAGGTTGAAATTGGATGATCTTTAAAGTCCCTTCCAACACAAGCTATTGTATGAAAAGAAACTAATTATCCTTGTGTGCTTCTCATACTGCAGTGTCAAGACTGCCTATCTAGAATGCCTTTCAAGAAATTTGTCAGCTGTGAATTTTTTCTTACAATTGACATTTTAACATGTAATAGCTGTTTTTATAATGGTAAGTAAACAAACCACCAATTGTTTGGGTGTACCTGGGCAAACAACTGGAGTATAACCTAGATCAAAAAATTTTAATTACAGTATTAAAAAGGCATTATCCACTGAATACAGCAATTGGAGAAATTACAGCTCATGAATATGTAAATTAGCTGACAAAAACATTCTGCAAATGCATCAGTAATTTTCAGAGATAAACCTCGAACAAGCTGTCTCTTTCATTTGCAATTTCAATTGTTGATAAATATCCAGTGCTCTCTAGTGCATTTTTAAGAAATATTTTTAATGTACTCATCACTTTAAAGCATTTATTGTAGATGAAATGCATTAAATGCATCCCAGGTTCTCCTCCTGCATTAAAGGGCATTTTGAAGCCTAAGGCAAAAGAATTTTTATTCCTGTTCAATAGAGCAAGTGAAGACAAGTCACCTCCAGCCTAGCATAAGTCATAAAACCAATCATAAAATCAAACATTGAAATGTTATGGCCATCTAGGACAAAACTTGGGTGAGCAAAGAGCTCAGGGAATTTTTAGAATCCACATGAGGGATTTGACTGTCTCCTGCAAAGCCCTGGGCACTGATTTTGCCCCAGCAGGAACTTCAGCCTGCTGCATAAGTTAGAGTAGGAGGAACCAAACGTGGAATAGTTGCTGCTACAGGTCTGACAAGTGCTTTGTTCTGCCAGCTCGTATTGGCGCTGAAGATGAGCAGCAAGCTGCTCTCAGCACTGAGGTGTGCTTTGTCTTAAGATATGCAATGACTATATTGAAGTCAAAAGGAGCCTTTAACTGTTCTGAAAGAAAACTTGCTCATCTGCAGAGTCCCAGTACTGTGGTCATAGAATCATAGAATCATAGAATCATAGAATGGCTTGGGTTGGAAGGGAACTCAAGGATCACGAACCTCCAACCCCCATGCCACATGCAGGGCCATCAACCTCCATATCTAATACTAGACCAGGCTGCCCATGGCCCAATCTAATCTGGCCTTGAACACCTCCAGGGATGGGGCATCCACAGCCTCTCTGAGCAGCCTGTTCCAGCACCTCACCACACTCTTGGTAAAGAACTTCCTCCTGATATCCAACCTAAATCTTCTCTCCTTCAACTTAAAACCATTTCCCCTTGTCCTGCAGTTATCTACCCTTGTAAAGAGTTGACTCTCCTCCTGATTATAGGCTCCCTTTAGGTACTGAAAGGCTGCAGTGAGGTCACCCCTCAGCCTTCTTTTCTCCAGGCTGAACAAGCCCAGCTCCTTCAGTCTGTCTTCGTAGGGGAGGTGCTCCAGCCCTCTGATCATCTTTGTGGCCCTCTTCTGGACCCTCTCCAACAGCTCCCTGTCTTTCTTGTACTGCGGGCTGTTCTGGTGTCTCAGAGAGTGCAATCTTCCCTCGATCAAAGGTGTGAGGCATCTTCCCCCTTTCACCCATGACTCCAACCATCTCCAGTATTGACATAAGATTCACTAGAGAAGAAATGAGGAAAATGTGCTCATTTCACATGTGTTCTAGACCTTGGTTTGCAATCACTCTTCTTTTTTTACCCGAAGTGTGAACTCAGGGTTTCCCTCTTAGAAACAAGAGGTGGAGAAGGCTTCCTCCCCATGATCCACATATCTGAGATGAGCACTGTAGACATCTCCCCAAGCAGATCTCAAGCCTCCCACAACATGGATCATTGCTGCCTGCCTCATGCTCTCCTTTCAGCTGCGAGAGTTTGGTGGGGAGATGAGAACAGCCAGCATCTGCCTCACAGCTGCCACGGCTCTGATCAACATGTCACAGAAGACAAATTTTTTATCACTATGTGTGTTTCCAAAGCACAGGCAGACATCTTCAACTCCTGTGGACTGTGTGCTCATAGGAAGCTTTGCTATGCATTTCACTGTGCACGGAAGCGCAAGCAGATTGCATAGATCTCACCTCTAGCAGACAATACTGACTGTTTTTCTGATCACTACAAGCAGAGAAAACTTCAATGCATCGCCTAGACATTGCAGAAAATGGAGCTTTAGAGGAGTTAGTTTGCCTCAGCACAGTGAGTTCCCCAGCTCATCCCAGGGCCTGTCCAGATGCCACTCAAAGAGCTTTTGTTTTCATGCTTCCTTCTCTGCACCCCGAGAAGCCACCACATATGTAATCCCAGCCTGAGACCCAACATATGCATTCATATCCAACGGTACAAAGGGCAGCCAAGGCCGGGCTGAAGGGTGTGTGAATTGTTTAGGTGGGATGTGCACGATACCAGGCTGCAGACCTTCAGCATCCTTAGGCTGTAAACCTTAATTTGAAAGGTGATGTCACAAAATTGATTATTTTGTTATGTTCAAAATCTTGTTTTATCATCAAAGAACACTATATGCGCGTATTTTCACAGAAAATGAATATTAGCACAGTTAGAACTGTTACACACATACTAGTTTCCACCCTATTTCCTGGCATTATTCCTCTTCCCCTGCTCTGTGGGTCCCAAGGCTGGAAGCTTTCCTCTGCCATTCATGTGGAAGAGTCTCAATAAGTCCCCATCATTTGGGTCCTTCTTCACAAGAGTGTTGTTTTGGTGTCCATGTTTTCCTCTTCCTCTTGCTGGGATTCACTGGGAGTTAATTCTCTATGTTTACTAACAGGATTTACATCTTTGCTCTTTATTCATTGATCTGTATATGTATAACGGCTTTTATGTACACTACATACAATTTCTTTGTTATACTTAAAGCCTATCTTGTCTCTAGGTGACTACAGGTGTGTTGTTCATTACTGTGGCGTCCCCAGCACCAATATATGCCCTGGCATTTTACAATCCCATGTCTGCACTGCTCTACTTCATCCCGTGTCCCCACTTCCCAAGGCTTCTGTTACTACACCAGACCTGTATTTCTCTACACTACATCACTGCAGCACAATCATAATACCATGGTGGTATCATTCAAAGATAAACAGAAGTAAGATGTTAGCCATAGACATGCAGCCCATTAGAAAACTTGCCAATAGAATCAAGCAGAGTGAAGCCATGGGCAGGTCAAGAAAAGTTCAGACTAAGCAAGCCTGACAAGCATCAGTCCTGGAGCCCTGCACACTCTGCTCTTAGGTCAGATCAGGGCATTTGAGGGAAACCAGAAGGGCTCAGTGAAGAATTTGAAAAGATGAGGTCTGGCTTGGTATGTCAGCAGGGTGAGCAAGAGGAGAGAGGAGGGCCAAGGGATGGTCCTGACACAGGAACAAATGCATACAAAGGGGCTGTGGTTACATTTCTGTGAAAGAAAGAAAAGCATTTAGGATTTGGAACAATGAGAATAAGAGCAGTGAAGTAAAATCATAATAATAATTGAAAAAAATCTAACCAGTTTTAAGATAGACTACCATCAGGCAGGTTATAAAGGGAGCATTTGGACATGGTGTAATTGCAGCAGCAAGAGCTAGTCACAGCACTGCAAGAAGGCTTTTCCAGGCTTTCTAATTTGAGGATGAGAAAGGGTGAAGGCAAGAAGCTGTCACAAAACACTTACAGAACGTAGTTAATGGTCTGGCCCTTAACCTGAGTGACTTTAACACACTCTTTGGAGCTTTATATATTCTGCATAAACATGAGAAGCTGCAGGAACTATTAGAACATAAAAAAGGGACAAAACCCAAGCACTTAAAAGTTCAATCGAAATCCCTCTGCCTGTAGATGGCTCTTCAGCAAGCAGGTATCAAGCCTCAGTCTTAATGTAGTTCGTATTTCTGCAGAGATTTTCCATCATTTCCTCTAACGTTCCTACTGAGACCAGCTCACCCCATTACCTCCAACAACTGCATTAGCAGGAGCATCAGTGCAGCTAGAAAATAACACCAGCACTCCACGTATACCGACAGGTCTGTCAGTGAGCTGGTTGCTTGGGCTGTTCTGGAACTGGGATATGTAAGGAAGGATCCCAGATGAATTAACCCAATTTTCTGAAAACTTGTATTTTCCCTAGGTGCACATCTACATGCAATTATTTGGCAAATCAGAAGCTTCAGAAGCATTTGTTCAAGCTGTTATTTTACAGCTTGACCATAGCCTTGTTCTTTACAAGAGGAAGTAAAGCCTCACAAGGTGGCAATTAGCTGCACAGCCCCAAGACATGCATGGCTTTGGTCACCTTGTAGAAGCATTTCCATGGTCTGGAAATGTCTGTGCTGGGGGATACAACCACAGCCCTGCTGGGTAAGGAGTGGGGAAGAAGCTATGCTCTAAAACAAGAATGGCAGGGAATGCCTTTGGGTTTGAGTAGAAGAGATTATGATGTTTCACCTTGTCCGGTCAGTTTAGATGAAAAAAACATTGCAAAATTAAAGAAAATAAAAAAAGGAAAAAGGTAATTTTAGAGAGCTAACCTGTCCCTCCTACATGCAAACAAAATGTGCACATAATGCAGGCATACAAATGCTTGAACAAATCCTATCCATCTCCTCCATCTTTTTTTTTTATTGCCTTAGTCTGTAAACTATTTGGTCATAAACAGTTTATTCTTATGCTTTTCCACAGCAGCAGGACAGCAGGGCTCCAGTTTTGTTTAGATTTTGGAGTGACAGCTATGATGAACACACGATGCAAAATAAAAACATTCATAATTTAGTAACGCGTTGCTTTTGTAAACATGCATGTGAGATCCAGAGGGGATTCGGGCAGAGGCTGTGATAATCATATCGCCGGAAACCAAGAATATCCTGGCTATGTGTAGTTTCTCAAGAAAAGAATGTGAGTGTAATTGTCACGTTGCCCAGCAGACTTATTTGTTTATTTTCCATCTCTGAAGTAGGATGTGCATTTCCCACCTCACATCGATGGAAAAACCCCCCAGTGACTTTCTTTTCCTTCTCTCACTGCCAGGTAACCATCAGATCAAGGGAGTAAGACGCATTTGCCTCCAGATCAAGCCAATCTCATTGGCTTCACACACAGTTATTTGTAATTAATTTTCTTCTCCCTCAAAGCCAGCATAACTTTTCCCTAGAATTAGAGCCAGTTATACTTCTTTATGCAAAAAGGGATTTTTTTTTAATGATAACATTCATTCTGCTCCTAAAAACAATTAATTTTCAGCACTGAAGAGAGATCAGTGTAACAAAAAAATGTCCACAGTGTTGAGGTAAAGGTCCCGAGCAACAAGTAAACAACCAGAGTTAATTTGTACACTCAATTATAACATTTAGCATCTTAAGACAATATTTAAGAGTACATCTTGAAGGCTACACTAAATGTATCAGGACTTAAAGATCCAGGTCAGGGACATTAGCATGGAGCAGAGCGCCCAGAGCGCCCCAGGATGTTTCCCAGGGAGCAGAAAGGACTTTTCAGACATCTTTCATCCTGGCCTGGACCACACATGTGACTCTATCAGCACAGTGAGTATGTGGCAGCTGAAATGCAGAGCTATGATGGGCAATTTTGTGAGTGTTTTTGCCAGCAGATGCTTCTCTGATGTATCTGATGGAGGCAATGCTGGGCAGTGCTGAAGTGCTCAGGATCTCTCACGATCTCCTCCCTGGCAAAGTGTGAAATGCTCTTTTCGGCTAGCTGGAATGGAAACCAATTAGGGTGCAAACCTGATAAGCAGCCCCTGACACAGCATAAGGTGCAGAGCACAGCTGTAAGATGGTGCCCTCAAGAGTCACAATCAGCAGACAAGTTCTTGGCACGCACAAGCTCCCACTCCCTCTGATTGGAGACAGTGCTGTCCTTTACAGTGAGTCATTTCCTAACAGGGAAAAAATAAATATGGCTGTAATCCCCACATACCTATTCTCAGCCTTCTGATTAAACTGAGGATGTAGAAGAAGAAATTTTTCCTCCCTTGAAAGATGTCAGCAAAGGAATGAAGTGCTCTAATTTCTAACTGGATCAGTTCTTCCAACAAAATCAAAAGTTGAATTTTGAACAAGTCTCAAGAAGTGGGATCTACTGTGCTCAAAAATGGTCTGAAGATCTATTTCTGCAAGCAGAGGATTATTTTTTTTAATACAGCTTTCTTAAGATTCCCAAGCACTCCTGGATGGAAAAGACGCTGTAAGTGCTACAGGCATTTCTGTGCTGGGGGGGCTGGAGGGGGGAAAGTGTCAGCAGAGGGACTAAAGCTGGGGTCCCTGCACACCAAAGCACTGCCCAAGCTGAAAGGCAGAGCACGCAGCAGCAGGCAGAAGGAGTGTCCATGTTGATAGCTGCAGTTCCTCTGCAGGGCAGAGCAGCAGCCAGCACCAGAGCTGCCACGTAACACTGACATGGGGAACAGAAAGGGGTAAACAAAAAGGTTAGGATAAATGCCCATGAGCTGTATGCACGCACCCTGGTCCAGAGTCTTTTTGGAGGAGGTGAGGTGTGAGGAGCTCCCTTGCATGCACAGACGTGGCAAATCGAGATTATTCAAGCAAAATTTGGATTCAGATTTCTCGTGCTGGACCTTGGTGCTGACCTAAATGAAATGCATCCAAGCCTTTAAATTCACCCATTGCTGGATACGACATTGCCTTCAGCTCTTTTTAAAAAGGCTCTGCCACAAAACATGGAAATGGAAAACAGTAAAAAATAAAAGCTCCACAGATGTTCTAAATTACTCATTACCAACACATATAACTCTTCATGCTCAGTCTTTGCCACCACAATTTTCACCCTCCTTCTTCCTCTCAGGTTATTCAGTGCTTCGCATATTTACTTTCATTGAAGCCTGGTAGTAATAGAATTAACCCCGGGCCAGAAGTCCTTTATGCCATTTGGGTTCACAATGGCCAAGCCGCTCGCACCTAGCAGCTCAACCACAGCCAAAATCACACTGCATCCACACTTGAGCAAAAAGCTGTTGTGTGCTTGCACAAAGGCGTTGCTGCTCAACAACTGTTTTTTCCACCCGCACATTCTCGTTTTCCAAGGGTGAAGCAGAAGAAAGCACAAATAAGAGTTTAATACCACCAGCACAGCCTCACTCTGCACAACTTGAATATCTTCCCCCCTCTCTTTTTTCTTTGAAATAACACTGAAAAGTCCCCACTGCCCGGAGTTGGAGGGGAAGTTCATTAAGAACAGCAAAGCATTCACACATGGCGAGCTGCGAAAGTGGCTTGGAAAAAGGAGCTGAGCATTTTGTTCCCACTCTGAAGGAAGAATAAGAGCCTGGATTGCTAATGGTGAGACTGTGCTGTAACAGAACTCAGGCTGCAGACATGAGGACAGGGACAAACAGCGGGGTGCACTTCTAAACACGTACAGATTCATAAAGGCACTCCTGTAGGTACAGCCTGGATCCTACCTGCAACTGTGACCACAGAATAAACACGACAAATAGGAGTGAGTATTACACACAAGCAAATATTTCTGATGTTATAAAGCAGTGTTGGAGAGGAGCTGCAGGGAGCTAAATCAACAGAAGCCATGAGTACATATGCACAGCACGCACTCACACGGTGCAGTACATCCTGCAGCACAGAGCTGGGTAATTTGGCTGGAAGGTTTTTGGGGGGCTGCAGATAATGAGAGAGAGAAGGGAACTCCATGAGGTAGGTGCCAGTCGTGTCCCTGAACAGCTGTATCAAGATAACCTCTGGGATGCAAGCAGAGGTCAGCCAGAGAACATTGGGAAGGGAGCATGGCCTTGTAAAGCCTCAGAGAGGGTCACTGGCAAACCATTTCTATAACTGGGATGCCAGGAATTAATAAGGGTTATTGCTAATTAGCCTTCCAGTTTGACACCAGGCTCAAAGTGATAAAAGCCAGGTCCCCAGCTGATGTGATTGACATTATGCATATGTTGGTGGCTTGTGGCTCGTATCATCCCAGTGCTGCACTGCTGAGGCAGGAATGCAAACCAAAGCACAGGGATCCCTCCAAGCAGGAGATACTGCAAAAGGAGACTGCTATGATATTGCACCTACTAATCCAGCCCAAGCAAATGCTTAAGGAATCTGTATTTAGAAAGAGGCATGTGCAGGCAGTCCTAGTTTTTAACCAAAAACGGACAGCCCAGCTAGATAAAATGGCCAGGAATGATAGAGGGCATGACGGGTGTGTGGAACCTCAGCAGGACCAGGGATGGAGAGAGGGAAGCAGCAGGAGATGCTGGAAAACCCAGGCAGTGTCCCTAGGCAGGGAACACCAGAGAGTAAGGTGAGAGAGCAGCTTGGGGCTTAGAAATGGCAAGCCCTCCATTCCATGAGTTATGAGGATAAAGGATTTATTGCAGCTGGCATTTCTAGATGAAAATAATTTACCTTAGCCTTTTAATGTTAAGCTTTGCATACACAGCTAGCTAAGAAAAAAAATACCAAAATGATGTGAAATATTGTGGTATTAGCTTTAGGAGAAAATTAGCTGACTGAGTCTGCTGTTTGGTTCAGACCCTAAGATCTGAATGATGCATTAGGGAGCATACATTTTTTCCTGGGATGTGACATGTAAAGGTATGTCTGGAATGTATGGCTGTGGATGTCTACCACCCTCACGCTATCAACACAACGTTCCAAACTTTGCTATTGCCTTACTTCCATCTTTTTTTACCTGATAACATCAAAGAACTGGAGAGCTTGTGTTCAGCATTACAAGCAGCACTAGCAGTGATCTCTCAGAGCTGACAGTCCTCTAGAAGTAATCTGAATCTCACAAACACTGCAGTAAAGAATATGGAGAAGATCCCAAGCCCAAAATTGAGCTATGGATTCCCCCCAAGGAATGTTTTGTGTTTCTTCCAGTTACCCATGCCAGGACTCCACTCCAGTTGGTACAAATGAGCAGAAGAGGGTTTGCTGTGTCCAAACCCCTGCTCCCCATCCTCTCTAAAGGAACGGCATGGAGCCAACACCCACTGTGGGTCAGGTCCAGCCCACAGCCCATCAGCTGCAGTTCCGCGGTCTCTCCCAACCACGGATATTCACAAGACGCTCTGCTGGGCTAACTGCTGTTCCAGCAGGACTAGAACAAATGCAGAGGGCTGCAAGCGGAGGGCCAGAGGTCTCCAAAGAGCTGCTGGAGGCACATACATGTCCCCCTTGTGCAGGTCCATGCACTGAGTTCCTCAGCTTCCCAGAGAGGCCCCTTAATCTGTGTTTATGAAAAGGGTAAACAGAAAGGTTAGGAGAAATGCTTGGAAGCTGATCTTTCAGAAAGGCGGAAGCTCATTGCTGCTAAGGAGTGCTGAAAATGTTCAACGCCATCACAAATAATAAACGATCAAGAAAATGAGGTTGTCATCAAACAACAAACCAGTATCAGAATGAAGAAGCTCAACCCAGAGCCCTCAAGTCCTTCTCTAGCTATGTTTAACATCTAGTAGTGTTTAACTCTAGTAGTGTTTAACATCTTCCTTAAACACGGTGAATACACCAGGGAGCTCTCTGTGATGTGCAGAGCCTGGTGTGCATCTTGTGTATTGAAGAGAAAGCATTAGGTGGACACTTCTGACGTTTAGTTTCAAATACTAAACAGATTGAAAATTAAGACCATATCAGAAAGCATGTTTTCCAAGAATGACATATACAGGTATGTATTTATCTATGCATCACAAAAAAAAAAAGAAAGGCTCCAATTCTATAAACATCAAGTCTACAGCCGTGTTAATTCTTTCTCTCACCATCTAGGTGAAAGCATAACCAAGAATCGAAGGGAAATATCTTGGCTTCCTGTATACTAGAAGTTTGTGAAACTAATTCACACATACGAAAGGATTTGGGAAGAAATCTGTAGAGAAATTTGTTGTGCGTTTGCAAAGTCCTAAGAAGAATTGTGAACAATGGAGATTTAAAAAAAGAAAAAATATTTTAAAAGAATGTAATACGTCAATCTCTAAAGGATTTTTAATCCTAGGTATGTTCAGTTTTACTTCATTCAGAGCTTGAGCCAAGCCACAAAATTTGGGTCTGACCATTTCCCAAAGTTCAGAGCATTCTGAATCCAAAGATTTTGGTTTGGACCCAGCAGTAATGCTGTCACTGCATGGGTCAAATATCTTATTATAATGATAGTAAACAGCAGGAGAAATCTCTCAGACTGGCCAGGACTCCCTCTGCCAGTTAATCACAGAAAACGTTCACATCGATGGAATGAAGGATGGTGCTGTGGATACCAGGACTGGCCACAGATACTGTAGCACTTACACAAATTGGCAAGGTATTATCTGTACCCTAAGTAAATTCAGAGGTTGAAGCAAAATTGCCTATTAATTACTGTTATTGAGGCATCAAAAAGAACCTTCAAGCTGTCACACTGAAATCTATTCCTGACTCCATCACTTTTGGCCAGCTGCTTTCAGAAGTTTCCATTCTTGTATCTATGCAGTCAAAGCCATCTTCCATTCATATCCCAGCACCTCACCAGTGCTGAGTGGAAGGGAAAGAAGATCATGCACAGTTTAATTAAATTCAAATTAAGCAGCATATAAACTGCAATGTGAAGGGAATGATTGTCAAATACAGAACAACTCTTTCTTGCAAGGATATAAACAACAGAAACAGCTATAAGCTGGGATTATTGTAAACACCGTAATGGAAGTACACAAAGCTGAATAATGAGTCCCAGCAACAACTGCATACAGGAGTAAATACTTTAGATACTTCTGTAGAAAAATAAGCTTTCCTATAAAGACCTTAAATCACTTCTAAAATGTCTCATCATGTATCCATCCTGGTCAGAAACAGTGTTAATTGTCATTTCATCAACAGGGAAATACGCAGTGGTGCCAGATGCCTTGCTGCAGGCTCAGGAGGATCCCAATGGAGTTGGGCATGATAGAGAGCTCAAGCTCTCACCAACCTCTTCCCTGCACACACCTTCCATTTCCCTGGAGACACACAGGTAAACCACAACGATGCCAGCTGCCTGAATATTTAGCTCATCAAAAAAGCCCACATCATGGCTCACTTGCTTTTCATCTATTTTTATGCATTAACAGCAGTGCAATTTTTTATCTGGCTTTACTTGTGAAACTCCTGCTGCAATAAGCGGGTTCAGCAGTTCAGCACAGGGTCTGTGCCTGCATGCAGATGAAGAGCTTGACCTGGCAAGCACCAAAGAGCACTGGGCTTTGTCTGCAGGAACAAGTTGTTATGGCTCATTTTAAAACCCTGAAGGAGGCACAGGATGTCTAAGAAAAACATACTGTATGGCTGAATGAATGGGGCATCCATTTCCTTCCAGAGATGTCCTGCCTGGTTGCTCTGCTCGTCTTGTATTTCTGATACACAGTTTGGTGCCTTCATTTCATGATAGTGGGACTTCTGCCAGGTGTTGCTACAGACATTCATAGAGAAAGGCTTCAAGTGTGAAATCAATCCAGTTTTCTCTTTTTTCAGTGCAAGGGAACTCTCTTTGTGATCCAAATAATCCCTGAAGAAGGCTCCAAGCCAACTTCGTCACTGTTTGTTCTTACGTAACTAGACTAGGAACACTCAGTACTTAAAAGTAACAATAATTCTCCTATATACCTAAAAAACTACATTTACTTTGAACTTATCAGTAGCAAAAGCCTGTCATCTTTGGACATCATCCACTAGAACTGCCCAAGACAACTTATCTATTATTTTTGGGTGCCAACAACAATGGACATGGTATTGTCTGCATTTATCAGAGCGGATTTGTTACTCAAGATGCAGATAATAGAAAACAATTCCTTGCCTACCAGGTCCAAATATTTTTCCACTGAACTAAAGTAACTTTTTATACTATATCCATGCACAAAATCCACAGCTCTAGGAATTTGAAGCAGTGCTTTGCATTCACTCCTCTGAGCACAGCTGAAAACTGATTAGTTTCTGCCTTCATTTCTTGTTGGAACAATGCAGAAGCCATGCTCACCTCCTGTTTTCACACAGGTCTTCTCCCAAACTCTCCCGGACTTCATAAATAGTGCTCAGTTTGCAGCTGGAGCAACGGAAGGTTTCAAGCCGTATGGCTCTGCTGCCGGCTGCCTCCAGGAGGAGCTGCAGAGTGATGGATTCTCTGACTTCATTCCCAGCACACATAGGGCCGCCACTCAGCCAAATCCCCTGCCGTGCCCCCGGGCCCATCCTGACCACTGCGAGCTTAGCCTAAATCCTGACTGCATCCACTGGTAAAAACTACTGGAGTTATAGAGGTATCCCTAGAGAGTTTCTCTCTCGGGGAGTGAGGAGAGAGAGCAGAGCTCTCTGCTCGGATAGTAGAGCTGCTCTGTACCCAGAAGGGAGATGGGCATAAATGGGCTCAGGGGAAGCCTCATCCCTCTGGATTTGGCATCTGACCTCAGTGTTATTGGAAGTGCACCAAACAAGCAAGCTGTAGCACCAAGTGGGGTGGGGTGAATGCCTTGGGGACCTCACTGTGGGCATGCAGAGCCCATGGACTGTATTCTCTGCAGCAAAGCAGCCCTGATTTCAGCTGCCAGCAACTATTTGTCAGGTACTGCAATTGCACTGGAACTGCAGGTCTGCTTCTCCCTTAGTGGCTTAGAACAATGGAGGGGCATCTGCAAGCAGCTGCTGCACAGAACCAGCAGCACTGGAGGTCGAACCTCAGCTCCGGGGCAGGCTGTGCAGCCAGGCTGTCCTTCTGAAGCCATATACAAATTTATAACTGCTCCAGAGCGGGCACACAGGGAGAACTGTAACACGTATTCACTGGCGGGTTACACACACTTAGCCCAAACTGCTGGGTGACAGACAAGCACAAGTCCCAGAATGTTTAATCTGCATAAAGGGCTTTAAGTTTAAAATGAAATGAAATAAAAACAGCATTTAACTGCACAGACAGCTTGCTACCACCTCTGGTGGCCAAGCCAAAAGTATTAGGTAGAGTTAACTTTGGCTGACACCACAGCATATACTGTTTAATTTCCTGATACTTAAAAAATAATTTTTTAAAAATATCTGTATCTTGAATATATCTGTGTTACTGGGAACAGCTCCGTATTTCTTTAACAACAGCTGTGTTTTTGAATTCACATTTCAAGGATTTTTCTCAAGGTCCATGCCCCAAGCACCCACAGCATCTTGGCAAAAGCCTTCCTCCCTTGGACAAATATGCCCCCAGACCTTCCTAGCAGTCTGTTCTCTCATAGTTAGCTACTTCTCTAGCTGCTGTCCAGGTGGCTGCAGAAGGTCATTTGGTGGGATGCTTCAGCTTCTTGGAGAGAATACAGCACCAAGCTACATCTCCAGCAAATTACTAGGAAGTGCATGAGGATATTTGGGTCAAACACATCAAAAGTCAGTACTAATCATCAGACTTCAGCGCTCTAGTAAACCCTGGCTCATGTGACAAAACAATCCTCCCCGCAGATGTTTTACTGTGGAATAGTCAAAGCACAACAGTTTCCTCTGAACAATCTGATGTTAGCTATTGCCTTAAAAAAAAAACCAAACAGACATAGAGATTAATGGTATGGTCTAGGACACTTGCCCACAGTCCTTACGTACCTAATGCAGTGCACAAACAGACCCTATTATATACATAGTGAAAATGAAAAGCACTTGAGGAAAACAAGTTAAGCCTTCACTGCAGAGCCAGCTGTAGCCCAGGTGTGCTCAAAAGAATCAAGAACAGTATTTCTTATAAAACATTTACAAGAACTACTAAAGCTTTGTGGTCTTTTGTAGCATTCTGAAAAACATCACTTTTCTTTAATTGCAAACATATCAAGTAGCACGAGATAAAAGGTCACGTTCCTCAAAGAGATGCCTGTGTGGGACTAAGGAGGATTTGTGTACCAGCATCAAGCACTGCATGAGGCACAGAGCACAGAGGAAGGCTATGGGCAGGCCAGGTTGCACCAGGAGGCAGACAAGAGACAATGCAGCTGGGAGAAGAGGTGCAGGACCTGAGATAGAGAAACGAGAGCCTGAGTTTATCAAGGCAAGGTCCAAAGAAAGGCTGCAGCAAAGGAAGAGGAAGGATTGCTGGCAAGAAACTATCAGCTCTCCCAGGAATTTCAAGTGGTTTCAGCCATCAGCACGAGAGAAGCACTTCACTGCAGCATCCATTGCACAGGAGACAGCAGATTTCTGAGTGTACGCATAATGAGCTGCAAGGAGGCAGAGTGGCACCGCGCTTACTCACAAATCAGCCACTTGGATTCCTTTCTGGAACTTCACTTCCTCTTACTGATGATACGCAGAGGCAAAACTCTGGAAGAAAATAACTACATGCAAAAATATCCACTTTGTCGAGTGGAGGCTTCCTCTCTCTGTGTGCATATGACTAAGTAGTTCCCCTCCCATTGTGTCCCTGGGATGCTGATTGTCCCCCAGCACAACCAGCCATCTGATGAGGTTCCAGCCCTGCTCCCGGCCTGCTAAGCACACATACCGAGATCCCTGAACCAGCCTGTGTCCCCATCTTACCCCTGATCCAACAGCTCCCTGATGTTTTTTTCTTACGTGACTATGTGCCATGCCTTGGGTCCAAAGTTTTGGTGGGGACACAGACCCACTGAGGACAGAAAACAAAGTGCGAGGTCCTGCAGCCTGGCCAGGTGCCCAATGAGATAAGCTGGGGCGAGGATGACGCAGTTGCAGGGCTGGCACTGCGACCCACTGAGGCCAGCTCCACTCCCCCTGTGCTGCTCCCACCCACCCAAAGGCAGTAGGGGCTGTGATAAGAGAGTGAAATACTTGACGTGAAGAGTTAGACGTGGACAGTAAAGCTTGAGGGGCACTGTTTCAGATGGCCCCACATGCAACTAAACAACTGCTTCCAGCAGGTAAGAGGAAGGGATAGAAAAGTGACCTTTCCCATTAAGAATTACATATTTGTTTTGTTTTCCTACAAGATATTTTTTCTGGCATTGTGACACATAAAACAGTTTGAACTCTCTAAGGAAACTGTTATTAAAGCACTGAACATAACTGTGAGGGTGCGTTTGAAAAACAGAACAATTAAGCAATTCAAAGTTTATCTAACTTAGTCACCGGCACCTTTCAGATTTGTCACAATTCAACACAACACATCTGGGGGACAGTTTAATGATTCCTGCATAGATGCCCCTGCATTTAGGAAGGAGACCTCTTGAAAACCTGTCATTATAAGTCAGACTTCCTGCTCATAACACCAGGGAAAAGAAAGATTTCTAAGACCACGGCATTTGCTCAAGCCCTAAAAGACCAAACCTGCAGGGCCTTGGTCTGAGCTGAACACTGGCAGAGCAACAGCAGAATATGAGTCTCATGGGGAATGACATGGTGCTTTGTCCTTCACTTTCATCAGAATTCACCATTTCAGCTCAACTTCTACCAATTTCCCTGGGAAAATTTTGCAGAGCCACTGCCAATAGTGAATGCACTCCAAAAATTCAGCCAGACAGAAGAGGAAGTTTGTTGTTGCATGCAACGGTCTGAAGGCGGTGTTTTTGCTAGATAACGGGAAAGATGCTTGCTGTGCCAGAGTCAGCTCTTCCTAAGCCACCTGCACAGATGTTACAAAGGTGCTCAAAGGGAAGGGACACATCTGTCTGCTTCTCTCCCTCATATTTGCCCAAGGAAGTGGTGGAATCACCGTCCCTGGAAACATTCAAGGAGTATATAGATGTGGCACTGAGGAATGTGGCTAGTGGGCATGGTGGGGATGGGCTGGTGGTTGGACTAGATGATCTTAGTGATCATTTCCAGCCTTAATGACTCCATGATTGTTTCTGTGATTTTGAGCTGTTGTGCGTCCCAGCCCTCCATCATACAAAGAACTGTTACCCCATTGGTGACAGGGACACTAACACCCATGGCCCTAAGTCCAAACCCCATTAAAATCAGTGGGTGCTCTCCTGTTGACAGTAAGGAACTGACAGAACAGAAAGGCAATTGTTAAAAGGTACAGAAGATGTGGAAAGGAAGCTTGTTTCACTCTAGAAAACTGCATTCTTCTGAGCTGCTCTACAGGAACAGGAATGGGGAATTCCATTGTTCCTACTGTGAGCATACTGGAGGGTAGGACTGCTACATTTCATGCAGTTTATGTAAGCCAATCCATCCTGTCTTATCTAAAAACAAATCACCTTTCCACCCTTTTAAAATAAAATGCAAAGAGCCTATCTGAATGTTGTTCAAGGCCACACAGAACACAGAGCACCACGTGAAGATGTTATCCTGCTCTGCCTGGAACGTGAGGCATCCCCATCAGGAACTGCATCACGCCACTTGCTAACCTGTCACAGCCATAAACCAGGCTGTAACTGCTGGTGTCAAAAGGACATGGCCTCTGATTTTGCACTCAGAGTAGGAGAGAACAGTGTAGATGTGACTGCACATGACTGAAGCCTGGTGCACAGCCAGCTCTGCAAGTGGGCAGCTATTTTGGTTTAATGAGAGGTACATGTACTGTAGGGAATGCTGTGGCAAAAAGTCAAAATGGGAGATGATAACAGCGAAAGAAGCTGGAACAGAGCTGGGATTGCATGAGCCGAAAGCCATGACACACAGAGGCTCCCAGGCTACTCCAAGGAAGAGGCTGAAGCCAAAATAAGGGGCTGGTGCTGAAGCAAAGCACAGCAGAGATGTAGGCTGTGCAGTGCATGGAGGAAGAAGGTTTGGTACGTGGCAGGACTGCAGCACACTGCTAAACATCTACACAAGAAAAGGTTTCTTCTGGTAATTTTGGATACAAAAAAAAAGTCATTTTCATCCCTGGATATAGTACTTCTCTTTTCAAAAATAAGATAAAACTCATCTCAGATCTATGATTTCAGGATTTCCATAACATCAGATAATACAGGATCAGATGCTTCTGACTGAGGTTCGGGAAGGTTCAGGTTGGAGTTCTGCAGCTGAACCACCTAGAAACACCAACTTTAATGTAAGCAATTAGCTGGCCAGCATTCCAGAAACTGCACCCCATCTCCTGACAAGTTTGAATAAACATGTAAAACAAACTAACAAAAAATCCAAATCCATGGAGCCATTGCACCCTGCAGGGAAATGCAAAGGGCTTTAGAACCTCAAATCCAAAGTTAGACCCCAAATAATGAGGATTTCCAAGGTAACTTAACGCTTTCATTCTCATTCAATACTGAAAGTCTTTTCCATACAGAAAAATAATCTATTTACGTTTAACTAATGCCAGTTTTGTATATACCAATAGGCTGTGTGTATATAGGAGAGAAGGGAGTATGCTATGCAGCTGTGAGCTTTCTTGCCTAATTACTTGTTTTCTCTTTCTGAGCAAAATAAATACTACAACAAAATTCAACAGGGCATAACAGCACATCTATTAAGGCGGCACATTTTCCATCAGACTCCACTGGTATTTGTCTTAGCCAAGCTTAGGCTAAGAAACCCTGCTATGGTATCATTCATAAATAGGAGGTGCAAAGACCTGCCCAAATGCATGTTCTCAGGCAAATAAAATAATACCCTGACTTGACATGGAGCAGCATAAGGCAGTGATGCCAGAAAGCCAGTTAAACAGATGGTAAAGTAGTTAAGAAAGAATTACTTCTTCAGCATCTTCAGCATCAAAATATTTTGTCTTAAGTACAGGAGCCTGTCACATCTGGTCAACATTTTAGTTTAGAAAAATCTTCAGAAAGATTTTATAGAAAATGGTAGCCTGAAAGCTGTTACTTTTTTAAAAACAACAACACAGCTTATTTCCACCTTTGTTTTGGTAGATGAGAAATGTTCCATGTTCTAAGAATGCCTCTGAAGTTCAAAATGCTTAAAATACATTAAAACTGTGATTTTAAAACCGTTACACCTAATACCCTTGAGTTTAACAACATTCTGGGCACCAGCTGAATCACAAAGCTTACAAAATGAAACAAAAGGAAGTTTTTATAATGATTTGCAAGCACTACCCTTCTAAATCACAGACAGCAGCATGGTGTACTTGCTCTAAAAAATAACAGATATTTCAGGTCCCCAGCTGCCAACTGACAGAAACTGTGGCTGTTCATACACTTTGGAAACAGGTCCCAGACTTGCCCTTAAGATTTGTGGATGACTGCCTCATGGAACAATGATCTAAGATAAATTCTTGAAACTCTTACAGATTTTACTTGCAAGTCACCTTTCAGAAGTTGGCTCTGAAGTCACATATATTCTCTGTGGAAGAGAGATGAACCATTCATATATATAAATTTCTCCATACATAGGGGTTTGGGAGATAAGTTAATATTCATAGGTAGAAATTAAATATCTTTAATCATCTGTCCATACTCCAGTTTTTTGTTTGTTTGCTTGTTTTTTGTAGTAAGCAGCTTTGTTAATAAATCTTTTAACTTTATAACTTAGAAATTAGAAAGGGAAATATTTTCCATATGTTTAATTTTGTGCTACAATGATTTATTACCAAATCTACAGATGCATGCTGTTAGTCTTATGGGAGTTCAAGCGCTATATTTACTATTTAAAATACATTCTTCTATTTGTTGCTAACTGGAGACACCTACTAGTTCTGTTTTTTACTTGCAGTAATTATTGCTGGGAGCTGTACATTCATGATTTGTACAGATGAGAGGGAGATACCTGTGTGACTTCAAAATGTCGGCCCTAACGTTATGAAACTCTGCCTGAAGTGAGGAAGCTCAGCACTGTACAGGACAGCTACTTTGTCCCATGCATCCTATTGCACAGAAGAACAAAGTTTAGCATTATGGTTCATGGGACAGTCTGCCCACAGCTGGCATGTTTAGTTGGCATTGCATCATGCTAGGAGTACACAGGCCATCACTACGTTTTAAATGTCCTTATGTATTTATTTGTGTAACCAGCAGAACAGTTATTGCTCCACAGAATCTGGAAGCTACCACAGTGCCCACCAAAGGCAGAAAACTCACTATGAAAACTCAAGTCAGCTGTGGTGGAGGTGAAGTTGTTTGCCCCAAACCTTCCCCTCTTAGCTTGCAGAACCCTAGTTTTTTTGTGAACCTCCAAAAACACTTTGAAACAAAAGGCTGTGTAGGAGGACAACTTGTTCTTCATTTCCTTCTGTACCAAACCACTGCTTTCTGTCCACTGAGCTCATTGCAAGTACCACAAGACATCGGTCAGCGGGCAGAAGTATCAGGGTGAGAGAAAAACCACTCACCACATATGATTCACTTCTGCTTTATTAATCTTTAGCATATTAATCTTGCAACCAAATATTTTGATTGCAATATTAAAATGTGTCTGAAATAACAACTTGTACAGTATGAAACCACCCAATCTGAGATGCAGAATCTTAAACCAGCTGGCAGCAAAAGACTACATTGATATTTCAGTGCCTGAGATAACATTTTACCTGCACAAATCCCACAAAGCCAGAATCTCAAATCATAGTTTGGTAGGATGAAAAAATGTTATTATTTGGAGCATAATGTAATGGTGAATGATATACTGGCTTAACTTTTAAGGCACAGAAAAGATTAAAATAAAAATAGGGTTCTTGGGAGCTGCAGGTTCCTATGTGACAGTTCTTCAGTGATTTCCAGAGTAGCTCTTTGCTATTCATGTAATGATTTCATTTTTCATCAAAAAGCAAGTGAATCTCACTGCTTTCATATGGCACAGACAGTATGATCCATCTGAATTCAGCTGTAGGTTCAGTAGGCAGCCACAGCAACAGGAGCCTTGTTTTCCACTGTATTTGACCGTAGTTGTCTATTAGAAAATAACAGATCTTAATCTGCTTGGGAAATTTTCTGCAGGAAGCTAGCAGCTCTGCAGCCAACAACACCATGCCATGGAAACTATGGTAAAATTTTTCAGTTATGGAAATATTTGCAAGAATTTAAACAAGGGTGGTTTGCTGAGAGGACAGCTTGCTCTGCAGTGTAGAGTTGAGACGTCCTGCTGCAAAGGACCTGAATCTTCCTGCCATCCCTTGCCTGGCCTCCTGTGTGACGTCTGCCCTTCAGAGAAGAGACTGCAACTCTCACTGTGTTTGCCCTCAGCAGCACTGAGGGATTCTGCGTTTGCCCTGTTACTAGCATCAGGAGTAAAGAAATAATATTTTTAAAGTTCATAAAGAGGACAGGAAACATTAAGAGCTACTTCTGTGAAATTACCAAGCTGTTGACACAGGCAATAGCAGCTAATTTCACAAGGAAAGGTTAAGTGCACACAAAAGAATTTTTGTAGCAATATGCATTTAAGTATCACTGAATGCTGAAATTATAATTTGCTGTGAGGTTATAAACTTAGCAGGAGGATAGCATTGATTTTAAGGTGTGTGCCCACTCCTCTTTCCAGGTTAGCACAGAACTGCCTAAAACTTGGAAGGCAAAACAAAATGTTGAAAAGCTTTCAGAAACTTTTCAACAATTGAGCTATTCCTATGAAGAAAAAAAAATAAAGTTGGTGATGAATAAGGACAATTAGGAAAATGTGAGATGTGTGCTATTCCATATTTCACAAAGAACACAATATGCTACATCAAAAAAAGCAGTCATTGCCCAAAATACCAGGAAGAAGCAGAAAGAATTCACCTGGATTTGAAAGATGTGATCTTAGTTCTGAAGTTCTCATCGGCCAAAGTCTCCAGCACCTTCCAAGAAAAATTTGCTTGAGTGTCAACTACAGGAATGTTCCTTGATCTGTTTGGACATTAGTGTGCCATTAATCATGATTGCTCTGTAAGACAATTAATGATGACATGTATTTTTTATTTCCTTACATGGCACAGCTAATAAAAGAAAAGCTGAAAAATTAGTCATAGCAATTAACTAGGGGATGATTCCTGAATAATTAGGGTAAGTTACTGTAGAATACACTGATCCATGTATTAAAGATTACTACAAAGCTAATGAAATATGCTGATTTATACATTGAAATAAAAAATGAAAAAAACACCATACAGCTCTGCAACAGAAGAGAATTTAGTTGAATATTCTGTTTTTCACGTAACATAAGCACCTGCATTAATACTCTACCAGGTCCTTGAGTTCAGCTGTTTTGCAGTGCACAAGTCTGTTTCAGAAGACGTTCTGACCATGAGAGATTATGCAGTTGACTCAGATGTGCAAAGCCAACTGGTGGCAGAGACGGCTCTCCTATTCTCCAGCCTTATCTGCCATGACTTGCACGGCAAAAAAACAAAACCTGCCATGGCAGTCCTGCTGTGCACAACCCAAAGTACTGCTCAGTGGCCTGCTCGCATTCTGGTATCAGAAGATACACAGTGCTATTATGTCCTCATGAAAAACACGTAGAATAACACCACGTAGACTTAGATAGCTACAATGGGAACATTTATAAATGACATCACAATTATGGCTCACATCTTGCTGGAAATTCCCATCATAGCTCACTACGTTGCAACATTTGTGAGATGGAATAACTCTGGTAAGGAGTCTGCTTGTCCAATAACACTGCTATGCATTTAAAAACAAGGCAGAGCCTGGGGCACACTGCCATTACGTCTATGCCAGTTCTTTCAGATTTTTGTCATGGAAGTCCAGGCATTCACTTACACTTTTTAAATACCCAGATATTGGTGAGGTCAACTAGACTGATTCCTTGTATAGGCAGGTCATTGTGTCAAGAATGAATTAAATGATTCTTGTCTTCAGTTTAAAAATAAAGTACTTGCAAGAACAATAACAGTAGTAAATACGAAGGTTGAGAGGACCAAGGAAAAACTAAGTTTTCAAATCATTCTATCACTTCAGTTGTGATAATGCCCACTTCCCAAAGGAATAAAAAGGTGCATTTAGTATCTTAAAGAACATCAGGTATAGGACAGGGCTTCAGAGTTAAGTTTGTACAGCCTGCTGCCCAGCCTGCCAGGCAGGTGATCACCTCCCAGGAGGACACATCTCCCCACAGCTAAGAAGGGCAAATGCATACAACTGTGCTGCAGCATCACCAGGGTTGGCAAACCTGTACTGCTCATCATTATTCCTTCTGACTTGTATTTATCTACCCAGGAACTTCTTCCTATCTCCAGGCTGTCGTCACCTTCTTCCTCCAGCTCGTATAGGCAGGCAACAGAAACTGTATTTGTGATTTCTGTGTTCACCTCATTGGCTCACAAGTGAAAGGAGCTGGCACCCAAATATGGCTATTTGTGCTTTCACCTTAAAAAGAAAGTAACTATTGGCCAGTGGGCTCAACAGCAAATAATGGTGTGTTCCATTAAAGAAAATGTAATACCGTTGAGCCCGAATCAAGCGTTCTGCTCTTGCTCAAATTTTATAGCTTTCTTCTTTTGAAAGAAGACACAAATAGACTTCATACAGAATTCCAAGACAGGAGCTGTTGGGAAGATCTCCACCATATCGTATCAAGCCAAAGAAAGCTGCTCTGTGATACTGAAAAGAATGATTAAAAATTACAACACTTGAGCTTATGAGAGAAAAAAGGAAAGTCATTCCCTTTCCTTCAAATCAAGAGTGAAATGCAGCAGCAGACTAAGCCTTAAGCACAATCAACACTGCAAAAAATAAATCACAAGATCTATTTAGTGACTCACACCAAGGAGTACTTTCTAGACTGCAAAACCCTGAGGTAGGTAGGTAGAAAAGGAGGAGCATGATAACTGTGGCTCCTTTTGTAATTGCTATTGCTAACAGACTGCAAATGTATTAAGGAGGGTTTGCGGTAAAGAGGATGGATGAAAATGGAAGAGATGAATATTTTATACAGTAAAAATATCATAAAGAGATTTCAGAGTATAGATGAAACATGTAAGCAAAAATGCAACCGCGGCCACTTTTAAAATCTAAGAGATATATTTGTACCCATCAAACAGTGCCACAGAGATCAGTGGCATTTTTCTCAGACTAAGACAAAAAAAGAATATAAGATTTTAGTCCTAAAATTAATAGCTGTGTTTATAAGCTCTTTAAGATGCTGCCTATTTTTACTCAGTGAATCATTGCCTGTCTTTATAAAGTATATTTCATTAATCTTCACAGCGCACACAAATCTCAGCGGGGTTGCTCTGCTTACATACCAAAAATGAAGTTCTAAGCCTAAACTATTTGTCACAGTATCAGACTTTAATAAAAATATATATTTATTGGAAGATGCCATTTTCTCCCATTCTCTTAAGTCAAAACAACTGATTCCTGACAAACCATTCCCCTCCCTTTCCCCCTCCTCAGAAGAAAACAGTAAGACTTACGAAGAGGAGAATTCACTCCCGTACAGAATTGTGCAATACTAAAAATCGGCTTTTTCTTCCTGTTGAACAAAGATCTACTGAGATCAAATAAAGCTTCATCTGCAGAGATACTGCAGAGTAGTTAGTACATCTGTTGATGTGGTTTTTAAGAACGCATTCATTGTGATTTGCAATCAACTCAGATTAAAAAATCCATTGGTAACAGAGTGCAGACCTACGTTAGCGAAGAGAAGTGTCTGCAAATCTCTTCATCTGCTTAATGGAACTAGCAAAATCTCCTTTAAAACAGCCTTCTTAGGATCATTTGCCAGAATTAGGAGCCAGGCCCTCCAAGTACTTATACAAAATAGGACTTTCACTATGCAAGGAAGCTAGAGCCTCACTTTCACTGGTGAGCAATTGCTTAAATTGCCTCTATCAACTAATTGTTCACCTTACGGGAATATTCACATGTGAAATGCATTTACCTGCTTTAGTGTTTATGGGATAGCATCTTTAGCTTGCAGACTGCACCTGCACTAACAGATTCACAGGTACATTGTCACAACCTTTTTGTGATTCCCCTTTGGAAACATGAGGATGTATTCCAACATCCGAGTGATAACTCGAGCACTGAGATTAACAAAGTGCAGAGATCAAAGCCTTGCTGCCTGCCCTCCTCTGTCTCCAGCCCTAACACACCAGACCTTTCACGTTTCAGTTTGTGCCAGGCGAGGTTTAGGTTGGATATCAGGAAAAACTTCTTTACAGAAAGGGTTGTTAAGCACTGGAATAGGCTCCCCAGGGAGGTGGGTGAGTCACCATCCCTGGATATGTTTATAAACCGTCTGGATGTGGTGCTGAGGAACGTGATTTAGTGGAGGGCTGTTAGAGTTGGGGTAGCATGGTTAGGTCACGGTTGGACTTGATGATCTTTAAGGTCTTATCCAACCTGAGCAATTCTATGATTCTATGATTCGGCTCTTTCTTACACAGAACATACATTTTAACAAAGAGTCTAATGTCCAGTATTTCACTCTGCATTTTAATTTCTTCTCCACTCATTATATGTAAAAACTGAAATAGAAATAGAAATTGAGAACTTGTTTTGAAAATTTAGACCAGAGACCCTGAACTAAAGCACATTCTGTCTTCACCTTGTAAAATATTTCCGGACTTCTAAATAAGCTTCATACTTTCACACAGCTGGTAAATGTTTGCTCAAAAATATATTCAAATAATTCCCTTGCAAAGAATCTGTAGCATATAGATTTGAGCTTCATTTTGGAAGATTAATTTATGAAGCACATACACAGGTTTTTAAAAACTGCCTTTTTTATTTATTCTAAAATTTCCAATTACCAGTTTGTTTTGTTAGGGACGTCCTAGAGAGGTCACTCAAGAAATAACATATTTCTCTATCTCCTTTCCCAACTAAGTTCATGGAGTTAGAATTTACTTATTTCACTCCACTTCCTGAATAATCCTAGTGTCCTGGTATTATTCAGCCTACAATCTGCTAATGAGCAAGAATAAAATATTAGCAACTTTAACTAAAAGCAGTGTGAAGCGTGGAAGTGCTGTGCAGTCACGTTGCACTGTTATTTTTAGACAATCTGTTTTCAGTGGAGACCACCACAAAAGGTTTACAAGCAGAGCATGGCTCATACCTGTGCTGCTCACATTGGCAGCCACTCTAAACTTTGAATACTTATGGCATACAGGAAAAGAGACGTGATCCCCATGAGAGCTGATGGCAAACAGCATCCCAAAAAAGGAAAACAATATGCTGACTCCATCAAAGTTTTTCACTTTGTAGTCTTTCCACAGACAAACAAACATTTTATAGCTGGAGAACTGCATTAGCCAAAGCAACAAACATACTGGAACCTGCTAGAGATTTCACGTTAGCCTGTCTGGTGAAAGAGAATGGTCCTGGGCTTTATACATCTGACGTATATGCATGGACAGAGGCAAGTACTTAATGTACAAAGAGTACAGCATAATTATCCAAAACTTACTTGTCCTTCCACAGGATTAGCTGGATTTGGGGGGTGACTTGCTTTGGGTTTATTTTTTTTAAGCAGATTGTGGCCAAGCCTACTGGAACACACCTCAGTGGCATTAGAAGTGATTGCTGACTTTACAGAAGCTTCAGAATGTCAGTTCTGACTGCTAGATTCCAACACTGCCCATTTTAACCATGTTCACCTGGAACCTTATCTTTCAGTTCTTTGTGCAACTGTGATTTTTTCACCAATCATCAGATGTCATAGGGATGGCACCTTTGAATACTGCCATCTTTGGCAAATTCCAGTCTCCTTCACAGCTTTTTGCTTTTCTTCTCCACCTCTAGAACAAGCTAATAGTAGTCTAAGTTGGTCAGGTTAGCTTCAGTCTAAGCATTCTGACAGTTGTACAAGATGCTGTCTCATCACTGTACCTTGGCTAGAAAAAGCTTCTCCTTGAGACAAATCTGCCCATCCATCACTTGAAAAGACACGAATTCTGCCAGTAGGTAGAAGGAAATCCTTGAGGTACATCCAGAAAAAAATGATGCTTGGAGGCTTGACGTATTTAGATCAGGTCACTGGAGATACAAAAAAATTAGGATGTCTTCAACACCTGAACATCTGCAGCTGTTCAGTTTACTTCCAGGCATTGCTTGGTTGTGTGAACAGTGATGACACTCTGCTCTACAGATTCCAGAAGCCAAACCCACCTGGCAAAGAACATTCATTACTTTGGACAGAGCAGAGACAGAATGGTGAGATACGGATTGATAATTGACTTCCCAAAGTCTCTGGCAGAGTGGGAGAAGAGGACTCAAATAGACCTGCTTTCTAGAACACAAGTCTAGGGATGACTATGGTAAAAAACAGAGGAGTCAGGTTGACTTCTGAGAAGAGCAAACTGGTGGAAGCTATGACTAAAACAGATTATCACAAGCATGATAGCTATAACACATTTCACTGTAGAAAAAGTGAATGCATTGTTTGCCATAGCCTTCATTGACAAGGTCTCCCAGCTCTCTCTATGGATCACAGAATCACAGAATCACAGAATTGCCAGGGTTGGAAGGGACCTCAAGGATCATGAATCTCCAACCCCCCTGCCACATGCAGGGCCACCAACCATCCCACCTAATGCTAGACCAGGCTGCCCAGGGCCCCATCCAATCTGGCTTTGAACACCTCCAGGGATGGGGCATCCACAGCCTCTCTGGGCAGCCTGTTCCAGTACCTCATCACTCTCTCTGTAAAGAATTTCCCCCTGATGTCCAACCTAAATCTCCCTTCCCTCAACTTAAAACCATTTCCCCTTGTCCTGCTGTCACTCACCCTTTCAAAGAGTTGATTCCCCTACTCTTTGTAGGCTCCCTTTAGGTACTGATAGGCTGCAATGAGGTCACCCCGCAGCCTTCTCTTCTCCAGATTGAACAAGCCAGGAAAGGTCTACGAGCAGCAGATAAGGGATTACTTAAATGATCTTCACCTACACAGACAGGCCGATGGGATGTATAGCCAAAAATGCAAGAGTGTTGAGAGCTGACTGATAACACTGCAAGGCTGCTCTCGGTCCCCTATGACTGAATAAAGACAAAAGGATGATTCAGGACAGCACAGTCAGTCAATTTTACTTCTTTACTTATAGGGTCATCTGATAGCATATTCTGGGCACATAAAGGAGGAGAGTAGGCAGAGTCATCATGAATTTACCAACAATAAATCTTTTCTTACTAGCCTGCCTGCCTTCTTCAATAAAACAAGTGGCTTTGTGGACAAGAGGAAGAGCAGTGGATGTTATTTAGGTTGATTTTAGCAACATTTTCAATTCTGTCTCACACGATATTCTCATATTCAAGAGCAGCTCTGTTGAAAAGGCCCAGAGGTACAGCAAACATCAAGTTGAGCATGAGCCAGCAGTATGCCTAGCAGCAAGGAAAGCCAGCAACATCTTGGGCTGTTTGAACACAAACGTAGTCTGAGGGAAGTGATTATCATCTTCTGTCCAAAACTCATTAGACTACATCCAGATAGATAATACAACCAGACTCTCCCCACAATCCAACACAGAAATGCCACCAATACACTGGATCACCTGCCTATGAAGAGGGTTCAGTACACGTAGACTCAGACTTGCAAAAGTGGCTTTTTTTTTCTGAAAGCTAATTTCTGAACAATTTTTGTAGAAAGTCAACTGTTCTGTGAAAAGAGAACCTCTTGTGAGTCAGTAGTAGTTGACAAGATAGGAAATAAAGGATAAGAATTTTACAGTGGAGCAAGGCAGACAGTGGTGTGCCAGAGATCTATGATAGGACTTGGACTACTCAGTGTATTCATAAATGGTCTGGAAAATAGATAAATAACAAGATGACATTTTCTGCCAAGATGAATTTCTTCAGGACAGTTGTAACAAAAGCAGCCTGCAGAGAGTTGCAGAAGTATGTTGCAGTACTGAATCACTCATAGGAAGAAAAAAAGAAAGGATGAAATTCCGTGTCAGCACAGTTTTGCACATGAAAGAAAACAACTCATGCTATACAGAACAAATGAAATTAAACATTTCATCTCAGCAGACAAATTTCTGAGATTGCTGTCAGTATTCCCCAGTAATGAACACTTATGACAGTGAAAAAGAGAAAACAAACATCCAGTTAAGAAAAAAATGTGAAAAGAGCAAAGGACAAAGTGTTCAGCATCACAGTGTCACTGTCCATGGTGAATAGGCACCATGTAGTGCCACACTACCCGAGGGTAGTTTTTTTCACTCATTTAAAAAAGTATAGAGAATTAGAAGATGTAAAGGGACAAAGACAGTAGACTTGAACCTTTCCACATGGAGAAAGGCTGATAAGAGGATAAGATGAAGGGTTACAAAACCATGAACAATCTACTAGAAATTGAGGCAGAACCCACAAAATCAAACAAGCACAAGTATTTGATTGATAATCCTCCTCCTTTCTCTTCCAAGATACCTCCACATCTTCATTGTACCTGCTTTTTGAGGTTGCCAAAATGTAAGTCATGCATCAGCTGAGAGTCCCTCTTGAAGACACGTGTGGGCAATTTGGCATGCTTTTGTTGCATTATGGAACCCATTGCCACAGGAAACCATGCTGACCAAAATTGTGACTGAGGCAAAAAACGGATTAGATAAGATTCATAAACAAAAGATACCTGTATTAAACAACACAGAACAAAACCATGGTCTGCTCAGGTGGTTCCTATTGTGAGAGGGATAAAAAAAGGTAGGCTTGGGGAAGCGTCATTCTGTGTATGCCCTTCTGCATGCACCTGCTGCTATTCAGTGTCTGTCAACGAGACAGGGCAAGAAGCAGCTTCCCTTTGAACACATTTGTATTCTTATAGGTCCGGCTCTCCACACCAGGAACTTGAAGTTTGCTTTTTAATTCCTCAACTGCTGTCTTTCATTGAGCAAAGAGGGAAAGGAGATGCACTCTAATGGCACAAATCTTCCACAAAAGGTATATAGTAACACTGAGAGAAGCTTACATCACTTATAAGTCATCTGGATAACTCTTCCTAAAACTTAGCTGCTGGCAAAATAAACAAAGAACAAACTTTCCCAGACATGTGTTTTATGAATAATTTTCAGTCAATGTATGATTTATAACTTGGCATGCTGAGAAAACACAAAATAATGATTTGGAGACGAAACGTAGATGTGGAATTGCTATGGAAGGAAACAGAAAGAGTTTATTCATAGAACAGTCCCAACTCTTGGAAAGTGGTGCAAAAAATGTATGAAAACAAATGTTGCACTGGACAACAGTTCTTACTTGAATAGTAAGATTAAGGCTGAGTGTTCAGATTCTCTTAATTTTCCGTAACTGTTACCTAAGTAACATTTTCTGCAGAACTTACAGGGTGAACAATTGCATTTTTGCACCATGCTTCTCAAAAGAGGAGAGGCAAGTTGACTCACAAAATTTTTGCTGGAGAAAAGTTTGTCATATAAGTACCAAGATCACTCAATTGATTTCTAACATGCCTATTTACTAGAATCTTCTAGACTAAAGACAAACAACTTCATAGAGACAAAGAGCACTAAACTAAAAAAGAAATTTTAAAAAAATCTGAACATGGAAAAAGGCAGATTGAATTTAATTCAATCTAACCTTCATGCTTGGTAAGAAACAAAACCTAAGAGAAGGAAGAAAAACAATGGGGAGAGAAAAATAGCAGAAGTGCAAGAGAAAAAGAATGACAAGCAATGAACAGTACCAACATGAAATATATATATCTTGGTTATATCTATATTTTGGCAACCTTGGCTAAATGATGATTCGGCCTAGCATCCATCCTTCCCAGCTCATCTGCTTGTTAAAGATGTCACTTCCCTTGCATTGCCTACAGGGGTATTTTGACAGAAACATCACTGAGAACTCACTGGTGTTGTTTTAACTTTGCATCGCTGAAATCTTCCCTTTGTTTCTGAATCTTCTATTCTTCCAGCTGCATTTATCTCTTTTTTTTTTCCTCCTTCTCACTGGGTGAGAATCTCCATCAGTGCCTTCTGCAGATGCTGTCAAGTGAATACAACTGTAATGTCACAGTTTCTCTGATCTCCTGGCAGGTAGCCCCTTTCCTATGACACACTAGATGGCTTCTTGAATTTGAAAACATTCCCTGGAATAAAATACTTCCTGCAGAATCATGAAGGTCTCCCATAACACATGCATGGAAAATAAATTTTTACTCATTTTATATAGGAGCATTGTCACACAGCCTTAACACTGGCCAAAGAACAATCAAGGACAATAGAAGGGAGAAAATACGTGAAGCCTGAGATATGTCCAGTAAAGTGACATCTAATTCAACATGTTTTAAACAGTACATTAAAGACCTAGCAAATTCAGAAGTGTTGTCAGACAGAGTACAGGAAAAATAAACTGGGAAGATTAAAAACATTTTTAAAAAATAGAATTCTACAACAAAGAGAGAAAATAATACAAACATGTTTGTTGGGAGAATGCTGCTAGGAAAAGCAGAATGGTCTTGGAGTATTGGAAAATAGCCTCAGCTTGCTGCATACCCACAAGAGACTGACCCTTTGCATAGTTAAGTAAAAAGGCTATTGTACAGACATAAGGGAACTTCTGGAACTTGTAATATAACCTCAGCCTACTGGGAAAAGCTAGGCTTATAGTGACATTATGCATTCAGTGGGACCCAAGAGAATATTCAGCCAATGTAAAAATTGTTGCTACTGCTTATGAACTGCTTCTTTGGCAACCTCTGGTGAATGGGGGAACTCCATGAGCAATTTCACTCACAGAAACAAATCAGAAATATCCTGATGCATTCCCTCTTGTACTGTCACTTCCCCAGGCCCCTCTGCATTAGACCAGTTATTTCATCCAACTTCATGGTGGGCCAGGAAGAAGATCAACCTCAGTTCTATCCCTAGGCACACCTCCTAGGAAGCCTCTACTGGGAATGAATTTGTCCTGAGGAGTAACTGCACAAAATTTGCACTATTCAAGCTGACTAGATGGAAGGAAGAGAGAAAAGCTGCTAAACTCAGCAACACAAAGTAATAGGAGAATGAAAACTTCGTGCAAAACGAATTACATTAGAAAGGATGAGATGAGAATAAGGAAAATTTAATCAGAACAGTCAAGAAGATTTCTTGATTGCTGCAAAAAAAAAAATTTCTCAAGAGAGAAGCCCACAGTTTGAGTCATTTTAATACCAAAATGGTTTAAAACAGAAAACATGCCTGGAGGACAAGGGGCAAAGTGTCACAGCAGGCCTTTCCTAACAGTCACTAATCATTTGTTTCACTTCAGTTCTGTCAGTGTAGCTTTACTGACTCAAAGAGAGTGATCCTGGAGGTCTCAGCCCTCCAGAACACCCCCAAGCAAGCTGTCTGTGTGAGGAAGTCAGTGGCACTGCGCAGACATGCTGAACACATTTCTAAAGACTGGAAGTGATGAAGATACAAGTTTTTCAGTCTTCACTGTGGCACTGAAATGTTATCTATTTTCATCCCAGAGGACAGACGGCCACCCTACCTTCATTAATATTATTTGCATTATTCACTCCCAGGTCAGAATTGAGACTTCAGTACTTGTGTGTATTTCTACTCTAAGCTGTCCATCTTCCTTGAAAAAATGTTTTTGGACAGTACCTTCAAGCATATTTGAGGAGACATTCTATGAACTAGGAGCAGCTGAACCAACTCTACAGACTTCTCAGCCTCCTCCACCTTCTCCCTCACCCATGTTCCATCCGTTCCCTTTAAGGCTATGGATTTTTCTTTAAATAGAAAAGAATATCCATCATCTACGCAATATTTTCTTTAGGATATTTATTTTGTTCCCTGCCTAATCACAAAGTAGTATGCATTTCTAAATCCTCTAAGTAAAATTATTCCAAAAATAATCGAGCCAAGTACAATTAAACTGCATGTTTCTTTATTTCACTAGCTCTTAAATTTACTTTCACATCCTGAGGTCCAATAGTAATGTTAGGATCATGTCCTTATTATGGTTTAAATTATGTACCTGTAAAAATGAAAAGCAATTGGTTCTCTCACTGCTGCATAGAAAACTCACATAATATTTTTGGAGTAAAGACTCAGGGGAAAATCTTCTAATGAGCACCAGATAGCTCATTAGATCCCATTTTCATTGGCAAAAACTGAATGGAAGGCTACTGCTTCCAACCAGCAGTAAAAGAAGAGGAAATCTTGTTTGGTTTTGACTACTACTTTATGAAGACAGTTACTGCCTTGAAAAAGTTTAGAAGCAAATGATTTTCTCAATGATTTGGATATGGATCCTAATGTGATTTTTCTGTTATTTTATCCCATTGACTTTAGCATCACTTCTTGCACTTGAATTAGAGCTTCACTAGTTTTCTTTGGAAGCACACAAATCAGAAGTCATTCACAAAGTAACACTGGCACAAAAATAGTACAGGAGAAGAATCATCCATATGCCTAAAAATATAGTGTTAACCAGCAATAAAATACACCTTCTGTCACTGCAAAAGCAGAAGGACCCTGAACACATCCTTACTCTTTGATTTTAACTTCATCAGGATTGCAGCACATCCATATTAGCAAGTCTTTACATAGGGTTAAGGTTTCAAACCCTTCTTTACTAGCAAAGTGCCCAGCACACAGATATCCAGCTTTTGATTTTGGGAAAGAGTTTATAAACAAATTTTAGCTAGCATAGCCATACATGGAAAGTGAAATAGATAATCTTCACAGAAGAAAGACTGAAATGATGCAGGCTTTTCTGTTGTTGGGTTTTGGGTTTTGTTTGTTTTTTTTTTTTTCAAATGAAGATCCAATATTAACACATTGTATCAGAGTGCCTAGAAACACAAAAATCGGAGCTGCTGCACTCCTGTTTAGATGTTGACTCTTCGTTGACTTCAAAGCAAACCAGTGCACATGCCAGCTGTGGCTAACAGGCACAGGCTGTGGGACAGCCCCCAGCTCTCAGACCTCAGTTGAGGTTTTCACCCTAGAGTTGTTTGCCATAAAGACGCAGGCATCAACTTAGTCCAACTGCTGCTGGCCTGCTAACACACTCAGTGGAACATCCCTAACACCCCATTCAGATATTTAGATATTTAATTAATACAGAAATTGCATACAGCCACAGAGTTATGCCTATGTTTAGGATAAATGCTGAAAATTCTTTGCTATGTGGACAGCTTCAGCAAAAAGGAATATATTGATAATGAATACAGGCAGTCTCTACAGCAGCCTGCTGTATGGAGCCTTCCTTGGTAGGGGGGTTGGACTTGATGGTGTCTAGAGGTCCCTTCCAACTCCTACTATTCTGTGATTCTGTGATCTCTATTCAAACCTCCATAGTTAACATTTGTTCTAGAAGTCTGACTACATGGTAGCTTCTGTGTGTTAATAACCTGAGACTGCCACAGCTCAGTAATAAATATGTTTTTAAATGCCCATGAACTTGTTAAAATTGATATCAATTACACCATAACATCACAGAACCACAGCAACAACAAATATGCAGGGGCACAGTCCTCCCTCTGTAGTAAGGAAGTTTAACTGGAAGAGCTCTCATTTCTCCAGCACTGCCATTTTTCAAGAAGTGTTGCCGATGGCTGCTAAGTGGTGCCCCATGGAGAACATCACACAAGGAGTAGAGAGTACAAAGAGCTCTGTGCCAGAAATACTATAAAAAACAAACACAACTGAAAGAGATTTCAAGCCAATTCTGTACATACGCACTTGTTTTAAGTCGGACATGACTACAGAAGCATCTCTTCTATCGAAGGAGATCTTTGTATCAAACTTCCACATTCCTTTACATAGGCCTGAAGACCTGTTTTCTGAATTTCCTTCATCAGAATGTAATGAAATATTCTGACTTCTTTTGGATACTTTTTTCCAAAAATAAATGGTTACAGCTTAAAAGCACCCTCTCACATCTGAAGTAATAGCTGATTCAGTTCTTTTTTTTTTTCTTTTTTCTCCTTTTAAGCTATTGTAGCAATGAGAACTTCTCTTGAACTTCAAAAACTGAGTTACTGTGTGTGAGCTTCCTCTACTTATAGAGACAACGTTTTCCTTATAAAGCAATTTGTTTTTATGTCAAAGGATACAGGACAGGACTTTAGATGCTGCATTCAAAGCATTGAATAATGAATTTGCTAAAGTTAAGTTGCAATAATCATATTCTCCATAGGGTTCTGGCTGTCGCTATAGTCACCTACTTCCCTTCAAAATATGCTTTTCATTGTTTCACTGCCCTTTTTCCAATTGCTCTGCAGCCAAGTTCTTGGAAAGCAATCACCCTTCCTGTTTAGGATTTATAGTTAGTCTTTTGCCAATAAGGACATGCACAAATCACTCCTGTGATCATCCTGCAAAAGCAAGCTAAAAATACAGCAGTTTAAAAAGCAGGCACATTTTGTATGTTATATGGCATCAGCGTGCAGTCCTCAAAAAACTCTGAGATACATGAAAGAACACTGCTCCTTCTGGATGATCAAAGGCCATTACTAAGTTTGTTTTGGAATCCAAGTCTATTTAAAAAGGAAAAAAAATATATTGTTGTGTTTTAATAGTTGCGAAATCTTTCCCTTTTATCAGGTTTACACTTGAAAGTCTGCACTTCAGAAATCTAAGTAGGCCCACGTAAATCTAGGGAGGTTCAACAACTACAAGTGCAAGATGTTGCACATGGGTCAGGGCAATCCCAGATATGAGTACATACTGGGAGAAGAATTCATTGAGAGCAACCCTACAGAGAAGGCCTGGAGGTTCTGGTGGATGAAAAGCTGGATGTGAGCCAGCATTGTGTGCTTGCAGTCTGGAATGCCAGCTGCATCCTGGGCTGCATCAAAAGAAGGGTGGCCAGCACGGCACGGGAGTGATTGTCCAGGAGTGATTGTCCCCCTCTACTCCACCCCTGTGAATCACCACCCAGTACTGCACCCACAGCACAAGAAAGATGTGGAGCTATTGGAGCAGATCCAAAAGAAGGCCATGATAATGATCAAAGGGCTGGAGAACCTCATCCATGAAGAAAGGTTGAAGGAGTTGGACTTGCTTAGCTTGGAGAAGAGATGGCTCTGGAGAGACCTCATTGCAGCCTCCCAGTACTTGCAAGGAGCTTAGAAGCAAGAAGGGGAATAACTTCTTACACAAATTGATAGTGACAGGACAAGGGGGAATGGCTTTAAACTAAAAAAGGTGAGATTTAGATTAGATGTTAAGAAGAAATTCTTCACTTGGAGAGCAGTGAAGCACCAGCACAGGCTGTCCAAAGAAGTTGTGTATACTCCACCTCTGGAGGTACTCAAGGCCAGGTTAGGTGGGGCCCTGGGCAGCCTGATCTAGTGGATGGCAACCCTACCAACGGGGTGAGTTGGAACCAGACAGGGGTTGGAAGGGACCTCAAAGCAAGCCATTCTGTGAGCCAGACTGGTTGTTTTAAGATTAATAATAATGTCAACTAATGCAGTTATCATTAAAACTTTAAAGTAGTGGGAACTGGGGGGGTTGTTTGTTTTGTTTCTTCACGGGTTTTCTTTTTACACATTTGTTTTTAAGGATCTGGGTATTTATGAAAGCCAAGTTGCATGTGAGTTTTAAAATGTATTTCAGCTTGTCTAAGAAAAAATAATGTGCAGAGAAACAGCAGATTACATGAAAGAAAACTGATACTATGGCTAGGAAATAACAGATCATGGCAGAGAGTACCTAGAAAATCACCATGTTTTGGCCATGCTCATCTGACCATATTGTTTGTTTTTCATACAAACATTACAGTATAATAATCAGCCTCTTGATTACTTCTGACTGACGTCTTCCATCAGTTTATTGCTTTTGACAGCAGGGTTAGATTCATGACTGATCTGTTTTAAAGCTTCTCTTTGTTAGGACTGTTGAAGTTCCTCTGAAATTTTGGGAGAGTCCTTGGTCAATCCACGGCCCTTCCAGCAGCTCCTTGGTTCTGATTTGACCCTCTACCAAATAGTCTTAATGCTGGGAAAGTGAATTAGGACTTATTCATGAGCCTGGATCCACTTTTAGCAGCTTGGTTCTCAGACACGATTGCTGAGACTCAGAAACAAGAAGACTAATTAAAAGATTCAGATAAAAGATTCACCACCTCACAAGATGGGGCTCTTATTCAATGTGAAATTACTGCAATTGTTATTATTTTGCTGTTCTTTTTATAAATTTCATCTTTCTTGTTTTCTCTTCTCTGCTTATTCCCTTCCGTAGGCAATAAGAGATAGTCCCAAACACCTATTTGGTCCTCTAATTAAACCAGATACATTTTCTACTCAGTCCTAACAGGAATTGGCCATCTGTGTAATGGGATTTTACATGAGAAATGATAATTGAGGAAACAGCATAAATTTATTCGTAGTAAATTACAAATGAACTTTGAAGTGCAATAAAACTTTTTTTTTTCTAGTGCTTAGACCAGTAGATCTCTGAGTACAAGTAACTTACATGTGCATCTCAGAAACATTATATTCTGCAAACAGATGACAATTTCCTGAAATTTATTCTCTGCTTGAAATTATTCAGTGAAATACATTTTGTTGCTCTATAACATTACTCACGTTTCACATGGCATCAGTTAATGGGCGTGCTTCTCTCTGTAATCATCAGGATCCTGGTGAAAGTATTTGTATAATAATTATAAAATTTGCTTCCCAGTATTTCAGCTAAAAAAAAATCACTTTGCATTGGTGATTGCTGCAGTAAAACACAAAGGAACTTACACAGGAGTCCACAGAAAAGCCTATCCCATGGCCAAAGCAAATGAGTTGCAAAATTTAAACCAATATTTGCTAGAAAACGTTTGTGGTGGTCACCCAGCCCTACTTCTGAGGCCTTTACAAACATTCTTGCTATTGGACTTAACACTGCAGATCTACCTGCATCTTCTTTTGAAACGACTCTGAATTTTTTTTTTTTATGCCAGTATTGGCTTTGTCTCCCTTTGTCTCCCTGTACAGCCATGATAAAACTTGTACTTTTAATGCAGACTAATGTCTGCAGAACAGATCCCATTAGTTTGCTTCTTTTGACATTAAGTATCACATTGCAGGCACCAGCAACCACCTAGCTGAGCTAAGATAGCTTTTCCTTTTGACTCAACAAGTGGAAACACGCAAATACTTGGCCGTGGCTACGTGTTCACCCAGCTACATCTATGCATCGAGTCTGCAGGATCTGGAACAAATATACTTTTAGATACCACAATCTTCAATATATTAATTTGATGTTACTCTTGGAGAAGATGGACAGCGTATTGAAGATCTGTAATGACACTCACTTATATCACTCCTCGCAAATTTTCAGAACATTTTACTCACAGAAGCTTTTACGCAGTAAGTGAAAACTTGGAGGCACACGCCTAAGACCTCTCACTGAGTAACGCTGGGTAGACAAGTCTTCATTAATTCTTTCTTCATTTCAAAGAAATAAAAAAAGAATTATAAAAAACACTTCTTCCATCCCTCAAAAAGAAAAGTAAAAGAAGAGTTTAAAGATAAACAAGCATCAGGTCTCAAAAAAAACAAATGGTTGGAACTTCGTACATACTTAGAAGAAAAGTTGGAATACAGTTTGCAATACATCCTGATAAAGCTTGGCCATTTCGGAGATAGCTGACAGCTTCTTCAATACAACTTGAACATAATAATGACATCACTGTTACCATCTTGCTGAGAATGACAGAAAAAGGCCATAAAATCAAGTGGCACATTTAAAATTGCTTGCAAAATATTGGCCCTCAGAAAACACCACACAATACGTCTAATTAATACCAGTCCTTTAAAATATGCCTAAAGTCTTCTGAAATCTAAAGCAGTACTATATTGCTGGTAGGAACAATTGTGTCCTGAACAGTATTGACAACAAGACAGTAATTACCTGTGAGAAGGCAGAGTTACAACCCACTGGTCGGCTCCATGGAAAAATACCTTTGCCCTTATTATTTATAGCAGAGATTTTTTCTGAAGAATCTCAGGACTTTACTCTTTAGCTAAGCCTTGCAAGTTCAATACCCCATGAGTTATATAAACACTGTTATACCATTTGAACTATTCTTCCCAACGAAGGGATCACTCCAGGGGAACACCATTGGAACACTCTCTTTTACGAAACCAACACTGCTTCACTTGTACATCCCCAGCCTCAAACCTGACACCCAACCCACCGGCGCTCAACAGTGAAAAAATCCAGGTGCAGGTTTTACTGCATCCAAACACTCAACTAGAAATGCTTTCAGGGAATAGAAGTTGCAACAAAAGCTGGGGGGGGAGGAGAGGGGGAGAAGACGCTAATTTTAAAGTACAAAAGATGTAAAAATGAAGAAAAAAATGGGCTACAGGCGGCAGAAAGCGCTCACCTCTTGGCGGTGATGCTGCAAGCGTCAGACGCTGGTGCGTGGCGCTGCCCGCAGCCGGGGGATGCCGCCGGGCCCAGAGGCTGCCCCGCTCCGACCCCCGGTACGGGCAGCGCCCGGGGACACCCCGCTCCCCCGAGTGGCGGCTGGGGGGAAGCGCCCTTAAGCGGCCGGGCTTCGCTCCGGGGCTCGCGGTTTTTGCGGGAGGCTGTCAGAGGGAGCCCATCGCCGCCGTGCAGCCGCGATCCCGGCGCGTTTTTCAGGTGCACGGAGCAGTTGTGGCGTGCCGGCGGCTCCCGCGGTCCCGGAGCATCTCACGGGCAGCGCCGGGCGCCCGCAGCTCCGAGCTCAGCCCCGGCTCCGTGCGGGGCGGGCTGGGGACAGGCGGCTCTCAACAATGGGCATGTTTGCGGCAACATGGTATCACCTAATAACGCCGAATAAGGCAATGACTGTACGTTGAAGCGATACGATCCCGCTGGTCTCATCACACAGCGCGGAAAGCTATTTGCAGATTTGCTAAGCCCTTTTGAATGAATGCATCTGCAGCTGACCTTTAACAATAGACGCTGAAATAGCACAATCTGTGGGACCAGATTTGAGGGGGGGCAGCGGGAAGGGGGAAGGAAGAGATGGGCGAATATTGTAATCTCCGCAATCTCGCTCGCTTCCTTTCCCAAACCTCCTCGCAGCGGGGGGAAATCGATCTTTTCCTTAGAAGCGAGGCTCCGGTTCAGAGGAGCCTTTTCCAGCGCCAGCTCCGCCACATGGACCCCTACAGCCTCCACCGGGACTGGCGCTCAGCCCCCACCTCCCGCACCCCGGGGCTGGAGGGCCGCCCGTGCCGGGGATGCTCCGGCTCCCTCCCGCCGTTCTCTCACCTTCCCTGGCTTTCAGCAAGACGGTGTTGGCAACGATGTTTTCCAGCTCCATTGACGAGCTCGGGCAGCGTAGGTAGCGGCGGCACAGCAGCAGGACGTCACGCTCCCTAGGTGCGGAGCCTCCGGGCGACCATCCGCTCCTGCCCCTATTGCGCTAGCCCCTCTCGCATGATCCCTTCCTCCCTCTCCTCCGCCCGCAGAAGCTTCAGCCGGGCGGAGGCGGCGCTCCCCGCGCTATCTGCTCCCTCGGCGCCTCGCCCCGCTACTCCATCCTCCGCCCCGCCGCCTCCCCGGCGGTTTGAGGGCTCGGGTTCTCCTGCCTCCCTCCCCCGGGGGTGTGGCACCACCGAGCGGCCCCGCAGCCCCGCGCAGGCGCCATCCCCGCCGCCGGCTCCGTGGAGCCGGGAACGCTGGGACGTGCGGGTTGGGAGCCGGACCCGCGGCCCGGCCGGGGGCAGCTCCGGGGGAGCTCCGCGGGGCGGGGGGAGCTCCGCGGGGCGCAGCGCGGCGGGGAGCGGAGCTCCGCGGGCGGGCGGGCGGGGGCGAGGCGCGGAGCTCGGCCGGGTGCCGGGCGCCACCCAGCGGCGCGGAGCTGGGCCGGACCGTGCCGCGTTCCCCCGCACGGGTGTTCGGCAGCGCTGTGTTTTGGGGTTTTCATCCCCGTGAGAGGTTGCTCGGGGCATCGGCCATTTGGGGAAAGTTGTTTTTAAACGCTAGACTACAACATAAATCTTTTTCTGCCCGTACGAGACAGATGCTCGAGTCAGCATACTTCTGGTTTTCCTGGCAACGAGGTGGATCGATAGAACGTTCAGCAGGTCAGGCAAAGCAAGCGGAATAAAAACGACCCACCGCTCTCAGTAACACTCTCCACCCATCAGCACTGCATTGATTAAATCCATGGGGAGCAAATGGAATAAACATGCAGTTTCTTGTTGGGGAACATAGACAGTACTTTTTTTTTTCCCTCCTGCTTCTATCTTTATGTTTTTGTTTTTGTTTTTTTTTTCCACAGATCATTTTTCTTTCTACAGCTGGCCAGATGTGACCTGCAATGGCAGGACTTGCAAACTGCTATTGAATGTATTTTATCAACACAGAAACAAATAACAAATAAACAATATAATAACAATATAAACAGTCAACACACTGAATAAATGATACCTTGGACGTGAAGGCAGTATAGCTACAATTCATGCCTTGTGTGAGTGTCAAAGGTGGGAAACCTTGCTACAGTTGTAGCCAGGACACTGCTGTGCACCACATTCCCCATTTTCTCCACTTTGCTTCAGAAAATGTTCTATCTCTGGTAGCCATGCTGTGTTGTGGCTACTTCCTCTGTAATGCCAATTTCTATACAACAGCAGTTGTGTCTCTAAGTACCGGAAGATTTTTCTCTGATTAAATAATTCTTGAGGGAAAAATTGCTTCCTGGAAACCAGAGCCTGAGCATAGAGATGAGGTTCCTAAAGGGTGTCTGCCCTGCATGTTGTTTGACCACTTCTGTGTGAGCGCTGATGCTCACTTGTAAGCAGAGCAAATTATGCTTGGGTTAGAAGTGCATTTCACATCACTGCAGCCTTCCACTAATGGTCATCAAAAAGGCAGCACCAGCATCAGAGTACGGCTGGCACTGGAAGACTCAGCTGCATCTTTTATTTCATAAAACATTTTTAATGTTACAGGCAACCCCCGTCTCCAAAGGGGAAAAGGAATATACACATCTTACATATTGTTTCCTAAAATGTGTACCAGCAAGCTTAACTTCTGCTGATAGCAGTGGGATGTTGTTGTGCTTGCACATCCCAGGATCAGGTTTTTCAATGGGAAGGGACTTACTGCACAAGGAGCACTGACTGGGTCTGGTGCATAACTTTTATATAGGTCCCACGTGAAGAGAGGCACTTGCAGATCTTAAGTTTGGGTGGCTAAGCACTTGAAAAGCAGCACATGTATCTGAGGGCTCTACTGTCCCTCTTTTATTTAGTATCTATAGCTACATGTCTCTGCTTTAGTGCTATGCACAGTCATTCGCAGTGCTGTCCTATGAAACAGAAGTATGACTTTAGAGTGCTGATGTCATCCTGAATATTTTGTGAATGTTTGTTTAGTTCCTGAAGGGGTAAGTAGTAAAATTATCAAAAGAGTCACAAAAGGTCTATATGGTGCTTGGAGGTCCCACCAGCTACCTGGTATTCAGAATTGGCACAGCTCTTAGCTTTGCGTTCCGGCACTCAAAGGCACAGTTACACAGTCCTTTCAGAAACAGGGACAGCAACAAAACAGAACGTTGTGCTACTGCCTGAGTGGTTACTGACACTAAGCTGGATGACTTTGCTTTAAAGAAGATGAGAAGCAGTCGCTGAACTTAAATGTGGCTGAGTGCCACATGGAAAGCTGAGCTCTGCTAATGGACTGCTGAAGTTCTACAGAAACATGTTTGTCAGAGTTACACATCTACACAGAGGGCAGCAACTTTAAATTTGGGTCTATCAGTAAGAACAATGGAGTGGGTCTTCTTGATGATTTTTTTAGTTTTAAGAAAATAAAACTTGTTTCCAATACATGTGAGACACGTTGGTGCCCCAGAATACAAAGGAGTTGTGTTCACTATCACAATGCCTATTTTGAATAACAAAGCAAGACAGTCAGTCCTCCCGCATCTCCATTTCCCATCTCAGCCTCTAAAGCCTGAACATAACACAAGGCTGTGCTTCAGCACAGGGTTCTGAGGGATGGCCCCTTTCACACTCCCTATGGATTGACAGATCAATTGTCACTGCACAGACCTACTTGACCTGAAGTCCATACATTGGTATTTTCAAAACTCACTGTAACATTTGGAATCTTACCTTATGACTTTCTTATAGCTGTATCTTCATTCTTGTGTCATCTTGAACACCTGGTTCACAAAAACAATAACAGAAAATAAGAAAGAGGTACACTTACTTATATCAATTTTCTCTTGCAACAGCACAGACTTTTAATTCAGGCTATCCTATGCCTGGTTTAATGAGCAGTCTGTGAGTGAGGGGAAAATAGACTGCTCATTATCAAGAAACCTATGACTTTGTTCTGTATATCTTATCTACCCACTGTTGTAAACTTTGGTGCTCAAATATGAAAGAATAGACTCAAAGACAGCGTGGCAGGTAAGAAGCACAGGTCTTCTTTTCAGAGCTAAAGATCCTAATACAGCATTTGTGAGGAGCAAAGGGTAAAAATTTAGTTTGAGTCGTATGCAGAAACAGCCAATTTTTGAAGAAAATGAAAAAAGGGAGGCTACAAAAAAAACCCTGTTAAATTGAAAAACGTGCTTTCATAGTGCTTACTGTGGTTATTCATCTTTTAAACAAAACACCTTTCATTTGAAGCCATTCAATAAAGGCTGAGAAAAACACTTTTTGAGTACTGACCACGAGGCTAAAGCAGGGCTGGCAGCCATCTTTCTTTTATGGGAGAAGAGAGGTTTGTAAATGAAATGCCAACGCCGTGTGAGACCCAAATGCATCAGCGTAATAAAGATAGGAAGGCAGCAAAGCAGAGTGTGATATTCTGAGCCACTCTAACGGATGAGTCATCGGCAGGGTGGGCTCGTGCAGCTCCAGCCAGAAGCACAGCGGCAACACACAACACACCCAGTTCTCTCCTACCACCAGAGAAAAAACGCTCGGCCTCAGTGCAGCCTTCTGGGCATATCGGGATAAGGTCCCATGTGAATCAGATGTCAAAAAGGGACTTGCCTATGCTTATCAATTGCAAACATACCCTAACAGAACCTATCACCCAACTCCATGTTACAATACATAATTAATGCAGTAAAGCTTGCTCACGATTACCTCTTAGCTAGATTGCATTTGAAATACAATTTTTCTCACCTCCCACTGAGATGCTGTATCAGCAGGTGGGGACACAAGGCCCATGAGAGCATTTGCGGGCAGCTGTGACCTTTTACAGAGCCCTTTTGCATAAGGACAGAGGCTGCCATCTACCAACAGCCATGGGGTGATGCATCATTTTCTCAAAACCCTACTTTTTGCTTTAATTTACATGAAAATATTTATGTCCCTATAGTTTCTCTCCATTTCCAAATTTTGTTTTTTTGTTTTGTTTTGTTTCTTGCAATTAACTGTTTCTTCAAAGTAGAAGATAAATGACTGTGACAGCATTTAAGCATATGGAATAAAATAATCATCAAGAAGACAAGCAGATTTTATTTTTTAAACAAGCAGAAGTACACATCCCATAATCAGCACAGAATCTGACATTTCATGGTCGTCAGAAGCAGGAGATCTGTTAAGGGATTTCCTTATCCCATTCACCAAGTTTAGAGAGAAGTTACTTTCCCACTGAAGCTTCTTTTGTTAAAAATAAACATTTAAAAAGCTCTTTAAAAACTAACCTCACAAAATCATGGTAACAACATACGAGTATTATCCAGTATTTTTTATCAACAGATTTCAGTTTATATATACATTTTTAATACCAAGGCAAATTTAATTATTCCCAGATAGGGAAAAAGGCATAAAGTAAGAAGAGGCAGGCAGGTGTCATAATAAAAAAAATAAATTTACATGTTTCATTATCTATTCAAATGCCTTATCTACTGTTCTGCACCTTGCAGTGATACAAATTTCTCTGCTAAAGCCTGCTGAAGTCTGTGGAAAGTCTTTCACCAACTTCAGATGTGTTAGAATTGTGTTTTAAAATTTGAATCCTTCAAAACTAACATGTCCATTCTCTGCTGATTTTGTGCTGTACCAGTATGAACCAGCAGTCCATCACTGCAGGATGAAATGAGACTAGGGCCCATGATTTCCCTGGTCTTTTTTTTTAATAACATAATCTCAATAACACTGTGATTTTAGAAGTGCACAGTGACACAGCAAAGCAGAAAACCAACAACATGCTGAGACAGATGTGCATATGACACCACTTGGTAAATTTATTCTGAACTGCAGATGGCAAGAAGAACCAGGTTTAGCAGCTGCTCCAGCCTGCATCAGAACTGGTGCTGAGGAAAAGGAATGATTCTTTCACCAGGCACACTTTAGCAAAAACAAAGCCCATCTTCAAATCCTTTTACTGGGACACCCAGTAAAAAGCAAAATGAAAAATAACCCCTTGTGCTAAGTGGCAGTAGTTAAGATGTTGCCTAGAAGTCTTGGAAACTTAATTATCCTGCTTTCATAACAAAGCATGAGCAATATTTCCCCACCTGCATGCCAAGTGTTTAAACAAAGAGTTTAAAACAAATACAGCTTTCCGGGGAGGGGGAAAACACAATTTTAGAATATATCAACTTAGAAATTGTGAATAATCATCTGTTAGTGAGACAACCATCCTCAGGAAATCCTAGCAATAGTCCCTTATTTTTGCTGCTACAATGCAGCTCCTGCAGCTGAGGGAAATTAACTGCTTTGGCCGGGAATTGCTAAGTCACAGCCTGTACCAATGATTGAGCACCTGGTGAAGGGATGCAGAGAGCACAGGTGAAAGCAATTCACTTGTGTGACTAGAAGGTTGCACCCCTCCCTAACCTCATTTAATTAAGGGCTGACTGCCACAAAGGAACTATCTCTATCTAGAGATCTCTTCTTGTGGACTGTTTAGTGAAACCTGGTCTTTGGGACAGGTAAGCAATTTTTTTTTTTTTTTTTTAAACTAGATTGTGACTATCACCCTTTTTTGGCTAATTTAGAATTGGTTGTTGCCATCACCTTTCCCTCTACCCAGCTGTATCCTTACCTCACTGCTGCCCAGCCTTAGAGAAGTTGCTGTCGGGAGAGCTCATCTCTTGATGTGAAGGGGGTACCATTTCAGTACGTGTGAATGCAGACATGCTAGTCTGTATGGCTGTTTAAGGAGCTGGCCCAATAAGCGCCTGATACTTCTTTGCTGCTCTTTGCCATCAGTGGATGTCCTTTTTCTAGCTCCATTGCTTGCTGCTCTGCTGATAACCCTTGTGGTATCTTAGCAGTGGCTCTAAAATCTCCTTAAAGTCTACAGCAGACATAATTCTCAACAACTGCTTTTGCTCTCTTCATCTGCTGTTCTTTGTGGATGCTCTAAAGGCTACAGGCTACAACACAGCTCACCCATAGCTTATTTGATATATTTTTCAGATAAATAGTGTACTTGCTTCCACTTCTAGGCTTTGAGGCATTTTTCTTTCAGAAAGAATGTCCCTCTTACCTACTTTTAGGTAAAAGCTACTCAAATATGTTGAGTAGCTCAGTCAGCTAGCTCCCCTTGTGCAGCCAGTGATGTTCTCATCAGAGTCCTGTCCGGATAGTGCTTTCAAGCAGTCTTTGCTCATCAAAACTGAGCTTTTATCTCAAACACATCTGGAAAATGCTAAGGAGAAGAAAGGGGCATCTGAGGTTTTTCAACTCAGAAGCTGCTGTTTTAGTGACAAAATCAGCACATACCTATGCCCACATTCTCAAATGCATGTGCAGAGCTTTGTTAGAAGATCTTAAGCCTGAAGGGGAACAGCTGCACATCAAAAGCAATAGTGATGCATGTTTGAATTCAAGGAAATCAGTGGATGCAGGAAGCTGTTAGACTACTGTGGTGATTAACCCTGGAGTATCTGTATCCTTAAGAATCCACATTTTCCTTTCCTTTCTCATTTCAGAATGGCTATGGGAACAGTTCATCTTCCCTAGTATCATGCAGAACGTTTTCATCTTCGTCTCCTTTTGGATACTGCCATCTTCACCCAGTATCTCCGTGCATGTATTAGTAGATATTATTATTTTGGTTGCTCTCCTTGGCAGTTCTTGAGAAGATTATCAGAGCTGTATTTCTGGCAGTTATTGCCTTTATCTATATTAATAAACTCAAGAGTGCCACAGAAAGGTACCAGTAACCAAACTGGTCTGTCCATGGTATTAAATGTTCAGGAAGGTCCCTGACATGCTTCTGGGCAATGTCAACTGTCCCATACAGCTCCTGGTCATGTTAGGGAGCTGATTCTGGCTAATGACTAGTCAGGACGAGCAAGCTGTGTGCAACTTCCCTCTTCTGAAGGCTCAGAGAGCTGACAGAGGCCACCGGACCACTTGAGCTGGATCAGTCCCAGAAATAAGTTACTTTAATCAGAGCCACAGCATGTGCACAGCTTATAGGAGGTTTCTCATGTCATGTTGGTCACTTTGGCCTTGTCCCCAGCTGCTTATGGCTTCTCATTAGTTCACAGGGTGACATCTCCCCTTGGTAAAAGGCCATGGATATTTATAAATGCCAATACTAAAGCAGTAGGTTGGCTGGAAGCTTTACCTGGGTCAGGTGTGGTCCCTCCCACAACCTGCACACCTCTCTGTGCTGCTGCCATCTGCTAAATATTGGTCAGCATTTGGGTTTTCTGACTGAAAGGCAATAACGTGACCATGAATTCGGTACTGTAAGAGTCTATTGCATTTAAAAATGTCGTATCTGTGGGCTTTCCGAGGTCCAGCAGCGCGAGGCACGTTTTCTTTCTCTGCTTTGGTGCGTACCAGAACTCCGCCAGCCACTAAGGGAACTACCTCCGTTCCTCCTGTCCCAGGACACGGCACCAGCTGAGGGCGATTCCTGCCGCCTGGGGGCGGCTCGGAGCCTAGCACCGCCCTCGCCCCTCCTTCTGTCCCTCGCGTCCCCTGCCCGCCGCCCGGCCCCGCCTGCTGCGCCGCGCTCAAGATGGCGGCCGCGCTGAGGGGGCTGCTGCGGCGCGCGGTGAGTGAGGGCGGGAAGGCGGGAACGAACGCGCGGCTCCCGCCGGCCCTGACCCTCGCGTCCCCGCAGGTGCCCGCCGCCGGGAGGACGCTGACGGCGCAGCCGCTGCTGTGCGCCCGCCGCCGGCTCACGCTGGGTAAGCGCGGGGCGGCCCCTCCGCGCCGTGCCCCGGGGTGGCAGCGCGGAGGCGGCGGCCCGCAATGCGTTACGTGTCCCCGCAGGCGCCTCGCGGCTCGCCCCGGCCGTCACGCAGCACGCCCCGTTCTTTAAAGGCACGGCCGTTGTCAACGGGGAGTTCAAGGAACTGACCCTGGACGATTTCAAGGGGAAATACCTCGTGCTTTTCTTCTACCCTCTGGATTTGTGAGTGCGGGTGTAGCCCTGTCAGGCGGGTTGTCCTGGCGGAGCGCCGCGGGCGGTTCTGCTGGGCTCTGCTGGGCCTGGGAGGGTTTAACCGTGGGTGCCGTGCCGAAATGGCTCTGTGCCAGCAGCGCTGGGAAGCCGCTCTGCCCTCTAACTTCTGCTTTGAGTGCAGCAAATGGGCTCAAAGTTTAAGCTAAACGAAAGATGCTGTCGCTCTGGTGCCTGGAAACAGAAACGCGAGCGAATGCCTTCTGTGAAACCTGTCCCCAAAGCTTGCTGAATCGTTACAGCTCACTTTCTCTTCCTGCCCAGCACCTTTGTGTGCCCCACAGAAATCGTGGCTTTTAGTAACAAAGCGAATGAGTTCCACGATGTGAACTGCGAGGTGGTGGCGGTTTCTGTGGACTCCCACTTCTGCCACCTGGCCTGGATAAATACACCACGCAAGGTATGGATGGAGCAGCTCCTGGCAGCTTCCCTCCTTGGTTTGTTTTCTTTCCACAGGAGCTCCTGAGAAGAATAAGCAATTCTGCAAACATTGATTAGGATAAATAAACCATCTGTAGTGATATGTTAAGTAGTTTCTGTCTTTGACAGGACTTAAACTTAAGTTCTTCTTTTAAGTCTTTCTGTTGATCTCTTCGTCTGTAATTTGTTTAGTGGGGTTTGTTCTCTTAGTTTTGCTCTCTTTAGTCCTGTAGGTTACATCATATATTTTATATTTATCTTCAGAGACAGGCATTAAGTACCTATGTCAGTGTCCTAAGCTGCTTGCCACAGCTGATGGTTTGTGAGGGACGTCACAGAAAATGAAAGCAGTTGTTCTGCTTCTGTTCTGAAGCTGCAGCTATTAGGTACTAGTTAACAACATCCAGTGTAATGGAGCATTGGTAATATTGAATTTTTTTCAGCAAATGAGATTTGCTTCTGTAACATACATCACTGAGGTATTTTGGTTTCTTCTGGGTAAGAACGTGATGAAGATGATGGGTTTTTTCCCAAGAGAACTCTTTCATTCGTGCATATAAAATTGCATGCTTTTGATAACGTAAAGCATCTCAGTACCTAGGTTAGTTGTAGACAGTTAGAAGTACCACAGGAGGGTGTGGTGTAATCACTTTCTACATGTGTGGCCATGGGGACAGCAGCCCACAGAAGTGCTTATCACAGTTGAACTGGTCTGCCTCCATGTACTTGGCTTTTCCTTGATAACATAGGAAGGAAGAAAGTTTGCTTAATTTAACTGGTTTGGCTGAACTGATGAAGAGTACTTAATCTTCTGCTGTGTTTTGCTGAAGTTCTGAAATGTGATTACAAACTACCTTCATTGCATTATGGGGAGGTTGTTCAGCATGCACCACTCATGCCTTGTATCATGCATGCATAGCAAAACATTCTGCAGGGTGTAGGAATTTCATAATGGTGCAGATGGGGAAACTGACACCCAGAGGAGTTAGAGTTTAGGTTCTTTTGATATCCCCCCGCATATTAGAACTCTGTTGCAGGCAAGAATTTGCAAGGTCAGGGTCTAAGTGACAGATTACACAATGATTCACTGGTGATGGCTGGAGTAGAAAAGCTAACAAATGCCAGTCCCGTTTCAAGGATAACAGAGCTTATCTCTCTTGCTGTTCCAGTGTGTTGTAAAAATCAAAGCAATCTTGGTTGACTCTCCAAATAGTATTTAAGCTTGAGGGAGATTGCATGCACTGCATACAGAAAGCAGCAGAACTCTGACATACCTAGTATGTTTGTGAGAAGCCTTGTGTTTCATCTGTATATTATACAGGTTTCTCTCCCCTCCTCCCCACACTTAATCTTGTTTAATTTTGATCACTTAAATATGTAATAGGAATTTTTATATTCCAAGCTCTTACATGAGGTACAAAGGAAATCTTTATGGAAATACAACTGTTGTCACTGGTACCTTTTGCCAGCAAAACAAGCAGTTCTAAAATTCTCAGTGCTAGACAAGTTTTCATGTTCCCAACACAACAACTGTTTGAGTGCTTTTTTGGAGCAAAACAAACAAACCCAAGAACCACTCCAGATGAACTTCATGGTATTTTGTTGTTAATGTACCTTTAAGAGCTCTGAATCCAGTCTCAGGGTTAATCCTAAACAGCACTAGGTTAACAAAATGGAATCTTGCTCTTTTCTGTAGAATGGCGGCTTGGGCAAAATGAATATTCCAGTTCTGTCAGACCTCACGAAACAAATCTCCCGTGATTATGGTGTTCTGCTAGAAGGACCTGGCATTGCACTGAGGTAATGAATGACTGCTGCTGATTCGGTTTTCTCCAAGGGAAGCTGTACACGGATCATGTGAACACTGAAAGGTGGAACTTCTATGGCCTTGCTGATGAGTCTCATCCCAAGAAAAGGGCACATGTCTATTATGGCAAAGTTGAGAATTTTCCAGACTTCTCTGAGGATACATGCAGAGAATAGCTAGCCTGTTCTGAGGAAGGAAAAGGAGAGTTGGATAAAGAGCATTTTTCAATTTCTATGCTTTTCATAATTTTTATTTTTTTCTCTTTTCCTGAAAGGGGAAAAGAGTGTCTTAATTTGTGAGTGAGAAGCTTGTAGAGCTGTAGTTCTAGAGGCCACTACAGTCAAGCCTAGCTATCGTTGATGCTCTTCTACTCCATGGAAATACTACAAGCAAATGATGGTCCTTAAAAATAAACAATTGCCTAGGAGTCTATTAGGGACATCCGGATTCTTATCTCTTTTCATTAGAAGGTTTATGCTGGCTGTAATCCCCAAAGTAATCTCGTATTCTTAGTGTTCAGGTGCAAGTTTTTCTGTGCCATGGAGGTGTGGAAGGAAGTGTTTCATTTGGTTTCTTTCCAATGAAAGAGTGACGAAAGTCCACAGAAAGCTGCTTAATATTCTGATTCAATGCTGTTGTTCTGGGTTGCCCTAACCTGTGCTGTTATTTTTCACTTCCAAACAGAAGCTTCTTTGCTGGAAAAAGAAGTTCAGACATTTGTTTCCAAATCTCACCCTGCTAATTAATTTGTTCTTTTCTTTCCACAATGGCTTATCTATAACAGAAATTAACTTAATAAGCAACTCTTCATTCAGTACCTTTGGATTTTCATATAAAAAAGATACAGGAAGGATTCTAGCTATCAGCTTTGAAATAAAGAATGAATTAAAAGTTTTATCTTATACATCTTGCTGTCTTAATAGTCTTGATGTGTACTGCATAATTTCACAACCCATATCAGTTTATAGGCTCTTAGCTTTTGATTATTAACAATATGTCAAATGCAGTATTGCTGCTCCTAAAGCCTGATGTGTGCATCTAGCTACCATGCTGAAATTGTTCATCTGTTTCTTGGTTTTGATCTTTAAATATGATTTGTATTCCTGCAACTTTCACTCAACTGCAGAGGTCTCTTCATCATTGATCCAAATGGGGTCATCAAGCATCTGAGTATCAATGATCTCCCTGTTGGTCGCAGTGTGGAAGAGACCCTTCGCTTGGTGAAAGCATTCCAGTATGTGGAAACACATGGGGAGGTTTGCCCAGCAAACTGGACTCCAGATTCCCCTACAGTAAGTGCCTGCTAAATATCACTTTTCTAAATATAGACACTGGCATGTTCTTGCGTGTCCCAAGGGATAAGAACTGCTTTAATATGAAGTGTTTGAATGAATCTCCCTATTTTTCTAAGCGTGAGGCTTTCACTGGTTGGACCAATTCAGTCTATTTGTATGACATTAAATGTGTGATTTCTGTGAAGAAAGTCACTGACTTTCTTTTAGAGAACAGTTTGTATTTCAAATGTTTGTACTTTCCAGCATTGTCTATGGATTTTTACTTGCTTCACGTCTTGTTTGATATCTAGCAGGAACAGCATGTTACATGTACTTCAAATTGGCAAGTAGGGGCTTGTACATCTTCCAACCAAGTGCAGAAACAGAAATAACTTAATGTTTTTTTTAATAAAATATTTGTTTCTTGGATAAAATGTCAAGTCCATAACTTTTATATTGCAGTTACACCATACAATAACTACTTTTTTTTTCTTGACAGATCAAACCAAGTCCAGAGGCTTCTAAAGAATATTTTGAGAAAGTGCACACATAAACACTCAAATGCAGATGAAAGTTAGTTACTGTATGCTGAAGACATTAAGTGGCTGTGATTATGGAAGAAAAAAGGTTCTCATTTCCTCATGTTTTAAAATAATGATTAAATGCTGAAATACTTATTGGCTCTCTTGCCTTTTTTTTTTGTAAAAATAAGGCTTTATTTTCCCCTTCAGCAAGTTAAGTTTTATGCATGCCTGTAACCAGAATGTGACAAGTGGATTAAAAAGTTACCTTTCAGTTTGGTTTTTTTTTTTTTAGATTGTTTTCCCCCTTTGCTTAACTAGCTTTGGGAAAAAGAAAACTCCCTGTCAGCTTTTCTCACATACAGATGCCTTTCTGTAACAAGAGCTGGAAACCGTGCAAGTGGACAATACAGAAAACAGTTTTGACACGGAGTTCTTTAAGTTTTTTTTTTCAGAGGATGAAATGAATGTAACACGCACAAGTTTCTGTCCACAGTATAAGATCAATGTATGTACAAATAAAATCTTGTCAAATACGAAATGGAAGAATATAGTGCAGCTACACAGGAGCATTAACAGGTATTATGAGCTTGCATTCTGTTTAGGAGATAATTAAAAATTTGCACTTCACTACTGTGCTTAGTGGAGCTTGATAACGATCTTCCTTCATTTAAAGCCTTGTTTGTCTGCTTGAATCTGTAAAGGTCGATTGTAAATTGTACCATTTAAAGGATTATAGCATACCTGTGTCTGTGGTCAATAAATCCTAGTAGTGACTTGCAGCAGCTGTCTTACTTTGCTTGCTTTCTGCTTCTCTCCCATATCATCATCTCTCTCTTCTGAACAGCCTGGCATTGCATTTTGTGCTTTTATTTGCAGCGGCCAGCTGTGCTGGCTTTGTGTGGGGGGAGAGGGACACAGCCAGAGCAGTGGCGACAAGTGCTGTGAGGGAAAGGCTGGTGTGCTGCTGACAGACTGGAGGAACTGAAACGGTTCTTAACAGGTTTCTCAGCATCTCCCCTTTGAGCGGTGGGCAGAAGATGAGCATAAGGGAGCCAGCTGGCAAAGGTGCCAGTTCTAACATCAGCCCTCTAATAGAGTCAGTGTTGCAGTGTAGGTGAAAGGAAGGAAAAACATGCCTGGCACCTCACGGTGCCTGCTGACATAAAGGGTAAAGGCCATGTTCTGCAAGTCTCACTACTTGCAAATACCTTTGCAGCACCAGCATTTTAGTTCAGTTTGTTAAAAGCCCCAGGTATCCCTGCCGTTTTTCAATAAAACTCATCTCCTGCACCTACCGTATGTGAAGCTGAGCCTCTGCACAGCTCGCTAACACAGAGCAACCCGGCAGAACTTTTGATGGCAGCTGTACGTGAACTCCCACGGCTGGCGCACCATACTTCACCAGGCTTTATCGTTCCCTTCCCTCAGCTTGCTTCCTTTTAACTTCCCGCACACACGTGGGCAGCCTCGCCGCTTTACCCCGCGCTCCCTCTCGCTCGGAAGGACGGCGATCCGCCCGGAGCAGCAGCCGCTCCCGCCGTACCTCGGATCCCCGCAGCGGGGCCGGGCCCGGGCGGAGCGTGCAGCGGGCGGACCGTCCCCCGGCATCGCCTTCCGGTGCCGCGGCTCCATGGACGCCAACTTGCGGCTCGGGAGGGCTGAGGGCCCGGTGAGGCGACGGGCGGCAGCAGGGCGAGCCGCGGGGCGTGGGACGGGACCGGGCGGGAGGGAGGGAACGGCTGCGGGGCTCCTCGGAACGGCACCGCGCCCTTGACGGCGTCACCCTAAAGCGTGTCTCCTGCAGTCTTTTTGGCAGAGGCTGCTTCTCTGGGCGGATGTCTTAGACCCCCTGCACCTCCTGAAGTCCGCGGTGAGTACTGCGGTGCCGTTCTGTCGGGTTTGCTCGGTGCTGCGCTGCAGAGCGCTCTGATGCTCCTTCACGTGTCCTTCCGAAGGGAATTCTGCCCGTGTGCGGCTCGTCTGCAGGCTCTCTGCAGGGCAGAATGACTGCGAGACCAAGCGCCGGGTCCTGCGCTTCGGTCACGTGCATCGCTGCAGGTTGGGGTTAGAGCGACTGGGAAGCTGTGCTGTGGAAAGGATCTGGGGGTGTTGGTTGATGCTCGGCTGAATGTGTGCCCAGGTGGCCGAGGAGACCAGCAGCGTCCTGCCCAGAGCCAGCAGTAGTGCAGCCAGGAGCAGGAGGTGACCATTCCTCTGTACTGGCACTGGTGGGGCTGCACCTCAGCGCCGCGCTCAGTTCTGGGCCCCTCACTACGACAAAGACATCGGGACCCTGCAGGATGCTTGGAGATGGGCAACAGAGCTGGGAGGATCTGGAACTCAGATCTTATGGGGAGCGGATGAGGGAATTGGGATGGTTTGATCTGGAGAAGAGGAGATCTCATTGCACTCTACATTTCCCTACAAGGAGGTTGTGGTGAGGCAGGGCTCTGCCTCTGCTCCCAGCTAACAGCAATAAGATGAGAGATGATGTGCCAGGGGAGGTTCAGGTTGGGTAGCAGGAACAGCATCCTTCTGTAATTCCACCTGTGTTAGAGATGACAGAGGAAATTTAATTTAATACTTGTATGTTAAATATATGAACACCATAGTAAACTTTGGTAGTACATTTAGGAATTTGGAGGGCTGAGATTAGCTCACACCTCCTTGCGTTAGGATACACAGTTACACACAGAGATATGCCTGCTGAAGAAAAGTCCAATCATCTCATAAAGCCTCCTAAGAGACTTTCTGTGTAGACAGCTGTAGCAGAAATGCTAAGTCACAGCTTGAAGCAGTGATTGAGCACCTGGTGGAAGGCAGGGCCAGCCCAGGGGAGCTCAGGTGCATGCAATGCAGCTGAGTGACTGGAAGGGCTGAAGCCAGGATCCACCCCTTCCCAGACTTCATTTAAGAGTTGGCAGTGGAGTTTGCTAGCATACTTCATTATTGCTTTCGTTACTCTTGTAAGGGATGGGTATACTAGCTTGATGTTACAGGTTTGTGTTTATAGTATCACAGCTGATATGTTGTACTTCAGACTATTGAAATTTGAATTATTTTTTGTTTTTTTTCTTTTTTTTTCTCTAATACAGGATGAAATAAGAAGAGCCCGGTTATTATTAGAAAACAGTGAAAAGACCCAAAGTGAGCCCATACAGAATCATCAGGTATTTTGGAGCACAGCTGATAGAAAATAGAGATGTCTTTTTTTCATGGTTGAAATAATTGATGTTAGTGTAAGATCAGACAGAATGCTGAGATTTGGTAACAAGGGATAACGCAAGAAAAACTCTTTACAACAGAAACATTTTTAGTATGTGGAAGGAATTTCTTTGGATGACTATTGCCAAACTTCAGTGTAATCATTCTGAAGAATATGCAAAATACTTACAGAGCGCATTCTGAGTCTTTGGTGTTGCATCATCATACAGAGTGCAGGTTGATTTGGTTTCACCTCTCATGAAATGAGCAGTAGCAGTACTTTGGGGGGGGGAACCTCCTCATGGAGTTGCTGGAAGGAAGTGCTGAAGTTGCTGCGTTAGAAGAGTCTTGCTTTTGTTTCAATGGGGGCTTGCTGTACCCATATGGCATCTTGTACCGTGTGTGGCAGAGCCTGAAAGGAGAACTGAAATATTCTGTGATTGCAGAAAAGCCAAAAGTCTTAACAATAAGTCTTTAGGCTTTTAGCCATATTTAAGTGTTGTTATTTCCTGTTCTAAATACCTACTGGCTTATTTAAAATTTACTTGCTATTCTGTCATAGTATGTGTGTAGTGTTAGTAGCGTATGAGATGTGACTAAATTGTATTCAACAAAGTATGTGGGGAGAAATTTTAGGGAAAAAATTAAAGGAATGCGAACACACAACACTGCGTAAAAGTGAGTTATCAGAAGAAAATGATGTAGTAAATTTTAAAACAAGATTTCAGTTCATGCTTTTTGAAAGCTTCATTACTAACCCGATTCTCAAATTATTTAGACAAAACAAGCCTTCCTGCTGAGCCTGGTAAGTTTCCAAATGATTTAGAAATCAATTTTCTTTTCTTTCTTATTTAAGTATGGAACAGGTGGTCTAATCTTTTTTTTTCTTCTAAGGCCAGTGTACATCCTGATACAGGCAAGATAATTCCTGTCTTCTTCAGACCTCCAGGTGAGCTTCCTTTAGAGAAGCATGTAACTGAAGCATCAGTGGGGAATGGCAGATAGTAAATATCCCATGTAATACCACACAGTAGTGCTTTTCTCTGTATGGGAACCAAGTGGGCTATTACTCCTGTTAGTTGCACTCTTATCTTTTGAAGACTTATTTATTCCTACAGTCTGCTTGAAAATAAACATTCTTCTATAAGCACTCATGGCTGTGGCAGCCCTTGTTGCCAATATCTCTTTGAGTAGTCATACAGTTTGTTGGTCATACGGTTTCCAAGTGGCTGTTGTGATTGTGGTTCATGGGGACTCCTTTTTGGCTATAAGCCAAGATGTTTTGGTTTCTTGAATGAGGAATGAGAGAAAAAGGTTGTTATTGTTTTCTAAATTTATTTGGTGAACAACTGTTTTATTGACAGCTGAAATTAAAGAGGGGGAGAGGCTGGGAAAGTTTCTGGTTTAAAAAAAAAAAAAAACCATCAATCTAGACTCACAGTAGTTACTGTTACTAAAATAAAGGTTTCTTTCTTTTTAGCTTTCCTGCCTGTAACTCTTCCATTGGTAAGTAACAATGAGAAGTACGGGTGCACCACTTGGCTTACATTTTCCAGAGCTAAGACCTTGAGGAAGGGAATGGGAAGATTTAGGCTTTTCAGCAGTGTTTTCTTTGAGGGTACTTATCACTGATAGCTTGGTTAGACCTCAAGGAAGGTCTGATGTTCTTATTCATTGTCTGATTTGGAGAAGGAGTTGGAAAGTAACTACTAAAATGTTAATATGAGGTCAATTACACCTAGTATTTACATAAATAAAATCTGTCAGTCCCTAACTCCTTCACTTCTTTAATTACATCTGTAGTATCTAACTTATTCTATCTAAACTGCACAGGCACAAATAAAATTTTTATTTTGAGTAGGAAAGCATCTTGCTCAATTTTTTTGCACGCTGTTTTAATCACTCTGTGAGTCTATGTGTTATGTTGGGTAGACAAAGTGAATATATCACATCTGTTTCAAGAAAGTATGTTAGCCTAAAATCAAGGTAAATGGCTTCTGGCACTCACTGGAGCCTTTGGCACTGCCACGACCAGTCACACTTCGTGCTGTAGGCAACCACTGCTCACCAACAACTCCTAGATTCATCAAACTAATTTTCCTGTGGGGTTTTTCTCTTAGGTCATTTCTTCATCGCTTCAGCTGAAGGCAAAACAAATTTTTCTTTGTCAGGTAACTGCCTCTTTCTACATTTACAAGTCTTCTCGTCTCTGTTCCAAATTAATTTTTGCTTATAATCTCTCCTTTCTGCAGTTTGCATTTCATGTATACACCACAGGATTTACCCTATTAAATGGAAATTGTACCACTAAGGATGAAGTACGTATTTATTTTTATTTTGGGGATCATTTTCAACGTACAGGACCATTTTGAAAGTGATTTACAAGTGTACTCATGTAGTCATGTTTCTTCTGTCCTTAGGAGAACTCGCTTCACCAAAAGCAAATCTTGCTTGGTGTGGGAGCCGTTTCCTATGCATCAGTTTTGGGTGTATGTATTTGTTTACGATTGCTTTCTGGATAATCTCCCCTGAGAAGGCCCTGAGATAACCACACTGCTACAATCCTTCAGAATTGCCCTGTAAAGCTCTACTCTGGTATCTTCCTCAAGAACAACTGAGAACAAGAATTTTCATCCATCAGCCTATGCCTTACTCAGCTTCCTCTGTTGCTTCCTGTGATGTCCTTCTTAATTTATTTTTTACAATACTAGAAAATGGGTGGTTTGAGGAAGCGACCAGAGTTTACAAACACAGAGTAACTCTGTGTGTTGCTGTAGTTGCTGTCTAATATTGTGCTGTCAGAGATAACTGTCTCACTCTAAACAGCTGGTAAAATTGTTCCAAGTCTGTGTTCATACTACTGTCCTTTAAGTAACAATGTTTAATACTTCTTATTATATTGTTTTATAGATTTTATTGTAGAAATGTGTGATCACAAAAACCTTCAGTAACTAGAAAGCATATCTATTTTGTTGAAATATTAAAACACATAATTTGCTTAGTTTTTTAGATGGTATCTAAGTATGATGTTGCAGAATTATTTTCCTAGGCTGTTGCACATACTGAAAAACTGAACATTATTTCTAATAGAAGGTGCTTGTTTCCTCCAATGCCTTAGGCTTTTCCTTTTTTCTTTATGAACCGATACACGTTGAAGAGTCCAGTAACACATCTAGTTGTCAAAAGGCTTCTACCTGCTCCTCTTTTAGGTGAGTAAAAAAGAATTATATGTTATATAGCAGATCTGAGGGCTGTTTGCTGCCTTGGTCTGACAGTAGGATTTTCTTGCCCTTCCATGGATGCTGTCTATTACCCCCTTCTTCAACTGCCTTTGCTGGGTGGGAGTTAACACTCACTGGTCAGTGCAGCAGCCTTTATTTGATGCTTGCTAATTGTCAGTTCTAGAAGTGCAGAGCAATTTCCTGATCTTTGTGTGCGTGACATACAACTATTTCTGTGAAGCAATACAGGAATGCAGTTTTATTTTCCTGGATGAACTCAGATATTATTCCTGAATCTAACAGGACTGCCAGGAGGGATCAGTGCAGTAGCACTGGAGCTGATGTGCCCTGTTGTGGCACGTAAGTGACACCAGAGTGCAGCACAGCTCTAGCTGTGCACTGGCATAGTTCCTTACTCATGTTGTGGCTGCTGCTGGCTATGAAACTGCTGACAGTGTACAAAGAGAGAGTGGTTATAATATTAACCTTGTGAGGGAATGAGACTCATTTTAAAATGTGCTTCCATTTTCTTAAATGTAGAGAGAAACCTGAGAGTTATTGATTATTATTATCCAGCATTTGAAAAATGCCATGTTTTACACTGATGTCTTTATTGAACAGCTCTGCCAAAAACTCATAAAGAGAGAAATCTTCTATTTCAAACAAGGTCAGTTTGGCAGACTGTCCTGTTATGCCTAGATCTAAGTCTAGAAAAGAAGAGAAAACCACACATATTGTTAACTCCTATTCAATACAGCCTTTAAAAGTGACAGTGGTTTAGGTTTGTGTTTTCAGTGGCTGATGGATGTTTTCAAGCATCTTGTAGAGTTAGATCTGGAGGGGACCAAAACATTCTCATCTGAGGTCCATCTGGAGCTCTGTCAGATGTTCCGTTATGTCATTGTGTGTCTCAGTCACATCTTTGTCCATAATAACAATGCACCTTTTGGGAATGATGCCTTAAGGTTTTGCTCAAGCTTCTGAAACAAGAATTAAGATCTCAGTTAGATTTTTATGGGGAAATCTCTTCCTAAGCAACCAGGTTATTCATTTGTGAACTGTTGAACTGCAAATATGGAATGTACACAATATAGTTATTGAGATAGCCTCACTGGATCTTCTAAAGCAAAATCCTTTTTAACTCTACAGGCTTGATGAGCGCTTTTACTGTGGTAGCGGTGAGAAGCCCAGAATTTGAGAATGGAATTGAAGTGATGGACAGGAATGGCAAGGTTGTAGGAGTGTCAAAGAAGGCTGGTGAGAAGGTAGGCAAGGTGTGGGAGGCCTCTCTTGACTTGCCTTTCATTTCCTCCTTAGATCTAAACATTATGGTGAGAGACGGAGA